>JANHMN010000002.1:167061956-167089456 GCA_030674055.1 Rhabdomys pumilio
TGTGTGTGTGTGTGTGTGTGTGTGTGTGTGTGTGTGTGTGTGTGTGTAGACAGCAAACTATGAAATGGACTCCACACCTCTGACTGAGAATTCAGGTTAGAGCAGTTATATTCAAGATGAAGAACCAATGACTTGAAACAGAGGAGGTACTGAGGGAGATTCAGTTTATGTCTGACCTCCTTGGATTTATGGGAACTCAGAAGTCACTTCTTCCTACTATTTAACTAAGCGACTTCTCATCTTTTCCTTCAAAACTCGTCATTCTTTTTTTTTTTAATTTTTTTATTTTTTTTAAAACTCGTCACTCTTAACAGCTTCTCTTAGAAGTTTATCATAAAAGCTCAGTAAGCTTTCACATCCTATTCTTTGCTCTTAATTGAAAAATTCAAATACTTTGTTTAAACATCAAAACCATCCCCTGCTTTCTGTGACACAATATCCACCTCAGGAGTTAAACTATCAACATCAAGAAGTATGAGGGAGAAAAGCTAGATGTCCCAACTCTATACTTTCACTCTGTGTATCAGGGGGACCGGGAGATGTATGTGGAGGCGCATGTGTGAGGAAGTCAGAAAGCATCCTCAGAGATCAATCCTCCTCAGAGGTCATTCCTCCTCAGAGGCCATTCCTCCTCAGAGGCCATTCCTCCTCAGAGGTCATTCCTCAGGCATCATCTACCTTGGTTTGGGACAGGGACTCTTAGCAGCCTGAAATTCATCAAGTGGACTAGACTGGCAGGCCAGGGAGCACCAGGGATCCTCCTGTCTGAGCCTTTTCCACCAAGCATACAGATGAAACATCCCTTGCCCCGCTTAGGCTGTGTTGTAACCTTTTGATTCTGGAGTGGGGAGTTTAGAAATTAAATATCTGCCTGGAATAAATGCTGTAGTTTAGCAGCTTCTGTATTTCAGTTCCTTCTTATTTCAAATAAGAGCAACATGCAGTGATACCTTTTGTAAAGCGGGATTTCCAGCATGCCCTTTGTTTCTTCTTCTATGGCTGTTTTCCTCTCTTTAGAAATAAGGCTTTGTCTCTGTCTTATCATTAAATTATCTTAATAAGTTTTATTTTGGGGTTGAGTTAAACTCTGTGCCTCATGCTTGCCGAGCTTGTACCCTACCACTGACTAACCTATGCGGCCAATTTCCTAAACTAACTGTAAAGTGAGTTAATAAACTCATTTCACAGGACAGATTCATCATTCATTCATTTATTTTTGTAATAGCATCTCATTTAGCGACTCTTTCAAGATTCAAAAACAAATCATTGGACTTAAAATAATTTTATTGGTGTTGTTTTATATTCATATATTTCTCCAATGTCCAGGTGTCTCTATGCCAACAACCATAACTGTGTCATTCACAAGTACAAAAGGGGCTTTAAAAAATCCAAACCCCCACACTGGATGCATAGAACATTATGCATGCAATGAAATACTCTTCAGCCTTAAAGATGAAGAATTTTTTTTTAAATCTCAAGTATGGATGGATCTTAAAGACGTGCTAAGTAAAATTAGTCAGTAATAAAAAGATGAGAACTTCAGGATCCTACTTACAGAAATTATGTAGAATCGCAACCAAAAATCTAAGATTCCTACCCACTATGAGGAGGGGCAACCAGAGCTGGTGTGGCATGGATAGGGAGATTCGGATGGGAGAACTGCAAAGTTCTGGCATGTTCTGGAAGTGGGTGTCTGGAGATTCATGACAGTGTGATTTGCCTCATGCCACAGAACTATGTGATTAAAACTGGTTAAACTGGAGTCAGATACGATGGCGTTGTCTGTCATCTTAGCACCCAGAAGGATGAGGAATAAAACTCATGTGAGTCAAGCTTGATCCACACAGTGAGCCCCAAGTCATCCTGGCTGCATAGTATGTTGTGTACCAATTGTTTCATAACACTGCTTAAATACACATATGTGCAGTGTGTGTGTGTGTGTGTGTGTGTGTGTGTGTGTGTGTGTGTGTACTTTTTCATTTCTCTTAAGTGGCAACCTAGAAATAAAATTGCCATATAATAAAATTGTCATATAATAGCTCTTAAGTTTAAACTTCTGAGAAACTGCCAAATTTAACAAAGTAACTATACCATTTTACACTCTGGCCAAAGGTGGACAAGGGTTCCCGTTTGCTCACATCTTTGCTCACACTCGCTACTGTCTGTCTTATGTGCCATAGGCATCTGCATAAAGTAAGCATAAAGTGGTGTCTTGTGGTTTAAAATTCACATTCCACCCATACTCAGTAAAGTCAATCTTCATTTCACAAATGCTTGTCAGCCATTCACATGTCTTCTTGGATGAGTTTTTAATTCACAACTGCTTTTGACCTACTGAATTCATGGTCTAATTTCTAAGAATTCTTTGTTAGACTTGTAGCAAGTCGTTAGGAGGTAGTGATTTGGGTTTTGGTGTTTGTGTTTGTGTGTGTGTGTGTGTGTGTGTGTGTGTGTGTGTTTTGGTTTTTGGTTTTTCTGAAGACAGGGCTTCTCTGTATAACACTGGCTGACCTGGAATTCCTGTAGACTAGGCTAGCCTCTGCCTGTCCCTGCCTCTGCCTCCCAAGTGCTAGGATTAAAGGCGTGCACCACCACCACCACAAGGCTGCCTTGCACATTTGTAAAAACAATACTGCAAGAGGAAACAATTCACTATAAATACAAAGATTTCTCATCTCTTGGTTCTGTTCCGTTGGCCTACATGTCTTTACAGGAGTAGCATATTGTTTCGATATTATGACTCTAAGCCCAGAAACTCAGACAAAGCCTGATTTGAATTGTGTCTTGTCTATACCTTTGTCTAGCTATGTAATGTCAGGAATTGGGACTTTAATTGCTTCATCTAGTAAGACTGAGATACTAAATTTTACTTCATAAAATTACTCAGAGGACCCTTACAAAACAACTAATGCATAACACTTACAATGGTCCTTGACCTATAGCTGACTAATAAATGCTAATTTCTCATATTATGATTCATATCTCCCTTTTGAATTGTCACTATGAAATTTGCATTCTTCTAATTGGCAACAAGTTTCTTGTGATAAGTGTTATTTTTCCATGCTATATATTTTTCCATCAATTTGCTACCAGTCTGTTTCTGAGTATTTAAAGTGTGTCTCTTGCTGGACATGGTGGCACACACTTTTAGTGCCAGCACTCAGGTTGCAAAGGCAGGTGTATTTTTGTAAGTTTGAGGTCAGCCTGGACTATATAGTGAACTCCAGGACAGCCAAAGCTGCATAGTAAAACTCTGTCCCAAAATCAGTAAATAGACAAATAATAAATTGCATATCTCTACAAATAACATGTTGTTATTATTTAACTTTCCTCTGACCATTTTTTTTGTTTTTTTGACTTATTTAGTCCATTTATATTTAGTGTAATATTAATGTAGCTGTGTTTAACTCCAGAATCTTGTTTTGAACATGATTTATCTTAGAATGAGACTCAATCCAGTGCTGATGATGTGTGCCAAAGCCCCAACCTTGGAAGGGCCTGAACCTCCTCAGTAGTTCATAGGAACTGGAATAAGTTCATCTGCAATCATGGTATCTGCTGTTTCCCTTCAGCTAGATCTGGTAGTTTGGGGTACGCTGCTGTCTTCCCAGAGCTATGATAAAATACCGGAGATGAAAGAACAAGTTTGTCTTGGCTAGAAGTTTAGATACTTCAGGACACAGTACTTGCCTTTATCGTTTTGGATCCTGTGGTGTGTACTACACCACGGTATAGGTACATGATGGAAACAAAGTTTCTCAGTTAATGGTAGCTTGGAAACAAAAAGAAAGACCAAAGAAGCTGGAGTCCAGTTTCCCATTCAAGGGCACAAACCCCAGTAACCCAACTTCCTTCTGCTAGATCTCACCTGCTAGTGGTTCCCCAGCTCTGAATAGATCTTCGAGCAAGTCAACATTCAGCCTATGGAGACACTTGGCACATTATCCATAACATGCCCTAGGAGTCAGCCAACAATAAAGGGGAGACCTTGTCCATGGATTTTAGTCTTCCATCTCCATCACTTTCGCTGCAGCCTCTCCCCAGTGCTGCCTCCTGCTGTCACCCCATAAGTTTGTTGCGGGTAGGGGTGGGGAACAGGCTGAGTTCATCTCACATTTGCTTTCACGAAGTGACCAGACCTGCTCAGATCCCACCTGTACTGATTTCTTCAAACATTTGCTTTATGTATATATTTTTTCATCACTAGTTTTCTCATTATTTGGCAAAGAAGTTAATGAGCTAAAGAGAGGATAAAAGCCTTTCTTTCAAGCAAAGACCCAAAAGCCTTATGCTGTTTCATTTATTGAGCCTATCTCAAGACTGCTCAAGTAGGTAGGAAGCTTTTTTTCTTGCCAAACAAGTAGACTGGATCCTACATCAGTCTCCAGAAAAGGAAACAGTGTTATGGGCAAAACCAGAACTATCTGAGATATTCAAGTGGTATCTAACCACATTTTAGGCATTTGCTAAAGGTGACATGGTTTTGAGAATATGAAAGAATTTAAGAGTTTGAGGTCTAGTCAGAGTAGAGATCAACTGAAGAAGGTATTTACATTGCTTTAGAATTCTTTTCAAAGGTCAGGAGACTGAACTCAGAGAAGCCAAACAAATTAAAAACCTTCCTAATGAGTGACGTGTGAGAATGGCATTCTGAAGAGTTACACTCCACAGAACAAGGCCTACAGAAATATTTCTAAACTATGAAGCCAACAATTAAGAAACCATAAATAGTTTCTTAGTTTTCTGTTGTTTCTTAGGAGCAGATAGAAGTCACCTGTGCTTCAAGAATGTCACCTGTGATTCAAGAATGTTGAAGAACAGTTACCAAGATTACTTTAGATTATAGCAGGGTCCTTAGGTAGAGTGAGTATATCATCTCTGTCCACACCCAAGTGAGTAACCCTGGTTACCCGGAACCACTATTGGATTCCCTAGGGAGTGTATTTCCAATCCTGATTCTACAGTCAGGAGTTAATGAGAGGATAGAAGCCGTATTTATTATGTTGCTGATCTCTCTCTCTCTCTCTCTCTCTCTCTCTCTCTCTCTCTCTCTCTCTCTTTCTCTCTCTCTCTTTCTCTCCGTGTGTGTGTGTGTGTGTGTGTGTGTGTGTGTGTGTGTGTGTGTGTGTGTAACATGTGGGTAGGTGCTCACAGAGGCCAGAAGAAGGTATGGGATCTCCCTGGAGCTTGGGTTACAGTCGGCTCAAGCTCTCTAACATGGTTCTGGGGGTCCCTGAAAGAGAAGGGAGAACTCTTACTTGCTGTGCCATCTCTCTGACCTACATCTGTTACTTTAGCCCAGAGTCTAATATAAGCCATTATCAGATTTTGAGAAACTAAAACAGCGAAGAGAGAATATGGTGGGCTCACACAAGTGGCAATTGCAGGCATCAACCACAATGACCCTCACAATGACCCTCACAATGACCCTGAGAGCGGGACTTCGAACTCTGCAGAAGAGCCCAGGTCAGTGGGCACTGGTATGTCTACAGGGAGGTGTTAAGGCAGGTTCTGAGAATGTGGGAAAACTGCTAACAGGAACTCACCACTGCTGCTGGAATTAACTATCCCTGCTAGGTTACACTGACAAAGACAGGATTCACCGATTCCACCCTCCAGCCCCCAGTGGTGGAAGCATCTATAGGGGTCCAACTGACAGCAGAACCCCTAGGTTTGCAGAATCCTGGCTACAACATCACAACTGTTAAAAGGTACGAATCCGAGTCAACAGTACAACTAACCAGCTCTTTGAGAAGACTTGGCTTTAAGAGCAAAAAATTTGGAAAAGAACTAGGTGGGTGTGGGAGTCTCCTCCTTTAGTCCCAGCAGGCAGCGGCATGTAGATCTGTAAGTTTAAGGCCAGCCTGGTCTACTGATAGAGCTCCAGGATAGACTGGGCTACACTGAGAAACGACGTCTTGAAAAACCAAAGAAAAGAAAAAGAGAAGAGAGAACTCTAGCCTGAATTAATAATTTGGGTTAGGAAGGGACTTTATAGGTAGTAGATATTTTTGACACAAGTGACATTTAAGATAATAAAACCCGTTCATGACAATTTTGTAAATCCACTTTAACTATGAAATTGAGAATTGTCTTAGACTTTGGATGTTTTATGGCGATATCCAAGTTTACAGAGAGTAGAATAAATTCATTTAATAAAAATTCCACTTTTCCTCATAAGCTCAATTTATCGGCTTCCATGGTGTAGGATGCTTTCGCTTACTGCTAGAAAAACAGACATATTTAAAAGAGGTAGATTCAAACTGTACATTCCCTTAAACGTGTGTGAGGTGCTGGGCTGAGCTCATAAACGGGACTAAGCATTATTCAAAGGCTACTTGGAAGTTACTGCTAAAACCTGCTAGGTTTATAAACAGAATAATCGAATCTGCCATCCAAATGTAAAAGCCTAAAAAGGGTCTTTGAATTTGCTTATTCACTCTAATGGCAAATAATATTATTTGTTACATTCCTAATTATTACATTTACTAAATATTAAGTTTTAAAGCCACACTTTAAAAATAATATGAAAAGGAAAGAAAAAAAAACTCACCCAAGTTACTCTGCATATGAAATCCCCTGTTCTCCTTGTCCAACTCTTGTCTGTGTCCCCTGGAACCTGCCAGTTCTCAGTCTCTCTGGGAACCGTGAAACCTTGAAGCAGGAGCTGGTAAACTCCTGGCTTGGAGATTCTTCACTTTCTCTCAAGCCAGGATGCCTCCTAGAGCAGGAAGCTTCAACACTAGATTTAAGGCTTGGGTTCCAACCATTCTAGTCTTCAAAAAAGCAGGTACCTTGGTTATTTTTTCCATCCCTGTATTCCTAGCACCAAGTAAAATGCTTGGTACAGTGAAAGCACCTCCAAAGCATGATGGGTAACTCAGCAGGCAAATGAATGTGTACAGTGGTATACTATCATGCCATGGTATGCTGATGACTAAAAATGAATACGCCTATGTTAATCTTATAGTTCTCTAAGACAGAAGTCTGACATGGTTCTCACTGGCTAGCACCAAGGTGTCAGGGCTGTGTTACTGTCAGGAACTCCCAGGGATAATGTTTCCTTGCCTATGCAGTTTCCAGAGACTGTCCACATTCCTCTGCTTCTGGCCATCTTACGTCACCACTGAGGTAGAATGCCCAATGACCATGTACCAGCAAAACTACAGTGTAATTAATTAGCTGAGATGGAACCTCTTCAAACACTTTTTACTAACCTTTCTGAGGCTTCAAACTAACACTGCCCTGCTAAAAAAGTATTTATGCAAAGAGTAAAACATTATAAATGTCTTCTGTCAAGCAGAATCAGAAAGAAATATGTGAGGAGTCCATAATAAATATAACTCAATAAGTATCCCCTCTGGGTCAAACACTCAAGGAGAAAAGACTTCAGGTTTTTTGTCTTATTATTTCTCCCTCCCCCCCCCCCCCTCTCTCTCTCTCTCTCTCTCTCTCTCTCTCTCTCTCTCTCTCTCTCTGAGCTTTCTATTTGGTTTTAGGTTTTTGAGACAGGGTTTTTGTGTAACCTTGACTGTCCTGAAACTTGCTGTATAGACTAGGCTGGCTTCCAACTCACAAAAATCTGCTTGCCTCAGCCTCCCAATTACTTGAATCAAAAGCATGTGCCATCACCACTGGGCTTAGGATAGTTTACGATTGTGTTTTAAAAGAAGAGCTATTTTAGTGTTTTCTAATCTCATCTGCAGATGAGATGCTTTTCCATGAAAGAACTAGCCTAACCAGTTCAAGGATGGCCAATGAACCCAAGGGCCTGACTCTGAAGAGGAGGCCATGGGACAATGGAGCAGGTAGCACACAGGGAGTGTGAGGAGATTTGAGGGCAGAGGCACCACAGCCAGCTTTACTGTGCTTGCAAATTCAACCAAAACACACTGGAAGCACGCTGCACAGCAGCGCCCATGACATAAACCATGTTTATTGTATCTATTTTGAAAACAGACAATCAGAAAAGAGTTTAGTTTGTGAGTTCCCGCAGAGCCCAGAGCTGGAATTATTCCCTGTCACTAACATTCAGCTTAAGGAAATCCTTGCATTAAACAGCAAGATGAGTCTCCATGGTAACAGGGGAATGAAATTTGGTTAAGACTGCTACAGGTGACATTTTTCCAAAAGTCCTGATGGCTAAAATGCCCACAAATGTCCCTAAAATGTTTATGTGTGTGACCTGGGACGTTTTTGTAACAATACGAGGTTATCCAAAGAGAAACTTGTAAACTGTGGAAGTCAGCAGCAGTGAAGTTCTACAGCCTGTCCACTTTCAATACAAGAGCTCACGTATTAAACTGACATTGAAGATAAGGAAAAAGGCATTTAAGAAGCATGCATTGTTAATCTTATCAACGGAAGAAAGCAAACCCAAACATGACTAATTACTTTGCCTCGATCAATAAATAATCTCAAGCATGTGCTTGGTGTACTAACAAGAATCTAGCCATCAGTTAAGTCAAATAAACTGCAGTGCTCTGCCTGCTAACATATGTTAATAACTTAAGGAGTTTTAAAAAAAAATCTCGTGTGTGTGTGTGTGTGTGTGTGTGTGTGTGTGTGTGTGTGCGCGCGCGCGCGCGCGCGCGCGCGCGCGCACATTCAGATGCCCTCAGAGGATAGAAAAGAGCATCAGAATCTCTGGGACTAGAGTTATAGGCATGTGGTCGTGAGCTGTCTGATGTTCTAGGAACTAAATCACATCTCTGGGCCTTCTGCAAGAGCAGCAAGTGCTCTTGAACACCAAGCCACTTCTCCAGCCCCCAACTTGTAGACTTTAGACCACATACAAAGAGATTGATTTCTTTTTGTTTGAAATTCTCAAAAGAATCTGAATATTTCTTTTTATGTATGTGGAGTGTGTATGCACATGTATGGGTACTAACGTGTGTGCAACTGCATAAGCACTGTGTGCACACATGCAGACATTTCTCTTTCATTATCATCTCTTAGAAGGACAAATTTAAAACATTTTTTTTAAATACAATTTCTAAAGCAGATCCCATCAACAGCACAGCTGTAGTCAGATTTCAGAACTTTGCCCAGAAGGGAGATACCATAGAGGCTTAGAAGAGCTTGAAGTGCCCCTTCTATTGGTGCCTTCTGTATTGACATTTCATCAACAAAAATGTCAAAGGCTGACCAGCAGATCCAGAAAGGCCAGCAGACACCACAAGCAAAGTCAGGAGAAACCTTCTATATTTTTTCTGAGCTTCTACTAGCAAGACCAACAAGTAACTATAAAGAGGAAGCCAGGGACTCAGCATAGACAAAGTTTCCTTTCCCTGGAAAGCCTGGAGGGAGCAGCAGTGAGGACCAATCATAGTAACAAAGTCTGCTGCTCAAATAATAACATAAGACAGCTGTGACAGGGATCCCAGACACTTCTTGGTACTTCTGTAATCTCAGGCAATAAACATCCCTTCAAGGAAAGTGTGTCCATGTCCCAATCTCTGTCTGCTGTAAAGGAGACACAGTTCAGTCACCACACTTCCCTACTCGAGAGGCAGTCTCCTAAACCAGCAGCGCCTTCCCTAGAAGCCAAGACACTAACAGCACAGGCCATTCCAGACGCAGTCCCGGCTCCTCCAGCGCTCTGAGTTATGTGAGTCCTGCCCACTCCTGATCCCTTTGTTCTGAGCTTATTCCATCACCTTTTGAAGGGGTCCACTTGTGTTTAGTCTGCAAACACACGCCACTGGAAATGAACAGTGCAAGATCCTATGTGCAAATATTTGCAAACATTTTTTTTTGAGCAATACACATTTGACAAATTCAAGTGAAATCCAGGTACAGTCTAGGTCAGCTGCTGTCAGCCAGCCTCTCATACACACAACAGAAAAGTAGTCGGTTCCTGAAACCGGAGCAAGAATAAGGCACCAGTGACTGAGAAGGTTCATTCCCAGAGTCTTTGAAGAAGCCTGAGATAGAAATGCTGAGAGGCTTAATGCAAGACAGGGCTGTGCCAGCCTGGTAGCTTCTCCTAGGCCAAAGTCCATGATGTAGACAGCACATGACATCTGGACATACATAAGAAACGAACCCTCGCCCACAAGTAGGAGAATGATTTCCCAGAAACTCTGCAATTAAAGTGAAGAGGGCGCATTCCCAGGACCATGCGTGATACAGGCTGCAGTTGACTTCCATGCTATACAGAACCTTTAACTGTTCTTTCCACCCATTGGCTTCTGCCTCATAAGATCATAAAGGGAACTGCAGAAGCTGGCACATTTCAGATGCTTGTGTGTGGTAGTCCAACCTTCTGCTATGAAAATGTCAGAGCATCATATACTAGGAGCATTAGCCAGTCCAATAGGATGGCGAAGGCCTAGAGATGAGGATCCAAGTGAATAGGGCAAGGCTGGAAGTCAGGAGAACAGTGGCATGAGGAGCTGGTCACAGACACCAGTGTGGGGAGGTCGACGGGTGTTTCCCAAGGGCATGAAGACTTGGCTTGTGCCCTAAAAAAATAAGGCAATACTGCCCAATGCAAGAGGCCCTTGGTGATCCATGGAGGAGGAGGCGTGTCCTCATCCTAGCTACAAAGTAGGAATGGGTCCCTGGAGGTGGTGGTGGCTCAGCTGAGGGAAGCACAGTTCAGCTCTGAGTCCTCCTGGCTGCCACTTGCTACATCTTCTAGTTCCAGTTCATCGGGACTGTCAAGGATGTTGGGCTCACTGGAGCACTGGCGGTGTGGTGGTGGGAAGCTGGGTGGCAGGAGTAGGTGTTTGTCCTCGCTGCCTGCCTCCTCCCCCAACCCTGAGTGCATCATGGTGGCCATAGCCAGCAGCTGGATGTCCGAGTGGGCATTGGCCACTGTGTGCCGCCGGACACTGCCACACTTCTCCAGGTATGCCTCCCCTTCCTGTTCTGTTAGAGGGGTCAAGACCATCTCATTCAGTGGCCGGCCAACCGTGGTCATCAGTGAGGCATAGTTCAGAACAGTCACCTTAGGCCGGACCCTGGAATGCCTCCTGGCTGCAAGAGAAGAAGCAGTAAAAGCTGTGATTGGGGGAATGGTAACAGAGACCAGAGGCTTCTCCTGGAAGAGGGAGGAAATAGCTCAGCCTCTGCGAACAGTTTTAGGTGAAGTCCTACTGAATGCAATGGAGAACAGGGCCATCTAAATGTCATGCAGCACCTGTTTACAACGGATCCTGTATCAGGTCAACTAGAAGCCTACAGTAAATGCTCACCTAAAACTCTCCTGGGTGGAGTGAACATGCAATGCTTCCCCATCCCATTTCCTGGTGCTGCCTGAGGTTGACTGGATCGGCCTTTAATTCCATCTGAACCATCTTCTCATAAGACATATACATTAGCCAGGGCTTTCTGAATACGCTTCAAGAGGTGCTGTCTGCAATGTCAGGAGGGCTGAGGAGGGTGCCTCAGTCGGTAAAGTGGTTGTATTGCAAGCCCAAGGACCTAAGTCTGATCCCAGGACCAAGCAAAAAGGCCAGCTGCGGTGGTGTGAGCTTGTAAATCTAGAGCTGGGGAGGTGGGGACAGGCAAAACCTTGGCATGGGCTGGCCAGCCAGGCTATCCACTTGGCAAGTTCCAGGCCTGTGAGGGACTCCTTTTAAAAACCAAAACAAAGGAACTCAAACCAGAAACCAACCAAACAAACAAAGAAAAAACCTAGGGACTGGGGAGACTGCTTGGTGGATAAGCACTTGATGCACTAGGGTAAGGACCGGAGTTCTGATATTAGAACCCATGTAAATGCCAGGTTGAGTATGGTGGCTACCCTGTCATTCCAGTACTCAGAAGGCAGAATCAGGAGATTCCTGGAGCAAGCTACCTAGCTAGACTACCCTGGATCAGTGAGCTCTGGGTTCAACTGAGAGACTGTTTCTATGAATAAAGCAGACACCACTCAAGAAAACGCCCCGTGTCAACCTTGAGTCTACAACTGCTGCTTTTTTTAGTATTGTGTTCTAGAAACTGCTGAAGCTTCATATGTATGAGGCTTTGTGGTACAGGGCTGTTATCCCCAACTACTCAGGAGGCAGAGGCAGGAGGATCTCAAGTTAAAGCCCTGTCTAGGCTATAGAGCAAGTTCAAGACCAGTCTGAGCAAGTAAGACTCTGTCTCAAAATAAAAAGTATAAAGAAGGCCAATGGTTTAGCTCAATGGTAGAGCATTTAACTAGCATGGATGATGAGCCAGGTTCAAATCTCATGACCATAAAACATTAAAAATACTTAGCACGCATTCTGAACTCTTGCTAAAAGCTGAATCTAAGTCATAGCATATTGATATTATTAGTGTCTACTTTAATGAGGAAAGAACTGAGTATCAAAGAAGTGGGAATTTACCCATGGTCACACAATTAGAGCACTGGATGAGCCCTAGGGTCACAGCCTTGCAGGAGCTCAACATACAGGACCGATGAAGCTGTGCCCATCCAGGAGTGTGAGTGTGTACTCAAAGGGCCCTATGGTACTGGACAGAAGCATCTGTGACACATGGGAGAGGCTGTGGAGAGGACAGGAGAGGTGTGCTTCAGTAAAGGGCCCTAGCAGGAGGTGGAGCATGGGCTACTGCCAGAGACACAAGCAAGAAAAGTCAGGGAAGGTGCAGAGACACAGGAAAAAAGGGAAAACAATATCACAGTAAAGAAAAGGTCTGATGGACAGGCGCTAATGACAGTGATGAATGTGAAGGTGACATGGGCTGGGGACAGCAGTTACTAAAACTACAGAGCTCATGGGATATCTGTGGAGGAACAGGACTCAGAGTGACTTGAGCCCGCACCCTCTGAACTCAGAATAAAAGGACCGCCACATCCCTTGGGTGCTCAAGAGGAAGCTGGCTGGTGTGCTGGAGAAGGAATGAGATATGGAATGGCAACGGACAACAGGAAGAAGAAATTTATGCGCAATACTTGTCCCCTCAGAGAAACACATTTCTATAATGTTCTCACATCATAAAAATGGCTGCTTCTCAAACTGAAGCACCAGAAGACTTCACAGCAGCAAGGACCTAGCTAAGGGAACATCCTTCAAATGACGCCCCTAGGAAAAACCTATTCCTCATACTACTTTTACAACCTAGCACTGTGGCTTGTCTATAGGGAAATCTTCAAGCAGCCTAGCAAAAGCTGGGCCCAACACGTTCAGAGGACACATCCTAGAAGCCAGTCTCTATACCTGAGGGAAAGCAGCCATCTACAAGGTGGGGTGTGTGCAGAGACAGAGCTGGAGAAAAGAGAGGGGCTTTCCCATTTCAGCTGTGACGACTCAATCCCAGGAGTTGGGGATAACCTCTAATTGGGGAAGAGGTATACAGAATGCACCAATATTGGTAAGAGACTGAGAATGTATATGTGACTAAAACCTAGGCAGACAGATTAGCCAGGGTGGGCAGTCCAGGAAGAGAACAGAGTTGGAACAGGGGCTGGGCCTAGAGAGGACACAGAAGAAGTTGAGGAAATGCGAACTCAATGTGTGTAGCTGAGACACACTGTCTTTCTGGCTGAGGGATTTTTTCATGGACCTCAACTTGCTGGAAGGAGTCCAGGAGAGGTGTCTCAGAGGGTTTCCTGGACATCATCCATCATTCACTGTGGTCAAGTGTTTGGAGGGTTCTACATGCAGCGTATAAACAAAAAGCCACTTTGGCTGTGGCTGAAAAGAGCTGAGAATTAAAGCCAGAGTGAGACTGGACCAGCATTGTGTGTGTGTGTGTGTGTGTGTGTGTGTGTGTGCGCATGCGTGCTGTCTATGGTGTGTGTGTGTGTGTGTGTGCATGTGTGCATGCGTGCCGTCTGTGTTGTGTGTGTGTGTGTGCATGTGTGCCGTCTGTGTTTTGTGTGTGTGTGTGTGTGTGTGTGTGTGTGTGTGTGTGTGTGAGCGCGCGCGGTGCATTTGTGTAGAACCATGCCTACCTTAGCCTTCAGCAAACATCTCTAGAGCTACACTATGCAAAATGCACTTGACTGCTGAAAAGGAGAGAAGCATGGACTTGATGGGGGTGGGGAGAAGCCTGGGTCTACACACATGGGCCTGCGCAGAGGGTGGAGCCCAGCTGAAGCTCTGTGCTGGGTGCCCAGCTAGGTACTGTACCCCAAAGGAGATGCTGCACCAACAGAGTCCCTCTTGCTGTTCTGTAGAAGATGGACATAATATCTACAGTCACAATTACTTACAAAGCCAAGGCTCACGTCTGGGACCCACAGCAGACCTCCTGCTTTTAGAGTAGCAGAAAAGATGCATTCAAGAGAAACTTCTGGTAAAGAGGCCTGCTCTTTGGCCTAATCTCTGGCCTGCTGGGAGAACCAACATTTCAGCTGGGCAGGATCTATGACCTGGCCACGGGACTATTCCCAAGAAAGCAGGGTCACCTCTAAGCCATGATAAAGAGATAGGCAGAATTATTATTCCTTTAGTGAGATACTATATTTTCCTACCAGAAGCCCCTCTCCGACACAATGCCTGAAGTTCAGATGGGTCTGACTACCATTCCAAGAAAGCTGTAATTTTCCTGTTTTTTGGTTGTTTGTATGTTTTGTTGTTTGTTTGTTGGGGGGGGTTGTTTGTTTATTTTTGGTCTTTTATTCACTTTCTTTTAGATGCTGACTAAAACACAAGGATGCTTTTTCTGACACCGCAGGTTTCCTTACCCTTTCTCTACCGCTCCTGTCCCTGCCATGTGACTGCTTGCTACCACAGGATGTACCCCCATCCCAGTAATTCAAACCATATGCCCATCTCCTCACATTTTTTTTCTCTTCTAGGCAGCTGCTGAGATTTATACCTTGCCTGCCCTGGCATTTTTTTTTCTTTTCTTTTTAATGTTTTTTTATCTTCTTTGAAATTTCATACACCATGTTTTGATCATATTCACCTTCAACCCCTTTCTCTAATTCGTGCCAGACCCACAGCCTCACCCTCCTACATGCCTCCCCCAACAACTTTGAATCTTTTGTTTTGGTGGGTTTTTTGTCAGAGACAGGATTTCTCTGAGTAGCCCTGGCTGTCCTGGAACTCACTCTGTAGATTGGGCTAGCCTTGAATTCAGAGCTCCATTTGGGCTGCCTCCAGAATGCTAGGATTAAAGGCATGCACCACCACTGCTGCTAAGTCCTTTTTTTCTACCAATAGAAGTTTTTCATTTCAACTACAACAAAATTATCCTTCAATTTCCTTTTAAAATTATTTTATTAATGAGACTAAGAACCCCAAGACACAATCTTGGTTTCCCTGATATCAAAGTGAAAAATGTCAGAGCAGAGGTACCAAGAGTTCCTGGAAATACAGAGAAACGTGTGTGTGTGTGTGTGTGAGAGAGAGAGAGAGAGAGAGAGAGAGAGAGAGAGAGAGAGAGAGAGAGAGAAAGACAGAGACAGACAGAGAGACACAGAAAGAAATCTATCTCATATGTATACATGTGTGTGGGCATGCATATGGAGGCTCTCTCAACCGCTTCTCCACTTTATTCTTTTGAGACTAACTCTCACCCTGAACCTGGGCCTCACCAATTCAGCTAAGCTAACTGGCCAGCAAGCTCCAGGGATCTTATTCCTGGGGTTAAAGTTATACTATCATGCTCAACATGAATTCTGAGCTTAGGTTTTAGTCCTTATACCCTTGGCAAGCACTTTACTGACTGAAGCATCTTCATAGCCCCTAGAGAGAGGTCGTGAAGAAAGAGCACTTCAGATAGCTGTACTACTTAGAGACTGGTTTATAGATTCAAGACACACAGACCTCTCTAGGGTCTGGGTACAAAAAAAGAATGTCTCCCATAGCTTGCACAGTTTAGAGGGAGAACAGGCAAATCACACAGTATGACAAGGGTTTGGGTCCAGAGAAATATTAGGAAGTAATCCTCACACCTGGAGGAGGGGGTGGGGGGACAAGCTACTCCCAAGGGGTCTGTAATACATGGGACAGCCTGCTTGGCCCCACCCTCGTTGCTCTTTCTTCCTCCTGCTCTCTCCCAGAAGAAGGTCAGAGCTGTGTTCAAGCCCCGGGCCACTCCAAGAAGGTAGGTAACTAACAGCAGATTACACAGCCGAGCCCCAGTCTTTCCACATAGCCTCCTCTCTCACGCTGCAGGGACTTGCAAGAGAGGCCTACAGTTAGCACTGCCTTCCACTCTCTGGAAGAATGTTTTGGTCCTCAACTTGCTGCTGGCAGAGCCAAGATCACACGGACCCCGTGGTTTGCCAAGTTTGCTGGCAGACTGTGCTTCCTTGATGAGCTGCCAGTCACTAGAGCTAATCCTCAGAGAAGTCAGCTGAAGGGTGGTGACTCCATCAGTCAATCCCACTGGGCTCTTTAGGAAGCCTGCAAGCCAAAGGCTGAGACCTGAGCTGACAGGCAGCTTCCCACTCTTGGTCTCATTTTTTTCTTCTCCTTTTTTCTTCTTTGTAACAGGAATAGTAGGACTGTGGCCCCTGGGGAAATGGAGTCTTTCCCGAAGGACTCATTGAGATTGTCTTCCTAGAAACTCCTGAGACCTAAACTCTGGGCTTTCATTGTAACGGTGGCACTTTTTGCAGAGAGAGACTGGTCAACCACCTTACCTTCCTTAACTTTCTTTTGAAAGCTTTATTCCTTCCTCACAGTTCCCCAACAAAGACAGGCATTAATTTCTGTGGAAGCCAACAATGACAGTTTCTTTCAAACTCCTAGAGAGGCAAAGCCAGGGTGGAGCAGTCTTTTGTTGGGGATTGGCTCCTCCAATAAACCTTTGATTTTCTAGGCTCCCAGAATGCCCCTGGCATTGCGGGCTCCTGCTCTAGTCCAGAACCTGCAAAGGCCCACGCCTTTGTCATGCAGAGAAGGAAGTGTTCAGCTGCAGGGCCGGCTCTGCAGAGGGCCCCAGGTATACAAAGGAGTGAGGATGTGGAGGATAGGGCAGGCTTTTGTAGGGGAGAAATCCAGCCTCAGAATGTTTGCGGCAGGGGAGGGGCCCTGAGAGCCTCAGAAAATCCCAAGTAGCTCAGGAATTCAGGTAACTTGCCTCCAGAGCACTGGGATTAAGGATATGAAGTGGGAGCTGAAGAGATGGGTTAGCAGTGAAGAGCTCTTCCAGAGAAGCCAGATTCGATTCACAGCAGCACAGGATGGCTGTAACTCCCATTCCAGGGGAATCAAAGCCCTTTTCTGGCCTCTTCGGGCACTAGACAGACAAGTGCACACATATAGGCAAACCACCCAAACACATAAAACAATAAAATTATTTTAAAACATGAAGGATTAGTGAACTAAAGGCAGTGAAGAGGGATCACTGGAGGATTAGAGGTTCAAGGTCATCCTTGGCTACATAGTAGGGCTGAGGCCAGCATGGGCTATATGAGACCCTGTCTCAAATTTATTCTTCTTTGTTAAAGACATTACATAAACAGGAATTCAAAGCCAACTATTTGAAAACCACTTGTTCCTTGGATGTCTCTCCTGTATGTGAGACCATGTATTTCCACACACTTGTTTGGTTTTCTCATTAATCTTTTACAGGGATCTGTTCCAACTAAGAGCTTATGGGGATTGAAGTAAAGTTTTTTTTTCTTCCTTTTCCTATGTTGGAATTAGGCCCTGACTATGTTGGAGTTCTTGGCATACCACCACTAACCTGCTGGCATCCTGATACCTCCCTGGGTCCTGATCCCTGAAACAACATGAGCCCAGACAGTAATAAGGAAAGTAGGCTCCATGGAGACCTAGGCAATTCAACATCCAGCTCAGGGAAGAGGCAGAGGGTGGGAGACTGTCTTCCTCTGATAGCTTTCAGATTTATGGGAAGGGAGTGAGGAAGAGACCAGAGAATGAATGAGCCTGTGAGACCTGGGAGTCAGCTGAATGGAGCTAGCCTCCTCCAATCTGTGGCTGCTGTGGTAAAGCTAGTATCTCCAGAGAAACAGGCCCAGGCCCAGGAAAACCCCCATTAGAAGGCTCAGCCTTCTACACAAAGAGGCCCAGGGGAACATGCTCTCTGGAAACTGTTCCTTGCCCCCTTGGCTTTGAAGCTCAACTACAAATCCATCACAGCAGAACGAGGCCCAAGTAAGAGTAATCCAGGTGATGTTCTTACTCTGCATCTTTCTGCGGCTGCAAGCTTCCCTGGCTTTGGAGTACAGCAGCCTGCACCAGTCTAACAAGCATGCTCAAATACCCACTGTATTGTTGCATGGCTAGACATCAGGTCCCAGTGCAGAAGCTAAAGACAGTAACTAGCAAGTGTCTGTTTTGTAAGGTCTTACATCTTAGGCAGTCTTTCATGAGGCTGTTTCTAACAAGGCCATGTTTTTGTTGGGAACTATTCTACAGTATATTGTACTATGACATCGGATGTTTCTAATGAGACTGTCTAGACTGTGTTCTCACTGGGAGAAGAAACAGATCTGATTCACCTCTAGATTCTATACAGAGACTAAGATACTGCCTGGTACTGCAGTACCATTACAACCACCAAAACAGGAGGCCCAGGCAGAATTTATTCCCAAATCCAAGAATCCTGTCCCTTGCAGTGAAAGACCCTGTAGTGCTTATACAAATAAGAGTGGAGACAGTAGATGAAAGATCTGACTGTAAATGTGACATGGTGGCTTCATGGTGGCTACTGTCAAGGGAAGAAATATCATGGCTGGGTTTCCACTCAAATGAGTAACAGGTGTGATGGATTGGCTAGTTTTATGTCAACTTGACACAAGTCATCTGAGAAGAGGTAACCTTAATTGAAAAAAGAAATGCTTTTATAAGATCTGGCTATAGGCAAGCCTATATGACATTTTCTTAATTAGTGATTGATGGGGGAAGAGTTCAGATCATTGTGTGTGGTTGTATTTCTGCGCTGGTGGTCCTGGAGTCTACATGAAAGCAGGCTGAGCAAGCCACGGGGAAATAAGTCAGTAAATAGCACTCCTCTATGGTCTCTACTCAGCTCCTGTCTCCAGGTTCCTGTCCTGTTTGAGTTCCTGCCCTCATTGCTTTTGATAATGGACTATTATATTGAACTGTGAGTGAAATAAATCCTTTTTTTTCCCCAAGTTGCTTTTGGTCATGGTGTTTCATTATAGCAATAATAAGCCCAACTAAGGCAGGTATCATAAGAAAATACAGTTTCTGGTATTTGATACAGAAAAACCAATGAGAAAGATCTAAAGCTATTGGTCAAAGGAGTAGATGAGACAGGTACTACTACAGAGGTTGGGTCCAGTCTCTGAGGGAGATTGGTAGAGAGGCAGGGTTCCTGCCACATGGCCTCAGAACATCTGTAACTAACAAACCAAGATTTTTACACTGGTCTTCACTAGAACAAAGCACTGGGCAGACAATTGATGCTTCATGCCTCATAATAGGTATCATTATCCCCAAGCCGTTAGACTTCAGAGCTAAGTGCCTCTTACCCAGTGAATATGTGGGGCCTGAGCAGCTGCGGTCCCCGCTGATGCCAAGGAAAGGAGACACCGCTTGCTTCACCAGCTCCTCTAGTTGCAAATAGCCCTCACTTGGGCCTGTGGGCTCGTGAACACTCTACAAATGAACACACAAGAAGATAAATGTCAGTGAAAAGTGTCAAAGCAGTGGACATCTGTCAACACCTGCCAATGACCCTCCTCTGTGAACAAGGCAGTGTGGCCACAGTCAGCCTCCCTGTGGTTAGAACGAAGGAAACAGGTCAGGAGCACTGGGCACTCATCCCAAGTCAATAGATGAAAATGAGACAGAACAGGAAATGGAGAGGAGGCAGGAGATGGGAGAAAGGAGAAATGCACGATTTGGAGCTGACGGCTCTCCCAGGAACATGGGACATGAAGACACAGTTTACACTGAGACTTTCAGAAGGAGCAGCCCTCATTCCTCAGCCCCTCTGCCAGGTTGCCCAGCAAAACACAAATGACAGGTTTTCCTAGCCCTGTACAAAATGAAGATGCCGGGCCTGGAACTGAAAATCAGTAAGAAGGTTGAATGGGAGATGAGTATCTATTAAAACAGTCACTGAGAGACAAATGGAACTCTGAGTTCAAGGCTAGCCTAGTCTACTGAGCAAGTTCCAAAACAGCCAGGGCTACACAAAGAAACTCTGTCTTGAAAAACAATACATACATATATACATACATACATACATACATACATACATACATACATACATACATACATACGAAGTAAATCCAGTTTAAGAAGTAAATCCAGAAACTGGGCCTTTTAAGATCAAAATCTGGGCTCACCCATAGTTCCAATTCTAACTCTAAAGATGAAGGGTGGTAAAGTCCAATGATTTTCCCAAACCCAGAAGAGTGGTGAGCTTACCCACAGCAAGCAGGTATTTCACAAAAGCATCACATATGAACAAATACACAGGCCTCCCAACAACTAGGGACAGGCCCCGCTTCCAATGGCTACAAATAAAGACCAGGAGGCTTAAGAAACTTGCCTAGTGTAACACAGTCAATAGATGATTGTTGCAGCCTGTTCTGCCCTACGCTTGGGGGCCAAAAATGTTGAGAGCCACTCTGTCAATGTTTGAACCCACACTGCCAAAAGCCTTGGGGGCTAAGTTGTTAGAGTCGCACTGCCCCAAGCTGCTCAGGTCTGCAGGTTGGGGTTCAGCAAGAGAAAGAGAGTGAGGACAAATTCCAGGAGTGGAAACCAGACAGAGTGTAATTCAATCCCGTTTATTCTTCAGTCTCTCTTCCTAGTCCAAGTCCCAAGTCTTGAGTTCCTAGTCTCTAGTTCCTAGTCCCTAGTACCTCCAAGTTCCAAGTTTCTTCTTCCAAGTGCTAAGTGGCTAATGACTAATTCTAAGTTCTTCCTCCAAGTGCCAAGTGCCTAATACCTAATATCTAATCTCAAGTGTCTGATTCTCTGTTCTCCCTCCAAGTTGTACTCTCTAATTCCAAGTTCTTCCTCCAAGTGCCAAGTGCCTAATACCTAATTCTCTGTTCCAAGTTGTACTCATGTCAAGTAATCTGTTGTCTGGTTATACTGTACTCTTCTTGCCTTTTATATGTCTCACTTCTAAGTCACGCCCTTAAGTCACGCCCTTAGGTCTTATCTCTAAATCTGATCTCTAAGTCACGCCCTTAAGTCTCAGCTCTAAATCACACCTTTAAGTCTCACACACCGAAGGGAAGATCTTGGGTATCTAAACCAAGATGTTATCAGAGTGTGCTCAGCTGTTGTAGGCTAATGTAATCAAGTCTCTTGTCAGGGTATATGGTGCAAGATGACTGCCAGGGTGATAGCCGCCTTCTGTCGGCTCCCCACAGATGACAGAAAAAAAACAAGACAAGACAAACAAATCCCCCACAAAACTGGAACTTAAGATGTCTGGCTCTGAGCTTATGTGACCACCACTTGTTACCAGGTTAGAAAACAGACAAAAAGCACAGAAAAGTCCAGAACAGGAGAAAGAAGACCTAGAAAGTGATTCTAGGTGTGTTTCTATAGTACAGCACAGTAGGAGTCCTCAAACCTTCATTTGAGGTAAAAGCCCTGGGTAAAAGCCAGGTGGCAAAGACCCGGAGACCAGAAAGGGACAAAAGGGCCTGAGCAGGAAAGAAGGGAGACATGACAGCCCAAACTGGAAAGGAGCTGGTAAAAATCCACTTTCTAGAAAAGCAGCAGGCTCCTAGTGAATTGTTTCTCACTGCCAGTGGCTTGAAAGTATGACTTCCTGTTGAGGGGTAGTGAAGACCCAGAGACCAGAAAGGGACAAGGGCCTGAGCAGGCAAAAAAGGGAGACTCCGGGGGTCTCTGTGCTTAGCCAGAAAGATTATCTCCTCAAATTCTCAAAATAGATCCTGAATGGTTTCCCTTAAAAGCTAACACTCACCACAGTCCTGGAGTTGATCAAGGAGTGAAACAAGTGGGGCCAACTCCTGCAGATCAGGAATCCCTGGCTGATATGTGGTTCCCAGGTAAAGGGGATTTCCTTGGTCTGTTTTGGCTACATCTAATGAGATGCAGATGCCTAGATGTTGGATGGTTTAAGGAAACAAGAAGCCTGAAAAGAGGCTATGCAAAGTTTGACAGACTATAAGCAGAGTTTGCAGTCTAGGACTAAAAAGGGAAGGGAAGAGACAGCCATGGAGAAAGTGCCTATCTATTGGGATGAGCTTGACGGTGGCGATCCCCCACACCCTCTGTGCAAGCTCCGCTCTCCCAGAGCTCAAGCAGTGGAATACTTAGCGCTGGAAAGGAGCATGGAAAGAAAGCAAGCTGATTGACTCAGGAAAGCATATGAAGGCTGGCCCATAGGGGCACTCAAGACAATAGAAAGGCAAAGGGCCCTGGAACCAGAGTGATTCAGAGGAACCTAGAATCAGGGCAGAGTGATTCAAGCCATAAAAGCACCTTTATTAGGTTTGGAGGCCCAGGAACGTTTTTTTCTTCTGATAGTTCACATCAACATTTTCTCTAGCTTTTCCTCCAAAAGAAACATGACAGGAAAAAGAGGTGGCAAAGGGAAAAGGGGAAAGAGGGATGCTAACACAGCTTGCAACTGAGTGGCACTCCAAAAGACATGGCCCTTGAGGACATCTTCAGCCTTTTCTCTGCTAAACCACTCAGCACATGTCAGTCTATGAATGACAACTTTTCCTGGCCCAGTATGAAACAAAGAAGCCGAGCCTTACATTCAAAATGTATTAAGAATGTTCAGTGAAAGATGAGAGACTACAGAACTAAGGACAGAGCCGTCTAAGGACAATGTCACACACATTGCCTCGTAGGCAGGGCCCCATACTCACTTAAGGGCTTCCTTATCCTCTAGGTGGAACCCCTTGAGAAGAGGAGCTCTCTGCCTAGTATAGCACGAGCTGCCCTTATATTTTCCAAGAAGGGGGAATTAGTTCAAGAAAATTTGGAAGACTGATGGGAAAGAGAGAGCTGAAGTCTGAGAATGGCTCTCTTTCCTTGTATCAGAGTCAGGTCGCTTTGGGAATATCATGCCCAGGTCTCATGTCCCTGTGGAGAGTTGGACAATTTACAGTACATTCTCTGTAGCAAGAGTGGTCCCAGAGTGGATTCTCTGAACATTCTATCCAGATTCCAAATATGCTGCCCCTCAGGCCCTAGAAAACAGATTTGGATCGAGGAAAAACCTACACTGACTGCTGCCTTCCTCCCTGCCTCAGCTCTGCATCTCCCAAGGAAGAAAGGGTCCAGGAAACCTGATCCAGGAGGCTAAGAGGGGAAAGATGCCAAGTGCCCTGCCCTGGAGTGTGACCATCTTGCAAGCTCTAAGGGTATTTCCAATACCTAGGAGGAGGCAGGAAGGAAGGCTGAGAGATAGAGAGAGCAAAGAATGAGGAATGGCTGACAGCTCACACAGTCCACTTTATGCCCGAGTGAGTCAGCTAACCTCTCTGACCCTCCAATACCTTGACGTGGGTAAAAAAGAAGATCCACAGTGGGGACTGTTTTGTTGTCCAGTTTTCCATAAACTCAACACAGCCACAGAGTTTCTTGGGCTACAGTCCATGTGTCTAAAGGAAAAAGTCATCACGGGACTCAGGCCAGGGACCTTGGGTTCTTCCTAACTGGCTCCATCATTTTCTGAGCCATGCTCAATGAACACCTACTTTTATGACCAAGGGTGCTGAGGGCACAGCACAAAGGAGAAGCTTAAGATTTGCTCTGACTGCTCTAGATAACAATGTTTAGAGCAGAGGAAAAAAACGAGCAGCAAGACTCCATTGCTGCATGGACCAGGAAAGCCACAGTACCAGGTCAGTATTAGAGTCAGGTTCTAATGTCTGATGGAGGAATGGAGGGGCTGTAGGCCCAGGGACTCACTTAAGCAGATTCCCTAAGATCAGCTGAAAAAATTACATGTGCACAGTGTGGTGGTAAATGGGACAGGCCAAAAGATGGAGGTTCTGAAGGTGCATCTTTAGGGGCTTTAACGGGGTGATGCCATGTATTGCTGGGTTGTCCCACACAAAACTCAGAACCTCAAAAGGCTTTTGATACAGAAACAGGTCCTCCTGCTCCAGTTTCAGATGGTGAGGATCCTCAAAAGGCAGCCATGGCCACACATAGAAAGAGATGTATGGCAGTTAACCTTGACTGTCACAATGGAAACAGCTCTTGGGCAGCATCTCTGAGGTCTTATTTAGGTTAAGTTAGGTTAATAGAGGTGAAAAGACTCACCCACCTCATAGACAGAGCCACTGCCTGGGCTGAGGTCTCAGGCTGCATAGAAAGAGGAAGCCAGATGAACATCAGCATTTATCTCTCTTTACTTGCTGATACAGATACAAGATCCAGTGTGGCCAGCTGCCTCACCTTCCTGTCACTGTGCCTTCTCTGCAGTGATGACTGTAAGCTTAAGATGACAGTTCCCCTTTTAAGTTGTTTTTGTCAGGTATTTTGGCACAGCTAAAGGGGAAGTAAGTATTACTGGATGGGTGTCATAAAAACTGAAACAGAAAGTGAAGCTCAGCTTCCTAACCTTACTCCCAGAATCCTCAGGGGCTCCTTCTCCACACTCCATATTTGGGAGCTAAGCTCTGAATTCAGTATTTCACCTTTAAGCTGCGAACGCTTTGCCATGCCCATCCTTTTATTCCTTTCTACAAAAAGGCTGGCTCTAGAATGATACCCACCCTATCTCTAAGACGACCCTTCCTTTTTTCTTACTACAGGAAAGGGGAATGTACAGAGAAATAACCTCAAGATAGTCAAAAGCACAGTAGTTAGGGGAGATGGGGCTGGTGATATCCCATCAGTTATTAAGACCATGATGGAGGAACCTGAGACTGCACACCCATCCATGGGAAAGGGCTCCTCACAGTGTGTTGGTCCCATCTGACCACATTCAAGGTCACCATTGATTGGGCAAAGGAGATGCTCAAGCCCAACAAGTGCCAGCCAGTCAGATCCCTCCCCTACAGGAGGCAGTAGGATGTTCACAGTTCTGCATCTTAGGATCTTACTACCTCTTACCAGCTGCAAAACTTCACTCAACTGCATAAGCGTCCTGTTTTTGTTTCCTCGTCTGGAGCATGGGAATAACAACAACACTGACCTCATAAAGCACTTATTTGGACTGTTTAAGGAAAACAGAACATTTATAGTCCTTGTGCCTGTACCTGGCAAACAACCAAAGCCTGAGAAGTGTTAGCTCATCTTCCTGTGGCTGATTTAAGACTAGGATGAGAAGACAGGATGGAGCCATCTGGGTAGTGTCTCCCTGGAAACAAACACCATGGCATTGTCACGTCTAATCTGGTCCAAAGAATTCCACAAACAGAGAAATACCAAGTCCAAAAGCATCCGGGCAAGGCCACAAGAGACAGCATCAGAGAAAAATAAGAAAGAATGACCCAAACAGAGACCAAGAAGTGGCCAGAGCTCTGAGACCTGACATGGTCTTGCTTTTTCATGAAGCCCATCTAGGAGTTCTACGTCTATCTTGACTCAACTACTGCAGATACTTTGTCATTGTTTGCAATCCTCGGTTCCTTGACATAGTTGAAGAGTGCAGAAGGATGTCTACTCCTCACTAGCTGACACAATGAATGGCTACTTTTGTGCTCAAGACTCTGCATTGGGTGATGAAGGAACAAGCAGGAGAAGAAAGTTTAGTATCTGTACTGACTGTTCCAGACAATGGAGTTCAGGGCAGAGGGTATTTGGGTACCCAAACCTCACCGGAGGGATGGAGAAAGAAAGCCACCGCTCTAAGGAAATCAGACTTCAGGTGTTTTGTTCTTCCCTTACTCCAAGACTAACCCTGAGTACAGCAACAGAACCCTGACAGCAAAGGTACATGAGCCAGTGAACCAGGAAACATGGACAGTCAAACAGAAGAATGCAGCTACACTGCCCTGTTGTTCCGCCTCCTCCCCACCTCCATCATGGCAGGATCCTTTGGCTGATTGCTGGCACAAGGGAGCGGGCCCCTCGGAGCTCACCTGCAGAATGAGAAGCATTTGTATAACAGAAGAAGGCAACTTCGACTGTGCCAACAGCAGCAAGTCACCCAGCTTCACCTTCAGCAAGACCAGGTCCCGGAAGCCCAGCAGAGAGATCTGGCGGATAGTCAGCTCCTGTCCCTAGGGAAGACAAGTGGAGAGGTGAGAGGGAGTACCTGTCGGATCCCCGCCAGCTTCAAGGAGTCCTGGGAAAGTGTTTTTCACACTGTACTCAGGATGGACAAGGACAGGAATGGGCAAGGCCTGTGGGCTGTCTCAGAAAAAGACCAGGCTCTGGTTTCCTCTGGCATTAAGACTCAACCGGCTTAAATAATTCAAAGACAATACAAGATACATATAATAGGGGTCACGCTGTCAGGAGATTCCAGTGGGTGGGAAGGAGTAAAAAAGAGGAAGGTGGGAAAAGAGAGAGAGAACAATCACTGCTCTCTCCCTGCTTCAAGGATGCTTCTTCAATTTCATCTGTTAAATGTTTGTGCTCATCCCACATCAGGAAGTATTGGACCTTACATGGTTACGGAATTACATAATCATGGTCAGAATTTACATAACCACAAGTAACTAATGAAGAAAAGTAGTAAGGCGTGTGTGGAAGGAGTAAGTAGAAAGAGTGTGACTATTTCAGTGGTTGGGGTACTAGACGGGGGATAAAATGCCAACAGTTACAAGAGTTCGCATTTGCTAGGCTCTGTGTGCTAGGCACTGTGTACTAGGCAGGACCCTAAGCATTTAGATGTAAGTAATGAGTAGAATCCACAAATGATGCTGTGGTTTGTGTGTGTCCTTCTCAAACTCATCTACTGAAACTCAGGAACTTGGAGAGGCATTTTTATACTTTTTGAAATTTTATTTGCATTTATGCATATGTGTGTGAAGGAGGTGATAAAACCAACTAACCATGCACTACCCTGATTAAATGACTCATTCCTATATGTATATAGGATGGTGTTCAAGGTAAGACCAGCATTGGAAACAGCAGCAGCAGGAAACAGAGGCAGTTGATCTCTCCAACATAAGTGGCTATCCTCCAATCAGCCAACACCTCTTCAGAGCTTCCACAATGCTATCTATCTGTAGAGATGGAGACTGGACTCTCCTTAGAGGCCGGGCCAGGCTGTGCTCTGCCCATGATGTTAATAATCTCCTTATCTCTGCCATCCTCAATGCCCTCCTCAAAGCACACACCCGAGACCTTGCAATTTATCCCTCAAGGTTTTACATTTTTCTTTCTATACCATTAAAATGATTACAAATTACAAAAAAAAAATGGTATTGTTACTTGATCTTTGTTAGGTATCGGAGAGTACTTATGTGCAGAAATAACCATCATGCCTTAGCTCAGGCTGGACTAGAGAAGGATTTCTGGCTGTCAGATAAAAACCAGAGTTCCTTAGGAACTTGTGAGATGGGTTCCCACCCATCAAAAGGGACATATGGTTCTCCATTGACAGGTACCTGTGGCTGGCCTCCAGGCTCCCTCAGTCCCTATCCACAAGTACTTGTTATACATCTCAAGGCCTCCACACTAGGCTCCTGGTTCTTCAGCTAGCCACCAGTCTGTTCCAGATCCCTTTATAATAGCACCCACCCCCATTCTCTCCCA
>JANHMN010000002.1:167107612-167131649 GCA_030674055.1 Rhabdomys pumilio
ACACACACACACACACACACACACACACACACACACACACACACACACGGGACTTTGAATTTCTTAGCCCCCACAACAATGCATAGGCAGGAGGGAAGTCTGCCTGTCATGCCAATCCTGCTGTCAACAGAACAGACCGGGAGGCCTAGTGACAAGAAATAGTCTGTTCAAATGGCACATAACCCAACTAAAACACCACACATAGGACAGGAGGGATTTAGGGCAGTGGCGGTAGTCAGTGTCCTCTGGTGGAAAGCTATGCCTTCAGTACCATTAAGTGCCTTTTCTCACTTGTGTTCCAGGGCTGGACAGTGCGGCTGTCTAGGGACTGTGTGACATGGAACACACAATCCAGAGTAAGAAGCAGGGAAGAGAAAAGACTGCCTTTGTGCCACTCTTCTGTTTTATTCTGGAAACATTATGTGTTCTTCTGTAAGTTAATTAAAGATGTATTTTAAAGCTTCGGAGGCACAATTTCTCATATGATAAGAACAGACATATGGAACCCAGAGGAGCAACAATCTTTAACAATATAAATGAGTCTTGAGACTCAAAAGCCTGAGACTGCAAGTGATCTGACTGATCTCCACTAATATCAGGGACCAAGCTGGCGCAGCAGCTCCCTGCAGCCCTACAATGTAACTGTAGGCATTGAAGGAGCATTCAAATGTACGGGATTGATACCTCTCCCTGTTGGTATGTGAATCGCATGTATAATGGGTGCTGGGACCTTCCAAGCTTACCTGAAAATAGTCAGTAATGAATGATCCAAGTTCACTCTTCAGCAGCCGCCTGGGGAGAGAAAAACACAGAATCAGAGTCAGGCAGCTAGTGATGCAATTATAGCTTCTGAAGATGATCTCCGGAGAATAATGACAAAGGATCCATCACTGACAACAATGTATTTACCAGTAGCACAGGGGTGGAACCTAGGCTGGAGAAGGGAATGCTCTTTCCTAGGTCTTGGTAGAGCCCTCCACTCCCCGTGTTACTGCAGTCATAACAGTTATAAGCATTTTTAAGTCTAAAACACATTTTTCATACATCCCTCATCCAAAGATTTCAAGTGTATGCAGGGTGGTATAAAGGCTACAACTTGCATAGATACAGAAATCGTGCCCACCTCAAACCTAGACCTTCTCTGTAAACTGAACACCTTTTTCTGTAACTCCATGTCTCCTCTCCTCTAAGTCTATCAGAGACGCCCAGACTTGAAATTCACATTGAAGATATATTGAGATGGTCTCACCTCATCCTGAAATGTACGGGGCCAGTCTACAAAAGGGACCACCACGAGGAGAATTGGGTTTCTAGTTACCTAGGCAACACATTTACTGAGCTGCCCAGTATGTTCCCACAAATTGTTCAGCAAGACCAGGGTAAAAAGAACAGACAAGGTCTCTGCTCTCGTGACTCCTACTCTTGGGTGGGGGATGTGGATATTAATAAATACATTCAGAAGGCAATATCAAAGCATCCTAAGTGCTAAAAATATAAATAAGTAGAGATTTGGACACAGATTTCTTCCCCCTGTGAAAAATAATGGGCCCACTCCTACTGATCCATCTTGGATTTGATCCAGACAAGGTGAGAAAAAGCTCAAAACAAGAAAAACAGGCTCCTGGAATCCAATGAGTTCTCTAGGGAACAAACTCTCCCTGACTTCAATGTTCTCATCGCCTCTCCCACCTGCTATGGTTATTAAGGAGCAAATGCTCACATTTCTGACGATCTTGCTGGGTATTAACTTCCCCCAAAACATGCTCACACATGTCACTGACAAATAAACAGGTGGTTACAGCAGTATGCCATTATGTGCATGAAACAGGAACAAGAATTTGGGGACAGAAGAAGAGAGAAACACTCAGGTTTGAAATTTCCAGAAAGCTGAAAACACATGAAAAGTACCACCCTTTTCCCACAGCAGAAAATATATTAGCGAATAGATGAAGCATTTTGAGATTCAACTCGATGGCTTGCAATCTAAAAACCACTCTATCAATTCAGCTGAGGGGTCCTCTGAGTTGTGGACAAGTCTGATGAGAGATGGAAATATACCAAAAGATACTGGGTTGGGACTGAAGAAATGGCTCAGTCATTAAGAGCACATGCTGTTTTTACAGAGGACCCAGGTTTTATTCCTAGAACCTACACAGAGGCTCACAATAATCTTATTCTGTACCCAGTCTTACAGATGCTACAGCTGAGGCTTTCAGGAGGGAGTCCCTTGTCTAAGGCCTGCCCAGGTTACCTGGCACTGCAGAAAGTCTCTCACCTTAGACTATAAATGTATAACTATTTGTGACTCCAGTTCCAGAGGATCCTATGCCGTCTTCTGATCTCCGTGGAAATAGGCAGGTCTTGGGGGAAAAAACAGAACTGAGCTGCTAGTACCACATACATGGGAATTTCAAAGCCAAATGAGGCATGAAGTCTGGCCTCTCATCAAGAAGCAAAAATGCCTCCTGACAGTGTCTGTTGTCCACTAGCAAGTCTCAAGACCCTTGGTGAAAAAAACTAAGCTTGTGAAGAAGAGCCAAGTCCTATCAGATACACCATGTCACACAACACTGAGGGACTAACATAATACGGAGACCAAACGACATGTCATAAAATCAGTGTCTGTGACTGTTAACCTTTATCATCAACTTTATAGAATTTCAATTCATCATAGAAACACACCTCTAAGTATTTCAAGAAAGTCTTAACAGAGCAGAGAAAACCCCAGGTTACTAGTGGCCACACCTCAAAGAAAAATGACTCTCTCCTCTAACTGGCACTAGCTGTCATAGCTCCTCTAATACGGGAAGGGTGAGAAGTAGGTCTTGGGTGTCTTTCCCTCATCCATGTTGGAATTTTGACTGGCTTGAACGTGTGTGAGCCTTGTGCTGGTAATCTCAACTTCTGTGAATTCTGAAGGCACTCTGAGTTTTAGACACATGGGACACTTAAAATAACAAAGAAAACCACAAGTCTTTGTGTTCTCCTTTCTTTCCCTGGGGAAGATATTAGAGGACCCTGAAGCTGTGACTGGAAATTAAGAAGGGCCAGGCAACACTTTTGCAAACTAGATTCTCTGAAGCTAGAGGGTCTCAGAGTCATACAATCATAGAGCCTGATTACCCTGGTCTAATCTAGTTTGTGGTCCTTGGGAAGGGAGCCCCATGGCACCAGGTGCATTTATGTGCATAGTCCTATACATACAGAAAGATATTCTAGAAGACCACTCAATGTGATACTGTTATAACAACATGCTTTTGAAATGGAAGAAATGGGAACTAGGCTTTTTGGGTACAGTAAAGATTCTCCACCTTATACCTTTTTATAACGCGCACACACGCACATACACATACACTCGCATATATGCGTGTGTATGTGCATGTGCATGTGTGCATGTGCATGTAGGAACCAAAGATCAACCAACCTCAGGTGTTTCTTGGGAGTCATCCATCTTGTTTTTTTTTTTTTGAGACAAGGTCTCTCTCTCTCTCTCTCACTGGGATCTGTGGTTCACCTTACTACCTTACCACTAAGTCATCTTCCCAGCCCAGCTATAAGATTTTTGACTGTATGAATATAATCATGTTTTAATACTTTTAAAAAAGATTCTAAAATTAACAGTAGCCACTACCAAGATTACTGAATGTGGGTCTGCTTTTTCGTCTCACCCCTGGGGTGTTGGAATACTGCCAACACACAGCTCAGAGAAGCGCTAGGCTGTGTTTCTTACTTGCTGCTGGAGTACCAGGCTTGTAGGATGCCAACAAGCCCCTCAAGGGAGGTGAAATATAGTCTAAAATAGGTGCCCCAGCCTGTGTTTCTCTGGGCGAGAAACTGCGGGGGCTGGGACGGAGGCTGTGGTTCACAAACTCCTGTGCACCCAGACTCCACCGGGAGACCTCAGGAGTCGGGAACTGGGCTGCAGGCCTGCAATGAGCCTGGGGCAGGGTGGAATCCAGCTTAGCTCCAAGTGAATGCCCAGAGTACGGAGGGGCTTCTACAGGAGACTTAGGCTCAGCCCTGTATGACGAAGGCCTCCCCCACATCGGTTCTTGATGAAGGAGAGTCCTTGCTTGTCCTAACTGCTTTATTCATGGCAGATGAAAATGCATATGGCTTACTCGGGGTAAGCCAGAGATTAAATACCTTTTGCAGGAAGGGATGCCCAGGAAAAGAAGCTCATTGGCTAAACACTCGGGGGTCTATCTAGATACCTCATTAGCATGGAGAACTCTAAGTTCTATGCTGTGTGACCAATTGTCATCATCCTTAGTGGGGTGTTGTGGTCACATGCTCCAGGGCAGGAACCTGGTCAGGAGCTAGTTTGAACTCCTGTCATTCTCAATTATGAGTTTTATTGGGGTTTTGAACTCTGCAGTTCTTATATCTGGTGGCATGGTCCACTGCCCACAAATGAGAATGGTCTGAAACCCAACAAAGAGCTGTGGGAGTAAGTTCCAAGCAAGAGTGTAGTATCAGGAAGCAGGCAGTCATAGGGGTAACGGAATCCTAAAAGTTCTGAGAACCTGCACTTCCATCCCTCCCTGGGCTGGTCACCTGAGAACCAGAGATCCAAGGGGACTCAGAGGAGGAAAAGGAGGTGAGGAAGGGGGGCAGGGACAAGAGAAGACAGCAGTGCTGGCTAGTCAGCCTGTGGGTAGACCACAGCCGAGTCAGGTTACACAGCTGCCTCTACACTGTCTATCCTGCCTGTCCTTGTCTATCAAGAAAAGGACAACTCTTCAAAAAATACCAAAAAAACCTTTACTGACGTCAGCCAAACTGGGAGTTAGGAGGTCTCCACATTTTCCCCTCAGTCTAAGGTCATCCTGACGGTAAGGACATTTGAAAGAGACACTTGTATCCCTCCCATAACCCATCAGACTACTGAGACAATAGTCCTTAAGAAACTGGAATTTCCCCAGAAATCCCAGGCTCAAATGATGAAAATACAGAACCCAGGTGCCAGTCAAAGAGGACACTTGTCTTCCAGAAAGAGATTTCATGTAGTTGGCCAACTTGTCAGAACATCTTACAGCACAGTCTAGATCTGAGACAATGGTGGGTCGTGACGGTCAGGAACACGCCTTGACCAAAACTGCTTAGTTATGCATACTTCTAGCCTTTACTTAAGCCTACATTCTTATGCCAGGACCCCAAAGATGAACTATATATCCTTTTGCTCCTCTTTCAACATCACTATGTTGAGTTAATCTTGTTTCCTGCATTTCACCATTGTCTGTTTTTAAATTAGCTGTTGAGGCTATGTGGCAGAGTAGCTTCTTAGGGCCAGAGCCCAGACTCTGCCCCTGACTCAGGTAACACTGCCATCTCCAGTGGAATCTAGTAGATGCTGCCCCTCCTATGGGCACACTCTGTACCCCTTCCCTGCTGAAATGAAAAGGAGAAACTGGCAAAGAGAATAGAAAGCTCACTAGTTAATTGTTTGATTTATAATAATTTACTAGAAACCTGTTATGTGTTAGATATGATGCCCAGTAAAAGAAGGGGAGGAGACAGAACTCAGGCAAAGGTCTTCTTCTCCCTGACCACTCTCATCAAAAGCTGAGATTTCGTAAGAATTACACTGGGGGCCTGAGTTGGAGACTAGAACTAGACTAAAAAAATCCAGGCCTGGTGACATATACTTATAACCCCAGAGCTGGGGAAATAGTGACAGGAAGGAATCCTGGGGCTTGCTGGCCAGATCTGGTGAGGCCAAGTCACTGAGACTCAGAAAACAGGATGGATGGCCCCTAAGGAATGATACCCAAGGTTGTCCACTGGTCCACATGCATGTATGTGCCTGCATATAAACACAGACACAGACACACACACAGAAAGATATATATACACAGAGACACATATACAAAGACACAGACATACACACAGAGACACATACATTCACACAGGATAAATACACAAGTACACTACACATACTCATACACAGAAACAAACACAAATACACACACCATACACACTGGACATATCCAAACACATCACTCCCACACAGGGAACCATACACACAAAAACAAGTATACACACAGAGAGACACAAGAACATAAGTGTCTCTCTCTCTCTCTCTCTCTCTCTCTCTCTCTCTCTCTCTCTCTCTCTCTCACACACACACACACACACACACACACACACACACATACACACACACACACACACACACACACACACACACACACAAACATTAAATCAAGGCATCAGAGATACTGGTCTAAATCAAAGCAAACATAATTCCTCTCCTACCTTCACTATCTGGCTCACAAAGTTTATCTAGCTCATGGTAAAGCATAGAAAGAAGAGAAAAGCATGCAGACGATGGCTGGATTCATGAGATGGTAGCCTGCAATTCCCAAGATGAAAAGGGGCTAAACCTCTGGATTGCTAGTATCTAGACATAGGTTCCTATGCGGCTTAGAAGCCCAGAATTCTGGCAACCTACCTTCTATTTTTCCTAGTTTTGCCTCAGATTTCTTCCCTGACAACAGAAATGCAATTACTTGCTGGAACAAATTAAAATAATAAGGAATAAGCACGAACTGTACCTGAGACGGTGTCTCATTTTCTAAGTCATTTATTATTCACATGTGTCAGGCCCTGATACGCATAGCATTTGTATTTCTGTGGTTTAACCTAAGCAGTATCTGCAGAGGAGCAGAAACAGCCCGGCTTCTAACCAAGATGACCTCAGAGACCACAGCTCATTAAGTCTAGAAGCAGCTGCCTGGGTCTGAATACTGATGGCCAATTCCCTGATACTGACAGCGAGCAGCAAGCAACCAAATGCATCTGACCTTCCTACTCCCAGGCCTCAGAGAATCTGTGGATAGTGAGACACCCACACAACCAGACAACTGCAAGAGGCAGTCGAGTTTGTCATCTTTTGTAGATGAGCTTCTCACTTGTGGTGAGGCTTTGCAAGGGTAGGTCATGAGGATTCTACCAGCTCTGGCTGACTCTGAAGCCTACAGTCCTAGGACTCCATCCTTCTCCTCGATTCCTGCCCAGGACAGCAGACAGGCTTTGCCTAACCTCATATTTAGGCCCTGAGAAACATGTGAATGGAGTAGCAATGTTAGGTCCGGAGCATAGCCCTCAAAGGGTTAAAAGGTAGACACCACAAAGGGAGAAAAGGCTGCTGAGGCTGGAGGCTGACATGAAAGGGCATGTGGTCCAGGCCACACCCACAGGATCAGTTTCCCATTCCCAGGCCCCTGGCTTCATCTGACCACAGACTTCTGCTCACAGCCCCTCCACCGCAAGCAGCTGAGTTAGAAGGAAGTTACGGAGCCAAAAGCAATGGGAAGGAAATGTTTACATGGGACATGTGAACCCAGTGAAAGCAGAAATAGCGTGAAGTTCAGTGAGAAGGCAGAAGGAGCTACAACAGGAGAAAAGAGGGAACAAAGTACTGGGCTACACTGTGTCCCACCCTGACACCTGCCCGCACTGACCAGCTGAGCTGCCATTCACAGGAGTTCCTGTGATGACATAGTCCGCTGTTTCTCAACCTATGGGTCACGACCCCTATAGGGATCACATATCTATCGGATAGTCCTGCATAGCAGATATTTACATTCTAATTTGTAACACTAGCAAAAATACAGTTATGAAGTAGCAACAAAGCCATTTTATGGTTAAGGGTCGCGACAACATGAGGAACTGTATTAAAGGGTCACAGTATTAGGAAGGTTGAGAACAACTGACCTAGATCCTGGATCTCCTCCTCGTCCCATGTTGTCAACACAATCTCTACTCTTGTTGGCCTGAAAGTAAAGCAGGCAGCTCCAAAGTTGGTGTCCAGGCAGCACAGGCACAGGGCACAAGGGACTGTCAGAAGCTCCCTCACTCACCAAACACCATCACCCCTGCATGTAGGGGTGGAGGGCTGAGGGGTGGAGGAGCAGAACAGCCAAGTCCTTCTTAGGTTTTGTTTTGTTTTGTGTTGTGTTGTTGTTGTTGTTTTGTTTTTTTGAGAAAGGGTTTCTCTGTGTAGCCCTGGCTGTCCTGGAACTCACTCTGTAGAGCAGGCTGGCCTCGAACTCAGAAATCCACCTGCCTTCCCAGGTTAACATTAGAGATGAGCAGGCCCCTTTGGGCAGGTGCCACCATTCAGCTAGGAATGGTCAAGGGAGCAATATTAGCTGTTAAATAGTTGGCTATCCCAAGTTCTTTCTCTCAACTACTTTAAAATCCAGGAAACAGCAAGGTCCTCCAGGAAGGCTCCAAGCTAGATGTCAATGCTGTGCTCAGCCAACCTGACTCTTCCTCCTTTGAAGATCTCACCTAGCAACTACAAAAGACCTGTTTGGAGGCAACAGCCCTTTACGTAGTAGCATACACAAGCTCGCCTTTCAAAGTCCTTTGGCCTACTCCACTGGGATGCACTGGAGCAGTGCCCCTGGATGGGGCACATCACTACCACTTCTCCATACCTGTCTGCACCCACAATGGGTATCACTGGGAGCACTCAAGGAAAGGAAGACACCCAATAATAAGCACAAGCTAAGTTCCTAACTATGAGGTACATGCTGCGTGGGGCTGCTTGCGTACTCGAATACTCCAACCACCTCTCAGGTGGGAATCCTTCACGTTACCCTCCTCTACCCATAGGAGACTAAGGCACAGAGAACTAAGGAGTACACTAAGTCTACAAAGGAAGAAGACAAGCTGGGGAGGGAGAGAATATGACTGTTGGAATCAAGGGGGCAAAATTCCTCTAAAACCAGCAGGCAAGTCTCAGGACCTCTGACTGATCTAAGCCTGGGCTGTGGATCTTATATTGTCAGACTGGAACTTTCCAGACAGTCTCGAAACCTTAAATTTTAGGGGAGAAGGGTAGATTTCTAAACAATATTTAGACCAACACATGGGCCAGCCACATTGGTCTCCAGTTGCCACTTCTTGTTAAAGACTTTCCTGTCCCCAAGGACAAGTTTCTCAACTGCAGCACAAGGTGAAGATCAGGCAGAACCAGATGAGCTCAAAAGACAGACCTCAAGGGCCTGGCCTGGTGGTGTACTTGTCATTAATCAAGTCATAAAGGACTTGAGAGGCAGAACCAGGAGGACCTGATAGTCTAAGACAAGCCTGGTCTATAATGTGAGTTCCAGGTTAGTTGGGGCTACACAATGAGACTTCTCAAAAAGAAAGAGGAGAAAAGAAAGGAAAGGAGAAGAGAGGGAAGGGGAGGGGAGGGAGGAGAGGAGAGGAGAGGAGAGGAGAGGAGAGGAGAGGAGAGGAGACAAAAAGAAAGGAAAACTTAGTTCCACCCAAACTAGGGTTTTATTTTTAAAGACATCATCCCATCAACCACACTTACTTCAAGATCTGTTAGTGAGGCTATACTCAGGTACATCAGGCCAGAATGTGGCCTGTGCCGGCACTACAGGACTCTAGTGTCTTCTGACAACATGGCAGACTGGGTTTAAAGTCCTAATACTTCTTGCAGAGATGGCCCCAGTGAGCTAGTCCTCTTCTGTCAACCTGTCTCATCCATACAACAGGGAGACAGCATCCAACTTCTGGACTTGACACTTGTACAAGGGTCAGTCCACGCACAGTCTCGGAAGGGCCTGGCACATTCTGCTCGACAGGTACTTGCTACAGTCACTGCCTCTTCTCAGCCCCCTGCTTTTCCCAGCTGCATTTTCTACTACAGTCAGCAAGCTCGGACAGATGGGAACCTCTAAGGATTGACCTCTGGGATTTGAGCATTGGAATCCTTAGACAGCAGTCTCAGCTCAGACTGACCGGAGATCAACAGTCACCAGAGTCTCTTCTCCTTTAACATCTCTGGGGTTCCCTTTATGTCATTATCTTCCTCCCAAAAACAGAAGTGTATGATTGGAGAGAGGAGGAATGCACATTTCCTGCCTCGGGCCGGCTGTAGATAACTCGTCTCCAAAAGTCTTACCTCTAAATGCTTATTTTTGCAAAAAAAAAGTTCTCCCTGGGAGCTGAGGATATAGAGTAAGGAACGGACAGACAGTTATGTCCTCGATGCCCTGTGTACCTGATTGCTAACTGCTCACCCCTCAGGTTTCCGTTTAGGAATCAATCCCATCCCCAGTCTGATAATGCACTGATTTGCTGCCACCCACGCAAAACATCAGACGATGTTTCCCTTCCCAGCTCTTCTCCAATACAAGTTCAGATCCACTCGTCTCAGGGGCTACCCAGGAACATGTTAAGAATCAGAGCCCACCACAAATATTCCATAAGTGAATAACAGCACCAACAGCTCCTCCATCTATGCACCCCAACCCAGGTTCTCATGAGAACCAGTGAAAGGTAATCTTTGTTTTCTCACTGTTCCAGCTCTTGCTGGCCACATAAGAGTATAGTTTTCTAAGAGTATATTCTTCCTAAGGAAGAATGTGATCCACATCAAGACTCAGCTACTTCTGTCAGGAGTACTAAGAAGTATTAAGTATTAAGAAGCTGGAGTATTAAAACACCACATCCAAGCTCCAGAGAATTCAGACAGGAATGTGTGCAGGTTGAGCCAGCACTATAGACAGTGAGGACTGGCAATCTGGCCAGAATAATTCTATTCAGAAAGCTCATCTCTTTGCCTTTGGGGATATCGAGTCACGTGCTGCTTCCTAAGGCAGCTGCAAACAGAAAATATTCTGATTTATGGTTTCATATGACAAAACAGGTGCCTTGACTTTCACTTGGAGGAAAACTAGCCACTCTGTTTTGGATGGACTTACTCTTAAGGTCTGGAAATACTTGTCTCTAAATTCAATATTATGTTTTAGAACTCGGCCACACTTGGAGCAAAGTTCTTCCCTGTACAACTTCAAAGACTATGTTTTCTTCAATGCAAAGACAGTGTTTTCTTCAATGACACATTTTAAAAGAAAGGGCTAACATTTGCAATGACTGAATTGTAAGATCCAGTTACACAGCGTGCCTGCTTTCTGGCCATCCTGCACACTGGCTCCTACTTTCAAGCATCCATCTCTCCCAGGTGCATCCTGACTACACTGCTAGAAAGAGAGCCATGAGAGCTGACACACACGAGGACCTGAGTTCAGAACCCAAGACCCACGAAAGAGCTGAGCATGGTGGCTTGGGTCTGCAATGCCAGCACTGAGATCGGGGTGGTTTCCTGGATCTTATTGGTAGGCAGCTTTGTCAAATAGATATGTCCTAGGTTCAGTGTTAAAAAAAAAAAAAAAAAAAAAAAAAAAACAAGGTGAAAACTGTAACGTGTGTGTGTGTGTGTGTGTGTGTGTGTGTGTGTGTTCATATGTGTATCTGTGTGTCTCTGTGTGTTTATCTGTGTGTCTGTGTCTATCTGTGATAGACCACATGCGTGTAGGTACCCAAGAAGAACAGAAATAAATAAAATTAATATGATGAAGACACTTGATTTCAACCTGTGCCCACACCACAAATACACAGACAGACAGACAGACAGACAGACAGACAGACAGACACACACACACACACACACACACACACACACACACACACACAGGAGGGGGGAGGAGCAGGAAAGACAGGAAGGTAGAGAGAAAAAGGAGACCCAGGGGAGAGGATTAAAGACTTGGTGACTTGGGTGATTATCAAGTTTTTTACTGCTTGGCTGAATAGAATGGAGAACCAAGAGTCATTTCCTCTTAGACTTGGTCTCCACAGAAAGAAGAAATAGCTGGCTGTCCTTATAAAAACTCAGCCTCACCCAAACTTCAATTTCAAGCACATTCTTTGAGCAGCCCATCCAGTGAGTTCAAAGTGAGGTTACCTCATCCAAAACACTAGGGAGATGTCATGCTGGTTCTGTCCCCAGGACAATTCATCACTAGGCCCTGTGGGCTCCTTCACAGCTTTTAACCCCCATTGCTCCTAAGCACCCATCGTAAGAGCATAGAGAAAGCCTAACATTCATTGAACATTTCTTTTGTATCAGACTTTGTGCTAACGACACTTATGCAAGATTACAGCCTTCCCAACTGCCATGAGGCTGGTACTATTATCACCCACATTGAATGAAAGGAAAAACAAACAGAAAAATTAAGCAACTTCTCCAAGCTCATAGAGCTTAACTAGTCTGGATTCCCCAGGCTCTGAATCCAGTGGTGTCTGGCTCTCTTACACTGAAGCATTCTATTGAGCCTAGAACTGATAAACCACAGAGTAGGGCTGATAGAATTAACTGAAGAGTGAGCCTGGGGACAACTCAGCCTTCCCTCCTAACACATCCTCTCTGCAACATTCCTGTGTTGTCCACCTTTATGCCCTCCGCCCTGTTAAACAGAACTGAGGAGAAGAAAGAGAGTCAAAGCCCGAGTCTCTGAGAATGTGGGCAGAGCGGCACATCCACATCAGTACTGAGGTCACTAGGCAGCTGTGTGTCTCTACATACGCTTACAGATGTGGAAGCATGTTGGCTGTCTTGCTTTATGCAACTTGAGATGTCCGGGTGTGGTCTTTTGAATGAAAATGAACTCCATAGGTTTATGTGTTTGAACGTTTGGTCCCCCAGTCAGTGGAACTGTTTAGAAGGATTAGGAGGTGTGGCCTTTTGGAGGTATGTAACTAGTGATAGGCTTTGAAGTTTCCAAAGCTCACTCCAGGCCAGTGTCTCTCCACTTGTTACTTGTGAATCAGGATGCAAAGCTGTCAGCTACTGCTCTAGTGCCGGACCTGTCTGCTTCCCATGATGCTCATGGACTAACCCTCTGGATTTTTAAGCAATGCTCCTCCCACCCAAATGTATTTCTTTATAAACATTGCTTCGATCATGGTGTCTGTTCACAGCAACAGAATAGTAACTAAGACACCAGGTCACATATCTGCCTGGGACATGCTTCACATTCCCAGATGTACTCTATGCGTCTCTGTGTAAGGGAATCCTGTCTCCACTCCAGCCACTAGGTTAAAGAAGCCAAAAAGCAAAAGTACCAGAGGCAAACAGAGACCAAGCTCTGCTTCCTAAAAGCTCCAGCTTACTCTAGGCTCAAATCACACCTGGGCTGTTGTTTCAAACCCCAACCACTGTAATTCCCACCCCGCTAAATATAGAGAACCTTCAGTGGTACCCCTAAACTATACAGAATATCTATAGAGGTGCTATTTCTCGGGGGTGAGGGTGGCACAATAAGTGATGGGCTCATTAAGGACCTGGAGGGGGGGACAAAAACAAAAGCAAAAAAAAAAAAAAAAAAACCAAGAACATAAGTTCACCCAATAAGAGACTTCTCCCAGACACAACAATATGGTACAGGGCAAGGTTTGGCTGTGTGCTGGACTGTCCACCATCCCTCAATTCCTGTGTCCAAGCCCTGACACTCAGCATGACGGTATGATCGGGCCTTTGGGAGATGCTCAGCTCTAGATGGTTTTTAAGGTACAGTCCTCAAGATAGATTGGTGTCCTCCTAAGGAACCCCAGAAAGCTGGCTTTCTACCTTTGAACATACAAAGAAGAGGTCATGTGAGCTCATAGTGAGGTGGTGACCCCAAGCTAGCCCTCACCAGAAGCCGAGCTGGTCAGCACCTTGAACTTCAGGGCTCCAGAACATAAAGAAATACATTTTTGTTGTTAATGCCACTCTGTCTGTGGTAGTTATGACAGCAACCTAAGTGGACTAGTGTGGATTTCCAGATACAGATGTTCAGACAGGAGTTCAAATCCAGATCCAACTGTAAAGTTGTGCAACCGTGGGCAGGTCGTGTGTTTTCTCTCATGCATGGTTTTCTTATATGTAAACTACATAATGAAGAGACAAACATATGCGTACACAGTGGGTGCCTCAACTTGTCTAGGACACAATACATTGTTTCAACAGAAATGTTATTCTTTAGTGTGCCTCCTTGGCCAGACTTGGAACCAGAGTGTTTTGTTTGGTCAGCACCAAAAGCTTGGAGAAATTTACATTTCTTTTAAAGCCAACATTTGAAAGTCAGATACACCAATTAAAAAGAAAAAGATAATTTAAAAACTTTTTTAATGTAAAAGAGCTGGGCACTGTGGCTCATGCCTTTAATTCCACTACTCAAGACGCAGAGGCAGGAAGATCTCTGTGGGTTAGATGCCAGCTTGGTCTACAGAGCGAGTTCCAGGAAAGCTAGGGCCACATCGTGAGAGTCTGAACTCATTTTTAAGAGAAACAAAAATAGGAAGAAGTTTTAAATAAAAATCTTAACCGCAGGAGCACCGCTCCATGCTTGAGCCAGCCTCCCCATTCAGAAAACTCCTTGGCTCACAGTGCCTTCTTGCTTCCCTGAGCTTCAGTGCAGGTGACATCAGGGTTGGCTCCCACCTTCCTAGCTGCCCACAAAGATCTTTGAAGTACAATGTCAGGATCTGTCTCCTGAGGTGAGAAACAATTAGCACATTCCTGATTCACTGGCTTATTTATTTATACTTCCACTGGGGACTGAGGGACCTCAGGAAAAGGCCGGGAACTCAGTGCTTGGAATAAGCTGAGTTCTTTCTTGCTAGTCTGTGCCTGGTAACCCGGCTTGCCCCTGACACATACCTTCCTGGGACCTCACTTTCCTTCCCTGTAAAATGAGGTTTTGAGCTAGATGGTCTCTTTTGTCTCTTTCCACTTTTATGTAATTGTGACATGAAATTCAAGTGCATAGGAGAAATGTAACACAGCTGTTTGCTTATGCACTGTACAGGTTTTAATGAAAACAGAGCTCTTAAACACCCAGCTGACCTTAACACAGACCTTAATTCAACATAAACAAGGCCTGAACAATGGCCTTGTTTGTTGTTCTACCCTCTGCAGGGCTGGTCTTTAGCCTAGATACTCTGTATTTAACATACCCAGAGAGGAATTAAAAGGCTAGCTAATTCAACCTCCTAACCCTAGCTGAGCCTGGGACTGTCATGTCACCAAGACACAAATCCAACTGTACTACCACCCCCTTTCCCCTCCTGCATCCTCTGTCTTTAGGTTTCTTTCAGTCCCTTGCTTATTGCAAGCACAGATACCTGTGCATTTGCTGACTCTCCCACCTGAAGTCTCCTTCCCCCAACGAATCCCTGTTGACCCTCAGATCATAGCATAAGTATCACCTCTCCTGTCCCCTGACTTCTTGGCAAAACCAAGTCACATCACCACACTTTATCATAGCAACTATGTCATAATTGGTTGACTAATGAGCATCTTCTCATCTGACTATACATTCCATGAGAGTGAGCTGAGATGTGGCTCAGTTGACAGAACGGTCGTCCACTATGCAAGAGGCCCTGGGCTTTATCCCCAGCATCTTATAAACCAAGGATGATAGTCCACACTTGTAATCCCAACCCTCCAGGAGGTAGAGATAGAAGGATCAGGAATTCAAGGCCATTCCCAGTTATACAGTAAATTCAAGGTCATCGTGGGCTTGTCTCAAAATAAACATACAAACAGACAACAACAACCCAGGAATATAAGGTTCACATATGTCTGCTCCAGCACTCGGCTATCATGGAGATACTCAAATATTTGTTACTAAGTCTTTTATTAGTAACAGTAAGTCTCAAGTAATCTGGCTCTAAACGCTAAAACATGTTACCTAATGCAATGCTTAATGCTTAGATAGAGCTCAATAAATGTTTCCAGAACTTGGACCAGCCCCCACCTATCAACCTGTACCGCCAGCCCAAGTACATTATATACACATGGGCATAAACAACATATCAGAATGAGAAGTCTAGCTGCTGACGGTCTCAGAACAACAGTGACCACAAGAGCAATTGAACAACAAGCAGAGGAGCGACAAGGACCAAGCAGGGTTGTGGGGATGGGAGGTGGGGAGGACCCTACATCTCCTAACGGGAAAACAGCACTGGTTTTGGCCAGCCAAGTACCTGATGCTTTCGTTCAGTGCATACAGCTCATTGCTCTGCAAGCCGCCCCCTTTGAAAACGTTGATCACAGCCGTCTGCACACTGCAGAGAGAAGGAAACACATCCCAGTTAGGTGATCTGCCTCCGGGGGCCATATTTTCAAACAGCCCCCAGGGAAGGTCACAGAAGAGCTAGGAAGCCTAGGGCATACACAGCTATCTTCTCTTCTTCTTACTGTTCTAGAAGTATGAAGTATTGAGGAGGGAGGGTGAGGCAAAAGAATTCAAAGGTAGTTCTAGGCCTCCTGGAGGTCGTCCAGGGTTTCTTCCCCTTGCTCACATGGAGGGGGCAATGAATCAGCTCTCTGAGAACTGCCATCGATGGGTTCTGCAAGCATCCAAAAGCATTTATTGCCAGCAGGAGTTGACCCTGCCTGGGTTCTTACAACTGGGAAGCCACCATCTCAGATAGAAATGATAACTCCCTTGCTAATAGAATTTTCTGTGTCCTGCCTTGTCCCTTTATTTCACCCCAGAGAAGGACATATACTGGCATAGAGTTCCATCTCTTAAAGGGCCACAGTCAGGGCTTAACTCCACATTCTGAAGGATCAAGGCCGGAAGCAGCAGCAGAGAGTTTCTTATAATATTGTCTGTGCTGAGGAATTTCACAAAGGATGATGATCCTCAGAATGCCAGAACATTCCAGGCAGCCCTCCTGAGCTGGATCAGCTGAGTGTGCCCGATGACCAGGCACACAGGAAGTTCAGAAATGCCTTCATTTATCCAGAGTCCAACACAGATTTGAAAACCAACAGTCCACCAACTTATAAGGCAGTACAGATTTGCTGATCTGCTCGGGGCTTGGTTCACAAACTTGGCTAGACAGCTTCCAAAGCTACATCTCCTTCCCCATGCACCAGCGGCTCTGGTGAAGGAGACTTCGGCATAGGCCACTCGCGTTTAGTTTTGCACAGAAACATACCTAAGCTTCCTAAAGGGAAACAGGTGATATGAGGTCACTGGAAAGACTCTACACCCTTAGATACTCACCCGGTGTAGGGTGTTAAAGGGCATGAACAGTACCTGTAAATTCTAACCCAATGATCTCAGGCTAGTAAAACTGACAGGTCAGAACTCACAGTGAGCTACTTTCTTGCTATGAAAACAGGGGTACTTGCCCCACTCATCATTGGTACTATGATCAGATGTCATGAGTAAAGCTCTCAGAGGCAGCAGATACTCAGCCCACCCCCAGATAACCCCAAACCCTTCCCTGGTGGTATTGGTCCCACAAGCTCTTACCTGTTCCAGGCAGAGTTGGAACTTAGCTGCAGAGCCTGGCGGGCAGCCTGAAAGCGGGGCAGCTCGCTGAGCACAGGGGAGCTCATAAATCGTGGTCTAGGCCGGCGGAAGGAGCCCATCTTGTGGAACTCAATGGGCAGGAGGGGAGCAAGGCCGCGGGTCATAAGTCCAGGTGAGGACTGAGCTGTGTCTTGAGGACCAGAAGCTTCTGGCCACCCACAGGAAAGGCTTCTCTCAACACTGCTGCTGGGGTGTCTTCAAACCTTACTCTCAGCCGACACCTGAAACGAGAGACAGCCTTTATTGAGAACCTGGCTGAAAACATGTAACTAAAGGATGCTGGCTACACTCTCTAGCTAAATGATCCTAAAAATCAATGAAGAGAGAGACACAGCAAGAGTCTCCATTGCGGCTGAAGTTCTCATCCATCTGTCCGTGTGTGTGTGTGTGTGTGTGTGTGTGTTGGGCATGGAATACAGGGTTTCGTGTATGGTAGGCCAGCACTCTATACCTGAGCTACACACCAAGCCCTAACAGAAAGCCAGCCTTTGTGAAAACCTCAAGAAGGTAAAAGTTCCTCTTCCTTGGCAATAAAGACCTTCTACCCTAAGTCCCACTAGCCGTGTCAAGAGGCTTTCTCTCCCAGAAGCATTTCACCATTTCTTTCCTACCCGCTATGTGTTCATTCAGTCCATCAGGACATATTTACTGTTCGACATGGATTAACCATTGTAACGTGTCAAGCGCTCAGTATCTGTACGGCCCAGACCCTGCCTTCCAGAAACACATACTCTATGGTAAAGACGACTGACTACTCCAGAACCTGTCTATTCAATAAACACTTATTGAGTCTATCTGCTCCAAGCACTGGGGTTCTGGGGGATGATAAGATGATGGCCATAGGACTGTACACATGTCCCATTCATCTGTCCCAGGACCCTGCCCCAGGCTTCATGTCTTGCTTATTCCCTTTCCCAGGTTTCTGAGCTAAGTTTTGCTCTCTTTTACCAAATTACATTCCTTTTGCCCTGTGCACTTCTAAGTCAAACTGATTCTGCAAGGTTGGGTCCAATAATTTTGCTGCTGAGAAGGACTAGGTACAGGCTGATAATCTCAGCTACTTAGAAGGCTAAAGCAGGAGAAATCTAAAATCAAAGGCATTCTTAGGATAGATATAACTGTGAGTTCAAGGTCAACCTGGAAAACTTAATTAGAGCACCTCCCAACTCAAAAGAAAACAATTATAAAAAATGTTCACAAAATGACCCAGCAGGTATAAGTGCCTGCCACCAAGCATGACAACCCAGAGTTCCATCCCTATGAGAGATAAAAGGAAAATCAACTTCCAAAGTGGTCCTCTGACTTCCACAAGTGTGACATTGTGCACATGCGCGCTCACGCACGCACACACATATATATTAATTAAACCTTTGTTTTAAGTAAAAAGAGGGCTGGGGATGTAACTCGGTAGTAGAGCCCTTGGCATGTATGCATGCCTTAAGCTCTTCAGGTCCAATGTCCAATTCCAGACACACACACACACACACACACACACACACACACACACACACACACCTCATTCCTTGTGGCAAATCACGAGGTGCTTTAAAGTTTCTGGTGGGTGCCAATGGCTTGGCAATGAACTTTGGTTCTGAGTTTCAAGAATTAACTTGGCTCCTTCCAAGTTATGTGACTTCAGACACACACACATGTTCTCAGGTGCTAATGTACCAACTTCACAGGACTGGGGAAGGATGAAATGAGATCGGCTGACATGCTCAGCACAGTTGCTGGGCCTCAGAGACAGCAAGCTCCCTGCCATGCTCTTCTTTCAGCACATTTGGACCAACCATTGCAATCCTCTCAGCAGAGAGAAGTACTACAAGAAACAGGAAACAGCCAAAGGCACTTTCTCCTGACATGGTTTGGTGGATTTGTCTGAGAGAGTGGTTGTTTGTTTTTGTTTTTCGATTACTTCAGGCCAAGTTAGTGCAGTTAAATCAGATAAGAGAACCTGGGGAAAGAAAAAGAAGATTCAGCCTGCAGGTTGGCAAGAAAAGTCCCGCAGCATTTGATGGACAGGGGAGGGACACCACAGCCAGCACCATGACAGTGACACTGCGCCTTGACAGGAAGCCGTGGAGGTGGCTAAGTGTTGGCAATAGGCCTATTTACACTGGATTCTTAAGACCAACCTTCAGAAGAAGGATGGCAAGTTCCCTTTTTAACTTTGTAAAGGGAGTAGAAGCAGACTCCTGTGTCACTTTCTTGAAGAGTCTGCCTGAGAACCCTGTATACTGAGCAAATCAATAGTTATCAGAATTGACCAATAAATGCTACAGAAGCCTGTTATGTTCCAGAGAAGGTTACAACAGGTTCCCAAATACCTCAGAATCTGGAAAGATCTGTGCATGCCAGTGATGAGGGAAAGGCAAAATAAACCCATGCATCCCTCAGAATCCCAACACTGGCTGAAGGAGTTTTCACTTATCAGGAAAGGTCTCTCTATTTAGACAGGATGCATCTCTGGGCCCAGCTTTGAAAGGCCTGTGAAGTGCAGCTCACTATGTAATTACCGGATATTAACTCACTTTGTGAGGACCTTAACCGGAGGCAATGAAGCTACCACCCACTCAGGGGCACTAGCTCAGGGAAGCAGAAAACTTCAGAAGCCACATTGTCAGGGGTTGCACGCATGCCTAACTTCTCCTAGGGGGCTGAGATTCCAGAGGATAAAAGGAGGCTCCTGCCTCTCCATGCCTCAGCTACAGCTACCAGGACTCCCATCTCAAGCTATTTGAGCATCTCACACACACCCAAAACAGCCTTTGTCACAGGGGACAGCTTCAGGAACATGACCTGCTCCATTATAAACAAGGGTAATTTTCAGCCCAAAGGACAATGAGCACAGTGCCCACACCCTGACTCAAGGGTCACATACAGCAGAAAGCTCCTTCTGACTAGTTTTTCAGCCCCCAAACTCTTCCCTTCTCAAACGACACAGGATGAAAACAGTATGTGAGCACCATCCCTACTTGTCACAGAGCCAAGCAACTGCATGGAGACTGTGGGAGGATGCTATGAGACCTGCTGACAAGGGCCTGAAGAAAGGTTGGTTGGCACAGCCTACATATACCTGCTATGGCACTGGCCCTTCAGGCATAGGCTTGTCCTGACCCAGAAATGACAAGTCGGAAATGACAGGGCAGACAAGGCCTAAGTACAGCCATTTAGAACTAACACATGTGAAACAAATGACCAAAAAGACTTATCCAAAGTCTCCAACACAGGATCAAGCACAAACTAGAACACCCATTCCCCAGTGTCAGACCTGAGACATTCTGCCGCTCCAAGGAGGCCACGAGAGTCACTCACCACTGAACACTCAAGCCTTAGCTCATTGTTCAAGGCAAAGATAGAGTTAACCATGAATGAAACACAGGCAGCTGCCCAATAAGACACTGGGCACTGTCACCAAGGTGACTTATTCGACCCTCCCAAAATGTCATCTAAGTTAGAGAAGTTAGGTAACCAACCTGAGGGCACACAGCTAGCTAGAGGTAAGTCACAGACAGGTGACAAGGTCAGTCTGCCTTCCCAGTTCCTCAGCACTTTCCACTTTCCTACTAAACTGAGTGAGACAGGGAATCAGAGAATCAGAGCTATTGAGTTTGAAATATCAGTCGCCAGCCTTCATATGAAAATCTAAATCTCATGCCCCTGAGATAAGTAAACTACCAAAATCAACTCCATGGCCACACATGTTTGGGACAGGAGGAACAGAGAAAAAGAAAGGACACCATAAGGAAATGCAGACTCTGACAGTCAATCAGACAGCCACCTTTATCCACTGTATGAACTTGGACAAGGTATTTGGCCTCTGAAGCTTGATTTTTTTTTCTCCCCAGAAAAGTGTACACGGACAGTGAATCCTTTAATGAATAAATACTTGTAAAGCACTGGACAGAATGGCCTGGGTCACACCAAGACCAAGTTCTCAGCACAAAGCAGATGTAGTTGTAGTGGAGAGACAAAGGACTGCCTCTGGATAGAGGAGACAGATGTCTATGGGCCACATCTGTAGACAAATGGTAGTTTATAAAGGGAGAAGGGCAACCCTGTGTTAGGATGAGTTGGTTTGTTTCAATTAGGCATGTTAATTAGGGCAGCCAAAGGGGGGCTTTTGATTTCTGGACTTTAGTACTTTTGTAGCTGGGCCTTGGTGGTCACCCTCAGGAGGAGGAAGTATCCAAATAAGGGGATGAATTTGGTGGTTAGCTTTACAGAAATATTCTAACTGTTTAGCAAGGTAAAGGGAATGTGAACAGAAGGAAATCGGCAAAACCTGCTGAAGCCATGTCTGCCATGCTCAGGCCTTCCAGAGCCCTTACTCACAACAGTACCTCGCAAGTTGTGAGTGAGACACGGTAGTAACCAAATCAATGAAAGAACATGGCTGGGCACCCTTTCTAGGTTGTTCAGCCCACACAGCAGTGGGAGGACAGCAATGCTTCCCTTAGCTGCTAGAGGTGTCTCTCAGCACCTGCAATGCTTTGCCTCCAGCCAGGACCCTGACAATGTCACAGAAATGGACTCTGTCTCTTCAGGCCTTTGGTGACTCACAGCTTTAGATTCTTGAGGTGTTATCAAATTTGTACATCTCCTGCTTCTAAATCTCACCTAACCCTGGGATGGGGATGTAGCTCAGTCAGAAGAGTACCTTCTTAGCCTGCACTAGCACTGTACAAGCCAGTACAATCATGCCTGTCTGTAATCCCAGCAGTCCAGAGGTGGAGACAGGAGGATCAGTAGTGCACAGGGAATTCAGAGGGACAGCCTGGGCTACAGAAGACTCTTTTCTATAAACAAATAAATACATCTATGTACAAATAAACATACCACACCCAACCATGGAAAGCAGACAGAGCAGGGAGTCCACTTTTAATGAAGAAACTAAGTCAAAGTGACTCACCCTTAACAAGAATTGAGGCAGGACTGGATGGTTTTAAGTAATCCAGAGCTGGTCAAGAAAGACTCTACCTTTAAGCCTAGATCCATAATGTCCCAAGCCAGGTGATTGGTTTTGTCTCTCTCTTTTTTTTTTTTTAATATTTCAAAATGTTCTCACTGTAATTCACACTTGAAAAGCGTGTATGCACACAAGCACACACTTCAATATGATCGGGAGCTGCCAGCAGCTGGAGGAAAACAGCGGTGCCTCGGAAGGCCACGCTCACACCTTCTGGATAATGGCGTATTTGCTTCCATGGGACCATAAAGAAAACACTCACAGTGTTTTCAACAGAAGGGGCAAAGCCTGCAGTATTGAGGCAAGTTTCCTGAAAGCTGAGAGTCCTACACATATTGATGCTACTGATGTTGTCCGTAGCCGTATGGCCATTCAACACTTAATATGTGGTTTGTGCAACTGAGGAGTGGATTTTCATTTTATTTAACTTTGGGTTTGTATGAACATAGTCGCGTGTGTACAGCTGCAGGAGTGTGGGCCAGGTGTAGACGATTAATCCATAGACACCTATTCTCTACACGCTGACCAGTGTGGGTTTCGTCATTAATCCATCCACTGTGCAAAAATGCTTCTCTGATGAGGGTTAGATTCACTAATCTACAGTTGAAGATAAGTCTCTAGAAGACAGTTTGCCACTATATCTGCTCAGCAAAAACTGGTAGAGTTTCACCCTTGAGGCCTAACAGCTCCACAGCCTTGAGCTTTTCCCAGACTTATAGTGTTAGGCATATGTTTGATCCTGTGGGGTAAACATGAAATGTAATCAGAAAGCAGTTTGTTACTCCTGAAATATTCATGCCATGGGTGTGGTAACCCATGGTCATATCTTGCCAAGACAGCCATTACTGTTGCCTCACAGGGTCCATAGCTCCTGATGCCTTTCTCTCTCGGCAACTTGCATACCACTGAAAGAGACCAGCCTTTCATTGTCCAGACTTGGTTCATTCAGCTTGGTTCATATACTTGGCCAGTAAGCCCCAGGGATCTGTCTGTCTTTGCCTTCCCAACGCTGGACTTACAAGCACACACCAGCACACTTGGCTTTTCTACATCTACATGGATTCTCAGGAGCAAACTCAAGTCTTTACACTTGTGGGGCAAGCCTTTTACTGTCAGACAATTCGCTAGCCCTCACTTCACTTTTAATAGCCATATATATATTTAAAACAAGGATGACTTAATCCTTTCTTCCTCCTAGTGCACTACAGTAGTCTCATTTCATTTTGTGTTGGTCTGCTTGACTATTAGAATGGAAGCTGAAACAACCACTTAGGAAAATCTCACATTTTATTTTATTTAGGAAGACTCCAGGGTTCTGGAACTACAAAGGATGAATTTATTTGTAGGTCTTGGGGCCCTGATGCATTTCCGATGGCTGGATCTGATGGTTATTAGCCAGCGTCACTCTGTGGCTCTAACATCCACCCACACACCAGTTCAGAAATAGCACACAGGAAAGGACTAAGGGGAGATATGTCTGGCTCCAGAGGATAAACCACCACAAGACTATGTCACCCCGGGCTATGGACCACAGGAGCTGTCATCATAGTTCCCCTTGTCACTCAGAGGTAGGCACAAAGAATGACTGAGGTGAGGATACCCTCTAGACAAAATCTCACACAGCCCAGGTTGGCTTTGTATACATTATAGCTGAGGGTGACCTTGAACTTATGAGCCACCTCTGAAGTGCTGGGGTTACAGGCATGTCCCACCATGATAGGTTTATTTTTAGGTCTTAATCCCCTGAAGTCCTAAGTATTCCTCACACAGCAGAAGCTATGATGAAGTTAAGCTCTTAAGAGCAAGAGATTACCCAGGATTGGTGGGTCTCCATGCAGTCCATGCAGCCTCAATGGTGAGGTGAAGAAGACAAAGAAGGGACAGAGAA
>JANHMN010000002.1:167131659-167159410 GCA_030674055.1 Rhabdomys pumilio
CACTTTGAGTGTAAATAACAAAGTCAAAGACAGAGCCACCCAGTCTGATGTAACCTCCTAGAACAAGAGGAGAATCCAGTTCCCAGGAAGACAGAAACAGCCCATTTCACATGCTCCCCGGAGCTCAGCAGCCCCTGCCTTGCATCCTGAACACAAGGGCCAGTGTCTCCCTGTAATGCAGAGACTCACCAGGACTCAGCCCCCCATTCACAGTCATGGTTACTCAGCTGACCCATCCTCTTACAGCAGCAGAGCTGCCTTTGTAAGGATGATGGGAATGGCTGAGCTGGTGACTAGGGTCCGCCAGACATGGGCACTTGCCATGCCTTCATCCTCCTCTCAAACGCAGACCGAGAAGTAGTGACCTCCAGATGGTACCTGTTGTGCTGGTCAGGATTTTGTCAATTTGATACAAGCTAGTGTCCTCTGTGAAGAGGTTATGTCAACTGAGGAATCACCCCATCTGACTGGCTTGTAGGCAAATCTGTAGGGCATTTTCTTGATTGATGATTGACTGGGAGGGCCCATCCCACTGTGGGTAGCGCCACCCCTCCTCAGGCAGATTGTCTTAGGGTATATAAAGCAAACAAAAACAGCAATACAGAAGGAGTGAACCCTAAGTGAGCAGTAATCCTCTTTGGTGCCCTCTAGTTCCTGCCTCCAGGCCTCTGCCCTGACTTCCCTTCATGACGGACTGTAAGCTCTAAGATGAAATACGCCCTTTTCTTCCTATGTCGCTTTTGGTCACGGCCTTTATCACAGCAACAGGTCACCAAACTAGGACACCTCTACTCACACGTGGTCAAATCAAAAACGTGTCATATATTTCACACTGTGTAGCAACCCAAAGCCTAGGAAAGTACTTGCCCTGGCTCCTCCAGTGACCAAGAATCAGGTTCAGTTACCATGCCTAACACACCAAGAAAGCGGTAGGGCTACACAATGACAAATCTATCGAAGGCCTCACACTTAGGATGAGACAAGAATCCAACAAGAAGAGTTCACAGCATGCACACCATTCGTGTCACTTCCAAGACTCCCCACGGCTCTGAGACTTTATAAACTCTAGGCTAACCTCCATCACTCCTGCCTCCATCCACTGCTTGCCAACTCACTGGCCTGCGTTATTTCCACCACCACCATCTATCCCCTGCTCAGGGCATCCCCACATGCTGGGCCCTCTGCATAAAATATCTCCCACCCTGTTCTCCAGGCTCAATCCTGCAATCCGTCCTTTAGTCAGCAAAGCCGTCTTCTCCCCTTCACCAGCTGACTACTTCTCATCATGGCTGAAGCATCTCCTCCTCATCACCTTTGTGGTCTTACCACAATCAGCTTTTCAGACACATGAAAAATTGTTACGTTTTTTAAAGGCCCATGTCCTCAGAAACCCTATGGTCCCCACTCACTGCATACACTATGTAGAGATGGATGCTATCCAGGGAGGTTGGGAAAGAAAGAAGACTGACCTTAGAGCTGTGCATGTATCATTCTGCCATTACCATAAAATAGCCTGGAGGTCTGTTACATTTTACTGTAGAGCCTAAGTGGACTCTAGAACCCTGGGATAGACACCAAGCATGCTGGTTCCTCCCCAGAGCCATGGCCGACTGACAGGGTCACCAGTGAAGTCTGTTTTGTGCATGCCTTTCTGTGCTTTCTGAATTTGAAACATGAATCATCGGGATTGTTTATTCCAATAAACCAAGGCATTAACAGTGGTTCCTACATCCCAGAAAAAAGACAAACAAGGAAGAAAGGTTAACTTTCTTCTAATTTGTTCAAAGACAGTTCTCAGAAAGTGGTTAGAAGCAGAACTTGGCTTTGATCAAGATGGTGCAGGGCTAACATTACAGTCCACTCGTTCATGTACTCGCTCACTCCATTTCACTCACAGGTATATGTATTCTACAGCAGGTATGCTGTGGGGAGGTTTGCTGGGGGCTAGGAGTAAACCCCGATGGAAGAGGAAATGAAAGATGAAGTCATTTCTCCCACCCCACCCCCACACCGCTGTTTTGTTTTGTTTTTATAACATGCATCACAAACTGACTCAACAGAACTCAACAGGCTCTGGCCAGGACAGTGAGTAAGGGGCCACCAACTTGTCTCACTAAACAGCATCTACCCGGATCAATGAAGGTGGTCACTGCACAACCCAACCAGCCTGACATTGGGATATTAGCCCAGTTTTACCTGCTCTTTCCCAAGGCCCAGGATTGTCTGCACTCTTGCAAGCATGTGTGTGTGTGTGTGTGTGTGTGTGTGTGTGTGTGTGTGTGTGTGTGCTCGCGTGTTATATCTGACGGCTGTGTGGATGTTCACGCATGCACATGCAAGCAGAGGACAGAGGAAGAAGTCAATCTCTGGTGTCTGCGTCTATCCCTCTCCACCTTCTTCCTTTAAGACAGAATCTCTTACTGAGCTGAAAGCTTACCATTCTGGATATCGTGGCTGGCTATTAAGCACCTGGGATCTGTCTGTCTCCTTCCTACAATGCCAGAATTACAGACATTGGCAGCCACGTCCGGCTTTTTAATGTAACTGTTGAGGATTTCAGCTTGGACCCTCATGTTTACACTGATCCAGCTCCCCAGGCCTCAGATAGTCTTAAGTATGATTTTTTTAAGAAAAGACTTCTAGCTGCTGACTACTAATTCAAAATTGCCCAGCTGATTAGAGGCCAGCCCGGTCTACATAAAGGCTTCTGTTTTATCCCTTCATAGTCTATGGCCCCCAGCATTCTCAGATCAGGACAAGCCACTTCTCATGGTCTGTTTGTTGACTTTATCAGGTCACTAAGGGTTTAAAAAAAAAATAATCCTCCCACTAGCCAACATTTTCCTCTACTTGGCCAGCTGTGCGGTCACCTACTTGTTGATCCTACTCAGAGGTGTCAACAGCAGGCACTCTGAGAGACCCCCACAAGCGCTTGACCCCCCAACACTGCACAGCCTTCAACCAACCTCAGCCCATGATTGGCAACGACCTATCACTTCATCAGAGTTCACCTCTTAATTCCATTCCTCTGTCTGAGCTCACCATCACCCCATAGTCCGCTCCTCCACTGAAACACATCATCCTCTGTGTTCTACACAAAGGAGACAGGGTGAGACTGCAGTGCTCCAGCTTCCTCAGAAACATACAGCGAAGTTACCGTCCCATCCCCTCAAGCCAATGCAAGAAACCAAATCCACACTCCAAGGATGCTCCCAGGCCCGTCAGATGAAAACTAGGTCAGGAAAAGGCTACTATTACTATTAAGAGTGGGGCTGTTGTCTGGTGGCAGCGGCACACACCTTTCATCCCAGCAATTGGGAATCAGAGGCAGGTGAATCTCTGAGTTCAAGACCAGCCTGGTCTACAGAGTGAGTTCCAGGACAGACAGTCAGGGCTACACAGAGAAAGCCTGTCTCAAATGAACAAACAAAAAAAAAAAAAAAGGAAAGAAGGAAATGACAATTTAAAAAAAAGAGAGAGAGCTGGGCAGTGGTGGTGAACACCTTTAATCCCAGCACTTGGGAGGCAGAGGAAGGCGGATTTCTGAGTTCGAGGCCAGCCTGGTCTACAGAGTGAGTTCCAGGACAGCCAGGGCTACACAGAGAAACCCTGTCTCAAAAAAACAAACAGAGAGAGAGAGAGAGAGAGAGAGAGAGAGAGAGAGAGAGAGAAGAAATGTTTCATCAAATAAAATGTCTAACATGGCGGGTTTATTGTTATTATTACTATTGGTTAGAGTAACACTAACTATCACTAAAGTCTGGTTGTTATTATCAATAATTTCCACCAAAATCCAAAGAGGCTATACCTTTATTAGATTATTGACTGTTTTGTAATTCCAAGGTTATAAATGGAGACTGAAGCACTAGGAGTCACTTGCCCAAAAGCAGAAAACTAGTAAAAGTGTTTCAAAGAGAGATCCTACAGGACCCCAAAGTCTAGGCTCCTAAACCGTCTGCTTTACACAGGCATGTGTTGGCTGCAAAGGCTGCCAAGAAGCTGAGCATCACCCTCACTTCCACCTGTGAGTATCACAGGGTTTTCTACCACACCGGGGCAACTCTCACGGGAGACCTGCTTCTCCAGAGCACTATAACGTGGCAAGCTGCAGTCCTCGTATCTATTCTTCTTTCTGAGTCTGACCAATCCTTTAAGGCAAAGGCTCCACCTGTATCTTAACACTGTAACCTAATACCAAGCAACAGCTTTGGTACCCAGAAAGTACCTAATAGGTATGTTTAAATGAGAGAAAACAAGGAGTTTTCTAAGTCCCCAGGAAAAGCAGCCTTCTGACTTCAGAGGGGCCAGAAAATTCTCGCTGCTCATCAGCATGGATCCACCTAAGCATTAATATTCACAGGGACGTTGTAGACCAGGACCACACGGGCAAGACAGACACTGGCTCCTACAAATGACATGGAAAGGGCCCAGTGGGAAAGATGTGCAACTTTCTCAGCACTCCCTGGGAACCAGAGAATCTACAAGTCGAAATATGGACACTCTTCCACATCAGAGCAAACGGAATACAAGCTCAAGGGTTGACCTCGATTCAGGAGAGCTCACTAACTGTGTACTGGACTCAGTACACTGGTAATTAAGTTTCACCTACAAATGAAACTAACCTATATGACGTTACTACTTGGACCAGAAACCCACTGTATAATTACAAAAAAAAAAAAAAAAAAAAAAAAAAAAAAACTTCTTTAGTGCAAGTTAAGCGAAACTGTGGGAAATACCACACTCCTCTCTGCTCACCTTGACACCCCCACTTATACATCAACTTTCTTGGAATGAACATGGTTTGGGTGTGACCCGTGAATGTCACCCACAGTGATCCTGCAGTGTCTATTCCACGGTAAGCCAGAAAGTCTAGACACAGGCGGAAGCAGAGACACACCATTATGGAGCAAATTACATTCTGACACATAATATATATAAAACACTGACTGATGGGCGAAGGAACAGTCAACTGTACTGCCTGGCAGTCAACGGCACTTTGAAGTGCTGGGAAATATGCTCCTTGTTAAATGTGCTGTCTCTTGAAAAGTCTGTCCTCTCCCAGAGATAAAATTCTTTTCCTTAAAGAATGAAGAGAACGCAAATTTCTCCCCCAGGTAATAGGTCAGGGAGAGCCTCGCAAAGGAATAGAGTGGTCTTAATGCAATCATTTCATGAAAGCCGAAGTTCTCCAGTGTATGCCAAGACCTAAGCGGAGGAAGCCACTGGGACATAAAGAAGAACTAAAGGAACTATCCACAGTGAGCCCATGTCTCTTAGGAAACACCTAAAAATAGTACTATCGTTGTAGCAGGCCACCAAGGTTATGGCTGAAGATGGTCAGATCAAACAACCAAAGGCAGAATGTTAGACTGCACTCAGAAATGACCCATCTATCGAAGGTCAACTGAAAACTGCAGGTTCTCCATTCATGCCCATGACCCTGGAGCATGGGAACTAGGAGTTTTTCCTTTGAAAAGGAAAAACAAGTTCTTGCAGGTAAGAGCTTTGTTGCTTTTGGTTTGTTTTTGTTTTGTTTGTTTGTTTCTTTGTATAGCCCTGGCTGTCTTGGAACTCACTATGCTTCTAGATCAGGCTGGCTTTGAACTTACAGAACTAATTGTCTCTGCCTTCCAATTGCTGGGATTAAAAGCATCCACCACAACTGCCTGACTCGTGGGTAAGAGCTTTAAAAGCACAAAAAGGAGACAATGCCTTCTCTGTAAGATGAGGACAGAATGACACTATCACATCCTTCACCCACTCTGATGGCTATAAAGACAACGCATATATGGAACATAGTAATAAGAAGAAATAAAAGAAGACAATAATTGTCAGGATTAATGAAAAGGATAGGACCCCCATACACACACAAAGGGCAAACTCAGTAACGGTCAAGGTCAGGAATGCAGGTAAGATTAAAGAGGCATACAGGATTGTAACAAAATAAAGAACACCCTCCAGCCCCTTTCTCACTGCTTTTGTGAGACAGGGTCTCACTATGTGGTCTAGGCTGACCCTGGCCTCATGTTGCTCTTGGCCTTGCCTGCGGAATTCTGTGTGGTACCATGTATATCACTACACACCCTCTTTCTAGTAAAGCTGGAAAGTCCTTGTGTCAATGTTCACAGTTAAAAAAAGAAACAGAGAAAAGAAAGAAACAAAGAAACAAAAAAAGAAAGGAAGGAAGAAAATCTTTTTCTTTATAACATTGTGCAAGCCAAAAAAAAAAAAAAAAAAAAAAAAATCTGAATCAAAAGTCTGGGCCACAGAGCAGCAGTCTGAGACCAGTGTGTTTTGAGTGTATAGAGAAAAGTGTACCCAGTTCACAACAGTTTAAAGGGATGGTGCAGAGAAATCCTGTGTAGGGTGCCGAGCTAGGCCTGAGAGAAAATGCACAGTACTAAGTAAAACAAATTCAGCGAGACAGCAACTGAAGCAACAGAATAGAACTCCAGAGGCCAGGAGCATTAGCACACCTGCTCACATCTGCACTGCACAGGAGTACCTAAAACCCCATTTCAGGTTATCCTCCCAACAACCCAAATCAGCAACATCCCTGTGATACCAGTGCTGTAACATCATTTAGTCAATCCCAACATCTGTATCATCCAGAAGAGAACTACACAGTCTCCATCACCTTTTAGAGAATACAGATGCCCGCCTCATCTACAAGGGGTGCATTTCAGTACCCCAATGGATGCCTCAAACTACAAAGAGGGTTGGACCTTATATATTCCACGTTTTTTTCTAGGCACACATACCTAATGTCTTAACTTCTTTTTCTGTTGCTGTGATAAAGCAACTTATGGAAGAAACTGTTTATTCTAAGCAAGTGTATAACCCATCATGATGGGGATATCAAGGCAGCAGGAGCTTGATGTAGCTGACTACATTGTGTCCACAGAGATACATGACAGGCAGGGATAGAGAGTGATGAACCCACTGATCATCTTTCTTCCTCTGTTTATATATCTTAGGATCCTGGCAAGGGAATGGTGCCACCTATAGTGAACAGATCTCTCCACCTCAATTAATACAATCAAGGAAATCCCTCACAGGCATGCACATCTCCCAGATGATTCTAAATTCTGTCAAGCTCAAGACACTGACTTTCACCTATAATAGTTGAATCATAAAGTGAACAAAGAGACTGAAAAAAAACCCAGAACAATAACATACTGTATTAAAGATTTGCAGTTAGTGTGCATTATCAAGTAAAATAAGAATTACTTGTGCACCAGCCTTGGAACACTGTAACAGTGGAGCTGATATACCTTTGACACTTTCTAAGTCACTAACCAGCAGATAAGTGCATACAAGGTGCATGCTGGACAAAGGCATAATTCACCCAAGCAGCACATGGTGGAACAGCAAGACTTCATATTTCTCTGAATGCGGGGTGTGATTTCAAACATGAATTGTTTATTTTTGGAGTTTCCCAGCTTATGTTTTCATACTAGGGTTGCTTACAGTTAACTAAAATCACGAATGGTACCATGAATAAAGGGTAACAGAACAGGCAGATTCCTGGACTCTCTCCTGGGGAATCTGATACATGAGCATTGAGGCTTGGTCCTGGTTTCTGGCTGATGTCTTGGGTATACATTCAGCACTGGTAAGATGGGACTAGGCCAACATTTTAAACCAAACTTATAGCCGCCTGCTTCCCTAAGTAGCTGTCAGCATGTATGGAGATACTATGGATTGTTACCACTGTGGGGGACAGGGCAGATGACATCATGGGTAACTAGTGGATAGAGGCCACTCACATCCCACAGCACCACAAGAACTCTACAGCTCAAAATGTCAGTAGTGCCAAAGAGGAGAAACCTTGCTTCAAACCCCAGAGTCTGGGTACAAACACTATGTTCTGAGGTACTACAAGACTGACAGCATCCTAGAGTAGGGCATCAGTCCAGGGTCCCATGAAGACCCACCAGACTCACAGACTGTAGTTTCATAGGATTTTCTTGTAACCCCGCCATGTATTAACTTCTTATGTATTAAAACATCCCATCAAGAAGAGCTCACTAAGATGCAAGAAAAACGCAACTCCCAAGACTTAGTAAGTTACTGAAAGTCATTAGCATCCACTCCAACAAACTTAGATTACCAGGAAAGACTGCTAAGAATAAGAGACTGCCCACCCTGTCAAGCTGCCTGCTTGTCATGAAGAGAACGTCAAGGTTTCCTATATTGGGGTGGCTTTTGAGAATGTAGCTGTCTTTGAGTCTTCCATGCAGTAAGTAACCCTAACAAATTCACTGGTTCACCAAGCTGAACTTTGGAGAGCATTACTTTACTCTGTCATTGGTTCCCTCTGTGGGGTGAATGGGCATTTGTTCACATCTTCCCAGGAATCACACCATATATCAGGTCTGTGTGTGCTTTGAACCTCATCCTCAGCCATCTTGAATGACCCTCTGTAATAGGTTGGTTTAACAGGTTTGCGGACAGGAAAAGTGAAGTCCAGAACAATTGAGAAGATACTTGTCCCTGGTCAGAGTTCTCTCAAGGCAGAGCGTCCATCAGATCCCCAAGCTCAGTTCTCCAACCTGTGTGGTCTCCCCAACACCAATAACAACCAAGGTAACAACTTTACATCAAGACTGACCTTTGGCAGGTGTGTGTGTGTGTGTGTGTGTGTGTAAAAGGTCATGCCATGAAGGTTTTTCTAGTAGGTGAAGTTTTGTTTTGTTTTGTTTTGTTTTTTAATACTCTCAAACACCGGGATTATCAAGTCCACCCAGAAATTTTGCCTGCAGATATAAAGAAAACAGCCTCAGGGCTCCATGAGGGGAGCAGAGAGACGGAGGCCTGATGCTTCAGAGTTCTCTAAATGACTGCAGAAGTCTACCTGGTCTCCCAGAGACATCCAGGAAAGGGTGATGAGTCAATTCCAAAGGATTTATGTAGCATTCAACAGCAAATATGAAAGGGTTTACCCTGAGGAGTTACGCTGCTGAGGTCAGGAGCAGGTTGTGACAGGGTCTGAGGCAGCTTAGAGCTGGCTAATACGGACATATTTCAGAACCAGAGGTAGGATTGCATCCTGGTTCTGAGCAAGGAGACAGAAATAAACCTTTAGCTATTATTCCAGTCTCTGCTTAAACTGACACATATCCCAGTGCTCTGAACAAAGATGCCCAACACAGTCCTTTCCTTAACCCTTGAATGTGTAAGCAACCCAACTCCCTTCACAAAAGCAAGAACTCAGTGTCAAAAAGTACCAGCAAGGTTGGAAAAAGTTCTGTAAAGTAAGAAGAGAAGGGATTAACAGGAGGTATGGCTCAACCTGAGCCTGATATGTGTGTGAGATTCTGCTACGGACACCTTAGAACTGAGGAAGGAACATGAGGGTACAGACAGAAGCGTGAGTAAATATGCAGTTCCATGCAACACATAATTATACACAGAGTATATTGCACACATAATTATGCTGGGCAGCAGTTGGGCTAGTGTTTACCAAGTCCTCCCACAGACCACAGTCAAAAGAGGAGGACCAATCGGGACAGTTCAGCACTCTCCAACACCCTTTAGGTAGCTCAGTGAGCTGGGCTTTCCAGAAGTTTCGGAATGTAGCTGAACTTCTCCACGAACTTCTTATTTTTTAAAGGAAGCCGGTTTATAATGATGTCATACATAGTCCACTATGGAAATGGAAGGCCTGGGTGGAGTGACATACATACATAGAGAATATGTCTATGCACTTAAATGCACTATATAAAAGTGTCTAAAATTCTAAAATACGTTACAGCTGAAAATACTGTAGTTTTTTTAAGCCTGCTTCAATTCAATAGAGTGTTTAAATTCTTAGTTAATGGTAATTAGAGACCAAGCAGTAGTTCTTTAAACTCTGCTAGACAGACATTAATCCAATTTGGTAATCACTAACCTCTGGGCTTTTTCCTTCTCTTTCTCCAAAATGAAATCCAGGCATTGATCTACAAAGGCTATAAACTGGCAAAGCATAAGAAAAGAATATTTAAAGAGAGACTGACTGACTGTTACCTCAAAGGGCCAAGTCCAATTGAAACGCAAGGAGGTCTTCAGGGCTCCTTCAGTGCTATAAGCTGGCCCAGAATAACTAAAGGCACTCCTGGGGGTGGAGGGGCTTACCTTCCACTGCCCTCCCACCTGAGACCCACATCAGCACTTTCACTGATGGGTTCTCTAGAGTCACAGAAATTACGGAATATTTCTCCATATTGAGGGAATTAATTTTAATGACTCTACAGTCTATAGTCCAACTAATCCAACAATGGGCAGCTGTGAATGGGAAGTCTACTAGTTACTCAATCCCACAAGGCTAGTTGTTTCAGCTGGTTTTCCACAGAAGTAGATTCCAACAGATGTGCTGCCAAGTAAGTGTAAGCAGGCGACGAAGAGTGAATCTTCCTTCTTCCAATGTCCTTATGTGAGCCTCCAGCAGGTGTGGCCCAGATTAAAAGTGTGTAGCACCACTGCCTGGATCTGGGATTTGCTTTGTCCCAGGCTGACTTGAACTCAGAGATCTCCTTGCCTCAGTCTTCTGGGATTAAAGGCATGTACTCCTTGCTTGGGCCTAAACTTTTCATGGCCACTATGGCTCAAGATTTCCATGCCAAGATCCAGGTCAGAAACTTGTGTCTTTCAGCCTCAAGATCTGGATCACAGGTGAGCCCTCCAATTCTGGGTTGTAGTTCATTCCAGATGTAGTCAAGTTGACAACCAGGACTAGCCCCTGCATTCGCCAAGTCTTATCCGGCTGGCTGTGTGACTGAGGGCCACACCTTCCCAAAGCAATACAGAGTCATTCTCTATATCCACTCTACATTCCTTTCCATCCATGGAACTATCCTCTCAGGCCTTTGAGTCCTGTGACCTTCATTTTCCCCTTTGTAGGGTCCCCATGCTGCTAGAACACTGACTGCTGGCCCAGGAACAGTCATATAAACCACTAGAACCATCGTGAGAACTTGGGAGTCACCAACATGTGAATTATCTCAAGTTCATCTCTGATGGCTTATCATTGTTTTGAGTCATCTATGTCCCCGGTCCCCTTTTTGACTCCTGTGTGGAATCTTCCCTTATAAAAGTAATGCCTTCTGCTTACTAGGTAACCACTGTTTCCAGATTCTGCACCCTGCATCCTAGAGAAGATATAATATAATTCAATCCTATGCTGGTCTGGTTCTGAAAAGAAAAAAAAAAAAAGAACTAAAGAGAAAACGTCTGCAATTTAGAAAAGACTGTGCAGTTGCTTTACCTGAGACAGGACCATTAGTAAAGCAGGGCCACAGGAACACACATTCATGTCACTAGGCCAGAGAAATGTGTACAGAGTGGAAGGATCACAAGGGTCGTGCTGAGCTGCACCTCCACTCGGTGAGTGGATTAAGTGTTGAACATACACTAAGTTAATGAGTAAGCTGAAGTTGGAACATTCGGGTAAGGCCCATCAGTACGAGGTTTTCAGGTAGTTACTGCAACGGTCTCCGACAAGACAAAGAGCTTCTTCAGTAATTGTGCTGCTCTATGACATTTGGAAACCACAACCACACCAACACAACACATGGGCTGTGGAAACGCCTCCAATGGTGAAGTGTTTGCCACACAAGTGTAAGGACCTGAGTTTGAATTCCCAGGTCTCAGGTAAAAAACTAGACATGAAGACCTGCTGGGATCCCAGCTCTGGTGCAGGTGTGCACAGAAAGATCCCAGCTACTTAATGGCCAGCCAATTAGCAGAATCAGTGAATGGCCCCTGACTCCAAAACTAAAAATCTACTGCAGAAGACAATGACGTTGACCTCTGGACTCAATACCTCACACACACACACATGCACGCACACATGCACGAACACGTGCAATGCACCGAAATACACATCTGCATACAGACATAACACACACAGATGTGATCAACTATACGATTATCTGGTGAATATCTGAGAAAGTCAACAGAAAGGGAAGGTATCTCCAAGCTCCAAACATAGAGTTTTTGCAATCTATTGCAATCCATCCTGGGCTCCATCCCCTGTGCATGTAGCCTAAAACAGACGTACATTGTCTGAGCTTCAGTGTGCTCGATTATTCCGTGGGCACACAGTAGTGCTCCACCAACATTTTGGTGAGGGTCAGGAAATGTTACCAGACTCGGTGCAAAGTGTCATCATAAAGTGTGAAGAGATGTTTACAATTTCCTCCTGTTTTCAGAAGCAGGTTTTTCTGAATGTTTCAACATTAAAGATGTTGCGAAAAGCACACCCACTGAAATAAATACATGCCCTAACCTCTCCAGATCCGAAAGGAATGAGCCTCAATGCTTCGGAAACCAGCTAGACTCAGGTTAGACCTACTGTAAAGCAGGCTTACTTGTATTTAAGCTTTCTTTTACACATTTATAGGTCTAGCTGCTAGAAGTGTGGTTAAAACATTAGAACAAGGAGTGGAAGTGGGAGAGCCAGAAGACAACTTTGTAGCATGGTCAATCATTGTTTCTCATCTCCGGAAGGCAACATGCTACAGAAACCACTCTCCACAGTCCCATGGTCCTCTCTGGAGCTCAGTACTGGAATGAGGCCTCCTCGGCTCCAGTTCCACCTGGCAGACCAACTTAGTTAGGTGTGTAAGGAATCTCATTAGGGACTAATTTTAAAATGTGGCTAAAATCACTTCCCTTCACTTGCAGCTTCTCGTTATCAGGAACAGCGCCTTCTACCACCAAAGCATCTTAGCAGAACTAGCAATGACATTTTGAAGTATGTGGGGGAACATATTACTTCTAACGAACGGTCAAAAGAGCAGTCTTGAAGGCTGATCGATGCCATGCTGGAAGCTGGCAGAGGCGTGGGGTTGGGGAAAACTGATGGAATGGAAAGCGATTGTCCAGGACTGCTGTGGTCATTATCTGAATTTGCATGGGCAAGAATTCCAAAACTCCACCCAAGAAGGGATGCCTGGAGACCTTTTTCCACGCGGGTCTCCGCAGCAGACGTGTAGCTGAGCCGCCGCGCGTAAGCATCTCGTCTTGTGGGTAGCGACGCAGCGCAGTAATTGAAACCTTGCACACCGCAGGATTGCAGTGGCGTCTATAAATACTCTCCACTTTACTGCTGACTAGCAAAACGCGGGCTTCTGGCACTAGGGAGGAAGAGGCGGCGGTGGCATGTGGTTCCCGGCAGGGTGCGGGTAGGAATCGGGGAAACCCCTACTGCCAAAGAGGGCAGCACCCCAAAATCTATTCCTGAAGGACCCTTCGTAAGCACACCTGGTCCAGGGCACGAGTCCTAGGAACTGAGTCTAGTCGTGAGTCGCGGGCCCCACAGCGCCCCCTGCGCGCAAAAACGCGCAGTGCTTACACGAGGTGCCCAGAGGAAATCCCGGCCCAACGCCCCGCGGGCGCGAAAGTCGAAGCGGAAAGGGGACACCGTGGGCGCCTGGCGCAGAGTAGCAGTGAGCTGTCCCGAGCTTCTAGCCACCAGGGGCTAGGTCTCCCGCAGGCTGTCCCCTAGCTACAGTGACCGACCCAGCACACCGGGCCAACTGGTCTCCCTCTACTGCCTCGGCTCCCACGCCTCCTCAAGAAAGAAGAGGATAGCTAAGAGGGTCTGTTTCTCAGCTGAGTACCCCCCTGAGCACCCATGACTCTGTAGATCTGCCCCGCCAGTCGTGGGAGGATGGGACAGACGCATTCTTTTTCTGCCTCATAGCTTACTATGGGTCCCACGCTCGGCAGGATCCCCCCGCCCCCACAAACGGTTCACAGCGTTTCCTCGCCCACTGAGACCCACAGGTCGGCCTGCCCCTTCCCTTACCCACCTCTTGGTAGTCTACCTCCCCGCCTACAGCATCCGATGCGGAGGTTCCTTAACCACGCGGAGTCTCCCTTCAGTCTCGCTGTCCCGGTGCCCCCACTCCCACCCCCAGATCACGCCAGGCGAGTTATTTTCCAACTCTGTGGAGTTGCAGAATGATGACTCCAGGCCCTCCAGGGACTTCCCCACTCACCCCCTTAGGGTCCGCAGCGTGAGTCACCCGAGCCGAGCCGCGCACTCCCGCCGCCGCTCGCCTCCGTCCCAGACTCTGCGCGCTCGGGAAAAAGTTTCCGGCGTTCCAGGGAAAGTTTTCTCGCTAGAGAGAAACTAGCGATTCGGGTGGTTCTTGCCTCGCTCGCCCTCCCCAGGTTCTCTCCCAGCTCTGCCCTCCGCTGGGTCGCGTCCTGCCCAGGTTTCTCTCCGGCATAGCTCTGAGAGTCAGGCTAGTGACTGTTTCCCTCCTCTCTCAATTTACGGCCGCCTTCTCTCCTCCTCCCCCCTCCTCCTCCCACTTTTCCTGTCCTGTGCACATCGCTGTTGTTTCTCTCCAACGCCCCCGCCTCACTTCACCTCATCCCACGCCTCCTCTCCAACAGCAAGGGGAGGCGGAAGACCCTGCGCTTAAATTCACTTCAACAATTTCAGGAAATCCAAGCTCGCAGTCCTAAAAAGCAGGGGAGGATGCTGTAAATCAAGGAAACTCTGCACTACCTTTCTCTAAGCCAAGATGAGATTGGTCTCCCACAATAAGAAACTCCTCCAGGAGTCCAGAGGTGTTCGTGTGACCAGATAAAAAGGGACCGGAGTTCTGCGGCACATTTCTGAGGCTGAGAGAGTTTTTGTTGCAGCTTTGGGGTGCGCACGCGCGCGAATGCGTTTTAAGGAAAGGCTCTCAAACCGATTCCACACTTGTTTGCGTCTCTTCCTTAGCATTGCAAAACGAATTTAAGGATCCGGGGTTCCGTTTCCAAGCGAAGGTTTCCCCCAAACACGACATATCTTCAGAATTGAAACCACAGAAAACCAACCAACTCGAAAATTTGAAAAAAAAAAATGTAAAATTATTTTGGAAATTTGTTGTTGTTTGGTAGGTGCTAAGAATTTGAGCTGGTGGGAGCAATCAGGATCCCAGCACAGCAGTATTTAACCTGTGGGTGGAGACCCCTTTGGGGGTGGGGTCACATATTAGATATCTTGTATATCAGATATATACACAATGTATAACAGTATCAGAATTACAGTTAAAAAGTAGCAACAAGCCGGGCAGTGGTGGCGCACGCCTTTAATCCCAGCACTTGGGAGGCAGAGGCAGGCGGATTTCTGAGTTCGAGGCCAGCCTAGTCTACAGAGTGAGTTCCAGGACAGCCAGGGCTACACAGAGAAACTCTGTCTCGAAAAAAAAAAAAGTAGGAACAAAATATTTTTATGGTGGGGTGTCAGCACAACGTGAGGATCTGTATTAAAGGATTACAGCCTTAGGAAGTTTTAGAATCACTGTAGAAGTTTGGAGGTAGAGGCAGGAAGATCAAGAATTTAAGGCATCACGCTCTACACAATGAGTTCAATTTCATCCCAGGTTACATGAGTCCCAGTCTCAAAAAAAAAAAAAAGTTTTTTTTTTTTGTTGTTGTTGTTGTTGTTTTATGCAACAGTTTGCAGGACTCCCTGCTTGCCTAATTTTACCCTGTGGTTGAGCTCATATCAACAGGTAAACTTTAAAACCACAGTGACATTTGATGAAGGAGAAGACACATTGCCCTTTTTTGGTTAAAACTAAGCATAATTTGAGTTTGGTTTTGTCACTTTAACACTATGACACTTTTATGTTAAGGTGGTCGCTATGGAGTGTAGGTGAGCCTCTGAGTCTCTCACCTATCCAAGAACATTAGAGCAATCTAAAGGTCTCCCAAAGGAATACCCAGGATTACAGAAAGCCCTTAAATCTCACCCTAAGAAACCCTTCTATAACTGGGAAGGGTGCACAGTCCAGCTCAGGGCACAGAAAGCCTGGGGAGCCCAGCAGTGATCAAGAACTGAAAGCTGGCCTTGAACCATGGTGTCTCAGGCCTTTAAGTCCAGCACTTAGGGAAGTGGATTGCTGCAAGTTCAATGTCAGCCTGCTCTCTACATTTCAAGTTTCAGGACTGCCAAGACTACAGAGAGAGAGAGAGAGAGAGAGATCCTGTCTCCAAAGAAAGAAAAAGAGAGAGCAAAAAAAGGAGGAGGAGAAAAAGGAATAGGAAGCCAAAAAGCCCACAGCTACAAGACAGGGTATATACAGCACCTCCTTCCTAGCCTCAGGATATCATTCAATTCCTGAAGAGCTGCTATGCCTCAGTTTACTCACTTGAAAAGAGAGTAAATACTATAGGCAGCTGGGGCCATTAATAAGGTTTCACACTGAGGAAGCACACAAAGGCTCACAGGAACTCACAAGACTGTCATTGCTGTTATCCCCGCAGTAGGGAAAGGATAGCCTTAAGTGCAGGCATTTCCCTTCCTAGGGCTCCTCCCCTACAGTTCTTTGTTCAAAGAGATCTACTTTATTCTGTCTGCTGGTAAACACAGCACTTGAATGCAGTAGCCAGAAAATCCGAAGTTCCAGATCAGCCTAGGCTGTGCAAGGAAATGTTGTCTCAAAATAAAATAAAGTTGCAGTTCATTCCTTCCTCCTAACACCCTTCACTACACCCCCTTTTCCCTTTAGCACCCCATTACCTTGTGATATTATTACATGTCATATAAATTAATTTTCCTACATTTACTCTCTCCCCTCCCACCTACTTACACATAGAGCCGTCTAAAAGCCATTCCCTTTGTGCAATGATTGATTTTTGTCCAAGTTACTAGACCAGCGCCAGACTCACAGTATGTCCATGGTATATACTTTAGGAATAAATCCATGACTAAATTCATTCCATGCTGACTGTCTTGGATGAGCGAGGCACTGTGCTATAAAGGAGAAATTAATTACTCAACCTGTCTAAGGATGAGAGGAGTCGTACTTCCCCGTGGAAGATGTACCCTCCCGGGGAAGTATCTCAATGAAGAAGAAAGGGAGGGGCCAGGGAAAAGTATCCAAACCTCAGGAGCAAACTTTAAAGAGGCTTTAACTTCAAGTTTTGCTGATTTAATTTGTTTGTTTGATTGCTTGCTTGCTTGTTGAGATAAGGCTCTAAAAGTCCAGGCTGGCATCCAACTCCCTTAGCCCAGGATGACCTTGGACTCCAGATTCCCCTTCCTCTACCTCCGGAGTTCTGAGATTACAGGTTAACACTACCACATCCAATTTAGTGTTGTAAACAGAATCTTCTTCAAACCCGAAGCCATACTTTAATGTAAATCAGGACTTCTCAAATGACAGTCTCCTATGCTTGTTACTTTGCAAATTAAAAAACAAACCAAACTGTCCAGTAAGCACTGTCTCTTCTTACCAAGAAACAGAGTCCTGTTTGGGAGCATTCAACAGAGATCGTGCTGATTAAACATTCACTCTCAGGAGAGAAAAGGCTTGCTAATTCTTTATTAAGCAAGTCCATGTAGAACTGTCATGCTCAGTCTTTGAAATGGAACTTGGCCCAAACCAGGCTTCAGGAAAAAGGGTAACTCTTAGGCAGCCCCTCTTATGACTAAGAGTTGGACACCCTGACTTGTCAAGTCAAGCCATAGATTTGTCCTTTGGCACACTCTATCCCAAAATGTACTGAGTAAATCACATTCCATTTTTAGGACTAGAAGTAGAGAAAGAAATAGGAAGAGAGGAAGCAGAAGGTGGAAGGAAGGATGAGGAGGAAAAGGCACATGTCTGCAGCTGGACTAGTTAGATGGATATTATTTGAACTCCATGCCGGTCCATTTTCTTGAATCAGAAAACTTCATGTTAAAAACAGAGATTCTCAGCCTGCCACAAAGGACCTTGGAGCAGTGGTATGAGCCTTACTGTAGGCCTGCAGGACCACATGACCAGCTGTGCTTTTCTCGGTGTTTGGAGAGGACACACAGTTTCCAATTTGCCACAGTCCTAGCCACTCCCTGCTTCTCTGGTTTCTGACCTGCTTCACCAATCCTCCTCCCCCAATTCCCACCCCACCCCCACCCCTCCTCACTGTAGCTTGAAAGGGATGCCTGCCTCTGCCAGGAGGGACCAGAGCTCTGAGCACACAGATATTATGCAATAGAGTATCATGGGCTTCAAATATTCTCCCCCAGCAAGAGAGCCCATTGTTTTCAACATTTTACTTGGAGTGACATCATTTGAGCACTACTGAGGTAAAGGTTGCTACAGAGGAGACTGACAAGGGGTGGAGAGAGCAGGGAGAAGCAAAGGTCTTTACAGGGCAACTCCTATGCACCCAAACTCCCTTCAGTTCCAGGGGCTTGCTGTTCTGCTTTTCTCTTACTCCTGCCCACCCAACCCTATCAGTCATCCCCACCACAGACGAGCCCTAATCAGATCAGTCAAGTGAGTGGCCCAACACTGACCACAAGAGAGAAAGAATAGAGCAGGGCTTCTGTGAAGTCAATATAGGCCCTTCCTCTTTTATTAACTGCTTCCACTTCTGAACCATAGCAGGAACCACTCCAGCTGACAGAACTAAACTACTCAGTGCCTTATGAACTTGCTATCCGACAGGAGTGACATAGTGTCTCCAATTTAGGTGACATAAGTCTGACCTCCAGTTCACACCACCTTCAGTACATCAGTGTCCTTGATGTCTCATACTGTATCAGGCAAGTATTCCAGTGACAAAAGGCATAGCAACCCCCCCCCAAACAGTGTTTCATCTCCTTTGTGTATGTGTTTGTGTGTATGTACTTGAGGGAAGGAGCCATGCACATATATGCACATGGGTGTGGAGGCCAGAGGCCAATGTTGGGTATCTTCTTTAATGGCTCTCCACCCTATTTTTTGAGATGGGGGTCTCTCACTGTCTTAGAGTTTTGTTGATGTAAAGAGACACCATGACAATGGCAATTCTTATCAAGGAAAACATTTAACTGGGGCTGGTTTAAAGTTCAAAGATTTAATTTGTTATGGTCATAGTGGGAAGCATGGTAGTGTGCAGGCAACCATGGTGCTGTGGAGGTAGCTGAGAGTTTGAAAGCTTGATTGAAGGCAGCAGGAAGAGAATGCCATACTGTCTTGGGATTTTACTGCTGTGAACAGACTCCATGACCATGGCAAGTCTTATAAAAGACAATTGGGACTGACTTATAGGTTCAGTGGTTCAGTCCATCATATCAAGGTGGGAGCATGGAAAAATCTAGGCAGGCATCGTGCAGGCAGAGCTGAGAGTTCTACATCTTCATTTGAAGGCTGCTAGTGGAAGACTCACTTCCAGGCAGCTAGAATGAAGGTATTATAGCCCACTGGCACAGTGACACACCTATTCCAACAGGGCCACACCTTCTAATAGTGTCACTCCCTGGGCCAAGCATATACAAACCATCACACATACACTTCTTCCAACAAGGCCACACCTCTTAAAAGTGCCATTCCCTACTTTTATTCCTGCCCATCATGTGAAAGCTTGTCTTTAACAACATCAACATGTTGGCAGCCAAAGTACCTGACTTGAAACTGAAAATGGACACCCAGAAAGGGTTATTAATTTAACAGGCTGGCAAGCCAAGGACAGGTAAGATTCTATACAGAGCCTTACCAACCTAAGACAGAAGTGCATTGCTTTTGGTAATGCATATTCCACAAAGGCAAGGAAGGCATTCTTGTCAGAACAACCCAAGACAGGCTCAGTCTTGTTTATGAAATTAAAAAGTGGGAGATGTGGAGAGCTTTCGGGGCTGCTTGGCAGGAATCTGACATTGGCCAAGGACAAGGAAATGGGCTTCAGGCAGGTGGAATCTGACATTAGGCTAGAACAAAGAAGTAATTTCAGGCAGGAATCTAAATCTTAGGCTAGAACAAAGAAGTAATTTCAGGCAGGAATCTAAATCTTGGGCTAGAACAAAGAAGTAGACTTCAAGCATGAAAATGGCTTTGTGCTAGGACAGAAAAGTAGGCTCAGATATTTTGGTCATCCTGATAAGCCCTTAGAAATAGAGTGATCATGGGAGTGATCACAGGACTTTATTGCCTTGCTTGTTCTTTGACTATTTGCATCTATTGTATTGCTAGTTCTTCAACCTAGAACTGACCTTAATACTTGCATGTAATTAAAATGGTATAAAAGCAAAAAGGAGGAGGAGGGATGGGATGGGGGCTTATGGGAGAGGATGGGAAAAGGGGATAACATCTGAAATGTAAATAAACAAAATATCCAAACAAATTAATGCCATTCCCTATGGGCCTATGGGGCCCATTTTCATTCAAACTCCCTTCTCTGAACCCTTTAGCTCAGCCCTTCAGCTGGGGTGGCTGTCAGTGAGCTTTAGGGATGGATCATCCTGTCTTTTGTATCAAAGTACTGACATTTCAGGCATAGACTGCCCAAATCCAGCTTTTTACATGAACTCTGATCCCTCAGAGAAGTGGTTTATGAACTAAACTCCCCAGCCTCCCTCCATTCCTTTTTATATAGAGGAAGGAGACTCTAAAAATCCCAGATCCTTTGGCAAAGAGGTTATGAGAACACAGGTAGGTCTCTGAGCCATGTGCACAGTGGAACACCATCATCAGGTCTCAAAGTTCCAGTCATAAACTACGTTAATGTGGCTATTCACGTTAAGTACCAACCTGGCGATAGAACTCCTATAAACATGTAGACATCCTCAGCACTCACCAGCCATAAAAGCAGGACCCTTTGAGAAATGTGCATCTGACTTGATTACAAGATATAAAATCAGCAACCTTTGGTACAGAGGGAAGCACACAGACTCTTCTCCGTCCTGCCAGCAGCCAACAGAGAACTCAGCACCTTGAAATGTGTTTGGGGGAGAAGCAGGGAAAGTTTGAATGATACAAACAATGAAAATTCCCTTCTATCCTTTTCTTAACAGCAACAGAAATTTTCTTCGTTGGTTTTTAACTTCCTCTTTTTTTTCTTTTGGTATTGAGGAGAGTCCATGTTCCCATCTAAGGCCCCTAGTGATTAATTAAATCTGAGAATACTTTGAAAAATAGATATTATAGATGAAAAGCAGGTTGGACATCCAACATGATTAGTCCTGAAGTCAGGTCCTCTACAAGAACAGTCTATGCTCTTAGTTGCTGAGCCATCTCTCCAGTGCCCTGTAACACAACCTTATTTCTTCATTAGAAAGATCTCATTGGGGTGGAGACATAGCTTGTAGTGGTGTCAATAAATATGGTCCCTTTAGGTTCATAGGGAGTGGCACTATTAGAAGGTGTGGCCTTGCTGGAGTAAGTGTGATTCAGTCTTTTCCTGCTGCATGGGGATCAAGATGTAGAACTCTAAGCTCCTCCTTCAGTACCATGTCTGCCTACAAACAACCATGCTTCCTGTTATGATAATAATGGACTGAACCTCTGAAACTATAAACCAGCCCCAATTAAATGCTTTCCTTTATAAAAGTTGCCATGGTTGTGGTGTTTCAGCAATAGAAACCCTAATTAAGAAACATGACTTGACTGTGAAGAACATTGGCTGGTCTTATTGAAGACCTGGGTTCAGTTCCCACACTGTTTTGGCACACACCAGGGAATCTGATGCCCTCTTTTGACCTTCCTGGGCACCAGTCACTAACGTGTGTGTGTGTGTGTGTGTGTGTGTGTGTGTGTGTGTGTGTGTATGTGTGTGTAAACATTCACATAGATAAAATCAGGATTATAAATTTTATTTATCAAAGACAAGGTCAATGTAGCCCTGGCTATCCTGGAACTTGCTATATAGACCAGGCTGATCTCAAACTTACTGAAATTTCCCTGCCTGAGGCTCCTAAGTGCTGGAATTAAAGGTGTGTGCCACCATGCCAAGCAATATTATTTTTAAAGAAAATTCTCATCCAGCTAGAGATAAGATTCGGCAGGTAAGGACAACTACTGCAGGATTGAGTTCAGTTCCCAGAAGATCTCACCAGATGACAAGATGAAGTAGAAAAAGAGCAGAGTAGTTAGCAGTGTCCTTTAGAATGTGGCTACGGTAAACCAAGGAAGAAATCGATGAGGACGCTTAGGAATTGAACAGTGCTGACCTGGGGTCTGTCATAGCATTAGTGATGCAGAACCATCTGGTGTATGAGGAAAGGCAAGTGCTCATAGACAATGTTTTGTTTTTCCATGGAAATGCTGGGTTACAATACAGCTCAGCATTCAGCTATCCATTAAGATTGGGCCAATGGGGAACATTCCAAATAAATACTAAAGTTCATCCAAAACAGATCTTCGTCAACCATCACAGGAGACATTTTAAAGGTACTTTTGCTAAGAACAACCATACTTCTGACTCCAATATAAAGGTGGATGGTTCCATGATTTGTATCAAGGGGCTGGAAATGGCAGGTAGACACTAGCACAAGAGAAGATGAGATGTGCTAACCAGGCTGCCTTTTAAGAATGCAAGTTAGTGGTTCTGGAGAAATGGCTCAGCAGTTGTTCTTGCTGGGGACCCAGGTTCAATTTCCACCATTCACATGATGGCATACAACGATCAGGATCTCAAGTACCATGTGATCAACACCTTCTTCTAACCTCTGCAGACACCAGACATGACTATTGTGTGCAAACATACATGCAGGCACAACAATAAACACACAAAATAAAATAAGCACATCTTTAACAACAACAACAACAACAATAATAATAATAATAATAATAATAATAATAATGATAAATTAATGCAAGCTAGGATGGGTAGAGGGTTCAGCGGATTAAAATATTTGCCCCTGTCTACCCAAACACTGCATAAAAGCTGGAGACCAAGCACAAATATCTGTTACTGCAGTACTCTTGCATGCAGATAAAAGATAAAGAATCCCAGCTCACAGACCAGCTACCCTGATTAAACTCATCAATACAAACAAAGAAGGAGCCTTGGTCTCAAACAAGGTAGAAGGTGAGACTGACATCCAAGGTTGTCTCCTGACCTTCACATGTGTGCCATAGCATGTTTATGCCTTCATTCACACACACAAATAATGTGTATGAATGAATAACCCTCACCACCACACACACATACACACGAACCTTTTTTTTTTTAATTTTAGTCTTAAAGAATTAAAACTAAAATTCTGTGTGTAGAACTGGTGAGAGTAAAATTCTGTGTGTAGAATTGGTGAGAGTAGTTTAAGGCCCTTCTTTGCCCCTGAGCCTGGTGATCTAAGTTGGTTCCTGGGAACAATGCCTGAGATTTATTCTCTGACACACACACACACACACACACACACACACACACACACACAGAGAGAGAGAGAGAGAGAGAGAGAGAGAGAGAAAGAGAGACAGAGACAGAGACAGTGAGAGACAGAGACAGAGAGAGAGAGAGCGAGCAAATGAGGGGGGGAAGAGAGAAAACAAATAATTTGTTTAAATAACAATTTAAAAAATTAAAGTGTCAGGTGTGGTGGTGCATGCTTTGAACCCCATGGCATGTGGAACAGCAATAGCAGGATTTTAAGTTTCAGGCCAGCCTTTACTACATAGTCTTGTCACAAACCAACCAACCATCCAACTACATCAACAACAGAAACTTGAGTCCATAGATGGTTTAAAATGATTGACCTCTCCCGGTTGACCCCACCAGCCCTCAACAAAACCTATTCTATCACGTGATGTTTCCCTTGTCTCCTGCAACCCTTGCATCTCTTGACCACTCTACCTTTTATCAGCCTTTATGCCCAAACTTAGGAGCATTTAATATTTTGATCTCTGGATACTTTTAATCATTTAAAAACAGTGATTCAGGATCCTAAAGAACTTTATTTGCCTAGTATCTGTCCATACTTCCTATATTCAAAATTACAGTTAAAATGAAAAGTTTAATATAATACAATCACCATGTATTTTGTGAAAGATAAGATTGTTCAGAATGATAACATCCTGGGAAGGAAGAAACTGCTGCAACTCTGTGAGACTCTTTTCTATTCAGTTTAATGGAGGACAGTAGGATTCTGCTATATCTGCATTCAGTCTAGCCTTAGCTGTCCTAGAACTCACTTGAAGGCCAAGCTGGCCTTGAGTTCAAAGATCCACCTGCCTCCGCCTCCTGAGTGCTGGGATTAAAGGCATGCTTCACCACCACCCAGCTTTGCATCCAGCCTTTTGCATTGACACATATACATTGCCTCCAGAATAGCAGCACACTTATGAAAAAAATTGCAGTAACGATGGTAAACAATACCATAAGCTTTCTATGAAAGTAGTGTTGTCTCATAGAGCTTTGGTAAGGTCCTGGGGATGACGTTTGGGCCTTGGAACACCTGGAGAATGACAGTCCTGATTGGAATGCAGGCTGCTCCTTGTTTCCCCACAAATTCTTTCGAACAGTATTGGTTGCTGTTCAGTGTCCCGCCAACTGCTGGGCTGGAAGTCAGAATGTTTGTTTTCCTTGTTATCCATGTTGCTGCCAGACCACAATCTCTCCCTTGGAATGGGCACATCATCATCAGGCCATTCTGTTCGTGGTCTCTTCTTTCTGTGGTCACTGTTGAGCCCAGAGTCATCCCCATCTTTCCCCCAAGCTTTCACACCTGGCTTTCGATCACTCTCCTACCAATGCCCCATGTCACACTCCTTGATAATTTTAATATCCATACCAAGAACCTTTGTGAGATCATGGCAGATCAGATCCTTGTTTCCCAATGACCTTGCCCTCCACTCTGCAGTCACTGTTACTTTCATGGTCAGCCTTGACCTTGTCACTTCCTGTGGACTCCCTCTTGAACTCTCACCACCACATCTCATTTTCCCAGCAAGAATTATTATGTTCTAACTCCACTGAGGCCTCAGTTGTAACCAATAGCTTTCCTTTGGGTTTTAGTGACGCCCCAATGAAGCTTACCGAACATGTGTGAAGTGTTTACAATGGTGCTTGACACACAGCATTATATTTTTAAGAGCAAAGGTAAATCTTAGATATGACATTAAAAGTAAGAAAAGAATTTTTGAGACAGTCTCCAAATCATTATGTAGCCAAGGATGACCCAACTCCTCATCTCCTGCCTTTACCTCCTAAGTGCTGGCATTGCAGATATTTTCAGTTTTAGGCATGCCAAGGATCATCAAACGAAGGGCTTTGTATCTGCTAGTTAAGCAATCTGCCATCTGAGCTACATCACTGGTCCCGAATAAGAAAACTTTTTTGAGCTTATTGTCCATGTTTTTTTCTGTTGGTTAGTAATCACAGTTCCTTCATGGTCTAGCGTAACATCTGTTTAATCTAGCTTTTCTTCACAACTGCAGCAAAATGTTGTGCTTCTGAACGATAATGAAGTTTAAGGAGACTTCAGTAAGTCAGCTAAAAACATATATAGGCTGGGTGTGGTGGCCCACGCCTTTGATCCCAGTACTTGGGAGGCAGAGGTGGGTGGATCTCTGTGGTTTTGAGGCTACCCTGGTCTACATAGTGAGTTCCAGGCTAGTACATCATAAGTTCTCGTCTCATAAAACAGTCATCTTCAAATTAAATCAAGACATTCATATCTTCCCCACTTCCAAAAGTCACGTAACCATAACATGAATAATGACATAAGACAATGGTCTGAGCATCAGTTACAGACAAAAGCAGATGGACCAAACAAGAGCGTGTTCATGTTTGCCCATACCTGTTTTGGAGGGAAGAGAAACATAAAGGAGGAAGAAAGCAAAGAGAAAAGAGAGAAAGGAGTTCTGTGGCTCCTGAGGTAGAATTCTGGCCAGAAGATTTCATCTAAGTGAGTCAGAAACCTGATCAAAACTCCCTTAAGAAGATTGGGGAGATGGTTCAATGGATAAGGCACTTGCTGTGGATCCCCTAAACCCACATAAAAGCCAAGCATGTACAGTGGCCCTTCTGTAATCCCAGCACTCTGGAAGAAAAAAAAGTGATCCTCATGGTAACATGGCTATCTACACCAGCAGGAACCAGGGAGCTCCAGGTTCATCAAGAGGCCTTGCCTCAAAATAGAGATTGGAGAAGATATGCAACGTGAACTTCAGGCTTTTACACACAGATGCATATACATTCATGCACACACACACACACACACACACACACACACAGAGAGAGAGAGAGAGACACACACACAAACACACACAGACACACACAGACACACAGACACACACACACAGAGACACACACACACACACACACACACACACACACACACACACATTCACTTATACATACTCCCTGAAGGCAATCTGGCCTACTTTCTTTAGTATTAAAGCTTTTTACGCCTCTTTCTTCAAGATCAAAGTCCCAAACACTGCCCTATAGGCACCGTTTAGTATGCTAGGTTCATCTGATACAAAGTACAATTATGGGATTAAGTTCTCCAGAGACTGGCATAGAAACTAGATCACTAAAGAACACAGAACCTGTAAAGTCTTTTAGGACTTTGCCCAGAATTCCATTGATAAGTTGTGGTTTTTTTTTTTTTTTTTTTTTTTTGCTTGCTTGCTTGTTTGTTGTTTATTTGTTTTTGTTGTTGCTTTGTTTTTTTTGAGACAGCGTTTTTTCTGTGCAGCCCAGGCTATGTTGGAATTCACTCTGTAGACCACGTGCCTCTGCCTCCCAGAGCTAAGATTATAGGCGTGTGCTACCATGTCTGGCTGATAAGTTATCTCTTCAGGTAAAAGATGTTATTTATAGGAAATACATGGATTTTTTTTTCCTTTGGCCTAATGTTTCCTTATGAAAACAATTCCTTGTATGCTCTGTGTGTAATATATAGTCTATATGTCTCTGTCCCTCCTTTTCTCTTTTCCCTCCCCCATCCTCCTCCCCTTTCTCTTTTACCTCACATACACACAACTATAGAACTATATGTAACAAGTGTCGTTAGTACTAGTCAGACACATGCAATTTGTCAACCCTGTTGAGGCACTTTGCTGGCAGAGGCTTGCCCTCTGGATAAACTGGGAAATGGCTGCTGTTATTACTCCATTACACAGAAAACCACCTCAAACTTAAAAAAAAAATGGTTGTGACCTTTCACAAGCTTTCCCAGACTATTGGAGACAGAAATGGTCATGAATGACATTATTTTTATTTTATTTACTGTTGCTCAGTCTTTCCCAACTTCACTCATCTTTCAGATGCAAATTCAGAAGAGGTAGTTTAGAACTGCTTGTGAAAAAGAAGTGTTCTCACAGGATGCATCCCTTGGGCTGTTGTGGGAAATGAGGGAAATTGTGAGGAACAGAAAATGAAAGCTATCAGAGCAAACGTGTTGTTGCCCCCAAGAACCAACTGGGTCTGCCTCATGTGCTATCGTGTCCAGCCCAGTCAAAGCGAGCCATGCCAGACAGGGTGCACAGCTGCTACACAAAGAGTTTTCTGTTTCTTCTTGACATGAGCGAATAGTCCTTCTGTCCCAGCAGGAACCCAGACCAGCTCCTCACTCAGCATTTCCTCCTGGGGATTGCACTTGGGCCACTGAAACAGTATTTCACACCCTTTCACCAAGGAAGTCTAGAGAGCTCTCCTAGACATCTGTTTCTGAGAAAGGGCAATACTGCACCGTTTTGCCACTATTACTGGAATAAGATACTTAAATGATTCTCAGAAATCCTGAATGCAGCTGCTGATGTAACTCAGTTGGTAAGGTGCTTGTCTAACATATATGAAGACTGGGTTCAGCCCCTAGCACTGAATGAACTCAGTATGGTGGTGCACCTCTGTAATCCCAGAACTAGGAAGGTGAGGTAGAAGAGGTTCATCCTTGTATACATGGCAAGTTGAAGCTCAGCCCAGATTATAAGAGAGGTTGGAAGGAGGGAGGGAGGAAGGGGGAGAAAGAGTGAGAGTGATCCAGGGGTTTGAAAGAGGGAGAGGGAGAGGGAGAGGGGGAAGGGGAGAGGGAGAGGGGGAGAGGGAGAGGGAGAGGGAGAGGGAGAGG
>JANHMN010000002.1:167159810-167228775 GCA_030674055.1 Rhabdomys pumilio
AGAGGGAGAGGGAGAGGGAGAGGGAGAGGGAGAGGGAGAGAGAGATCCTGCATACAGTATACATTAGTATATTAAGACCTCAGAGATAGTCTTCAGAAAAGGAACATTCAACAATTTAATTTCTCTGCATGGAACGCTCTTAACAGTTTCACTCTGCAGAGCAGAGCCCGGGGAAATGTTGTCCAAGACAGAAGAATCCTGTCAGTCAAATGTTCTTCATGAAGGGCTGAGGATGGTTTCAAGATCAAGGAGAGATCTTAATTGAGTCTACTTGGTAGCCCCTGCTTGCTGAGGTTTAATTTCTTGGATGACTAGTCTGCTGATAGTATCAGAAATTTACAGAGGAAAAAAATAGTCCTGCCTCACTTCCCACTGCAGAAGCAGAATGAGTAACCTTGAACAATCCTGCCCCTTGGCCTGCTCAGGCACCTCTTCCTAAGAACCCACCGGCTTCTTTCTGGGAAAGCCTAAGTCCTACTGTGGTGTGATCTAAGGACATCTGAATGTACACTAGATGCCAGCCCCAGCTCAGCATCCCACCCCACCCCACTCCAGCCTACTCTGTGTCTCCACAGTAACTGTTGAATTCTCAAGGCCTGTGCTACACACACAACATGAAACTGCCCAATGGAGGAGAGCCAGAGGTAGGTGCTCAGTGAGATCACTTTTAAAAAGTTAGGAAGAAAGGTAAAGGGAGAGAAGAAGGAAGTTAACTATGGTTTGCACACATCAGCTTGCCCAACATCACACCTCTAGTGAGAAGCACTAGGCCTCCAACACAGACCAACTAAGCTCTTTGGCACCTCAACAAGCTGCCAGGACTTGTGGTAATGAGCAAAAGCAAAAGCCCTTTGCTAGTTTCACCTACTCAGTGCATTAACTCTGGTCAGATTTTAGTTTGCATCAAATGTGGTGGTATAAGTCTATAATCCCAGCACTATGGAGATGGAGGCCAGAGGGCCAGGGGTTCATGTTCATTCTGGGCATCACATTGAGCCAGAGGCCAGCTTGGGCTACAGGAATCCTCCTTTCAAAAAGCCCAGACTGTAGCTTGCATAATTAAAATTATGTGGGTGTATATGATAGCCCCTTTCTTTGTGCTTGATAATGACAATGGCTAAAACTTATTGAGCACTTAACACGTGTCACAATCAAGAACTTTGCAGAGCTCATTCCTCACAGCTATCCCCAGAAACAAACACAATTACATCTTTATAGGCCAGAACAAAACTGTGTCTTGGAAAATAGTTACATTAGCCTCTAACTCAGTGGAGGGGCCAGTTGGGAATGATGCAATTTAACCCCAAACTTCAGAGATGTCAAGAAAAGCAACAAACAGAGGCAACAGGCTGGAGAGCTGGTCCAGTAGGTAAAATACTTGCCATGCAAGCTTGAGGGCTTGAGTTCAGCTCCCCAGTCCTCACATAAAAGCTATGGTCTCCAACTGTAGTGCCAGCATCAGGAAAGCAGAGACAGACAGACCCATGGGGCTCACTGGCCAGCCTGTTCTAGCCACAATGGTGAACATTAGTTTCAGCTCTAGTTTCGTCTCTCACATCAATGCCTCACTCTTTCAAAACTCTAACAGAAGGCCCAGGAAAAGGGGAAGCAGAAAAGACTGGAGTGGGTCGCTGGTTGCCAGCAGGGGCCAAAGGTCAAAGGAAGCAGTGGAAGCTTCCACCCCAGCAAGAGCAGAAAGCAGTATTGAGCTGAATATCCACAAATCCAGCCTGACTGAGGAGTCCAGCCCCAGGCTGTGTCTCAAAAGAGTAAGGTGGAGAATAGTTACATTAGCCTCTAACTCAGTGGAGGGGCCAACTTAGGTTACTCTTTGGCTTCTACACACACATGCACTTGCATGCATGCATATGTGTATACACCACATGAACACATGTATATAACCACAACCACAAATAACTTTAAAAAGTCGAGTAATTAATAAAGACACCCAGCACTGAACTCTGTCATTATGTGCATGTGCAAATGTGTGCATTCATGGCCACACACAAACACATGCACACTCACGTAAAGAACTCAGGCAGGTATCAGTCATACTTGGAAGGGTAAACACATATAGCTGATTAATTTGACCTGTGTTAACCTCTTATTATGTGTGCTATGCAGAGTTCAAAGCTCACTTGATTCTTCTGGCACCAGGAAATGATGTTGAGGCCGCTGTTGTTTCTACTATTGTCACTTCATAAGGAATAAACTGAAGCTCAGAGGTACCGAGAGAGTTAAGTTTCTTTGAGACTGAAAACCCAAGAATTCTGCCTCTCTAATCTATGGAATCACCCACTACTAACAAGAACACGATTGTGCCGTATTTAAAATTAAATAACCTGAAAGTTCATAAGCCAAATAGCTAGATGAGCTAATCACTGTTCAGGGTAGAGTTCTTGGCCAGATGAGATCCTGTTGGCCCTTCTGCAAGTTTATAGCCAATCGGGTGGTTTTGGTTTCTGTTTGCATGGGGTTTCCATCAGTCTAGCTGATGCAAAATTTTGTTGTCATCAAGAGTTAGGAAAGTGGGAAAGGCTGTAAGGGGATGGACTCCCTCTGTCCAGTGGACTTGACAGACCTGGATTTCATACTGATCTAGGAGCTGAGACCCTCCCTCCTTTGCAGGAGATGTCTCTCACATCAATGCTTCGCTCTTTCAAAACTCCAACAGAAGGCCCAGGAAAAGGGGAAGCATAAAAGACTGGAGTGGGTCATTGGTAGCCAGCAGGGGCCAAAGTTCAAAGGAAGCAGTGGAAGCTTCCACTCCAGCAAGAGCAGAAAGCAGTATTGAGCTGAATATCTGCAAATCCAGCCTGACTGAGGAGTCCAACCCAAGACTAGGCCCTTGATGAGAGGTCCAGCATGTGACGTGTGTGCCCTAAATATAAGCTACATGATTCAGAACAGAAATATCTGTAAAGTGACCTGGAAGAAGCCCGTCTTGATCCACAAACATTTTATGTTTTTCTGTTTGCTGACATACCAAAGAAATGGTCAGATGCACCGTAATTTCGTTCCACAAACTCCTTCTCCTCTCCCTGCTTATCTTTGTCATGTGATCTGTCTGCTGGTTGAGAAAGGCAGCACTGTCCAGGTGGGTGTTGCCGGCTATGGCACCAAACCAGTCACCAGACCCTAGGTACATTATGTAATCTCTTGGGGCCTGGAACACTTTATTCTCTTATCCACGCCCTTTCTTTTAAAATGCGCCTTTATTTGGGCTAGAGAGATAGCTCAATTATAAAAGTTCTTGGATGTGAGCACAAGGTACTGAATCCAATCCCCAGAACTCGTGAAAAACTCAGGTTTGGTAGCCCTTCCTTGTGTCCTTAGTACTGAGGAGGTACTGTGGCTTGCTCGTAGGCCAGCCTAGCATAATGATAGAGTCAAGGACAAGGGGAGATCCCATCCCCAAAGAGATGATGGGCAGTGCCTAAGGAACAACATCCAAGGTTGACCTTTGAGTTTCGAGGGGGCGCACACATACATGCGCACAGGCACATGCACACACACACACACACACACACACACACACACACACGCAAACGCGCACACACACACACACACACACACACACACACGCACTCACGCGCGCGTGCGCACATGCACACACACACACACACACATCATACTTACTCGCAGAGCTGTAAAAGCATTGTTCACTTCTCCCCTCCATCCCAGGCAGCCCTGCACTACACACACCCTCTCCCTTCAGTATCTCTCTCAGCCTGTTGCAATCATCAGGTTACTGCTTTGTCTCCACTCCCCTCACCTCACCACATAGTCATTCATCTCTGGCTTACACTTCCAAAACAGAGCCTGGGACAAGAGAGAAAACACATCCAGCCTTTTACAGTGTAAAGGGGGAGGACAGAAATGCAGAAGGGAAGATGGGTGGAGAGCAGGAGGGAGAAGGACAGGATTGGTTTGAAACCACAGGTATGGCTTGAGACACCCTAGAAAAACAGATTTTCCCCGACTACATCCATTCTTTGTGTCCAGCATCTAAAGGATTGTTCCTTGGAATCATGGCTCTGACCCCATCCCACCCCACCCCTGCCCGACCCCTGTACCTCCTTTTTTCCCCCAGAGTGACATGTGAGACCATGAACAGCCAGGCACTTTTATTCCTTTACAAGGTGAAGTTTGAAAAGACATGTGGGAGGAAGTCACATTAGAACTGTGGAGCTGAGAGTGGAGGAAGGGGGCCCCAAAGGGAAGGGAGGGATCAGTTTCAGTGAGTCAGAGTGAAGGAGTGAGAACCAGCTATTCCCATTCCCACCCTGCCCTCCTCTGTGCCTTTCTTAAGCAAGCCTTCTCTGCAAGCTGGAGCTGGTGGCTTCTATTGCCTGGGGTGAGAATTTCTAGTGAGTCCCCCATGTGCTTGCAGGCTGACAGAATGACAGTGACATCTTACCTCTGCACGCCCACTTTATGTACCTCTTTCCTATGACTCCAACCCAGTGACTTTGAATTTGGTAAGGGAAAACTCTATTATCCCAAACAAACAAACAAAAAAAACCCTTGGCAATCAGTCACTTCATCCCATTTTGCTTTGTGTGTCGCCCCCTGCCTGTTCCCCTTGGGAAATGCACAGCTGACTTTCGTGAGAAGCCGGGATGGCCACTCCAGAAGCACGGCCATCTTGGAAAGCTTCAGGTGCCACACAGATTCCAGAACCTGCTGTCCTCAAATGTCTACAGAGGAGAAAATGAAGCAGACACAAGTGTGTGCGTGCGTGTGTGTGTGTGTGTGTGTGTGTGTGTGTGTGTGTGTGTGTGTGTATTAATTTTCCACAACAGACAGCCTGCTGAGTTCAAGGTTATGGTAAAGATAGCTTCTGTTAGTGTATCTACAAAAATGAACAAATACGATCACACTGTTTCCTCTTGATTATTCTTATGATGGATTATTTCCTCTGGCAAAAATAACTCCTTAAAAATCATGATGATTTCTGAAGGCTTTTGTTTTTCCAGATGGTGTCTGTTGCTACTTAACATATCAGAAACGGACATGAACCACAAAGGTGCTAAGGATCAAACCCAGGGCTCCACCCGTACCAAATACATGTTCTATCACAGCTACACCAGGCCTGATACAGAAAATCATTTATTAATTTACTTAAAATAATAGAAGAACCTATTCCATAGTGTCAGAAAAATAATATTTTTAGGAGAATATAATTACACTTTCCATAACCAAAATATATTTCTGCAAATCTTTTTAATGTCCAACTTGGGAAAACACAGCTAGATTTCACATTTACAGAGACAGAGAAAGGCTGACAGAGAGAGATAAGAAGAGACAGAGACAGACAGACAGACAGACAGACAGACACACACACACACACACACACACACACACACACACACACACACAGGATGGGGGAGCACAATGAACCAGTGTCTAGAGTGGCACCATGCACACTGGAGGATAGAGCATAGTTTGAACTTGATGGACAGCTTGGTGAGTCATTTGCTGTGCAAGGATGAAGACCTGAGTTTGGGTCTCAGCACCCATGTGAAAATCTGGATGTAGCTATATGAGTGCCTATTACCCAGTGCTGTAGGAAGACTGCTGGATCTTTCCAGCTGCCAGCCTAGCTCCAGGTTCCTTGAGAGACCTTGTCTCAAGGAATAAGCCAGAGTGTGAGCAACCTCCTCTGGCCTTAGCATACACATTCCATACATATATACCACACATATATACATAATCATAACATATGTGGTTTTCCCCTAGAGTGTCCAATAATAAGACCTTTTACCTTCTTCAGCCTGTTAGTCCCCAGTAACCACATCCCCCCACACCCCTCAAGCTATGTTCCAAATGGCTACACCCAAGATAGTCAGATACTTGTCATGAACTCTTGCTCTGTGTTTTGATTGTGGGCACAGGCTTTGATCAACACAACAGATATCTGAGCTCCTCATTTTCCTGTTTTGTGCCTTCCCATAGCAGGCCCTCTACCAGGTATGGCCAATCTGCAGCCTGTGAACTGCTTGTAGCCACATGGAGCCAAGGATATCTACAAATGGGGCCCAACACACAAACAAAATCATAAACTTACTTAAAACAGGCTCGGAGTTTTCTTTGTGCAGTTTTGCTTTTGTACCTTGATTGCTCCACTCTTGAGACAGAACTTTGTAGATGAAAATCTCAAAAGAAACAGGACACACTTGTAAGTCTAGGGTGAGTTGAATTTGATAGCTCTGGTAGTCAGGGGAAATTCTACTTTAAATATTGCTGACAGTGGACCGCTAGTGCCACAGATCATTACCGGATCCTCCTTCCTGAGAACTGGGCAGGGACGGAGACCAGAAATCCCACTAGTAGCAGGCAGACACGTGATCAAAGAAGGGCGATAGCTGCTCTGCAGTAACAAGCTTGTGGAGGGTTGTGATTTCTCTGAGACTGAGATTTGGATGTGACCAATGATGAAGGACATAAGATTCGGGGCTGGATGTTTCGGTGGTTAAAAGCCCTCGTTCTTGCAGAGGACTTGGGTTTAGTTCCTGGTATCCACACGGAGGCTCACAACCGACTGTAACTCCAGTACTGGGGGGGTCTAATGTCCTCTGGGAGCACCAGGCAGGCACATGATGCACAGACACAACAGGCAGGCAAACGCTCAGATACATAAAAGTAAAAAAAAAAAATTAAAAGACATAAATTCAAAACCAAGCTTTTATATTAGATTTATTTTTATAGAAAGGAGGCACACACAGCCTAGCATCCTTATGGTGGTGAGAGGATACTTTGCAGAGATCTGTTCTCTTCTTCCTCCATGCGGATTCCAAGGATCTAACTCAGGTTATCAGGTTGGCAGGAAGTGCCTTTCCTTGCTGAGCCATCTCACCAGCTCCACAGATGGATGTGTGTGTATACATAATACATACATACATACATACAGACAGACAGACAGATAGACAGACATATGTAATTGAGAACAACCTCAGACTTCAGATAGAAAACCAACAAAATTTAATAAACATATACACAAATACAATACAGATTACTAATTTTTGATCAAACCATCCCTCTTCCCAACATCAGGGGACATCACTGTGGCCTCTCTCTCTTATACTAAGCCAAGCCTCCACACTAAGAAGCAGCAAACTCCCTTCTGTCCACATTTAAATTTGGGACTGTGGCAACCGACAATGGTGTCATCAACCCGGGGTCGAATCTGCCCATTCTATGTGGAAACACACTCAGAGACATGAAGTGACTCGTCCATCCAAGATCACATATGTGTAAAAGACAGCAGCAGTAGCATCAAACCTAACAGATAAATCATGGACCAGCCACACTGAGAGAATGTATACTGCAGAGCATCATGGATCCAGACCAATGGAGATTCAGTCACTGGCCCTGGACTAGTTGACCCTTGATTTATTGGAAATCATGTCAAACAAAACTTAAAATGTGTCCTTCAAACCACAGAATAAGCCCTTCTGTGAATGTGCTGAACACCATTCTACCCCAGGTACCCAGGTTACCTTTCTTCCCTGTCAGCATATGTATCCTCTCCTCCCTGACAGAAGCCCCCTTTCTTATTCCCAACCTATGCCCATCACCACAGGAAAGGGAAGAAACAAACCTCACAACTGGTTTCTTGCTGTTGTAATTCTATTTGCTTCTTATTGACTATTGCCAAACTCCCAGCAGGGATATATACACTGCATTTCTACTCATCCCGCCCCCGCATTGACTCCTGTAAACCCTTGCAGCCTGGCTGCCATCCCAGTGTTCTGCAGAAACCACCCACTCAAGGGTCAATGGTGCACTTGTCAAATGGCTCTCCCTTCGCTGAAATTCTTGCTGTCCTTGCCCAGGCTTCTGTAATCATGAGAGAGCCATTGTAATAACACAGACAGTCTTTTACTTAAAAATAGGTCAGGTATTCGAAGCTGTTAATAACGCTGTAGCAGAAAACAGGGTCTCGGGAGCCAGGCTGCCTAGTTCAAACATTGTTGCCCAAGTGCGCTAGCTTATTCCCAGAAGCAAGCCACCCCCCCAACCCCCCCATCCCATATCTACAGAACAGAAACATACCAACACCTACCCCTCATTAGCCTTGGTGAAGCCCCTTCGTAGTCCTGCAACTGTCTTGTGTAGAACTCAGTGTTTTCACATGCCGTAAGACTGCCCCTTTGCACTGCTGGGTAAGAGTCATAATGGTAGCCATGTCTTGGCTGCTGCTATGCGCCAGCTCATTTCTAACTACTTGCCATGGAAGCATTGCTGCCACCATCCAATGCTTCACCTCACAGGCACATGCAGCATTCTGCATGTCTCACTTTCATTATGAGGGTGCATCTCTCTTAACTCGCACGTTCCTCCCCTCTCACTGCCTCTGTGTGTATAGGAAATAGCAGGCACAGTAGTATTTATGACACCTTGAAGCTAACTGCAGCTACAACCAGGAGGCTGTTACTCAGAAACGTCCAGATGACCCAAACTGAGGATATCACCCTAAAGACTTGCTATAACCCTTGGAGGCGCTTTTGCTGAAACTAAGATTTTGCTCCCAGGCATGCGATAGTATGAAGTGAGAGGTGACTAGAAGACGTTCTGTACGTCTGTGGAATGTCCTTCTGGACCCTGGTATTGCACAAGGTTTTCCTGGCATCATAGCACAAGATCTCCAGAAAGATCATGAGTAACTACTGTTATGGTCTCCATTATACAGACAAAATAAGAGCAAACTGGAATCCATCCAGGCCACAGTAGGTAGGCATCTAGTACACGTGCACCTGCTACAAAACCCTCATCCCATTTGATCTGATTCAGATACTTTGCAGAGCAAACACGCACGTCTGCCTACCTTCTGTGATATTTTCTGCTAATTTTTTACAATACTTTTTATGGTTATATGTGATATTAATGTGTATGACTATTAGAGAATATTCAGAAAACTAAAAAATCAGAAATTAAGACTATCCCTAATCGCACCACCCACGCACTGGTAACATCAAATGAAAGAAAACACCCTCCTAGACACAGCCAAGCCCTGTGCGCATTCTGACACTGAAGTGCACTCACTTCTACAGGAGATAGTTACTAAGTGCCTATTGTGCACAGACCTGAATACAAATGCACAAATAAAGAAAAAAAAAAGACAAAACAGAACAGAATTAACAAAAATCCCAGTCTGGGGCTGGAGACATGGCTCAGCCACTGAGAAAACTGGCTGTTCTTTCAGGGAACACTGGTTTGATTCCCAGCACCCACATGGTGGCCCACAAACATCTGTAACTCCATGTTTAGGGGCTCTGATGTCCTCTTCTGGTCTCCAAAATTAGCAGACGTGTACATGATGCACAGGTATACATGCGGGCAAATCATCCTTACATATAATTCTTTTTAAAAATTTAAAAAAAAAAGAAATCTTGGTCTGTATTCAAGTGGGGAAGATAGACTAGAGACTAAATAACTGAGAGGAGTGTTGGAAGGTGTTTGGTATTGTGAAAAAGAGAATCGTGCTCTGGGAGTGGGGACTTGGAGAGTGATGAGAGGGAATTTATCGTTTTTAGCATGTAATCCCAGCATGCCTCAATGAAAAGGCATTGAAAAGCATTCTCTGAAGACATGGGGTGGGGGGAGGGGTTTGAAAATCCAAGGGAAGGATATTCTGGGTGGAAAAATAGCAAATTCCAGGCACCTGGGGTGGAAAAGCCCTGGCTAGGTCACAGACATTCAGAAAGGCAGTCAGGGACTGAATGGACATGAGGACACTAGGAGATGAGACTAGAGAAAGAAAGGCAACTAGGTCTTAGGAAGATAGAGGGCCATGTCGCTGGGGCCTCATGAGGGCTCTGAGCTGGGAAGGTAAGGGGTAGGCAGAGAAACAGGAAGAGGCCCAGAGAAGCTACTGCAATAGTCCAACAGGGATGCTGGTGGCATGGAGCAGGTCAGTAGAGGCAGAGGCACGAAATAACAGCCAGTCTCCAGACCCTTCTTAAAGGAAGAATATGCCTTCCCTATACCCCTGGTTGGGATAAAGAGAGAAAAAGAAGGTACCCAGGCATTTGCTGATAACAACCAGAAATAAGAAGCCATCATCTCTGAAGTAGAGACGGTGACAGGAGGTAGAGCTAAGGGATGATTTGAAGTGGTGTTCCATCTGATTGCCTGTATGTTCTGTCGTGCTAAGGCTGATAGGAGACTGACATACTCGTCTGAAATTAAAGTGTGATAGTTAATGACCTTTCTCCCTTTACAAAAGTAAGCCAGTTAGGGGCTTTCACTTCCTGTTTCATCGTAAGTATTAACAGAGCTTCCCTCCCTAAAGACCTGTTTATCTGTATGTTTTCCACCTGCTATCCGATCAGTAAGTTCTTTGAAAGCTGTGATTCATCTTTGGGTAGTAAAAAGGCAAAGGTCGTTATTTTAAAACTTAACTGGTCACAGCCATTCCTGCACTATGTGCCCACGGTGGGGGTGGAATTACAGTAGCAGGAGGGGGCCCAGGAAGACAGAATGATCTTTTGTTTGGAAAAGTAAGTTGAGAAAGCTTTGGGTACAAAGATTTTTTGGAGGGGGGTAGGGGGGGAAAGAGGGTCAGAAATAAAGGAAGGCAAATGGCCGGTAAATGGCGAGCACAATGACAAAAGTGTTCTAATTTTTCAATTTCTGTTTGAGTTGCGGTTATATTGAAAGGATCCCCAAGTCACAAAAGAGACAAAAAGAAGTTGTTTTTCAAGGTAGGGGCCTCCATGCACCCAGTAGCACGGGTCAGTGGGAGGGACGCTGAAGAAGCTTTTGAGCTGCCTCAACCATGCCTACTGTGCGCAAGGTCTGGTTCTGATGCCTTGCAAATACCAACTTACTCAGTCTCCACAATAGCACAACCAACGGACATTATTCATTACTTTCTTTTTATGGATGAGAATTCCGTGGCTCAGAGAAGCTGCATGGCTGCCCAGCTTAGCATGTCAGAGCTCAGAGCAGGAGGTTGCTGTGTGCTCTCACCCCACAAGTCATTGTATCGATTCTATGATGGTACTGTTACTCTACAACAGTCTGGGAAATAGAACCGAGAGATATTTCATTTCACATTTACTCAGGAGTTAGAGTGCTGGAGAGAGCTGGGTGTGACCTGGAGCATCCATACACAGGCGAAGGAGAAGAGCCAGCTAGAGATGCTGCTGCCCCTCTGCTTCGATGAGTCTTCTGTGGGACTTTTCCTGGTTACTAGAGTGTGTACTCAGGAACCTGGAAGCCATTGGGATGCTCTGGTCAAATTTGTGCTCTTGGTGCAGATTACATCTGTTTGTTTGTTTGTTTGTTTAAAGAGAGCTTTTAAAATGTTAGGAACTGAGGCCCAAGGGATAGCTCAGCAGTTAGGAGCACTTGCTGTTCTTGCAGAGGACCACAGAGTTCAGTTCCCAGAACCCACACTGGGTGCTTCCCAAGAGTAGCTGCACTGCTTTCACACACATGTAGCTCGCGCGCGCACACACACACACACACACACACACACGCACACGCACACGCACACGCACACACACACACACACACACACACGGAGACGCATACCAACGCACAATAAATCTTTAAAAATTAGGAAGCAGTGAGCTCTGGCCGCTTACCCTTGCCACTGATCAGACACAGAGGAAATCACTCAGACTTGTACCATTACCCACAGCGTCTCACCTCGCCCCTGCGCCCCTAGAAGGCAGACACGCTCATTATTCCCGTTTCGGAAAGAGCTGGTACCTCAGGGTTCCAGAGAAAGAACACTCAGCTTGCCTTCGCTCCCATGAACAATTGAACAGAAGGAAGCAGGACATTCAAGCCTGGACTTCCCCACAGGAAACTCCTGCCTCCGGCTTCCCTTCTCCGTGGCTCTGGTGGAGTTCCAGGTGAGCTACAGCCCGCTTGAAAAGCAGACTTCCAAGGAGGGCCAGTGACTCAGATAGATTTAAAAACACTTTTAAAAAACTTGTTGCATTTTTAAAATACTCTTTAAAAATTATTTTTATTATTTTATGTGTGTGGTTGTTTTGTCTCCACGTGTGTCTACATACCTTGGGTGTGCCTGGTGCCTTTGCGGAGCATTGGATCCCCAGAATCCGGAGTTACCAACGGTTGGGAGGCACCATGTGGGTTCTGGGACTCAAACTTAGGTCCTCTGGAAAAGCAGCCAGAGGTCTTAACCACTGAGCTGTCTCCCCAGCCTCAACTTGTTATAGTCAGAATAGCAATTTTTAAATAAAATCTCCTATTCATCGCTGAAGGGCCATATGACCCCAAGCATACTCTGTGTGGAGCTGGGGGAATTGGAAGGTATTGGTTCTTAAATACCTGGGTGCACTTGAGTCGTTTTAGCTCTTTCCTGCACCCCACCCTCCCTACAAAAGAAATGGCTACTCTACCTTATGTGAGAGTTGTGCTGTTAATAGCATTAATGCTTTTGAACATGGTTTTAGTATGTAGTCTAGGCTGGCTTTGAATTCTCAATTCTCCTGCCTCAGCCTCCCACATACTGGAGTTAAAAGTGTGCATCACTTCTTGATTTAAAGGTCGTTTCTGTGTGAGGATACCTAGCACTATACTGACAATCTGATCTTAAATTTAGGACTCACCACTAGCTTTGATTTGGTTATGAGCACGAAAATGTACAAGACCAAAATTTGAGTTCTCTAAGGCAATACTTGCAGCTGGAGCCATGATGAACACATATACAACCATTTAGGGTGCAAAAATGCTTTGCACCCATCAATGGACAAGATAGATAGGAGTGTCTGGAGGTTTGAAGAGAAGACATCCAGATGGACAGAAGAGGTGGGGTCTGAGTTGGCTGGAGGAGGGGAATGGTTTACAGCTACAGACAGGTGAGGGAGAGAACTCCAGGCTTTGTGTTTTGTTTTCCTCAATCATAGTCTGCCCTTTACTCTTCAGTAAATAGAGAACACCGTGTATCTCCTGCCCCATCAGAAGCAGGAGACTAGAAGCTGAGCCTAGAGAAAGTTAAGTCGTTGGTTTGGTTATATCCAAACCTACAAGGCAAAGTGTTGTGAAGATAAAGAGAGGGTGCCCAACACGGGTTAAGAGGAAAGGGGGAAAAAAAGGAAATGTAACAGTTATAACTCCAGTAAGAGCTGTGCCAGCAAGTGTGAACATTGACAAGACAATTATTTATTGTGACAGGTACCATGAGAAGACCTAGACATAGATTGACTCATATGATTCTCATGACAACCTAAAGAAAGAGATACTCATTCTTATTTGTGTGTTCTTGTGCTTAGGATCTAACCTGGCTCCTCCAGGATACTAGTAAGACCTCTACCACTGAGCTACATCTCCAGCCAATGTTATCATCATCATCATCACCACTATCACCATCATCATCACCATCATCACCATTCTCTTCTTCTTCTTCCTCTTCCTCCTCACCATAATATTATGAGAAGAGAATGGAATGGATGAAGGGAATCATAAGCTTTTTCTTCATCATTTCAAATTTAGATTCATGTACCACAAAGCAAAGCCTCTGAGCCATGGTGGGACTTTTTCCTCCTCAATTCCTTGGTCCTGCAGAGAACAGCTCTTTCTGCAACACTTTAGGAAAGGGATATGCATGACCTTATCCTCCCTGTCATGGCTTGGTGACTCCTTAGTAAGACTGATGGATGGCAGGACTTGAGATGTACCCTGAGGTTGGGATGTGCCTCCTTTCTGTTCTACAACACTGAGGCGTAGGAGAGCAGCTGTCCTCACCTCTCCAGGTGAAGCAAGAATCACTCCTGTCAGGAGATCCCTTCACCTCAGAGTCTCTGCCTTAAGAAATCGTCTAGCTTGTCCATGTCTGCCTCACACTCCAGGAACCTCAAACACCAGAGACCTAGATGTGGCTTGATAGGAGGCAATAAATCAGTGAGGATGTCCCTCACCAGTTATCTGAAAGTCATTCATGCTTATCTTACTGTATTGTTGTGTGATAAAATTCTATGACCCAAAGCCACTTGCAGAAGAGCTTGTTTTGACTTACAGTTCTAGGTGAATAGGAATCACCATGGGAGGAGAGGAGTGTGGAAGTATGGTACCAAACAACAGACAAGGTGCTCGGAGTGTTCAACCACAAGCAGAAAGTAGGGAGAAACCTGGGAGCAAGGCAAGGCTATAAACTGACAAAGCCAGTCCCCAGTGACATACTTCCCCCAACTGAAACCTCCCCAATCAGTGCCACCATCTGAGGACCAATTGTTTAAATACTAAAGCCTATGGAGGATATTTCTCATTCAATCCACCACAATTACCATCTTCTGAAACTGGGGCAGGATTTTAGCGGTGGCTAGGTTCTCTGGAGTTTGTGGTGGGCAAAACCTCAGAACCCCAAATGCTCAATCAAATCATTTTGGGAATTCAAAGAAGAGTTTACAAAAGCAATGTATAAGTATGTATAATATGTCCCATTTTCCATCAAAGAGAGCAGGGATTCAACAAGAGACAATAACCATCCCGTCTCTCCCCCACAAAGTAATTGGTATGAATGACTTGAAGCCTTTCTTAAACACATAGACAATACACACAGGTCTTTTGAAGCCTTTCCTAGACACATAGACAATGCACCCAGGTCTTTCAAAGCTGTGCCAAGTGCAAGCAAACCGTAGCCTGCAAGCTAAATCTGACCCACTGACTGTTTTTATCAATAAAGCTTTATTGGACCACGGCCACTTGTATTCGCCTGTATACTGGCAATAGCTGCCTTTCTACTAGAGGTACAGAGAGGAATCATTGTGACAGGGGCCATGTGTGACACAAAGCCTAAAATAGTTATGAGTCAACCATTTGCAGAAAGTGCTTGTCTCTTCCTGACCTGTGCCTTACTCACTCTTCCCAACTCAGGTTTTCATCTAAGAAAATGCCACGAAAACCCTTTTAGGTCACTAAGTATAGGCCTGACTTTCTTCTTTCCTTCGCCTCTATCCCTTCCCTTCATCTCTGTCTTCTTTTTTTCTCTTTCTCTATTTTTTTTTTGTTCAAGGGATAGTATTGTTGTACATGTAAGCCAGGTGGGTGTTGAACCCTGCTATCCTCCTGCCTCAGCCATCCAAGTGCTGTAATTACAGGAATGTACCATTATGCTAAGCTTAGCTCTCATCTTCTTTTAAAAGCTAGCCATTCCCCCACCCCAAGTGGGAGACAGTAACCATGGCCAAGCCCAATGACCCCCAAGGGACCCACAGGGTGGCTTGAGAGAACCAACTCCTGCAAGTTGTCCTCTAACCTTTACACAGACACCCCACACACAGACCCATAAACTAACTAATAAATGTAATACTAGTAAAATGATGTTGTTGAAGCCATCCACCTATCATTTCACAACACAAGAAAATAGTCCTAATTCTCTGATTTCAGCACCAGTGACTACCATAGTGTTTTCTGGCTTCCGCCCTTGTGGAAAACGCAGTGACAAGCATCTACCTAGAGAAACTGAATGTGTAAGGGAATCCGAGGGACTCTCAAGAGAGAGACAGCTTCACCGCACACATGCAAATCCCACGGTAAACTTCTCAAAGCAACAGTTTGAACCAACCCTGGTTGGAGAGCTACGAAGATTTAGACTTAGAGGAAACAAAGTGTGCCTCCAAGTAACACCTGTGTTCTCATAGTCACCTGATGCTTCCTGGATGCCTCCTGTGGGCTGAGCTCCTGCTGAGAATGCATGCTTCTGTTAGGTGACCCATTCATGTCTTCTAAGAAACCGTCCAAGACATACTACCACTAGCAGGGTAAGAGAGTTCTTGGAACAGAGCAGAAAGAGTTATGAAAGGAATTTTCACAGACACTTATTCCTGTGGGTCAGAGTCCAAAGCCGTAGCTCACGCCCCTGGAAGAAATACATCTGCTTTTCCCTAGGAATGCTGGTTAAACTCAGGTGTGCACAGAAGGCTACCCACGGTGTACTGTCTCTGGGTTACCAATCAGGCTTGAGGCCCACACTGTCCCTCCTTACAAACCTTCCCTGGGCTCTTGTCGGAAGACACAGCGCATTCTCTGTGATTCATTAACACTTCCCTCCTCCTGCTGCTGACCTTGTGTCTGTCATTCCAAAGGTCTTCCGCCAGCTGGCAGTCACGTGCTCCCTTCTTCCTCCTGCCATCCTGTTTGGAAAGATAAACTCATTTCTGAGTTGTCAGCCCACCTCTTGCTGGGCAAAGGACAACAGCATGGGCCCCACCAGCCTTCTTCCCGTTGCTGCTCTCCCCATGACCTGCTTTTCCAGCCTCCTGTGCAAGCCCACAAAGGAAAGACCCTTTTATCTCCAGCACTTCGCCATCTGGAACAGTCTTCCAGAACATTCCTGAAAGCCATAGATCTTTGCAAACTGGAGGTTTTTTTTTTCTGGCTTCTGCCAGTTGACCATGTTATTGCTAAATTTTAACAAAGCAAACTTGAGATATATATATATATATATATATAGATAGATAGATAGATAGATAGATAGATAGATATAGATATAGATATAGATATATAGATATATATGCTACAAAGAGGCTTTAACAGGAAAGGAGGATCTCTTTTGGCATTTGTGCTGCCCCCTACTGGATAGAAATAAGTAAATCTGCTGGCCTGTCTGCTCTTGGTCAAAATGTTCATTGTTTTAATTTAGGTTGACTTTAAATGTCAGTCTTGGAAAGTAACACTCATCTTTGATATTTACAAAGGCAAAGCATACTACAGCCTATTTTAGGCCTCCAACATCCATTAAATTACTCTTGACCTTTGATCCAGTAATTTCCTTTCCAAAAATCTGCTCTGATGAAACAAGAAAAGTAAACAAGAGAGTACTCTCAGAGTTGGCTGTCTGGTTATTATTCACAATAGCCAAAAATCAGAATGAAGTTAACTATCCAGCCAGAGGTGGTTCAGGATAGCTGTAGGCAAGCTAGCAGGTCCTTAAAAGCAATGCTACTGGTGTTGAAGGCACTCACGTCATGGTAAGTCAGCAAGAACTACCACACAACTGTACAATCTCGTCTAAACACGCATGTGAGTAAGTTTGGAAGGGATATAGCAAAGCCTCCTGTGGTTTCATAGAACGCTAACATTAAAATATATGTACTCATATATTTTCAAATTTTCCTGCAAATAGGAAACTTGTTTTGGCATGACAGAAGAACAAGGCTTTAGAACCAAACAACTACAGACTCCATCTTCCTTCTGTGTACCAGGACAACTAACTCCATCTGTGCAGACAGACCTGGTCCATCAGCATTAAATGGCAGTAATAGTAGGACCTATGTCTCTGTCAGGACCATACACATCACCCACAAGAACTGCTCTTGGGCTCTTTTGATAAGTGGTGGATGTCACTCTAAAACTGGATAGAGTAGGCAAGCCGTTCCCCCACGACTTAAAATCAAGTCCCCATCCACTCTTCTGTGAAATGCAGATTAGCAGAAATTATGTGGTTTCTACAAGTTGTCTTGCACGCTTAGGGAAGTCCTTGCTCTCTGCTTTTTTAGCTGCTGAGCCCGCCACTTTGCATGATTTGGTCTCCAGCATATTGAAACCACATTTCAGAGGCACGTTTGTGGGCACTACTTAAAGCAGTCAGGACATTATCCAAGTAGCCACCAAAGGGGCCAAGAGTTCTTATACATATTTCACACTGGGTGGAGTCAACAACAGCGGGACATTTTGGCTAATATCTGATCTTGACTACCATTTATGGATCGTGATTGAGACCACTCTAACATTCATTAACATGCTATGGGGCTCACCAGTGAAAACTCATTAGCAAGGCATTCAATGTCTCTCAAAGGTGAAGGTATATGAAGCATTTAAAATGACCTATTTGCAATGAGATTTTTCTGATATAATGCTGGCTGAAGGCTGGTTAGTTTGGGAGCTCCCCACGGTGTCCAACTTCAAATGATAATACCTACATAAATATCTTACAGTATGTGCTTACATGCTTCAGGGAGATTACAGAGCTGTAAAGCAAGAAAGACGGCCCCAGCAAACTATGTGGTATGAGGTCTGATGCAAAAAGTATAAATATTTGAATTTTATACTTCTGGAATATACTCCCTTAAGGATTTTGAGCTGTAGTTCTCTGCCTCCTTTACATTGCTTCCCCCTCTCTCTTTTTTCTTTTCTCCAGTCCTCTGTCTTTTCCATGCCTCCCTCCTCTCTCCTTCCCTCCCTCCCTGTCTTCATTTTTCTTCTTTTCTCCTCTTTCCTGTTGAAACAACTGGGAATGGTGTTCTGACATAATTTGATTAATTCTGAGCCAATCTATCCAGCTGATTATTGATTTATTGATTGGTTGGTCAGGAAGACACGTATGGGGTCTTTGTCTTTCCATACATTAGCCCTTCACTTTACCATGGGAGTCTCAATTGTGAACTTTAAAAATCCCTTTTGTGGCTGAGATAGTGCAGTGGGACAAGGTGCATGCCACAAAGCCTGACAACCTGAGTTGGATCCCTAGGACCCACAGGGTAGAAGACAAGAAGCTACTCCTACTGATTGTTCATTGACCTCCATGCATGATGAGTACACCATCCATCCCCACAATAAAAACATGAATGTAAAAAAGGGAGGCTCCTCCTTCACAAAACAATGCCATCTACTGACACAATGTTGTTCTTGTTTTCAACTCAGTAACACACTTCCTGGAATCCGTTCACCTGTTCTGAAGTTTCATCAGTGTGCAGTTTGCAGTGCCTGGCTGGTATTTAAAAGCCCCTGCCAACTTTTAAACAGAGATGATGGGGGCTGGGGGTGAGGTTGCAGAGTTACCCGATCCTGGAGGAAGAGTTTTATGAATTGCATTTTCGATTCCATACTGAAGGGTGACCTTGTTTAATAGGTGAACAGAAGAGTGTGTCCCCAAACAGAACCCTAGTGGGAAACAGTAGGTGCTGTCCCTAGAGGCTCACAGGCTGAAGGAAGCACTCCACTCCACCGTCCCCTCCCGATCTGCTCCTTGGGAATTCCACAAAGAGGCCAACTTTGGTAATCTGAGAGTTCTCCATTTAGGGAGGTTTTATCAGGGAAATCAAAGCGGGAAGTATTTGATTCAGATAACAGGATTAATTGCCATTCTTCTCATTCTGCAGAGAAACATAGATCAAGGCAGGGGGCTGGGGACTGCCAGTGTGAGGTAGCTCTGTACACTAACAGTGTTCAAGGCTAGATGATATTATTATTATTATTATTATTATTATTATTATTATTATTATTATGTTTTGGTTTTGAGACAAGTTTTCTCTGTGTAGCCATGACTACCTTGGAACTCACTCTGTAGACCAGGCTGGCCTCAAACTCAGAGATCCACCTGCTTCTACCTCCCGAGCGCTGGAATTAAAGGTGTGTGCCACCATGCCCGGCTTCATTGGAGATTTTAAAAAGCTATTTCCTCAGATTAGAACATGTGTTTCTCCAGCAAAAAGTGCTATAATGGCATCCCTCCTTCTTCCCATGGAGCAGGACTTCCCCTTTAATTGTCCCTACTTTAATCTGTACACACACACACACACACACACACACACCAGAATCGTCCGGTTCTGTCCGCCCCCTCCCCCCCCCCCGCACCTCCCCGCTCCGGTCTGGTTTTTCAGCCAGAAGTGACTTGCACAGGAGAATGGCAATGGCAGCAAGTGCTGGATCGTTGCTTATGGGGAATGCTCTGTGAAGAGAAGCGGTCCTGGGTTCACAGGGAGACTTGCTCATAGTCATTCGGCCAAATTCTGACTCCGAAGTTTGGGGAGGTTTTAATGACCTCTAATTCTGACCACATGTCCCAGTTGGGTCCAGAAGTTCTAGCTTCAGCTCATTTAAGTCCACTCTCAAACCCTGTGGTAGAGTCTTAAAACCACCTTAACCACCCACTGTCACATGCACAGCTCTAGGAACCGGAAAGTGGAAACGCTCGACGAGCATCTTCAATGTATGGCTTGTAGGTACCATGCCACACACCCGCAGCCGCCATAACTCTTTCTGCCTCTGAACCATGGAGGTTTGTTTCCCCGTACGACTCTCCCCTGAGCACCAGAGTATAAAAATGGCTCAGTTTCCTGAGGCTATTGAGCAAAATAACCGGAACAAATGAATTTCTCCTGGTAGGACAGGTTCCATTTGTCACACTATGAACTGGGTAGCCCCGGGGGGGTGGGGCGGGGGGAGCTCAGGTAGCCTGGTGACCACCGTGGATGTGCAATGAAGATGTTGAGTGTCTTGGTTTCTGTTAGTGACCCAGCCCACTGCTTCAAATTATTTGAGTCCTCAGTCCGAGTGGTTTGCACGTGTTTACAGGCTAATGTTCTAAGAAAAAGTTAGATGGAGTCCAAACAGAATTCAATTCTGTCTTTTCCAAGAGAGATAAGCTTGTTTGTTCACCAGAGTCAGCTCTGAGGTCCCCAAAGACACTGCCAAGCCTTAGTTGGCCTTTTTGTTCCCCTGTTCTCAGCTCAAGTTCAACTTTGTTCAGAGCAAGGAAAAAAAAAAACAAAAAAAACAACAACTTTTTTCCAGTGTCCTGCTGTTTGCCACAGAAAGAAGCTATACTGGTTGGAGTTTTCAATGTGTGGGCCTTAGGTGGTAGAACACATCAGGGCAGGTCTCCTATCTGTTCTTTGTCCTTTCAAAGCAGGGACACACACGTGAAGGCCTGCAAAGGGAGGTGTTTATATATCCCTTTGAATCGGACTCAGGAGCCAGAATGCTCGGTATTGAGACCCAGCACCAACTATTAACGTGGTCCTCAATTTCCTGGGGAGAATAACAGTGCCTCTTCCACTGTGACACACAGCGTTAAATACAAGTACACTCTGTATCATTATTGTCATTTGAGGCAAGCTAGTAAGGAAAACTAACGTGGCTGCGGTGTTCCGGTAATGGGAAAGAAGAAATTGTGCTGACCCACATAGGACATTCTGCACCTGTATGCAGACTCACGATTCCCAAACCCCTCATGTGTTTCCAGAGCAGCCCCAAATTCAGACTCTGCAATAGGTTTCAGTCTGTAAATACTGACAACAAACTGAAACACGCTATCAAACCAGCCATTGGACTAAACACAGCGTGTGTGTGTGTGTGTGTGTGTGTGTGTGTGTGTGTGTGTGTGTGTTGGGGGGGCAGTCTGGCCAGATGCTGTGTCTGCAGCCGTGGACCGGTTACTCCATCCTGCCACCACTGAGTGTTGCATGTGAATGAACTCTGCAATCCCCAGATAAACAAAACTGCCTCATGATTTTGTTTTCTTCCTTCTTTCCTTTTTTTATTTATTTTTTTTATTTTTTTATTTTTTTCAGTTTCAAGTTTCTCGAGGCAGGGTTTCTCTCTGTAGCCCTGAGTGTCCAACAAGTTGCTTTTAACCAAGCTGACCCTCTGCTTCTGCCTCCCCATTGCTGGAATTAAAGATACACCACTACCCCTGGTGGAGTTCATTTTAGTTATGGCCAAGGTAGAGTTTTATTATTAAAAGGGACTTGGTGACAGAAAACTTGATGGCTAAGCAGCTAATGAGGCTAACAGTGACTAGCAGTGGCCAGGGTCAAGGACATCCCATCTCAAGAAAGCCTCATGTTGGGGTGGAGTGGCAGGCGTAGTCCACATGATGGATGTCAGCAGATCTTTGAATTGTGAGACCACTTGTAATTCACTCTTTTAACACGGTAAGAACCTGAGCGCAGGATCAAGCCCTGGTTCCATCCCTCCCTGGCTGTGTGACTTTGGGTAAGCAACTTGTTCTCCTGTGCCTCGTTTATAGCTGTACAAGTGAACATGCTTTCAGGCAAAAGTGCTATAGGTACAAGGACTCTGAAGTCAAGCCACCACAGGAGTGGGGTTGAACATGAGGATTGGGGACAAGCTCCATGTTTTCAGGAATAATAACGGAGAGAGCTTAAGGGGACAGATTTCAGAGCTGCAGGTAGGTGACAGCATTTTAGAAAGCAGTGGAGCTGCTTGATTAAAAGGGGCTCTGAATGCTTGGCTGTGGTACAAACTACTGGGTAGCCCTGCCTTCCTTATCTTTAACAAAACATATAATAAAGGGGGCTAGCAAGATGGCTCGGTGGGTAATGGCACCTGCCACCACTTGACAAATCAAATTCAGTACTAGGGACCCATATGATTGAAGGAGAGAACCAACTAGTACAAGTTGTCCTGTGGCACAAAATAAATAAGTGAATATTTTAAAGTGTCTACTACATTGGCCCCAAAGGGACTATACTTCCCTGTTGTTGAATGCGCCATCTCACAGGTTGAACTTAGGGGGAAGTCTTATGTACAAACTTGGACACAATGGATGGAACTTTGGCAGCCATCTCAGATTGTGAGGTAAGAGTCTTCTTTCTCCTGAGTCTGACTAGGATTATTTATAGGAGCATAAGTTAGGGTTATTTGTACATGTACGGGTAAGTTACTGGTGGCTACATCACTGAAAACAATGTTCTTCTCTCCCTCAGCAACCATTAACTTCAGGGAGGCTCAGGGTCCTTGGAAACCCCTCCCTAGTTCAGGACAGAATGTTAACAGGTCCAGTCTTGGGATCACAGCTGAATTCCAGGAGTGCATGAGCCATGTCTGGCCAGGAAACATCATTCCACAGCACCCACCGCTCCCTCTGGCTCTTTCTTCCTGAACATTCTTCCAAGATGTTCTCTGGAAACTGGAGGGGCTGATGTAGATGTCCAATTTATGACTGAGCATTCAATGGGCATTTTTTCTCAGTGCTCTGTCCAGTTCTACGTCTCTGTGGTAACTCCTACCCACTGCAAACAAAGCTTCTGTCACCACAGCTAACAGCAGCAGTAGTCTGTAAGCATAACCATTTATAGGTCAATCTGATGAGCACATTATACCCATTTATCAAGACATGGGGCCAGCAAGATGGCTTAGTGGGTAAAAGTGTTGGCTATGCAGAACAAGACATGAGTTTCCTCCTGCAACACGGGCCTCATATACAGTCAGGAAGTACTGTGCTGTCCTTGTGGCAGTCATGCTGCTATTGTACTTGCGGGCACCTTGTGCCAGTCAAGTTGGTAGCATAGCACACAGGGCCCATAGCTCAAGAAGACTGTCCAGGACAAGTCTCTCAGCAAGCTTCCTAGCACCTTCCAGCACCGTGAAAAGTGAACAGCAGAGAGGAAGCTTCCAGTTCCATCCTCACTTGATGTCTTTATGGCTTGCAAACTAAGCCTGTATGGTCTTCAACATTGGGGTCTTGCCATCTGATTCTGGTCAGCAAACAACAGCAATGGCAAGAGCTGAGGCTGGATTTTAAGGGTCACAGAAGAGGAAGAACTTTACTAGAGGAAGGCTGTCTACCTTTGGCCTTATTAAGGAGAGAAAGGGAAGTTCTTTACCATAAACAATTGTTTAGATCTAGTCCTAACGTAAGATTGAACTCAACCCTAACCTCCGGAGGACCCATTGGCTGTATTTTAACTTCCGAGCAGGATGCAGCCATCAGTGGTCTATGAACAGGCAAGTAGGAAATTGAAACTGTGCTGCAGAAAGGTAAGAGTGCAGAAGAGTGAGGCCGTGACTTCCCAGTACTGAAGGCTGGAGGGAGAATTCAGGGGCTGAGCGCTGGGAGGGGAGGTGGAGTACAGTACAGGAAGCAAGGAAGGGAAATGAGCAAGCGCTGAAAACTACTTTCATGGGATGGGTTTGTTTAGGTTTTAGTTTTTTTTAAATATGTCAAAAATATACAAATATTACCTTAATACATTTACAAAGTATCTTAGGCCAAGTAATTTGTAAATGGTAGACACTGGTTGTTCACACTGGACCGTGGAAGTTTACGGTCAAGGAGCCAGCAGATGCAGTGCTGGGGGATAAGGGCAGGTACGGAGAGACAAGCAAGCTCCCTCCAGCTCCTTGATAGAAACTTGAATCTACTGTCAATTCCCAATCACTCAATCATCGATAAACCTTAGTTCTTAATACTGTTGCTCTGGAGATCAGAATTGAACGTGTGAATCTGGGGGGGAGGGCATCAACCTTCGAAAGAGAGCACAGATTATGTATGTCATGTCCACAGGATATCCTACCCCCCTCCCCAAAGGTCAGGCACACTGACTTGGTCCAAAATTGAGTCAGTTCAAGCTAGGCCATAGAAGGATTTCTGGTGGTTAGGTAAAATGTGAGCATTGCTGTTCCATGTTGGATCCTTCAGCCTCTGTTTATCTGTGCTGCTCATAAACCTCATTCTTCTCACCTTCTCTTCCTCTACCGGGAGCTCCCAGCCCTCCCTCCCTCCCTCTCCCCTCCCCCTCCCTCCCCCTCCCCTCCCCCTCCCTCCCTCTTCCCTCTCCCTCCCTCCTTCCCTCCCTCCCTCTGTCTCTCCCTCCTCACAGCTACTCATCCTCCTTATAACCTGAATGGTTTTTCCACATCTGGCTTCCTTATCCCTGATTATGTCTAGTCTGCTGCTTTTTCTCTCTGATCTAGACTCTTTTAGACGCTTCTAGCTATTTTGTCTCTCATACCCACAATAAAAATCTCCCCCCACCCCCAATCATGGAGCAGTCATTTTGGTGGTGTCTTTACTGCCTCATAGCTTACAATAATACTGAGAAAAGGTATTGTTGTTGTTATTATTATTATTATTATTATTATTATTATTAAGTCTGTCTTAAGTTGACAGGTGAGGTGGTTGTGGGCTGTAGCAGAGAATACCACACAACACAGTAAGATACTTTAAAATGAGGGCTCCTGGGTTAGATTGCTTGTGTCATATCTGGATGTTATTACTTATAAGTTCCATGACCTTGACCTTGCCTTCTTGGTGCCTTGGTTTCTTCCTTACTGCTGTCATAGTTTCCCTGTTCAGGTTGCTGCTAAGGGTTAAACAAGATAAACTGCTCATTTTTCCAGGTGCTCACTCTGCAGTGCAGTTTGCCAGGGATACATTGATGGGTGAGAGCACTAGGGAGCACGGGTGTGCGTCTAGTGAGCAAGAAGACTTATAAGACAGTAATGATGATTGCTGGTAGCACACTGAAGCACGGCTTGTAGGAAAACCTCGGTGATGGGCAAGAGGACTCTACCCAGGGTTAGCAAGAGGACTCTACTCAGGGTTAGCAAGAGGACTCTATCCAGGGTTAGCAAGAGGACTCTACCCAGGGTTAGCTCATAAACATTTATGCTTGTAACAGTTGTATATTTATAATGACTTAGAAAAATACACTTCTCCATGGGTGATAATAAAATCTATCCATTCTACAAACATTCCTTTAGTCCCTCCTAGGTGTTATCTTAAGCATCTCAGAGAGCAGAATAGAAAAGTTCCCAACCCACACAATTTGTCTTGTAAATATATTTGTTTAAAATAGAATCTGTCTTATTAGGTAAACCATGTGGGTGGCTAGGGCAAAATGGACTGGATTGTCACCACCCACCTCCGAGGGGAGGGGCCATGTGGGCTACAGCTCTCCCCATGAACTGAGACTTCCTTCTTTCCTTCCTTCCTTCCTTTTTTCCTTCCTTCTTCTCAGGTACACTGACATCTTCTCCTGTTCACATTTACAGTCTTCTATTTATTACTTCAACAAAAATAAAAAGTATTCCCTTTTTAAACTTACGAGAACCCACTGATGATAGAAATCACTGAGGCAAAGTTTCATAAATCAAGGACACTTTGTATAAAGAAAAAAGCATAAAGAAATGCTTTCATGTTTGCTTATGGTACAGTTGGCTAAGCAGGTATGCCCAGTGGAGAACATGGGTTTTTTAATCTGTTAATATCCTATAATTATCCCATCAAAGCACTGCTGTTAAGTGGCCTGTATTGTATCTGCATTCAAAATCAGTACTGTACACTGGAGATTGACTGGCAGATCAATTCTGCCTGTCCTGTCCATTAAAGGAAAATGTCCATTAATGGAAACATGTCACAGCAAGCAGCTGCTGTCCCCTGGCCCCACCTGCTACACACACACACACACACACACACCCTGTTCCAACTCAAAGTAATTCCAGTCCTCCTTAAAGGGAAACAGCGAATGATGAACTTCCCAGTAACTTTCATGCCCATAAGCCTTATTCACTTCCCACCCCAGCACTGAAGCCGGATTTACAGGAAGATTTCAGCTCCTCCACATAGGTGGTGCCTTAAATGAAGATTCAGGATGGAGGACAAATGATGAAATGAAATATGAAGCTGTGAGCATGTCTCTCAGTGAGTGCTTGCCTGGTATGTACCGTCATGTGAACAATATTCAATTTTTACATATGTGAAAACAGAATCCATTTAAAATGTACTGATTGGGACTGAAGAAATGGCTCGGCCATTGAGAGCACTTCTTCTTCCAGAGAATCCAAGTTCAGCTCCCAGCACCCACATCAAGAGGCTTACGACTACCTGCAACTCCACCTCCGGGGGTTCTGATGACTCCTTCTGGTCTCTAAGGCACTAGGCATGTGTTTGGTGCACATGTATGTATACATGCATGCACTTACATGTACACATAAAAATAGTCTTTAATTGTATTGATTGATATGATCTGACTTTTATACATAAAACCTTCTAAAGACCATGACAACCAAGATGCAGAACCTCTCTGTTACCTCATTACCATCTTCACCATCAAATTCTATGCCTCTGGAATTCCCCTCTCCCGCTCTTCACACCAACTCATCCTGTTAGGCATCTGTCACTGTTAGCTGCTCCTCACTTCCTAGAACTTTAAATTGAGTCATACAGTATGAACGTTTGTGTGTGTGCCTGGAGTCCTTCACCACGTATATTTATTTTGAGATCCATTTGTGTTGCTGCATCAAGTTTATTCCTGTTTATGATCAAGGTGAACACATGAATTCACTACCACTGGCTTAACCAGTTCACCAGTTGATAGACATTTGATATAGAGCCTGATTTGCTGTTTAGGGCTAGTGTGAGCCAAAGTGCTACAAACATTTTCAGAGACTTTTGTATTTCTGAGTAAAGACCTGGGAGATAAATGGCTAGTTGTTTGGTGAGAGTCTGTGGAACACGAGTGAGCATTAGGTACTTATTTGATTCTCAGGGCGAGATCACGTACCAGTTGATCCACATCCTCAGAGATCTGCAACTGTCAGTCCTTTGAAATTTAGATATTATAATGGGCTTCCATTTTTATACAAGGAGGAGGAAAACCTCATATATTGTGCTTAGTTTGGATTTTCTACCGCTCTCAGACACAACTGACTGATCATCTAAATATGCAAAGCAAGACAGGAAGGAGGGGAAGCAGCTAGAGACATCCATGGTTCCAGCACAAGGTGGTGGTGATTACAGTGGAGAGGTGGGGAGTGGATAGAAGGGCATGGAACGTGGATACCATGGCTTCAGAATTTATTGGTGGTTTAGTTATGGTAGGTTAAGAAAAATCCCTCAGGCTACAACTGCAGAGGAGCTGGGCTCAGACTCAAGTCTACTTAAAAGCTGGTGCCTTTTCTAAGTCCCATGTAGAACTGATGAGCACATAGGCTCCGTGGCTTCCATGTTTGTTATAGGAGAACATTCTCAGGAGGGGAAGGAGGAGGAGGCGGGTGAGGAGGAGGAGGAGGAGGAGGAGGAGGAGGAGGTGTGGATCTTGAGGGGCTCTCTGCAACATTGTTACAGTTCTATTATTACTAAATGACGATTGTTGTCTATTTCTATATGTGGTTCTCTTCACTTTAAGAAAATGGGAGAGAATAAACAAAAGCAAACAAAAACGAGCCTACATATATTAGTCTTTTGTATTATTTGTGTCACAAAATAGCCAATAGCAATGTAAGGAATGAAGGAAGGAAGGAAGGGAGAGTTTATTTGGCTCAAATTTTGAGGATGCGATCCATCACAGTTCTGGAAGTCATGGCAGTCAGAGTGTGTGGTGCCCAAGCACATTGTATCTGGTCGGAAAGTAGAGAAATGAATTCTGGGGTTCATTAGGCTATTCTATTTCCCTTTGTTTTCAGCCCGTGAGATGGTGCCCTCTACAGTCACAGAGGATCTTCCTGCCTCACTTAAATCTGTCTGGGAAAACATTAGACACACCCAGAGGCGACTAAGTGATGCTATATCCAATCAAGTTGACAAAGAAGATTAACTGTCAACCTCTTTCAACTTCACACTTAAATACACTACTTTTTAATCCATAAGTTTCTACCCCTGACCTTCAAACGCCCACGACATTGTTATAATGCAAAGTGAGTTTTATTCATGTTACAGTCCACAAAATCTTAACAGTCTCGACACTGACCAAAAGTACAAGAAACTCAGGGTACTCTCTTAACTATGAGTCACTCTACAAAAAATAATAATGTTTCATATTTTCAGTGTACAACTGCGTAGAATAAACAGTCCCATTCCACAAGGCACAGGCCAGGGCAGAGCAAGGAAAGTTCAGACCAAAGTAAAACCAAAATCCAAAAGGGGAAACATCAAACCCTTCAGCTAGAGGCCTAGCATCTGATGTTTGCGATGTCACTGCAATGTCTGGTAGAAACAGTGTTGGGTGTTTTACCCATCTCTGGCCCAGTTCTGCCACCTGTAGTGTCAGGAGCCATGTTGCCTGCTTCTGTGAAAGCCTGCCTGTCAGGCAGAGTGAAGGCAGCTCAGGGTCTGCTGGCAGATTCCCTGGCCTGCTGACGATAAGAGGAGCTACACTTGGAGCTCAAGGCAAGTGGCAGAATGTTCTATTAATCTCGGTGGAAGGAACAGGGAGGCCTCCAGATGGGAACAGATATCCTCTGTACGTCACCCATTGTCTCTGCTAGCTTATAACTTTGTTTCCCACAATACTGTAAAGTATGTAACGGCTATGAGAAATAATACATCCAGGGCTGGTGTGATAGGGACCTGTAGCCCTATTTCTGACTTCTGTCTCTTCGTCTTCTTTTCTGTCTTCCCTGTAATCTCCTCCCTCCTCTGTCAGAGGATTGTTCAACTTCTCATCAGCAGGACCTGTGCTCTGCAGCATATGTGACATCTCTCCTGAGCTATGCCTGCAGGTTTCCTACACAGACGTCCCATGTTCCTGGCATCTCCAATATTCTGGGTCCTCCATAGCAACCCCAGCTTTATCTTCACTGTCAGCTTCATGCACTCTGTCAGATCCTTCTTGCATGGAATCCAGCCCGGCTACACATTGTCTGGCTCAGCATGTTTCCAAAACCTTGGTGTAAACCTCCATAACCCTGTAGCTCCTGTACTTTGCGTCCTGAAAAACCACAAGGACAACATTGCCACATGCTGCCAGCTTGAGGTGTCATCTGGCCCTCTTCTACTACAGGTATAGTGGTTTCTGTGTGCCTTGTTAGCTAAACTGTGGAAGTACTTCTGTAGGCAGCTGTTTTCAAGCAGGGAATCCCTTGACTGACATTCCCAGTTCAGCCTTTCTCTGTTCAAGTAAATCTGCAGTTTTATCATGGAGTCCTTGATGGGCAGACTCTCGCCTGTAAGGCACTTTTCCTAGTGTCCCTGTGAGAAGAATCTCCTTACAACAATAGAAAAGTAGGTAAGAGAGGTAGCTTACATTTTTGTTTTAGTCATTTCTCAGCCTTTTGGTTGAGATCAAATATAAATATTTTTTACTTGTTAAATTATCTTCTATAAATGAGCTATACTTATTTTATAAAGAAAATTTTTTTAAATATTTTACTTATCAAGATTGGACAGATGGCTCAGTGGCTAAGAGTGTGTATTGTTCTTCCAAGGGATTTAAACTCAGATCCCTGTGCCAACATCAGGTAGTTCACAACTGCCTGTTCACAACTCTGGCTTCAAGGGATTTGAGACCCTCTTCTGGCCTCCATGGGCACTCCATATAGCCCTTCTCTCTGTCTCTGTCTCTGTCTCTGTCTCTGTCTGTCTCTGTCTCTGTCTGTCTCTCTCTCTCTCTGCCTCTCTCTCTCTCTCTCTCTCTCTCTCTCTCTCTCTCTCTCTCACACACACACACACACACACACACACACACACAAGAATAAATTAAAAATTATTTGTCATTCTTAAAACTCAACTACCCAGGAAAGACAGTCTGCCTGCAATTACCTATTGCATAAATCTCAGAAGTCTCTGGATGGAGATTCTTCCTTCTGGTCTTGTGTTCACTATTGAATATTATTAGCTTTGTTTGAAGGTGATAGAAAACTCTCAATGTACATCCTTTTGCAAAAACATAGCCCTGTAGGAAGACAAAGCTGCAATCACATGGAACAGAGCTTAGGACTGAAGCCAAGGAATCAACTTATCTCTGTGACAGCATGTAAATTCCTTAATCTTGTCAAACCGCAGTTTCCCAGTCTGTAAAATGGGAAATTTTCACTTGGTTGTAGTACAAGGAAGAATAGGGCAAACTGTGAGGAAAAAGGAACTTGGAACATGTGATTTTTGAAGAATAAATTTCCTAGCAGGTCTTACCAGCCCACAAGTAGAGCCTCCCAGGAGAACCAGCAGCTGTAAATCCTCTGCACAGAAGATTGCAGTCAAGCTGTAGGTATTCCTGCTACTTAAGACAGCAGCAAGCTAAGATGTCATCTAAATGTAACTATCTCATCTTCTGCCTGGGGTTTAAGCACTATTTATGTTAAACATTAAAAAGAAAGAGGCAGAATGATGTGATGCAAAATTAACTAAAAAAAATAAAAAAATAAAATAAAATAAAACAAAAACAAAAACAAAAAAAAAAAAAAACAAACTCAATAGCTCGCCTGCATACAAACAACAAACAGACCGAGAAAGAAATCAGGGGAAAATACCTTTTACAATGGCCTCAAATACTATAAGATATCTCTGGGTAACTCTAACTAAACAAGTGAAAGGCCTGTATGACAACATCAAGTCTGAAGAAGAAAAAAATAGGAAGGTATAAGAGGATGGAAGGATCCCCTTGCTCATGGATAGGTAGGATTAACATAGTGAAAATGGCCATCTACAGCCATCAAGCTATTTGTACTACCAAGCTATTGTAATTAAAAAGAGAATGGTATTGGCATAAAAATAGACCCACTGTCCAATGGAATCTAACTGAAGAACAGACATAAATTCAAACATATATGGCTGTCCAATTTTTGATAAAGAAGACAGAAATACACACTAGAAAAAAAATACAGCACCTTCAACAAATGGTGCTGATCTAACTGGATGTTGGTTCGTAGAAGAATGCAAATAGATCTATATTTATCACCTTGCACAGAACTCAAGCTCAGGTAGATCAAAGACCTCAACAAATGCCAGATAACCTGAAACTGATTGAAGAGAAAGTAGAGAATATCCTTGAAGATATTGGCACAAGACTTTCTAAACAACACCAATAACGTAGGCACCAAGACCAACAGCTAATAAACGGGACCTCATGAAACTGAAAAGTGTCTGTAAGGCAAAGGGCATCACCAGTTTGACAGAGTAGCAGCCTACATAATGGAAAAAATATTTTTACTAATCTGATAAAAATCAGATTTTGCCACATCTGATAAAGGAATAATATCCAAAATATATAAAGAACTTAAGAGAATAGATATTTTTTAAAACCCCAAATAATCTAACTAAAAATGGGTTACAGATCTAAACAGAGAATTCTCAGTAGAGGAATCTCAAATGCTGCTAAACACTTAAAGAAGTGTTCAGCATCCTTAGCCATTAGGGAAATGCAAATCAAAACTACTTTGAGATTCCATCTTAAACCTGTAAGAATGGCTAAGATAAAAACCACAAGCGACAGCTCATGCTGGTGACATTGTATGCAGCAAGGGGAACACTTCTCCATTGCCATGGTAGTGCAAATTTGTACAACCACTATAGGAACCAATATGGAAGTTCCTCAGTTAACTGAGAGTAGATCTACCTGAAGACCCAGATATACCACTGTTAGGCATATGCCCAAATAATGTTCCATTCTACCACAAGAACACTTGCTCAACCACATTCATTGTGGCTTTATTCATAATACCCAGAAATTAGAAATGACCTAGATGTCCCCAACAGAAAAACAGATTTTAAAAAATGTGATATGTTCACACAATGGAGTATTACTTAGTCATTAAAAAGAACGAAATCATAAAATTTGCAGGAAAATGGATATAACTAGAAAAAAAAACTCATCCAGAGTGAAGTAACACAGACCCAGAAAGACAAATATGGCACGTATTCACTTAGAGTGAGTAAATGACAACCAAGCTACAATCTGTAGACGCAAAGAAGTAAGGATGGGTTGGGAGAGAGTAGAATAGATATCACAGGTGGAATTGGGGTGGGAGAGATCAGATGGTGGTTGGAGGGAGAAAATTCAGAGAGAGAGAGAGAGAGAGAGAGAGAGAGAGAGAGAGAGAGAGAGAGAGAGAGATGGCTGGAATTGGGGCTGTTTGGGGAGTAGTGTGGAAACTGAGTGTAGTGAAAACTTCCAGGAATTTATGAAGGTGACCCTAATGAGGATTCCTAGTAATGAGGGATACAGAATCTTAACTGGTCATCTCTTGTAGCCAGCCAAGGCTTCCAGTGAAGGGACTGAGTTGCATTTAGTAGAGCAGTTTGCTGAGGAGGATGTCCCATGGAAATCCCCAAACAACCTGGGCTGATGCTAAGACAAAAGATTCCTCTCTGCAAAGTGACACCAGGGCCCTGTTGCTGAAGACAACATTCATACAACTCCTTGAACATGGAGAGGTCCAGCTGGTGCCTACATGAAGTCTTCACCCCTGCATTCTAGATTTTTTGGTGTGGGAAGATACTATGTAGGCTACTAGAAGAAAATGTGAACACCATTCCAGTGACAAAACCTTTGACCAACAATCTGTCTTGCCTGCAAGATATGCTAGGAAAACGGTAGTGCAGCACCTGTGGGAGGAGCCAACCAATGTCTGATTGAACTTAAGGTCCACTCTTTGAGAAGGAACCCGTACCCAACACTGCTTGGGTAACTAAGAACCAGAGACATAGGGCAAAAGCAAACATGACTGATCTTTGTAAAAAAAAATCAATAAAATTATTTCTAATTGTATTCTGCTATATCGCAGATTAATGTCTTATGACTCATAACCAGAGAGGCTTCCTCCAGCAGCAAGCCTCAGTAAAGAAAGATGCAGAGACTCACAGGCACAGATTATGCAGAGTGTGAGTATATAGTAGAGGGCTTCATCAAATCCCATCCCCCACCCCCAGCTCAGGGAACCTTGCAGAAGAGGACTGTAAGCATCAGAAGGGATGGAGGACACCAGGAGAACAAGGCCTTCTAAATCAACTAAGCATACATAGCACATATGAGCGCACAGAGACCAAAGCAACACGGCTGTGGCCTTACATGGGGCTACATCTGGCTCTCTGCATATGTATCTTTTAGTGTTTTTATGGATCCCTGACTGTGAGATTGCGTGGGTCTCTGACTCTATGGCCTGTTCTTGGGGCTCTTTCCCTCCTGTTGGATTGCCATGCATAACTTCAATATGAAGGGTTTTGATTCATCTTATATTTTATTTTATCAAGTTTGATTGTTATCTCTTAGAAGCCTGTTCTATTCTAATGAGGGACAGAAAGGGCATGGATCCAGAGGGGAGGGAGGTAGGAAAGAGCTGGGAGGAGTAGAGGGAGGGGAAATATAACCAGGCTGTTTTTTATGAGAAAAGAATCTATATACACTCGAAAGAAGGAAGGAAGGAAGAGAGAGAGAGGGAGGAAGGAAGGGAGGAAGAAAGGAAGGGAGGAAGGAAGGGAGGGAGGAAGGAAGGAAGAAAGGAAAGGAGGAAGAAAGGAAGAGAGGAAGAAAGGAAGAGAGGAAAGAGGGAGGAAAGGGAGGAAGGAAGGAAGGAAGAAAGGAAGAGAGGAAGGAAGGGAGGAAGGAAGAGAGGAAGGAAGGGAGGAAGAAAGGAAGGAAGGAAGGAAGGGCAGATTTGTCGTAAAGAACTGAAACAGAATTATGTTTCAGAATGAGCTCAAATTCTCATTAGGAAAGAACCCCAAGACTATCATGTGTTTGTGTGTGTGGGGGGGGGAGGGAAACCTGCACGCCTTGAAGTTGGAGAACATTATAAAGGACAGAGCATCATTCCATAGGCAACATGAGATGGCTTTGAGAGGAGAATGAACCTTCTCTTCAAATCTATAGAGCAAAGGTTTCCTAAGCTTTCAGACAGAAGGGCAAGGTTCATAGCTCGTGGTGTAGCCTTACTTGTTGTTGATGCCAGAAGTCAGAATGCAGTGAGGAGCTGGTAACGAGTGGGGCCATGATTCAGAGTTGCCTTGGTCCTGGCAGCACAGAGAAGGCTAGCCCTGAGTGCCCTAGTATTCACAGCCGGTGCCTATCAGCTCTTTGTCTCAAGGGACCAAGGGCAGGGGATGTGGCTTGATATCTGAGAGAAGGAAAGAAGCAGCTAGCAGGTCTGTGATCTAACAGAAGTGCGCCCAAACTATCATCGTGCCCTTCTGTTCTCCTGGAGGAAGGTCTACTTCTCTTCCCCAGGTCATTGATTTCCCAACCAACGCCCTTATCTCTATTTCCCCCCTACTAAAATGGCACACAAGTCCGATGAGTGTTGCTTTTATTGTTAGTTCAATTGGCACACAGGGTACAGGTTTTTTGTTTTGTTTTGTTTTTAACCAAACAGTATTTGTGGGTAAGTCCGGGAGGTGTTTTCAGATGGGATTCACACTTCCCTAGTGTAAGAATGAAATGGAAGGCTTCAGTTTCTGCTCAGGCCTTTCCCAGATGCTGACCGACTCCCTCCCAGGACCTTGTGAGCTGGCTGCCTTGCCAGGGTCACTCACCTGGGAAGTGAACCCACACCAGAAGGATGGCACCTTATGTTCCCAGCCTTCATGGTGTTCTGGAGCTGAGACACCGACCTTCCATGGGGCTAGCTTTACACCAGCTCTCGTCCCGATGTTTTGAATGTGTGATATATCCTCTGAAGTTCACATTGAAAAGTAGCCCTCAAAGCCTTAAGGGCTACAATATTTGGAGAACAGTTTGGCCAGGAGGCCTCCAGCCTCATGTATGGGACTAGAGACTTTTTATGAGGGCTGGAGGGAATTACTCTTTCAGTGTGAGGTTGAGGCATTCAACATGCCATCCTGAAGCACAGATAAGCCCTTACCAGACACCAAGCCTGCTGATGGCTTGATTTTAGACATTCCAGTTTCCAGAACCATAAGGCACTACATTTCTTTTATTAATAAATCACCCAGTCTCAAATGGCTGTGCAGAAGAGACTGGAGCCCAGACAACTAGGAGTTAGTGACAAGTAGGACCACACTTTCATGAGGATGTTTAGATATACATGCCTCTTGTCTTCTCTCTACATCTAAACCTTGTGTCAGGACTCCAAAGATGAACTTAGGGAGGTGTTCCTTCATCTCTTTGTTTCTCTTCCCAATGTAGATACACTGAATAAATCTTCTTCTCTGCTTTCACTGTTGTCTGTTTAATTGGCTTGTGGAGCATGGGTAGCCAAAGCTAACTTGTTAGGGACACCAGAGCCCAGGCTCTGATCCTAACAACTCCATCAACATAAGCTCCTGCCTGTTATCCCAGCACTCTGGAAGCTAAGCAAGAAGAACACCATGAGTTTGAGGCTAACTTCTGTTATATAGTGAGTTCAAGGTCTCCCTAAGGTATAGTGTGTGCCCTATCTAAACAAGCAAACAAATAAAAATCCTTAAAATAAAAATACCACTTAGCCTCATGTGTCTTGTTATAGCAACAGCAACGGACCAAGACACCTGGTTCTCCCATCTGAAGATGCTAAATTAAACAACTGACTTTTCTATGATAGCAGATTATAGAACTGCATAGCTTGGATATTTATAAAGCAATTCCATCAAGCAAGTCCTTCATCTGTATTTTAGTTTTTATCCCTGCTTCTGTGCTGATGTTTCAGTGGCTGTTTCCTCAGAGAGCCCTGGATAACACAGGACCACGGTGCCAGCACATTTTGCCCATGTACACACACGAATAGAATTCTGCTTTTACTAGCTCCAGGATAATTAAGGATACCCAAACAAACCCTGTCTCAGAAAAAAAAGGTGGGGTTATAAGAATTTGTAGGGTTCCCTGTTTATCCTCTCACTGTGTCAAAACATCTTGGTATTTAATATTCTATACCACACAGGAAGCATCATCAAGCAGGAAGAAATGCTTAATGCCCTTTGTGCCACATGTGACTTGTTACATGTTACTAGCTGGTAGATGTCAAAGGTCATCTAAAGGTCCCAGGAGGCTCCCAGTGTCCTTGATGCCCTGGCACTTGGTCTGGTGTGATGCTGTTAGTTGTAGTTTTATTTAGTATCTTTGCATCTCATATGGCAGGACTGGAGAGATGGCTCAGCTGCTTTTCCAGAGGATCCAAGTTCAATTCCTAGTTCCCACAGCTCTTTGCATAACTCCAGTTCCAGGGCATCTGACACCCTTTTCTGGCTTCTGAGGGCAGCTGAAACATACATGGTGCGCAGAATTACATGCAGGAAAAACATCCAAAGCCAGAAAAGAAAGTAACTTAAAATAAATAAATGCATTTCATGTGTCTCAGAGAGAGTCAAGTTCCTTTCTGTAATACATGCCTATCAGACCTCTAGCCATGTTACCTTCTGCCTCATGTCATCTACAGCAGTTAAACATACATGCTCTCCTAAACAGCCTCAGGATAAAGTGATCCACCTCATTAATTCTTCGAGAACGTCACACATGTGCATAGGTGCATTTCGATCATAACCACCCTGTGCTTTGAAACCCATGGGAGGGACTATGACACTCAGGACAGGTTTCTGATGCCATTGCCTAAATAACTTTAAGACTGAGTCAGCATACTGTGAGAGAAATTTCCAGAACAAATGAAGTCACAAAACTGCTAACCCAAGAAGAAACCCAAGAATTAATTCTGCAGCCTACAGGAAGTGATGAAGAGCAGTTGGGATTTTTATGGCCTGTGTTTGGAGCATTGTTTCTCTTTTAATGTCATGCTTTGTGGAGACAATGAGTAGTCTTCCCCTTTTCCCTTAAATTTTGTAACTTATATTTTTGTAAACAAAAACAGCAGATCCATGTCTACATCCCTATACCATTCTTCCAGAACTCAGAGACTATTACTGAGTCGCCCTATTTCCATGTCAGTTTGTAAAAGTTCTGTAAGAATTCGTCCTCTGGTAAGAGGGCATATCTACTGAAAATATTACAGAGCTCTCAGTGATTTGTCATGTTTGAGAATGATGTGTTTAGAGTCACATTTATGCAGCTAAGGTTAGTCTTTATGGAGATGGTTCTTAGAAAGTCCTCTTGAAAAATAGCCTGGTTTCAGGATTATAGGGCATTCTGCCTTCCAGAAGAGTGATAATCGATGTTTTTATGACAGTCACTGGCTTCTGGAGAAAGAGAATTAGTTTTAAGGGTGTGGTCCCTGGTGGTCCCACACCTCAGAGTATATGGGCAGCACAAACTGGACAAACTAAAAGAGAGAGAGAGAGAGAGAGAGAGAGAGAGAGAGAGAGAGAGAGAGAGACAAAGTTAGGAAAGGGGACAGATCTGGGAATAGTAATGAGGGGAAGACAGGGGTGGCTGTGATCAAACTATGTTTTGCATATCTTAAATGATCAGTTTCTGACAGTCTTAAAGGCTTAGAATATTTAAATATATATGATATATAAAAATATATACAACTTATATATACATTATCCTAACAGATACTTAATATACATTCTACATGCATCTCATATATATGTATACACACACCTTACAATATAGTTTATATTTTTTTTTCTGGGTGTTTGCTTTTGTGTTTTAGACAGGTGTTGCTGTGTAGAACAGACTTGCCTCTAATTCAAAATCTTCCTTTTTCATTCTCCCAAGTTCTGTAATTATATGCATGTTCTACCTAACCTGATTTCTCAGTTTAAGATAGTCTCAAGACTTCAGCTGTGATGGATGGTTAATCCTGATTATCAACTTAAGGAAATTTGGAAACAGACTCCTAGGCTGTCTGTAAAGGAACTTCTAGATGGGCTAATTGAGACAGAAAGACCCAGGCTCGAAGTTGATGACATCATACTGTGGGCTCAAGTGATGGACTGAATTTTTTTTAAAGCTAGCTGAACACTAGCATATGCTCTCTGCTTATGAACCGTGGGCACAATGTGACTTTTTATTCTGTAAACTCCTGCTGCCATTGATGAACTGGATCCTCAAACTGTGAGCCAAAATAGCCACGTCTTACCTCCCTAAAGGTGTTTTTGTCAAGTATGTTGTTATAGCAACAATAAAAGTATCTAAAACCTCAATAATAGACAAATTCACCTACATCTCTAGGTTCAAGTTAATTCTGTTAGCAAGTTTGGTTCTTGGCTTCCTAATCTCAGAAGGATTTTAAAGTCTGATCTGAGACTCCTTTAAAAAGTTCCAGTTAAGGCAAACTTTAAAAGGCTTATGTGATTAATTACCATTTTTACTACACTTATCCAAATGTTCTGGCTAAATTTAATGAGGCTGTAGAATTCCTTTGTAAGCAAGAGTAATCTAACTTTAATTGTCTTTGATCAGAATGGGAGCAATTATGAACTAAAATGTTATGTTTGGTGGAAAACTCCAACCCACCCTCGTGGGTTATTAGATTCTAAGTCATATCCATGATCTTTAAGCTATGCCTGACTCTTTGTAAACTGGATCCTTCCGTCTAAGAATCTGCCGGTAATTAACACTTCCAATATTTCTCCCATCAGTGAAAACAAAAACTGCCCTTTCCCAGAGCCCCAGTAGCTAATGTTGGACAATTTGATATAACTTTAAATGAACTATCATGAAAAAAAATTGGGGGCACGCAGAAAGTTTACCATAACGAACCTAGTAGCTTGTGTCCATCCATGTTGGAGACACAGTACCATCTGCACTCCACCATGTAAAGATACTTCAAGCCCAACATCTGGAAATTTCTATGGCTGGCTGCATTCTGGATTTAAATGTCCTTCCTGATATATGCAATTCCATATGAACTCCATAGAAAGACCTAACTTCCAAACCCATTACTGCCACCTGCAGCGTTGCCTTCAGACCAGGGGCACGGTTTTCCCAGACAGGAGGACTGGTTTTCTGGGCTCTGGAGCAATCAAGTAAATTGATCTCTTACTGGGGAGATTCTTACGAAGCAAATGCAGAGATCCATAAAGACCACCATAAAGGAGACTTTTCCCCACTGAACACCCTTTAACTGTGAGAGCAGAGGTTCCCAAGGGAACGCAACAATCATGGACCCTCTACGAGACCTTTGCTACAGCGGAAGACTAAGTTCTGTCACTGGACATGAAAAATTGACTCAGTGGAAGAAGTCAGCTGAACAGATACTGTCACACACTGTAGTGATTTGAAAGAAAATGGCCTCATGAACTCATAGGGAGTAGCACTGCTAGGAGGCTAGGAGGCGTGGCCCTGTTAGGAGGCGTGGCCTTGTTGAAGGAAGTGTGCTTCATTCATTTTCTGCTGCCTCACTAAGACATCATGCTGTCTCATTTCTGTCATGCTGGCCTACTCATCTTTCCATAGGTCATCTGATTGTAAGCGTCCTTTACCGCTCTCATTCTGCTAGCATGTTACAGAAGACCCCACTTCTAACCACTTCCCTGGGTCATATTTTTCCATGACATTCCACGTAAGTGATGAAATCTTGCTCCCCCCCCCACTTTGCGTATGTACACATTTACTCATGTGTACTTGTAAGTGTGGAGATTAGAGAATAGCCTCAGCTGCTGTTACTCAGTTATTGTCCATCTTGCTTATTGTAACAGGGTTTCTCGTCTCCCGGGGTTTATGGAATTGCTAAATTGGCTGATGGGAGAGTGAGTCCCTGAATGTACCTGCCTTTGCCTCCTGCTTTAGGATTACAGTTGTATGTCACATCACTCTGCCTTTTTGTTGCGGCCTGAGCTGCTCCACGCTTGGGGGCCAAAATGTTGGGGACCGCTCTGTCAACGTTGGGACCCTCACTGCCAAAAGCTTTGGGGGCTAAACTGTTAGAGCCTGCACTGCCCCAGGCTGCTCTGGTTCTCGGGTCAGGGATTCAGCAAGAGAGAGAGTGAGGATGGACTGGAGGAATGGAGACCAGACAGAGTGTGATTCAATCCCATTTATTCTTCAGTCTCTCTTCCTAGTCCAAGTCCCAAGTCTTGAGTTTCTAGTCCCTAGTTCCTAGTCCTTAGTGCCTCCAAGTTCCAATTTACTTCTTCCAAGTGCCTAATTCCTACTGCCTAATAACTAACTCCACGTTGTACTGAACTAATTCCAAGTCCTTCCTCCAAGTGCCAAGTGCCTAATACCTAATTCTCTGTTCCAAGTTGTACTCATGTCAAGTAATCTGTTGTCTGGTTGTACTGTTCAAAGTTGTACTGTGTCAAGTAATCTGTTGTCTGGTTCTCTGATCTCTTCTGTTTGCCTCTTGCTTTTTATATGTCTCACTTCTAAGCTACACCTCTAAGTCACGCCCTTAAGTCATGCCCTTAGGCCTTGTCTCTAAATCTAATCTCTAAGTCATGCCCTTAAGTCTCAGCTCTAAATTACACCTTTAAGTCACACACACACACACACACACACACACACACACACACACACACACGGGAAGATTCTGGGTATCTAAAACAAGATGTTATCATAGTGTGCTCAGCTGTTGTAGGCTAATGTAATCAAGTCTCTTGTCAGGGTATATGGCTCAAGATGGCTGCAAGGGTGATAGCTGCCTTCTGTCAGCTCCCCACACCTTTTCACTTCCGTTTTGGGAGTGCAGATTCTCATGTTTGCAGGACAAAGCCTTTAATAACTCTGTCTGTCCTCAGATCACCAACTTGTGTTTTCTCAGTTTAATTTGAAGCCTTCTAGTTACTGTGTGTACGAGCTAGAGGGAAGCCTTTCCATCTCTCAGGGTAAGTGAATCAGTCTTTCTTTCCCACTGGTAACATGAAATCAATAGCTATCTGTAGTATAATGATTCTTTTTTTGTCCAGTAGTCTCAGCCGAGAGGCACAGAATTAGAAGTGACTAAGTAAACATGGAAGAAATTATTGTTCCCACTCACCTTGGCTTGCCTGAGAAACTTTATATCACCTCTCTACTTCCTCTCCCTGGCCTCTCTGCAGGAGTCGCCAGATGCCATAAGCTGGCTTTAGTTTTGTTACCCCCAGCTAGGCCAAGTTTGAACAAACACTTACCTGACATTTAATTGGGTCCTTAAGAATGGTTCAGATTTCTAAAATAGCTGTGACCTTTCCAGGGACCATTTAACAGTTGGTTCAAGAGTTTAGCAATTTTGCAAGGGAGCTTCTGCCAAGATGCTTTCCTTGTGAGCATGTTGGAGGTGTGAGAGGAACATGTTGATGACGCCATAGGGTTGCAGCCAGCCAAGTGAAGAATACGAGGTCTACTGAGAGACAAATGATTTACCAAAGGCCTTCAATTAAGTGCATGGGAAAAACAAGAGTGTAAGAGGGAGGAGAGGCAGAAGGATGGGACTTTAGGAGGAAGTTTAATTCGGTGCTGATTTTTTTCTTAATTCCAGCAAACCAAATAGTTAAATTTGGTAGTGGGTGTGAATGGAATGTGATATAGATATGAAAGATTCGGTTAGAAATGAATCACAGATTGGTTGTATGTGTGACAGTGACAATGGTATATACATGTATGTATGTGTGTATGTATGTGTTATCTTTGTCTATTAAAGATACTATTTAAGGGTCAAAAACAATGTTGGCATCTCCAGTTTGCTTTGAACAGACCAGATAAGAAAATATGCTATATGCAGGTAGAGGGGAAAACACAGATCAAGCAAGGACAGAAGAAAATGTTGAGACTTGTTAAAGAGGATGATGACTTCAAGGAGGTTCATGGCACTGCTCTAACATTGTCTGGTCCAGATTGTAACAAATCAAAACCCATACACTGCTGGTGGTAGTGTCCACCAATAAAAAACTGAGCAAATAATTTGAAATATTACATCAAGAATAATAAAAGATGTGTTTACCTTGAAGGAAGGAAGAGAGGGAGGGAGAGGGGGAAGGGGAGAGGGAGAGGAAGAAAAAGAGAAGAAGGGGAGAGGAGAAAGGAAGAATAGGTCTGCAAATCTCATTTGACCCACAGAAAATCCTCCTAAAGAATGACTTTGGAAACATAGAAAGAACAATAAATGTGTGTTTGTTTTCCTAAGAGGGATTTCTAATGTTAATACATGAGAAACAATCTTAATATGAATTTAACTTAGAATGAAAAGATACTTTTTGTGTATTATACCAACATGGAAGATAGTGCTGAAAAATATTTACTATAAAAAGAATACAAAATAATTATTTTACTATATTAGAATGTTATTAAAATTAAGAGAATGAAAATTATATTTCAAAAGTCAAGGATGATTTTTCTCTAAATAACGAGAAATAGGTTGAGAGTCTTAATGTTTAATATCATTGTACAAATTTAGAAAGGGCTGGTTTTTCTCCCAGAAATTTTTTCTTAATTTTTGTTTGTTCCCTAGAGTTTTCTATTTCTATGATAACATACTAAAAATAAAGCGCACTGCTGTGATTGTGATGGTTGATATAATCAACTTGACAGGCTGTAGACCAGCCTCAGGCGTACTTGTGAGAAATTATCTAGTTTAGGTTAACTGAGGTAGGAAGACTTACCACAATGGTAGCCAGCACCATTCCATGGCCTGGCATCTCAGATGGAACAAACTGAAAAAAGGGAGTAGAGAATTAGCATCCATGTCTCTCTGCTTCCTGGGTGTAGTTACACAGGTTCCTGCCTCTGCCACTTCCCTGACAGAGTAGACTGTGTTGTCCTCCACTGGAAGATGAGAGGAACGCTTTCCCCTTGCATTGCTTTAGTCGTGTGCTTTGTTGCAGTAAGAGAAAGCATGGCTTTTTATGTGTGTATCTGACCAGACTGAGAGACAGAGTACTGCATATATCAGAGCTCCCTCACACCTCTTCCCAGTCAGCTCACTGACGTGCTTACAAGTAATCATAATTTTGGCACACACAAGTATTCAAACATTTGTGCTTCTTTTCAGCATCATATAAATGAAATTATTCAATACACATATTTTTGTACGTGGTTTTATACTCAAATACAATATCAGATTCATTTATATTCTTGTATGTTTTTATTTTTTCTATAAACTATATAGAATTCCACTGCAAAAATATACAATAGTGTGTTTATTTATTATCTTGTTTGGATTTAGGCTGTTTCAAGTTACTATTAGGAATAATTCTATAAACTTTTTTTTCTTAAATCCTTTTCAAATCTACCTAGCTCTTCTTGGTTAAATAACTGGCAAACTTTATAATAACAACCGCATTGTTCTCTCGGCTGCATCCCACCTAGTCAACACATAAAACTATCCCCCTTTTAAGTGTTGGTCTTAGTAATTTTGAGGATACAGTTTCCAGAAAGTCAACCAACTGGCAGCTAACAACACTGCAAGATCTTTTTCATTTCAAATGACATAATCTGAGGTCAAAATGGTGTCAGCAAAAACAGGGACTACTGGTTCCTAACACTGGGAGGATAAAATTGGTTTATTTTCATGTCATGGCACGCATAGCAAATGATCACAGAGCCCACAGTAGAATCTTAAATTGAGTTGACTACTGTTGCAACTGGAGGCAGACGGCTAACACCAGCCAGAATGACTACCAGGCAGAAGGAACCGACATTTCAGGATAATGATAACCCTATTGTCCTTAGTGGCTGGGCTAGAAAGCTCTGAGGCAGGTATAAGGGATTGTTAAGGGAAAGAGGATTGTAGGTAGGACTTAGAATCCATGATGTCAGAACCACTCCTACCAGCCCAACCCTTGTCTCGTCTCCTTGCTTTGGATCTTTTTTCTCTATAGGCTGGGGACAATATCCACACTAAATCCTCAGGGTCCATAAACATCTTAATATGAGAATGAGAGCTAAATTAGGTCCTAGTGGGAGTAGGAAACTTCCACACGATGGATAGCTTTTTAAAGTAGAAGTTTAGCCTCTTACGATTCTACAGACTAGCAGGCTCAAGTCAAGATGTCAACAGTGATACATTCTCTCTAGGGCTGTGGAAGAAAATCTCTCCATTTCTCTTAGCTTTTGTGGTTTGAGCAATCATTGTGGCTCCTTGTATGGGGCTTGTAGCACCATGGAAGCCAGTCTCCATCCTCAAGAGGCATTTTCCTCATGTCCTTCTCCTCCATATTCTCTAAGGACACATCAGAATATGTCAGATTATCTCTAGTCATAGCAGAATAGGGTCCATTGTTGTGTAACAATATCCTCTGAGAGAAAACTTTCCACCTTGGAAGAAGCTCCTTAAGACACAGGATGTTCTAAAGCAATGGTCCTTAAACTATGGATCTTGACCCTTTGGAGGTCTCAGATCAGATATATTGCATATCAGATATTTAGATTATGATCATAACAGTATCAAAATCACAGTTATGTGGTAGCAATACAATACTTTTTATGGTTGTGGGGTTGCAACAACATGAGGAACTGTATTAAAGGGTCGCAGCATTAGGGAGAATGAAACATTCCAGCCTGCAGCGAAACTATCCTAGTCAGGGTTAATGATGCTGTGATAAAACAACATGACCAAAGCGACTTGGGGAGGAAAGGGTTTATTTCAGCTTACACTTCCAGGCAACAGTTCATCACTGAGGGAAGTCAGGGCAGGCTCAAACAGGGCAGGAACCTGGAGGCAGGAGCTGATGCAGAAGTCATGGAGGAGTGCTGCCACTGGCTTGTTCAGCCTGCTTGCTCTCTCTCTCTCTCTCTCTCTCTCTCTCTCTCTCTCTCTCTCTCTTTCGTTTGAGACAGGGTTCCACTGTGTAGCTCCGGCTGTCCTGTAATTCACTCTGTAGAACAAGCTGTCCCGGAACTCACAGGTGCTGGGATTAAAGGCATATGCCACCACTGACCAGCTCAGTCTGCTTTCTTGTAGAATCTATGACCACCATCTCAGGGGACAGTACCCACAATGAGTGGGTCCTCCTCCATCAGTCACAAATTTAAAAAATACCATGCAGCTGGATCTTAATGGAGGTATTTTCTTGAGGCTACCTCCTTTGAGATAGTTGCAGCTTTGTCACGCTGACATGAAACTAGCCAGCACAGAGGCTTATTAAGCCAAGGAAATAAACAACTGAAAGGCTTCGGGAAATTTCTGAAGGTGACCAGACTCAGTAGATTTTTTTGTCAGAAGCCATCTGGAAAGTCTAGGGCAAGTAAATGAGTTTTCTGGAGATGGCCCACCATTTTGTATGGCTGTGATGGATGCAGTCTGAGATGCATGGTCCTCAGAGTTCATCCCAGGAATTTCTTGCTGCTGATATGCCTTTTCTGTCACTATTACGTAGCCTAATGATTCCTGGGCATCAGCACACCATATCGGGCAGATTTCCTTCAGAATCTATACGAGGATATACTTTCATGTAGTAATGCTATGTAGACAAATTGATGATTTCATAAATCTTGATAATGATTTTATAGAATTTCTAAATTGGTGCAAGTAATCTCAAGTTCTTATGGAATAAAAGCTGCAAATAGAGCTCTGTAAACCTTCATGTATCATGGGCTATTTGCACTAAAAAAAACAAAGCAGGCTTGGAACAAATTTACAATCAAAGAAAACATTTTTTCTAGCTTAGAAATGAGGTCACTATCAGGTAACTAAAGGTCACAAACTTGGAATGGGCAATTTATTGTAGGGGCAAGGACAGAAAATAAACAATGGACCAGTTTATCTATAGAAGACTTCAGAATGATAAAATACAAAGCAGATAATTTGTCTCTTGACAAAACCATGCTAACTTATGACATAAAATTATTGCTTTAAACCTATAATGAACTTATGGAGCTAGTAACAGATAATGAATGTTTAGTCAGGTACTAGTCATAGTGGAAAGACATGTAAACAATTCTGCTGTAACTCCTTATGTCTTATTGATCTATGACATGAACTATTGCTTTAAACTTACTATGATCTTATAAAATGTAAAAATGCTTAGGAAACCACGTGATCAATTATTCTGAGAAAATATAAAAACTAAGAACAACAATAAAGTAGCAGTGCAGCCCTCTTCAGCTTCATGTATGTGTGGTGTCTATGTGCACCTGCCTTTCTCTTTCTCTCTTTCTCTTTATCTCTCTCTCTTCTTTTTTCCTTTTCTCTCTGGTTCACAAAGAGTTAAGGAACTCCAAGCCTCTCACCTAGCCAGTGAGGGACCTGTGTCAGAGAAAAGAACCCAAAGTAACTAAGTTTCTTTCCTCTGCTGCTATCAGCAGAAGTTAATTGCCAGAAGCCAGTAGCTTTGGGCCCTATATCTGAAGCTATACTCCTTCACTGCCTTCCAACTGGATGGTGGGTTAGTCTTCAGCAATTCTTTCCTCCCCAAGAGTATATATGCCACAAAGATAGCTGAGAGACACTATCAGAAAAGCGGGGTCACCTGAAAGAGGCAGAATCAGGCTGAACTGCCTGGAAGAAATTCTCTCCAACTTGTTGATATGTGTAATGAGTTTCATGATTAGCTCTTGTGAGCCATTACCCATTGAGGTAGGCTTCTGATGACATCTTTAAGTTATCTCTATTCCTGAAAATAACCCCTCACTCATTCTCCTGGAAATAACCCCAATATAACTCATTGGTTCACTAAGTTGACTTTGGTAGTATCTTTACTTTGATCTTTTGTGAATATCACAAAACTCTCACCCTCAATATATTAGTCAACCTCTTCACGTTACTACAATGAAAATACCTGAGGCAATTAATTCACCAAGAAAGGTTTTATTTTGGCTCATGATTCTGGAGGTTTCAGCCAACCTTGGGCATCTTCATGTCTTTGGTCCACACTTGTGGAAGCCAAACAAACTGCTTGGATCATGAGCCATGAAGCAGAGCAAATATGAGAAGAAGAAGAGAACATACTCTCACAATCCTGATTGAAGGCATTAATGACCTAAGGATATATCTTGTACAGTCTGGAGAGTGATCTACAATACGTGTGACTTTTGTTTTGAATCATTGAGTGGATTAAGTCTATGGCAAGTAAAAGTAAAATAATAGTGAGTAATTGAAAGAAGCCAGAGACAGGTAGCAAAAATTATCAATCTAGGTGATTACAATATTTAGCAGAGACTACTGGAGTCCACCGGAGAGTAAACAAAAGGCAGCATCATCAAATCAGGAGCTCACCAATACCCAGAAGACTTGAACTTTGGAAGCAGCACCATTCACCATTGCAGCAGCCAGCTCAAGTAAGGACCTTCAGAGTGAGGCTTGCAAGTGAAACAACAAACAGCAACATATAGATAACATTATCAAACCAACACTAGCAGTTGTTAAATAGAAACCTACTGGGGACGCTGAAGCAATCAGCTAGAGTTCGTGATCCAAAGAGTTTTGGGCAAAGGGTTCCCTCTGTCTTAGAGTTAAGTTTCCTACATTACTTAGTTCACACCTGCCTGTAACTCCAGCTCCAATGGATCTGGTGCCTCTGGCCTCCAAAGGTACCTGCTCTCATGTGCACAAACCCACATGTAGATGCACTCGCTTATGTAAGCATTTAAAAATAAACCTTAAAAAATCATTCTTAGAATAAACTTTTTCAGGTACATAGATTTCCCGACTCTAGAAAGAATTTCAGTATTCTTTAATAGTATCTGAGGCAAAACCATCATAAATTCATTTTAGAAGTATTTGGGGGTGGAACTGAAGGATGTCTCGGTGGTTAAGAGCACTTCCTGCTCTTCAAAAGGACCTGAGTTTAATTTTCAGCAATCATATTCTGCACCTCACGGCACACACACATACACACACACACACACACACACACACACACACACACAAATGATTATAAACTGTAGATATACACCAAAGCATTTTTTAAAATGTTCTGAGGACTTGACTTGCAGGCAAGGGACTATATGTTCTTTCAGTGGTTTTCTTAAAGGGTTATCTTTATTATTTCTAATTATGGATAGATGTGTGTCACTGCATGTGGGTTTGTGCCCATGAGAACGGTAGCTTTGGAGGCCAGAGGTATCAGATCAGTTGGAGCTGCAGTTACAGTACCATTGCTAGTACCTTGGAATGAACCTGGAATTGGAGAAAGGCCTTAACATAAAATGAGGTTATATGGGTGGGTCTGAGCCCATGTGACAGGTGTGGCTGTAAGGAGAGATTATGACAGGCACAGACTAAGTGAAGACATCGAGGAAAGACAGCCATCTATAAGCCAAGGAGGGAGGTCTTGGAAGAAACCAGCCCTGCCAAACCTTGAGTTTGACTGTGTAGATTCTGGCATTATAAGAAAAAAATGCTTCCACCCCCAGGCCCTACTTTCCAAATCTATGCTACTTTGTTGTGACAAGCTGAGTGAGCAAATATAGCTCTATGGACATTTAGAAGATTAATATGGAGAAGGCAGGCAAAGGTCATGCTCTTTGGTCATCACCCAGTCCCAGAATTTCCCTAGAACATGCCTCTAGCATCCTGGGGCAGCGAGCCTTAGAGACTGGTGTAGCTTAGCTTAGGCACCTCAGTGAGTTTCTGTGGGTGCGAGTTTTCACGGCTTGGTTCCAACCACTCATGTCAAATCAGGCTTGGAGAAACATTTGTTTGAGACTTCAGGGAAATAAACGTTCTTACTTTTGGGATAATCCCATTGAGAGAGAGAGATTTGTCTCTTTATGTAGGATGTAGAAGAAGAGAAAGACCCTGGGTGGGCTAACAACCACCTTGTGTTTGTGCATCGAGATGATTTACTGTGAATCGGTCTCATGAAAGGCAGAACATGAAATAAGGAAACAATCCTCATAGACACTGGTGAGTTCCACACTTAGATATCTATGCAATTACATTAGCTAATCAAGGAAGGCCCTTTCTTAAGTAAGTCTGTTACTATACCAGAAAATATGCAACTGTAATGGTTAAAAACTTTTAAAAATGAAATAGGCATTTACTACTTTTGTAATAAACAGAAAAAGAATAGCTAAAAGCAACCAATAACATAAAATCACCCCAAAATAATTTTTTAAAATTCTATAAGAACAGTAAGAGAAATGGTATTTCTCCAAAATAAAACTCCTGCAATTATAACAAACTGTAGTGTGTACAGGGAACCATACGGTAAGCCCTATATGCAACGGAACATGTTACATGCAGTATCTCACTAAACCACATGGGAAACCCATAAAGAGGAATTTAGAATACTCCCATTTTACAGATAGAAAAACCTCAGAGGTTTCAAGGGTTTAAACACTGTTCAATCTTGCACAGTAAGAACAAAGCGAAACAAAGATGGAGTCCTTCTATCCCAGAGTCCAAAGCTGGCCTCTGCACCAGTCTAGACACAAAACTGAGATTCTAATCCCTATACCACTTTGCAAGGGAGGAGGACTGGCCAAAGATGAGAAGACGGACACTCACAGAACATACAGATCACAGCAAGCAAGACCGTACAGCTAGCGATTATGCAAAAAGGTGAACTGCGGGGCACTGGGTGTTACGTCCCAGAGATTAACTGGCAAGATGATGGATATCTGAAAGGGAACGCCAAAGCTTGGCGCGCAAGAGGCCTAAATTACTAGGTTCTCGTTTTCTTTTTGTTTCTGAAGAATGAAAACCCAGAGGATCTTTGGAGCGAATCCAAGTCAAAACAGCAAGCGATTGGCAGCAGCGTAAGGAGGACACAGGTCTTCTGCACACTCGTGGCTTTTTTTTTTTTTTCTCAAGTGCACAGCCCTGTGGTTGGTGTCTGCTGAAAGTGTGTGGCTTGGGAACTTGCCGTCCTCATGAAGATCCAGCACTGAGAGCCTGTGCACCTCATTTTCTTCAGAGGAGAAAAACTCTCCTGCCAGTGGCTGTGTAGGAACAGGTTTCCTCCATGTGACACATGACACATGCTACACCAAGTTAACTCTCTTCCCAGAGGATTTGAGTTGTGACTACTTTGGTATTGGATTTGTCATTTTCATTACAGAGATCACCATTACCCTCCACTGTTCACAACATAAGACCCTTAATCAACAGGAAGCTCAAACCGAAGACACTAAGATGTACTTGATTAGACTTTGGCTCCTAAACTTCTCTTGGTGCATGCACTTTCCCTGATGGTTTAATTTTTCTTGTGAGGTTTATGATTTTTGTTTTGGTTTGTTTTTTTGTTTGGCTGATTTTGTATGCTCGTTTGTTTGTTTGAGACAAGGTTTCTCTATATGGATAGCCCTGTCTGTCCTGTGTAGACAACTGTCTTCATTGTGTAGATCTACGTAATGTGTCCTCGATGTGTAGCCAGATTGGCCTTGAACACACAGAAATCTACTTGCCTTTGCTTCCTAGTGCTGGTATTGAAGGAGTGCAAAACCACACCTTGCTCTTCTTGTGAGATGTGAGAATCTCTGCCTAGTGCTTCCTCGGCACTAGATTCCTCTATTGGAGGAGCCATCACTTTTCCTTTATTTTTGTTAGAGTGGCTGGGGAGGGCTGACTCTATACTTACCTCCACGCTGGGTCCTGCTCATATGCTACATTAGTCTACATCAGACTATTTACTATGAGATTGCATACTATGAGATTCCACAAGACCTAGCATGGACCAATGACAAGCTGCTATTGTATAGTCTTTTTTCCCCCTCTGGTAAGAAAACACCATCTTGGACTTTGCCATGAAGCCACAGCACCCAGAGCAGACCGTACAGTAGAATCCAGCTTCCTGGTTATGCTGATGAGGATACACTAACATTCCCGAGTAGATCGAATAAAGAAGGGTGGGGAGACCCTCACTTGAGATTTCTGCTTTGTTCCTCTGCTCCTCCCCAACCAGTGCAAGTGATCTTGGGAGATGCTAGTAATATTTAGGAAGTTAAAGGTTAATTAAAAGTAGGACTCAGGGACGCAGCTTCTCTGTGGTCATCATCCTTGATGATGTGGGACTTTGTGGTGATGCGGCTGTCTTTCAATCACCTATACTTTTGTAAATAATGCCTCATTTGTGGTCTGAAGGGAAGGCCGATGACCTTATCAGTCTCACCGAGTTAGACTTCTGTGAAATCCTACTCTGGCTTGTTACTGGTACCCATTTAAAGTGAGTAGGCATTCTAAAGCACACATTAACGTATGTAGCTGAGTCTCTCCTTCCCTTCTAGAAGGATAATAATTAAACTACAAGGTAGTCACTAACAGTTTAGGCCCCATAAGAGGTATTCTGGAGAAAAAAAAAATTAGCTTGTTTTGTAACCAAATGCCACAGAGCCAGGCTACTAGATCCTGACCTCTAAAGATCTGTCTGGCACCTAGTCCAGCCACTTTGTGCTGTAGCACAGAAGCCTCGAACACATGGCAGTTCAGAAGATTAGGTATCCTTAAAGTTCTGGAAGTTGGGCTCCCTTCCAGACAAGCCTAACCTGATGGGACAAGATCCTCTCATGCTAATTAGTTATTCTTTCTTTTGACTCCCAAGAATGAATTCCCAGGTTCACCATGCCAGAGTAAGAGGGCATAGTAGACTCAAGTGACCCTCCAAAGGCCAGCTTAGCTAGCATCTGTAGTTCTGGCAAACTTACCTGAGAAGATAAAGTCAAGAATTATTTATATGGGCTTATAATTTTGGAGGTTTAACCCAGCCAGTCCACATGGTTAGTTCTTGGGTCCTTTCATTCTGGGCCTCTAGTAAAGCAGAACACCGTGGTGAAAGATTCACATGAAAATGCCCCCACACCTCAAGCAGATAGAAGAAGAAAGTAAGAGACGGGGGGGGGGGGAACCTTAGGAGAAGACATAGTCCTCAAGGGCAATCAGCCAGTGACTCCCTTCCTTCCTGCCAGGCCCCATCTCCAGCTGGACCTTCAGAACACACAATCCCCTTTCATGGGTACTTCCCACCCAAACTGACAAATGTTCCTGTGAATTGAGACCAACACACTCATTAAAGCTAAAGAGAGTTAAATAAGAAGTAGAGACAGGCAGTAATTCAAGTTCACTTATCCTCCTGCTTGGTCTTACCAGAAGTTCAAATCACATTCCCCACAATTGTATTATAACATAAAACACTAAGTATCAGTTTGCTTGCTTAACTGTGTTTTGGCCTGGATTCCTCAGGACATTAAGTCTCTATTTTCTGGGCTACTTAAGTTAGAAATGTCAATTTTGTTGATTTTATTCGTGCTTTATGTCATATTTAGATGTGCTTTAAAAGGTTTTGGCGAAACTATTACAAATAAAATAAACTGAAATCCAGCGTTACGGATCTAGCTTGCTTTGCTATCAAGAGTTTCCGCTCCACTAATTAGGGAGTTACAGCACTCCCATCAGGCCATAAATGAGTTCAAAGAATGGCCTTCATCCATGCACTCCTCAAGAACAAGAACCAAGATGTCTGAGGGGCGGGGGAGGATCACTTATTTACTTTGTAGTGAAGCACAAACCTTTAGGAGAAAGTCCTATTCTAACGCATCTTCATGTTTCTTTTGTTTTATGTCTGTTTAAGCTTTTGGAGAAAACTGATTATTTCCAGAGACTTCAGATCAGCATCTTTATTGTACATGCTGATCATGTCCGGAAGTGTTCCTGTCCATCATATTAACTTTCAAAATATAACCATGAACCAAGAATGCTATAAAATACACCTGTCATTTTTCTACCTTGAACTATATGACCTTAAAGTAAGTATGATCAGAAATGTGCCTCCCCTTATATGTATAGGGTTTCTAAATAAATCTCCATGCTCCCCTCATCTAGAAAGAACAATGCTTTTGGAATCACTCCAGTGTGCCCTGTATGAGCTACAGACAGGAAGCTTTTCTCCAGACTTTCATCTCCTGGTTGTGCTCGCCGGCTTTGCACTCAGAGAGACCTCGTTCTGCTCATTACAGTGACACTGTTTGAGCTGCCAGAAAAGGCCCCATCTGAGGGCAGCCCCCATTCCGGTCATCTCCATTATAGAAGCTAAAACCTTCCTCTGATTATTGAAGTGTTCGCATTGCGATTTTGCTTTCTTGCAAGCAGGAGCTCCATCTGATATAATGGAGCCTCCCAGTGTGACCTAAACGGAACTCTCCCAGATGTGGATCCTTTTAGGCTGGACTAGTTCCACCATCTTGATGTAAGGTACATCCTTTCACAGTCCTTGCTGCTACTTCTAAGATGCCTTCCTTCTCTTTATTTCTTTACTGGGTGGTTTTCTGTGTCAACTTCATACAAACTAGAGTCACCACAGAGAACAGAACTGCCGAGAAAGCACCTCCATGAGATCCAGCTGTAAGGCATTCTCTCACTGGGTGGGGCTATCCTTGGGTTGGTGGTCCTGGGTTCTGTAAGAAAGCAGGCTGAACAAGGCATGGGAAGCAACCCAGTAAGCAGCACCCTCCATGAACTGTGCATCAGCTCCTGCCTCCAGATTCCAGCCCTGTTTGAGCTCCTGTCTTGACTTCCTCCAATGATGGATTGTGATCTGGAAATGTTAAGCCAAATAAACCCTTGCTCCTTAACTTGCTTTTTATTCATGCTGTTTCATCACAGCAGTAAGATGTTGACTAAGACAATTTCATAGAGTACATTAGAGTGAATGACCCATTTTATTCCCCTTCTGGAGGGGGAAATAGCGGATATTAAATGTCTCTATTATCAAAAGAGCCTTGTTATGTTACACAGACCATTAGGGCCTTCCAATGCACTAACTGGGGGCAAAGGTGTCTTCTTAGGTAAAGGCCCCACCAATAACTGTCTTTGCTTTATTTGAGATTCTGATATTTGTTGCTACAGCTGAAATCTTTCTGTTTTCCTGTCTTTTGAAGCTCTCCTGTGACTCACTTCCTCCCAATTTCTCTTCATTTTCCTGGATATTCTGGAGTCTTCGCTGGCTACATTCCACAACTACTCAAATCCTTATCTCACACCACATGACCTCCCTTCTGAAATCCTGTCCTCTTTCAGGCTTGTGCCTCATAGACAACCATCTTCTCTTCTGTACAGTCACCCTCAAATAGAATCACACTCAATCATGCATGATCCTGTGACAGCAGTTATGTGCTCGATTGAAGCTGCTGGAGTTTCATGGGTTCAACAAACCTTGGTAGCAAAAGGAATTTATTAGCCCAGTGGTTCTCAGTTGGTGTCTATGAGTGCCAAGTTGTATAAAACATTAGGATATAAGTGCTATTTCATTATTTATATGAGTCACTGACTTTAAAAAATGAAAGCAAAAAATAGATACATAGAACTATTTTTAAACCAAGGGCATTTCTTTACCAATAAATATTTGTGACAGCGATAGTTCTCAGATCCAGATTGTATAATGAACCACTCCAAGTCAGTATGAAAAGCTGGTACCTGAGCAGGCTCTCTACAAGCGAGAGAGTTCAAATGTTGGTTAAGCGTATGAAAAACCACACGAACTCATGACTCACTAAGAAGATGCTAATTAAAACCACCAGAAAGCAGAAAGGCAAGCAACTGAAATCCACACAGCACTGCTCAAGAAAACACAAACAGCTGTATCCATATTCTAAAACCGCTAAATGTTTACTGAGCGGTTTGTTATCTCCTGGACATGCGCAGCCCTGAGCTGAATGTGCACATGCGCACATCCTATGACACAAACCCAATCATTGGTACTTGGTGAAATCAGTTCACTCTGAGCGTTAACCCAGTTTTAGAGGAGATTTAAATCTTTACGAAACATGATAAATTGTCTCAAATTTTTGTACTTCCTTTAAATTAAAAAAAAAAAAAAGCAGAAAAGTACACGCCTACCGTTTATGTTAAACAGTTTACCTCCCAAAGTTCACCCAGCCTTCCTGGCTTAGTGAGACAGGCTAATTTGTCCAAGAACAGACAGTTTAATCAAGAGAAGAGATTCAAACGTGACCCCAGTCAGTTTCCATCTCTTTCCATCCATCAGAGCTCTTCTGCAGCTGCTTACCGTCTGCATTGCTTATTTCTTTCATGGCTGTGGCAAAACACCTGATAAAAGAAACTTAAATCAGGAAGGACTTTTGTCCCATGATTTGGGAGATGCAGTCCATCATGGCGGAGAAGCCATGAAGACAGGCAATCCAGGGTGGCAGGGGTGTGCAGCTGGGACGCACCGCCTCCTCATATCTCAGAGGAACAGAAAACGGAGAATGGAAGGGGAATAGGGCTGTGCTGTAGAACGCCAAGGCCCGTTTCTAATAACTCCCTTCAGCAAAACTGTAGCTTCTAAAGCTTCGACAATTTTCAAAACAGCGCCACCATCTGGTTCAAACATTTAAACACTTCACATCCAAACCACTGCAATCAACTTGGCCGTTGAACACAATTCCCAGCAGCATTGTTACCCACACAAGACCTATGCAACATCAAGACAATTAATCATTCCACTATGAATTCTTTGCCAGCAATCCCCTACAAAGGCCAGGAAAAGACACACCTCATCACGCCCTGGTCCTGAGCAACAAGCTCCCTGGCCACCCTTAACCCCATCTCCAAAAGGAGGCATCTGGATACTCCAAGTTTGGGTACCTTCTGAAGGGTTCCAAGTTGCTTTCTAGTTCTCATAACCCTTTCCTTTGGGGGTTAATTCTAATATGGACATGTTTGAAGCAAAGCAACTGTAGTCATCTCCATGGACTGCATGTGTCTAATTACCACCAGGCAAAATATTGATTTTGCATAGCCTTTATAACATCACATTAAGTTTGTTGCAAGCTTTATTTGATCTTGGCATTAAACTCTGCTCATGCATCTACAGTCCATCTTCGTAACTAGTTGCTTGTGGAATATGGCCAATTGCTAACAATTTACACAAAATCAAAGGGAACACTGGCCAGAAATGCTGGGCTATTAGCTCATGCCCCAAATTAATTCTGAATGTGTAGCTGATGAAAGGAAACCACTACAAAGCTAAAAGGCCCCAAAGAAGTTGCGATTTCCTAAGCCAAATATCAAGAGGGAGCCATTAGTACATTTATGGATTGTGCAGTAATTTTCAACCTCTAAAGCTAAAGCTATTAGCTTAAATTAAACGATTTCTGTCTTGACCAAAGCTTTCAAGAAAAAAAAATAACATTACGATTGCTTAAATATATATGAACCCTGAAAATGCGATTTTATACTGGGAAAGGTAGCAAATATACTTTCATATCCTAATAACTCAATTCAAGATATGAGCTATTAGTAATGGCTATGGTTTCTAAAAACTCACAGTTGAACTAGCTGTGTTTCTACGTGTGTTATCTCATTTAATTTTCTCATGAGCCATAAATAAATGTAATTCTCCCCATTTCGTGGTGGGGGATGTTAATATGGAGAATAATTAAGCTGCAAAATTTTCCACCATCATTTGTGACGTAACTCTTCACTCTGGGTGTTCCATAGGATTCTATACACACACACACACACACACACACACACACACACACACACGCACACCATAAAAAGAAGTTTTTGGTAACCACTTTGTATTAAGAGAAACCCCACTGGGGCTAGAAAGATGGCTCAGTGGTTAAGAGCACTGGCTGCTCTTCCAGAGGATCAGAGTTCAATTCCCAGCATCCATATGGCAGCTCAAAACAGACTCCTGTTCCAGGGGATCTGACACCCTCACATAGACATATACAGTCAAAATACTATTATACATATACATGTACATATACATAAATTAAATAAATAAATAAACAAACAAATAAATAAATAATAGAAGCTCCACTTCTGTGAGGCACGGCAGATATCCATTCATAAACTATATACTTCAGTTCTCTTACATACTAGGTACTCTTCTGTTTCCCCGGTGTGTTTTTACACTGTTTTCCCCATAACTCTAAAAGTACTGTCATTACCTTTGTTTCTCAGACAGCTTGCCTGAGACTAAGACGACTGAGAAAATAACATGCCCCAGGCCTTGGAGTTAACAAGCCACAGAGTGGGTGTTTTCATTGTTGGTCTTGGGACCCCCTTAGGAAAGGGCCATACTGATACCTTGGTGGACGGAGTCGTACATGTTGGGCTGGCAAGTATTTGATGTAGTGAGACTGTGGGAGGAAGCTGGACCAGGGCCCAGTGGCCCTGCTTACCGAAACAAGTAAGGAATTTGAATTTCCCAAGAGGTGGAGAGAGAACAAGACTAGCTGCTGCTATAAGGAAAAGGGCATGGAGGGAAATCCTCAGAGCATAGCCAAGTGGAACTTTGGAGAGAATAAACCCTGAGAGATGTAAAGCACTTTGCTGTGGGATGCAAGGGTGTGTGTGTGTGTGTGTGTGTGTGTATACACACTATAGACACACAACTTCCATCTTTCCCAGATTTTACCAGAGCACTGTAAGCAGATTCTACCCAGTCTGTAGATATGTGAGGAGGTTCTTTTACAGCAAGTCACAGCACGACCCTGGACTGTAACCTGGACTGTAACCAGGAAAAACAAGAGGCTACTCTCATGGGCACGGGAGTTACCAGCTCTCCCAACTTGGACCTCCCATCCCAAGTTTTATAAGTAATTCCCAGGAATTATTTCAATGACCTCATACTAATCACATTTCCACTGAGCTATGCGTTCTTCAGTAGCAGGGACTTTAAAAACACCACAAAAAAGAATTATTACTAGTTATTTGAGAATGAATTTCTATACTGCTTGCTGTGAAGGTTATCTCTCCTTATTAACACGTTAAATCCCTATTACATTCTGGCAAAGCAAGTGTAGTATCACCAGCATTTTCAGTGGAAGACAGACTGAAGCAGAGAGAAGGCACATGACTGGTCAAACCACACAGGTGTTGGTAAGAAGCTCAGCTGGCTTTCAACCCCGGTCATATGGCTCCAGAGCCCCAAATCCAGAATTTACACTAAGCTGCACCGGGCAGGGATCTGCTATGGCAGGAACTGCAAAGCCCTTTATCCCCCCACCTCTCCAGTTCTAACTTGACAGTATCTACACTGTTTAATTCTTCCTTGAAGCAGATGCAACTGGCAAGGCAGATAAGGTCAATGGGGCTGTTCAAGTGGCAGCTTGGCTGTTCCTGGACTGTGATTTTGAGATATTTTTCATATGTTCATACAGGAAAAGACTTCAGTGATAAATTCAAACCATATGGTTCCTAGGTCCCTCACTACTTCCCCCACCTGTCCACATGGATGAGTAAGCTCAACTGCTGTTGACTTACCTGGTGATTCAGGACAAACTGTTTGGTGATAAGAATAAAAAAATATGCCTGTCCAGAACATAGACCAAGACAAAAAAATATTTGAGATAACCTTCATTACGTTTCCCACTTTGGTTTTGAACTCCTAGCTCAAGTGATCCTTCTATTTCAGCCTCTTGAATAGCAGGGGCTACCAGTGCTCTCTCTTCCTTCTCTCCTCTCCTTCTCCTCCTCCTCCTCTTCCTCCTCTTCCTCCTCCTCCTCCTCTCTTTCTCCCTCCTCCTCCTCCTCCTCCTCTTACTCCTCTTCCTCCTCCTCCTCCTCTCCTTCTCCCTCCTCCTCCTCCTCTCCTTCTCCCTCCTCTTCCTCCTCTTCCTCCTCCTCCTCCTCCTCCTCTCCTTCTCCCTCCTCTTCCTCCTCTTCCTCCTCCTCCTCTCCTTCTCCCTCCTCTTCCTCCTCTTCCTCTTCCTCCTCTTCCTCCTCCTCCTCTTCCTCCTCCTCCTCCTCCTCTTCCTCCTCTTCCTCCTCCTCCTCTTCCTCCTCTTCCTCCTCCTCCTCTCCTTCTCCCTCCTCTTCCTCCTCTTCCTCCTCTTCCTCCTCTTCCTCCTCTTCCTCCTCCTCCTCTCCTTCTCCCTCCTCTTCCTCCTCTTCTTCCTCCTCCTCCTCTTCCTCCTCCTCCTCCTTCTCCTTTTCCTTTCTTCTTCTTCTTCCTCCTTCTAACTTTTAATCTTATTGCTCTGGCTTGGTCTGGGATATTGAATCCAAGGTCTTGTACATTCTAGACCATCTATACCTAGCTTTGTATTAAACATTTTAAAAACTCAAAATAGGCTGAACTATTCGGACTCCAAATGTTGGTACAAGTTGAAATTTCTTCCTCCAGGCAGAGTAAACCACATAACATTAGGAGTGGGGAATCCTTAATAACTTCTCTTCCCTCGCTTTGCCTTCCCTCGCTCTAAACAAGATTTATTCATCACAAATGAAATTCCAGGAAGCTCCTTGATTAGGGTACAGTAAGGTCCATCGCTTCTTTCTACAATTTACAATCATCCGGTATGGCTGGAGGCAGGCAAAGGGGTTTTCTATTAGAGGAACCATTAGCTTTTAAAGCCATTTTGCAATCACGTTAAGCCATTTACTTAGCAGTCCCATAGTGAATAAACACTGGGGGGGAGGGGAGATGGTCTGAGGACACAGCTGCACAGCCACATCTGGAATAGCCTCTGGAACCCTAGGGAACCTATTTGCCAAGGAGAGCAGTGCCTCGAGGATGCCATGGAAGCACAGCTACCACATTGAACACCCAAGACAGAAAGGTTCGTGTTGTCCTGCTCTGGCTCAGAGGCTTAGAACTGGTACTTCCTTAAGGACAGGGAGCTAGGGTCAACACTCCTGACTGCAAACATTATCAATAGAATAGTGAACGGAAGGACTTAAGGTGCTTGGGCATCCTGACTCTCCTACTGGGACACTCTTCATGAGAGTGAGGTGGGAACTGTTATTCCTGTTTTCATAGGTGTGGAGATGAAGAAGCACAGGCATGAGGCTCGCATACGTACTTAAGGTCAAAGATGGGACTTGAATGTAAGTAGATTCTGTCTCAGCACCCATGACCTTACCATACCCTGCCCTGCCTCCCAATGGAATAGCAAGGAAGAGCAGGCCCAGCAGACTCTACAGCACTCCGCCTGGCTCACACCTCAGCAGTCACATTTCCAACCACCTGCTGAGAGGAAAACACATCTGCTGCAGGAGATGCAGAGATCACACCAAGGGTGTGCTTACCAGAAGGTGCGACACTCTGAGAGCTCTGCTCCGCTTCTCTCTCTTGTACTTTCCTGTCTTCTCCTCTCCATCCCAAAAGTCAAGAGAAAGGTCATCCCACTGAGTTATGGTGTGATCAGGGGCGATTACTGTGAGTTATCCTTTCTACAGCTTCCCCTCTTTGGGTCCCCACCATGTGTGTGTGTGTGTGTGTGTGTGTGTGTATGAACATGTAGGGAATATATATTGAAGCTTCTAGAAAATGGTATTCAACGAAAACCTTTTTCTCTAGATTTGGGGGAGGGGGGAAGAATATGATAAAAATACATTGCATAAAATCCTCAAAGAATAAATAAATAAAATTATTTTTTAAAGATAAATTTCTCCTCATCAGGTTCCTGTCCACCTTGTTGCCATCCTTAGTCCTGATTAGTACATGTCATAGCCACTGTTCTACTGCTGTGAAGAGACACCATGACCAAGACAACTTTTACAAAAAAAAAAAAAAAAATCATTTGACTAGGGGCTGACTTACAGTTTCAGAGACTTAGTCCATTATCCTCACGGCAGAAATCAGACAGGCATGGTGCTGAAGCAGTAGCTGAGCGCTACATCCCGAGTAGGCAAAAGGAGAGGGAAGGAGGGAGGGAGGGAGGGAGGGAGGGAGGGAGGGAGGGAAGGAGGGAGGGAGGGGAGAAGAAGAGGGAGAGACTGGGCCTGGCTTGGGCTTTTGAAACCTCCCATTGTTAATCACTTAAGTGAAAGCACAGTCCCAGTGATATACTTCAACAAGGCCACGCCTCCTAGTGCTTCTAATCCTTCCAAGGAGTTCCACTCCCTGGTGATTAAGCATTCAAATATATGAATATATTTGTGGGCCATTCTTACTCAAACCACCACAGTACTGTCATGTATATTTTAGATTTTATTGTTTGTGTAACCTGTTGAAGTATGCATCCTCCCTCGGTCCTGCCTACTCTCATGGCGTCTTTTCAAGATGAATAATCTGGGGGAACATATTTCTTCTCCTTTTATGCCTGATAGCATCCCATTTTGTGACTATAATTTACTTAATCAGTCCCTTATCAATGAACACCGATTATTTCTAATCCTTGGCTACACTTAAGCTGATATTTTAATTTTATGTCTGTACCTTAATTGGCAGACAGAGAGAAGAAAGGAGATACCATCCCCAAATTCCAACACCACCTTCTGCTAAACACTGTAATGAAGGAAAAAAGAACACACTCAAAAGTCTCATTGTAAAAAAAAAAAAAAAAATTACTAAGTCATGGGAAAACGTTATGTCCATTCACCCTACCAGAGAGCTCATCTATCCTCAAACTAGAAAATAAAAACAGGCTAAACTAAGTCATCTCTCTGCGTGTGTTATGTCTTAGAACCATTTAAAAAGTAACAGACCTCTTCAACTGTAAAAGTACAGTTACTTTTAGTAAATTCATTACGGCAACTCAAAAGTTAACCTAGCACAGCTTAGCAACTCAAGGGCGAGCAAGGAGCCTTCCCTTCCTAGGCTGGGGCAGTAAAGAGCCAAACAACAAGCTCAGTGTTAAGCTGTTTTGTCCGACCCCTGCTCCACGCCAACAGAGGTGGTCCTCTAAGATGTGGGAACGACATATCAGTGCTAGATTTGTGTATCCTTTTCTGCAACTTCTTTAGGGTTCTTGCCAGAGAGAGCTATGTTAATTATCCATACCTTTACATGAGTCTAACACCAAGCAATGAGTTAGGAAATGCCCCTGACTTCCGACTTCTTTGCCTTGCCCAAATTTAGTTACTGTTCTCAACTCTCTCCTCTGCATGTTCAGTAATTAATGCCACCGTTTGCATCACCTCAGCCAATGACTGGACAAGGATGGTTTAAATAAATAACCCAGCTTCCATGCCACTTGGTTGAGATAACATAAGAAACACATTTTCAACCGTTTTCCAAAGTTCTCCAGTAGGACTATGCCTGTTCTGGTAATGCACATGGATAGTGTATCAATCCCTGGCTTCTCTTGCCTATTGGTGCTTGTAGAGAGAATAGCTTGCGTATTGTGTGGATGTACCACCTGTCAATTAAAAAGCCTATGATAGGCAAGAAATAAAGTTAGGACATCTGGGAGGCAGAAAGGATTCTGGGATAGAGTCAGGCAGGGGAGACTCTCAGGGAAAATGTGATAAAATGGATATAGAGTACCAGAGCATAGGTAACCAGCCACATGGCAGAATGCAGGCTACAATAAATGGGTTATTTTATGCATATATCCTGAAGGCAAAGAAGTACTTGAGCACATTCTCATGTATCTGAGCCCAGGAATAACTGTGCGTGGGCAACTGTCATACATTTACATCCTGACAAAGTCACAGTAACGAGAAAGTCAAATCTCTTTGAGATGTCAGTCTGTGATATCTCATTGATTAAAAAGCCTATGCCAACTTCTGACTACGGTAAAGAATAGTATTATGGAAGAGGAGATGATGAAATAGATGATATACAGGTGTAGGTTTGTAGATAATACAGTTGGATCTGCCTCTAAAGAGCAATCTCCAGTCACCAAGGTCACTACACTCAGGCATGTGGAGGGCCATAAAGTCTGAGGAAGTAATGTCCGCAGAAGTATTCTTAACCATCAACTGAAGAAGCTGGAGTAGAAATAACCACAGCTGACTTCTTCTCGAGTGAGGAAACTCTGAAGTGTGCTCCATGGTGCCTCTCGGGGTTGTGGAAGTTAAACTACGATACCATGACAGCGATAACTTTCCTGATAATACCACTCTTATGGGCCAGTTTTCCCTGCCGACTCAGTCTCCTGGTTTAGTAATAATTTCTATGACTGGTACCCTGTGTGGACTAGACACATGGGAACTGTGTAAAGATGTGCTGTCAATTTATGATTAAAGGACAAAGTATGGTAATTAACACTTGATTGCCCTTATTGTATGTTGACAGAGACTTGTGCACTGATGATGCTTCAGGTGAAGAGTGGTTTGGGTCCAATGCAGAGCCTACGTCAAACCATACAAAGATATTCTTCTGAGATTACTTTCAGATTTGGGTGCAAATATCCAGCTCTGCTCAAATACTGACACAGAGGCAAAGAGGCACCACACAACTCAAGGATAACAGTGGATGGTTGAACAGGTACACGGATACTTGCAGGACTGTAGAAATAGCAATATAAGGATAGCTGAATTGTTGGGTGTAGTTGAATCTTTTCATCCTTATGATGAGCTTAGTGGTACACACACACACAGACACACACACACAGACACACACAGACACACACACACACACACACACACACACACACACACACAGTCTGTAACTGTGGCTTTCCCATTACAATAAGTAACAGAGATCTAAGGGGCAGAGAAGGAGGAACATTTTCTCCAACACTGCTGTGCTTTCTACACTTGCCAATATATCTTCACTCTGTTGGTTGTTTTTTTTTCCCAAAAGCAGGCTGCAGAGAACCCTAAGGGTGCTGAGTAGAAACTTGGCAGGTTCAGCCAACAGTGAAAGACTTGGGTACCAAATGATGACTGTTTATATTGTATTCAATAATCAGTTTTTCATGTTAACTTTGTTTGAAACGAACACCCCACTCAACTGAAAGCACAGTTTGTAAACTAGCGATAGACACGATCGTTTTATTCTTATGTCAACCTCCAACTTGCAGATAAGCACAGTGAGGTTCAAAGGCACAGACTGGACACCAGCCAGACTGCAGTGTGCAACTGTAGTCCAGCCCCATGCCACACCCATCACTCTTTCCTCTACATTCGCCTGTGTGTGAGAGGTGATGATGAAATGTGTGGTTTAGCAATGTCTTGGCCATGAAGTTTGTTTGGGCCACAAGGGGTCACAGAACAGTTTAGGGTTTGGGTTCTTTCAGGAAACTCACCAAGTTCATTCCCACAGTGAGCTCTATTCAAGGCAGCTGTCCTGAGAACTGCTTTAATGAGACATGTCCTCACAGCTTGCTCTCCATGTCATCCCAGTTGAGGGATGCTCTCAAACACCAGTCTCCTATTGTTCCAATGATGTTATGGAAAGACAGAGAGAGAGAGAGAGAGAGAAAGAGAGAGAGAGAGAGAGAGAGCAGCCTTTGTGGTCTAAGAAGACAAGCATTGGTTGGGCTGGAGAGGTGGCTTAATGGATAATATTTTTTGCTGTGCACAAGCATGAGGATCAGAGTTTGGATTCCCCAGAACCCATGTGAAAATAACAGCATGAATGTGTCTATGCTGTTTCTCTATGGCAAGGTAGAAAGTGAGAGAGGAGAAGCCTTAGAACCTCACAGAAAGTGTGGAGCACAAGTACTTGCCTCAAACAAGGTGGGAGGTGGAGAATAACATCAACAGTTGTCCTCTGACTTCCACGACTATGGCATGGTATTCTTACTCCAAATATCAATTTGGTAAGAAAAGTACAAGTTTAAGAAGTGTTCCTGTACTCTGTCCTTTCTCTCTCTCTCTCTCTCTCTCTCTCTCTCTCTCTCTCTCTCTCTCTCTCTCACACACACACACACACACACACACACACACACACACACACCAAAAAGAAGTACTATGCCTTGCCTGAAAGTCTGTAGGTGGGCTAGGACAATCCTCCTACACATTGGGCTCAGTTCTGCTTCCTCAGTTCTGGGGTCTAGGAAGAAAGGGCTGTAGCCACTGGCAGAATGCTATTCCCTTGGTAGGTATTGGAACACAAGGCCAAGCAAACTGTAGAAGCAATACTTAGCCCTGGTCATATGCTATCACATCTCACCTGCAAAGCAAGTCTAAGGGTGTGTCCAAGCTTCAGATTGTCCCACAGTGCAGAAAGTGAATGAAGATCTTTCTGGCTGATGTCCCTGTCTCTCATGCCAGGTAAGTATGTGCTTCCCATGAGAGAAGGCGCCCCATCTCTTTCCTGAGTCCTTCAACCCTAATCCCCAATTAAGTCTCCCAATCAAGTCTGCCAACTGCCACAGACCTATCACCCTGATGGGACTTCTCCTGAGAGACTTAAGAGAGTGAAGTAACTGCATCCCAGCCTAGAGATCTTCAAGAAGGAATTATTCAGTTCATATAGGGATATTTAAAAAGCATTTTGCTCCTATGATTTACTCAAACCAAGTCTTCCACACCCTGCTTTAACGTATTCCAGGCTCTCCGTTCTAGTTGTCAGCTTTCTCAGCATCATGACCTAAAGGAATAAGTTAAGGGAGGAAGGCTTGCTTTGATTTTTCACTTCAGCCCATAGCCACTTGCATCTGTGCACCTGGACACTTCATGATAGGCAGAATAAGCTCAGTGGGTATATTAACCACACTGAAGGGTAGGTCCCATGCCTAACAGGAGATGGCTAACACAAAGCTAACTCAATCTTATATTGCTTTTGTGTGTATTTTTTGTCTTACTGTTCTTTTGTTTGTATATTATGTTTTCTGATTTTGTTTTTATGGTGTGTGTGTGTGTGTGTGTGTGTGTGTGTGTGTGTGTGTTTCTTGCGGTGTTTGTTTGTTTTGTTCTGGTTTGTTTGATTGGTTGATTGGTTGTTTTTAAACAGACAGAGAAAGAAAGGGTGAGGAGTTGGGTGGGTGGGGAGGTAGAGGATCTGGAAGGAGTAGGGGAGGGGAAACTGATCAGAAAATATTGTGTTTCAATTAAAAGAAAACATATTTTGAAAATGAATACAGGTTAGTACAGTTTTTTTTTTTTTTAGAGAAAGAAACGCCCTATTCGTTATGCTTGACTTGTAATTAAAGGCTTTCGCAGCCACTTACTAGTATTTTGTATTCCGGTTCGTCACTGATTCCCCTCACTCTAGCACCTGGGTCGCAGAACTGTTGTTAGAGACAGATGGCTTCTCCAAGGAAGTCTCTTTGACCTGACAGGGCATGGCAGCTGCTCAGGGTGCAATGCCACACGGGCATGATTTGTATTACAGCAAATTTGGGAACTTTCAAGAAAATACAGGCCAGAGACTAACTGCCTTTTCCCCCCATCTTTAGTTTGTCACCCCCTAGCGGCTGCTTCTAGAACTCATTCTAGAAGTTGGGGAATCAGTTTGCACCAATGAAGGCTCCTACACTAACAGCTACCAAACCCGCCATCTATGGGGACCCCAGGGGGAAGATGGGTGGGGTGCTTTTATTTTAAAGCATTATACAAATTTATATGTGTTCTTTTTTATATGAAAAAAAGTACATGAAAGGGGAAAGACAGTCTACATGTTCCACTACCCTAAGGAACCACTGTGTGTGATCTCCCAACAGTTTGATACTGGCTGCTTCTGAGAAAAGAAACTGACTAACAGCCAGGTTCCCATCAGTAGCCTCCTACACAATCTTGGAGAAGAACCTGGTGAAGTTTTTACAAAGAAGGGCATAGTAACTTTGTACAATTTTTTGAAAGAATAATACACCAACCCTTTGGATAAGCAATTCTGCTTGGAGGGAGGGGCAAAAATAAGGACAAAGTATAATATCAAATATTCATGAAAAGGTTACAGTGAAACCCACTACTTGTATGATAACTTAATAAAATTAACCTTGAAATGTGCTTATAGGACCCTGTGCCCTGGAGAATATGTACACACAGCTTACAGACTGCAGGAAGCTTTCTGTATGCGTTCTGTCTGCCCTTCAGGGAATAGTTAAAGCAATCTTTTAAAAAGATAACAGGCTTGTTGAGGTATAAGGCACTTAGTGCCCTAGTCTGTTGAAGTTCTGTAACTGTCACCATCAACTGAAAAGAGAAGGTGAACCCCTGGATCTGGAGTTACAGGAAGTCGTGATTGCGCAAACTGGTGCTGAGAACCAAATTCAGGTCCTCTGGCAGAACAGCAAACAAAACCGCTGACCCTTTTCTCCAGCCTTGCTTGTGAAAATTTACAACAGCTTCATATGTTTATCTGCAGTGTATATCAAAGGATGGGGAAGGTCACATGGAATGAGCTTCAAGAAGACACATTGCTAGCTAAAAGCCAGGTACCCAACCACACATGCATCATGAATGTGTTCACCTTAGTGAATGTATCAGTTGGAAGACTGTATACCAAACTGTATACCAAACTGACACAGAGAGAGAGAGAGAGAGAGAGAGAGAGAGAGAGAGAGAGAGAGACAGACAGAGACAGAGACAGAGACAGAGACAGAGATAGATAGAGACAGACACATGGGGGGGTCACTTGCACACATGAATAAAAATAAAAATTTTAAATTAAGTTATAGGAGAGAAAGGCTTTTCTGTTATCTCATGTATGTCCAATCCTTCACACCGTGTGTGGCATAGAATAGTACCTAACCAAATATTTGTTGTTTAACGGACAGCCTATTCTGAGAAAGGCATGGTGGGAAGGGACTGTAGAGAGGTTGGTTTTTTCTTCTGAAGACTATCCTCTATGCACAAAACCACACAGTGCTTGTTTGCCTTTTCCTTCTTTCCACCCTTCCTTCCTTTTTTCTTCTTTCTTTTTTTGATACAGAAAAGCAATCAAGAATTCTTTTGGTCTTAAAAAAAAAAAAAAGAAAGAAAAGGCCAGGCAGTGATGGCGCAAGCCTTTAATCCCAGCACTTGGGAGGCAGAGGCAGGCAGATTTCTGAGTTCGAGGTCAGCCTGGTCTACAGAGTGAGTTCCAGGACTGCCACGGCTACACAGAGAAACTCTGTCTCGAAAAACAAACAAACAAACAAAAAAAGAAAAAAGAAAAATAGAAAAGAAAGAAAGAAAAGAATTGTAAAAGGAGGCCCTGGGAGACAGTTGATGTGAAACAGAAAAGTGGCCTTAGCAGCTTGCAAGGGTGCTACTGGTTCTTCTGAACTGTGGGTCTCTACGTGTCAGATGGGTGCCATGGACTCCTAGTACAGCTCTATATCTGAAGACTGATCATTTGCCAGGGAAGAATCCTACCCACTGGAACCCCCACCTGATCAATAAACCACTCTGCGAGGAAACAGGAATCCAATGTCAAGATACTAGCACCGAATCTTGTTTTCATGCCTGAGAAGATCCTACAAATCAATAAGCATTAGAAGACACGGCCATGTTCTTTTCTTTCTATCGTTTTTTCAATATTTGCTTAATTTCTCATCCCCGTTAAGCATTTTGAAGAGGCCCACGGATCAAGGGCTTCTAGTGAGCACACACAAATGTGTGATCATGTCATCTAAGGCTAAGGCCGAGCTTGCTATGTTGAGAGACAATTAAGAGAAGGAACCAAGAACCGTGTGTTGCCAATCAACAGAGGGTACAGGGATGACCTACATAGTTCAGCAGCTGCAGATTACAGAGCTCAAACAGCACAAATGACAAGTTGTACCAAAAATGATGGTTAGCAGAGGCCAGGACAAAAGGAATGTGAGTTGGCTGCACAACAGCCCACCCCACACGGTGGAAGCCGACACTTAGGGTCTGTTAGTGCTTTCCTAAGTTTTTAGTAAATAGAACATTTCCACGATCCCTTATTCTGTCCCATTTCTCAGGCTCGTGCAATGCAAGCTTAGGTTTTCAGAAGGGAACAAACTGACCTCTTTTTTGACTCCCCCCAAAATAACAGCTCAGTCATACATACTTGTTGAGATTGGTCCCCTCCCCTTTGTCTCCATCTCCACTGTTAGTACCCTAGTTCAAGACTGCACTGCCTGCTGCCTGGACCTACATGGCTGTTCCACAAGAAGGCTTCTTGATGAACTTGTTGACCAAGTTCATATATGGGAAGCTGAGTGGACTTGAGCAGTGCTGTGGTGTGGTGACCAGGAGAGCATAGGCCTTGAAGACTGACTCAGTTCGAATCCTGTGTCCTTCCAATCTGTGGTGACTTTGGCAGGTTACTCGATCCTTCTGAGCTTGGTTTGCTTATATCTCAAAGGAAAAAAAAAAGCTAATGTGCACATAGTTGGTAAGGGCAAAGCTATATTAAACGAAATAGTACAGATTAAGTGTTTGGAACAGGAGCTACTGGGTCCTTGTAGCCCCGTATCTGGCCTCTTTCAGAAACACATCTCTCCACTTTACAATGTGTTGAAAAGAAAGTCCAGATGACTCCCTCCAACACACACACACACACACATGCACACACACACACTCATGTGCATGCACGTATATGCATGCACACACACACACACACTTGCACACAGTCACATGCATGCACACACAC
>JANHMN010000002.1:167229915-167240458 GCA_030674055.1 Rhabdomys pumilio
GGATACATTGTAGTTCTCCTACCCAGTACTCAACTCTGTGTACATTTACTGAAAGAGTAATCACCACGCTTCAGTTTGTCCCATGAGGAAGGATCCTCTCTCTATTCCATTCACACACAAAAACACACATACACACATTGGTGCACAGATTCATGCACATGCGCATTTGTGCACACACACACATACACATGCATATGGAAGCACTTGAGCTAGTACATGTGCTTTCCACAATTCAAATAGAAAACTCCAGGGCTTTCTCTGTCCCTCCCTCAGCTGATCTCATTGGTACCCACAACTCTCTGTCCTAACCCCTTTGGCTTTGTTTCTGCCTCTCACACCCTTTGCTTGACTTCCACAGCCTTGACCTCTTGTGTTTTTTCAGTATGTTCCTCCTTTGCCTCAGGTTGACCTTTCCTGAGGTTTCCTGGGTGGTTGAAATCCACTCAGTTTGGAGGTTTTATTTTTTTCTGTTTGATGCCATCTGTGTTTACATCTAGTCCAGCCCCTGGTATTAGCCTGGAGGCTTCCATGTTTTCCCTGCTTCCTCTCATAACCCATGCTGTCTGCTGAGACTCAAAAGAGGCACACCATATATCTCTGTGCCTCCATTCCTATGCCCTGAGATGCCCTCCTTTCTGCACCAACATTCCCCTGTAAACCCAGAGGCTAGCTCATAAGCCATTAGCCAACTACCTGCTCTTTCCTGGTGAGGGTTCACAAAAGCCTAAGAGCTAAACAGCTTCTAGATAGACAGGCAGAAAATGCATCCTCTCCCTCTCCTCTGCCCTGGCCAACTGCAGCCCCAGCCTATCTAGGTCCTGTTGCTTGGATCTCAGCTTCACCCCAGCCCAACCCAGCTCCACACTGCCATTAGATGATCCCCTGGGCATACTTTCCAAATGGCTGCCGTAGCCATGCCATTCATCGTTTCTCTTTCCTAGGGAGGTAGGGGCAAGACAAGTCTTAGTCTTTTTTTTTTTTAACTTCCCAAATGCTATCCCCCTTCCCAGTCTCCCCTTGAAGAGTTTTTCCTCCATCCCCAGTCCCTTTTGCCTCTGAGAGGGTGCACCTACCAGCATCTCCCCACCCTGGGGCATCAAGTCTCTACAGGATTAGGTACTCCTCTTCCACTGAGGTCAGACAAGGTAGCCCTCTGCTACATATGTGCTGGGGGCCTTGGACCAGCCAATGCGTGATCTTTGATTGGTGGCTCAGTCTCTGAGCGCTCCCAAGGGTCCAGGTTAGTTGACACTTACTCTTCCTGTAGGCCTGCCATCCCTTCAGTTGGACTCAATGCAGATGAACTTAGCCAAAATGTCCAATAGCAGGGACATGGAACCTGAAGAGACCACCTCCAGTAGCCAGACACAACCCCCAGGGGAGGAATGGGGGTACCAACCCAACTTGAAAACTTTTGACCCAAAATTACTCCTGTCTAAGAGAAATACAGGGACAAAAATGGAGCAGAGATTGCAGCAATAGCTGACCAGTGATGGGCCAGCATCAGCTCCTGATACTATTAGTGATGCTATGTTGTGCTTGCAGACAGAAGCCTAGTGTGGATGTCCTCTGATAGGTACTACCAAGCAGCTGACTGAGACAAATGCAGATACCCATGGCCAAGCACTGGACGGAGGTCAGGGACCCCTATGAAAGAGTCTTTTTATTTTTAAAAAGATAGGATTTTTGTTCAGTTGGGGTTTTTTTTTTAAGTATCATTTTGAAGAATTTTATATATTGAAGGCCTCTAGACAACGGCCTTCCAAGAAACCATGCGACGACATGCCCCCTCAGCTTCCTTTAGGGTCCTGAGTAAATGTCATTGCCTTTATGTGCTTCTACAAAGAGACACTCCACTCCAGTTCATTATCCCACCTTTTAACTTACACTGTGGGAAGAAGAAGAGGGTTTTCAAAAATCAAAGACATCTCCTTGGAACAAGAAGCTCATCTCACGTTGTACCCGAGGACGCTCCTGCTGCACCTGTCACGATTGTCACCAGCCCTACATCACAGGCAGTAATGACCTTAACCTTTAGAATGTTCAGCAAAGGAGGACATTTATGCAGTGCACCAGTAGCTATGACAGGCACAAAAAAAAAAAAACCCTTAAAGAATCCCAGATGCTGACAGCCCAGAGAAGGGTAGATGGATGGGAGCTAAATCTGGACTCTTCACTTCCCTCCTCCACTTAACAGAACACCCCATCTTGGGTGAATTCTTTAACCTTTCCTAGCTCCAGGTGCTTCTCCCATCTGCAGATAATAATATCCTAGGGTTCTTTGTGAAAGCAAAATGAGGTGTTGTTTGGGTAGCAGGATGTAAAAGCTATTTTGGTCTCAGTGTGAACTGAATAGCCAGCATATTCCAAAGCAAGCTGTGAGACAGGGTGCAGAAGAAAGGACAGCAGAGGCATAAAACTTGTTTCCTCTTTCTACCGTGACCTCCATCACATGGGGACGCTGGACAAGGAAAGCTGCTGGAGCGAACAGGAGGAGTTTGGGAGGAAGCAATGAATATGCTTCCAGCTCCAACCGTTCACTCTTTTCTTTGCTTCCAGAGAGTGGTTTCAGAGGAGCACAGTGACCTAGGAACCAAGATGTTAGTGAGGGCTTAGGTCCGATCCTGCTTTAGAAACTCAAAGTAAGAGAAGACCAGAGTGAAGGTAACCAGCTGGAATAATGGGGAATAGTAGGATTTGGGCTTGCTAGGGTAAATTGAAATTATTTTCCATAAGTCTGAGATAAGCTATAGGTAACCTGTGGACTTGTTTGATTTTGTTTCATTTGTTTGTTGAGATGGGATCACATCGTAGCCTAGGCTGGCCTTCACAGCAATCATCCCACCTCATCCTCCCAAGTGCTTTGAGCTTAGTAGAAATGCGTCTACACAAAGAAGCTGTTATTGCCTGCTAGATGATGAATGAGTATCTTCCAGCTTTACAATCCTCAGGATATTGCTGTATATGGAAACAGGACTTCTAAAAGGATAGCTCAGTGGGCAATCATACTCCTGCCAGTCCCGATGGCCTGATTCTGATCCTAGGAGCCCACCCGATGAAAGAAGAAAACTGACTCCCACACGTCTGCTGGTCTCCACATATGCACTGTGGCACACAAGGAACACACACTAAATCAATATTTAAAAAGTTGATTATGCTAAATTACAAGGTCCTTAGTAGTAGTTCTAAATCTTCCCAATGCTGCAACCCTTTAATACAATTTCTCATGTTGTGGTGACCCCAAAATCATAATTTTCTTTGGTTGCAACTTCATAACTGTAATTTTGCTACTATATGAATTGTCATGTAAATATCTGTGTTTTCCAGTGGTCTCAGGCAACACCCGTAGAAAGGTCATTTGACTCCCCCACCCCCGTGAGTGCTGCAACTCACAGGTTGAGAACTGCTGGTGTAGATTCTAAACCAGTGTGCATCAGGGATGGGCACAAGCAGAAGAAAGGCAAAAGAAGAATACAGCAGAAAGGCAGGTATCTATCTGCAAGGCAGGGAGAGGGGCCTTGGTCCCCAAGCTTACCCCTTGGTCTTGAACTTCTAGTCTCTAAAGCCCCATGTCTGTGGTGTGTTTATGGCAGAAACTACTGATGCTGAGGGCAAGAGGGAAATTTAGGCAGTCACTTCCCAGAGGGTTTAGAGATCTTCAAGGTTCATGAAGGTGGACACTCTCTGAAATGCCCACAGTTGTACTAAGAGATAAAGCCTATGGTCTAGCCAGTGTCACTGTCTAGAGCTTAAGTGAACTCTAAAGACCATATATTAAAGGCTTAGTCACTGGCCTGAAGTGGTATTGGAATTAGGATGGAGGCTTTAAGATGTGGACCTTTCAGGAACATTGGGTCACCGGAATTGTTCCCTCAATGAAGATTCTGGACCTTAGCTTCTCCCTCTCTTATTATGGATGATTTTAATGTCAACACACCAATCATCAGAAACACCTCAAGTGAGGAGCCTCACCTAAAGAACTATCCTGATAGCCTTGATTGAGCTGAGAAGCCCCACCCTGATGGTGGCGGCAGCCCACATAAAAGGTATTTCGGAAGGAAGATTGACTAGCCTTTTGCTAGATTGACCTTGCCTCTAGCCTTGGGTCGATTTGTTCCATTGTTGTTGTTACCACTGCTACAGATTCCTTAACCAGCAGCAGAACCAGCTTTCAGCCTGGCATAGGGACCAGATGGAACTTCCGGATTTCCAGCAGATTGGAACTACTGAGGCACCCTCCATGTAGAATAAGAAACTACTCTGTGAGAGACAGCTGTTATGGGACTACTCAGACTGTTGAGATACCAGTCTCAAGTGTCCACTCCATTTCTCCAAATTTGGAAAGTTAGACAAAAGCCAGCATTCCTCATTCCTCGGGAATTTGTGAAGCTGGTTCCCCTCTACCAAAAGGAGCCATTTCCTTATCTGTGGCAGAAGGGACAAATGGCTGCCTGTGGTGCCTGATAGCATACCAAAGCACATGCTGGCCTCCAGGCTCCCTCAGTATCACCAGTACTTATTACGTATTTCAGAGTCCATGCTAGCTAGCACCCTAGCTCTCCCCACCTCCTTCACTAGCCTAAATGTCTCCAGCTCATGGGTGTCCGTCCCCACAGCTACTCATTCTCCTTGTAACCCTGCTATCAAAATAAGCTCTGTTTTGGCCTGCAGCTCTTTATGTCTTCCTTGCTTAGTCTCTCTCTCTCTCTCTCTCTCTCTCTCTCTCTCTCTCTCTCTCTCTGTCTCTCTCTCCCCCTCAGCTCTCCCACACTCTATCCCCCTCTCCCTCTGTCTGTCTCTCTCCCCCCTCAGCTCTCCTACACTCTCCCTACCCCCTCCTTCTCTGTCTGTCTCTCTCTCCCCCTTCAGCTCTCCCACACTCTCCCTATTCCCCTTCCCCTCTCCCTCTCTGCTCTGCTCCTGCTTCTCTCATGGCCAGGTCCGGCATGCTGCCCAGTTCAGGTTCAGTCTGCTACTTTATTACTTTCCAGATGTCTCTCTCTCTCTCTCTCTCTCTCTCTCTCTCTCTCTCTCTCTCTCTTTCTCTCTCTCTCTCACACACACACACACACACACACACACACACACACACACACACGTCTACAATAAAAATCTTCCCTTTAACCATACCATGTAGTGGTCATGTCAAGTTATACATCAAGGACCTGGCAACTACCGGGTTCTCAGTGACTCCAGGGTGATTTGAGTGTCCTTACTGTTTTCAAGCTGACTTAACAAATTCTGATATATATTCTGGGCATGCGTGCACACATACACACCACAGAGACACACATATAAACACACACACACACATACAAACACACATGCACACACACACACACACACACACACACACACACACACACGCACGCACGCACGCACACGCACGCACACGCAAGCATATGCCCTAGGCTATTTTCCTCCAGGAAACCCCAACTAAACATCGCCTCTCTTTGCTCTCCAGCTGCTGTGAAGTGAACAGATTTCTTCCAGCAGGTGATTTTACCCTTAGTAACCCCAAGAAAGTATGAGCCAAAATGAAACTTTGTTCCTTTTTTAAAATTGATTTCTTCAGGTATTTTGCAAAAATGATAGAAAGTTAACTAACACACCAGAGTATGAACCAAGTAGAAACTTTAGTAACATTTCTGTTTCCCCTCCTTCTTCCCAGGAGTCAGATAAAAGCATACCACTGATTCCTCGGGAGGCTGTGGGGAGGTTTCCACCCCAGATGGTGTTAGAAGTCTGGCATCCTCACAGGACTGGGCATATCAGTTTTTAAATTGACACAATGTTAAAAGTATAAGTAACTGGAAAATATTTGGAACCTGAAGGTTATCCTCAAGAATTACAGACTTGCTTTAACTTTTATTCTAGGACAAGAGTGAGGCCCTACAAAAAAAAAATAGAGTGCTAAGCAGAAATAGTTTGTTTACTGAATATACTCCACAAGTCCTGTTTATTTAATATGTAAGAGAAGTCATTGTCCAATGTATATGTACATTCGTCCATCTACAGCCAAGCAAGAAGCATCATTCAGTGAGTAGTCATTACTATTCAAAATTCCCTCTCTGTCACCATGGGGGAATCCCATCTTCCTCAGGCAAGACAGTGTTGATGGCAGCAGACCAGTCACTAACAGTTGTTCACTCCTCCAGCTGACATTTTAGGTGAAGAAATTCTATAAAGTCAATGAGTAAACGCCACCCTCTAAATATATCAGTTCACAGGGCAACACTAACTACTGTCCTGGAGACAAGCTGGGCAAGCCTCAAATTTACATAATTCTCCAATGAGAACTGAGTCCAAATCTGGCTTCCTCGTTTAATGTTTAGTGGTCATGTGACCCTAGGTAAATGATTTCACTTCTCTGTGCCTCTAATTTCCTTATCTTTAAATTGGGGGTAATAAAATGTCCACCTGACTAGGTTATCATCTAGAATAGATGAGGAAATAGATGCAAAACTAAAATATCTAACCAAGGCAAACGATTCAGTGCACAGACTTAGCATTAAATCACATGACCTCTTAGAGGGAACCCGGGGTTGATCTCAGTTTATTGGTAGCATGAGGAACTGCTGATAGAAAAGCAGATTCTAAACCCAGACTTCCTGGGTTTGAGTTATGCAACAATGGGAAACATGACTGAATACATGTTTGCTATAATTGCTGTTAACATTGTGAAATGATACAGTAATGTCTATATGTATACAGTGCACACAACAAGAGCTTAATAATAATAACTGCAATTTAGAAAAGTCTGCTTCAATCAACCTACACGTCCCTGAAGATTCTGGTCACTGGGAGGTCTCAGAGGCATCTGTGGTTTATTCCCTTTTGAAAACTGTTGGTAAAGGATCTCTAGAATCTTCCCAGGTTCCATTCTTCCTAGATAACATAACTGTTATTTACCAGTTGAGGCTTGGGTGTCCCCTCTCCCTCTTTGGGGGTATATGTTTCAGTTTAGAGAGAATAGGCCATCAGGCAGAACATGCCATACTACAGGGCAAAACACCCTCACATGTGCTATGAAAGGAATAAATCTTTAAAAATGGGTTTTCAAAGGCATAACTATCCCTTACCATTAGCAGAGGATTGGATTCAGGATCCCTGGGGACATCAGAATCTGAGAATGCACAAATCCCTTATTTTTTAAAGTGATAACAGCCGTTTTCAATAAACTATGCACACCTTCCCATATGCTTTAAGTCATCACTAGATTACCACCACTGTCGAGTAAACACATAGAGGTCCTGCAACTTTATTATTCTGTGTTGTTTAGAAAACAAGAACAAGGAAAAATGTCTGTGTAGGCTCAGGTTAAATGAAATTTAAATAACTTTTTATCCCATGTTGGTTACATTCTCAGATGTGAAACCCATGGATATAGCAGGCTGTCTCTGCTTCCCTTTTTGGTAGGCTGTCAAATTTCACCACACTTGCCTTTCCCTGTGTGAGTAAGATGTGTTTCTCAAGTGAATAGGGTGTCTTGAACCCCGAATCCCATCCTCCTTGGGCTATACCCTCAGCCATTGTCTGTAATGTCTACAGCCTAGGCACTCAGACTCTCTCCAGGTTACCTGTCTTGTTCCTTCTTCCAATGTGGCTCCTACCTTTCCCAGGAGAGGTGAAGTATCCTGTCCTTCCAGCCTCCTGAGGTGGTGCCACTTTGACAGTCCAGAGGACTCTAGGCCCCACTCACCACTGACTGACCCTGAAGACTGATGGAAAAAAAAAAAAAACAGCATCTAAAAGGCCGCCCCTACCAGCAGGAAATCATTATTTTGCCAATCCCAGAGCTGATAAACAAGTGTAATGTTGGAGACAGGAGGATACAGTGCTATTCAAGACTATTGTCACAGCCTCTGCTCTGTGTGCATGAAAGAAACAAAGGGGGTCTGTGTACAAACACGGGGACAATGCTGTTGTGTTACGAGCTGCTTCTGTTACTCTTGGGGACAGTGGATGAGAAATGAGGCCATGGTATTTTTCTTGGCTTGATGTGCTCTGAACTTAACAAATCTTAGCAACCAGGACATTTAGGTGTGGACAAGACACATGCACTTTCAGTTCATGGTTTTTATAGGGAGAAGCATGAATCATCACCCCAAAAGTTATCTACTGCTTACAAGTCATTTTCAATACATGCTGAATCCACAATGTCTCCCTCCCCTTCCCTTAATGCCTTTAGAGGTCCAAGGTATTAGAGTCCAAAAGAAATGTAGTAATCTTTTCATGACTTTCAATGCTTGGTTTTCACCGACACCAAGCTCCTATCCAATTTTCTGAGTTACAGTATTCTGTGGTTAACTTTTATACTTCTTTTGTCCCCCCCCCCAAATATTTTGAAACTGGTCAGTGGGAGTTTTCAAACCTAAGTAATTGTGATGGTTGGTTTTTAGATGCCAAGATGCTGCAATCTAAAGCAGTCTGAGAAGGGAGTCTCAGTGGAGGGATTACCTGGGTTGGGTGAGCCTGTGTGTGTATCTCTAGGAGATTGTCTTGGGTGTTGATTGAGATGGAAAGACCCACTCTGAATGTGGGGAGCACCATTTCCAGAGTTGGGTGCTGCTATGTGTAAAAGTGAAGAAGCCTAGCTAAGCGTAAGCGGCAAGCAAGCAGCAATGTGTGCATTTGGTTTTCTCCCTGCTCCTGACTGTGCCTACGGTGTGACCACAGTCTCATGCTCCTGCCTCAGTGATGGACTGATATTTGGAACTCATTCCTCCCATACTGTTTTCTGTTGGGGTAACAATCACAGTGACAGAGATGAAACTGGAAGGAATGTGCTCTGCTGCACTTACATTTTGATAACATGTCTTAAGAAATAATTGAAGCCCTTGATAGTTTGATAACTTGAGTGAATCTATGAATAAAGAAAAACTCTGTCAAGATGCGCTTTTCACTGGAAATAATCAATCAATCAATCAATCAATCAATCAAATGGATCCACTAAAAGCAAACGTTAAGTTTGGCAAACTTGAAGTTTGGTAAATTTCAGTGTTGGTCAGTCTACAACAAGCATGTCTGATCTTATTCCTATATAGCCATTCAGCTTCCAAGTTTAGAATTTTTGGAAGCATTTTACTTGACCTTTTTATCAGGTTGGTATCTGGTCCACTCCACATTATCTCCAGTGAAGCTCTGAGCACTTACAGTTCTCTGACTAATGGTTGTAAGTTTGGTTAGCAGTGTCTGGAACACTGGTGATGGAGGTGTCTGAGGTAATATTTGCAGCAGCTGTTGAAGCTTCTCCCACACAACAACAGAAGGCATCAGGTTGGTCTATAGCCTTAGCACACCCACCTTTTGCTGGTAACCCTCCACCAGGCTGTATTTACTCAAGGAAGAATCACATCATTAAAAGTCAGGTAGTTTAGGAAGCCCAGCTCCTTCCTTCACAGGTTTCTGCTTCGGTCTTTGTTCTTGAAGTTAGAGTCACTCCCATTGTGCAGTTGAAGTAGATATAGTGCCTAGTAAAGAGGGCTCTGCACGTGCCAGGGGAGATAACTGCTTTGTCTGTCATCTTTGCCCCATCCGGATGGAAACCCTCTCTAGAAACTGGCAAACAGTAGTTAGTACCTCATTCTGTAAGCTCACAGCCTGCAGCAGCCTTGAATTAAGGCATGGAAAGGCTACACCTAAAGACTTAAACAATATTTCAAGACCAGAAACCCTGGGATGGCTCAGCTGAGTAGTTGTCCCTCTGATTTCCCAAGTGTGTTGGTCACTGGTGAGTCACTGTGACACCACACTGGACGGGGACAACCTAAAGGAGGAAGATTCATTTTGGCTTATGGTTTCAGAAGTTGTAGTCCAACATGGAAAATATGTGTCAATAATGTATAGCCAAGACTCCTTACATGACAGTGGACAAGACACCATGCAAACCAGCCAGAACCAGAAGCAGCATAACCCCCAAAGGCCTGCCACTAGGAACCTTCGCTAGACAGGTCCCAGATCCTAAAGGTTCTAACATTCAGAATTGTCCCACAAGCTAGGGACCAAGTGACCACGAATGAACCTGTGAAACAGATTTTAGAGTCAACCCATAACAAGGTTTCAGTCAAGCCTTTGACCCAGCTACTGCCACTTTCAGACTTTCTGAAGGCAGATGGGTCTGTCTCTGAGGAAGGAGGTGTTAGCAGTCCTCGATTCCTTGATGCATGACCCTCAACACTGAGTTTTCCGGAGCATGAAACTAAAGGGAAAGAGTGCAGACAGACGAGACCGTGCCAGAGATGAGCAGCGCTGAGATAGGTAATACCTTCACGTGCCTTCTTTCTTTCTAACCCCTTTCCTAATCAGCTGCTCTTCAAACCAGATCTTTTCTGGGACCACGGGAAAGTTACAAAAAAATCGTAAGTGACTTAGCTTGACTGTCTGGGTAAGACTAGTTATAATGGCAAGCCCCTACCTCTCCACAAACAGAAGAGAAATTGTATGCTTTAAAGCGTTGTGGTTTTTAGGGTATACTGCAGACATATGAAGGTACATGTGTGTGTGTGTGTGTGTGTGTGTGTGTGTGTGTGTGTGTGTGTGT
>JANHMN010000002.1:167240468-167322940 GCA_030674055.1 Rhabdomys pumilio
GTGTGTGTGTGTGTGTGTGTGTGTGTGTGTGTGTGTGTGTGTGTGTGAATTCCAAGAATTCAAATAGGCACAGCTTCATTTAAATCCAGATGGTGAGTAGGCCGATTATTTCTGGGCATCTCAGTTGCCAAGTTGTCTGCCAAGCATGCAGGTGCATTCCCCAGATCAGCCAACCTATCCAGATGGGCAAAGGCAAAACCAATTTCCCTGACCTAGGTAGTCCAGCCAGTTATTCCCTGGAAATCATCCTATATCTGAGTTCTCCCAGCATCTCGGACTTTGGTCTTTGAGTTTAGTCATACAAGAGTGAGACTTCCGTGTACTCTGCACATTCTAATATTCTTACGCCATTCCCCGCCAGCCACAGTGAAGAACTACAACTCCCAGCATGTCCTGCGAGGGGTCACGCGGCACGCTCCACTTGCTCCCGCTGTCACGTGACTCCAGAAAGATGGCGGCCTTGACAGCGGAGCATTTCGTGGCGCTCCAGAGCCTGCTGAAGGTACCTTGAAGGGGTGGGGACGCGTGCGGCGACAGCCTTAGTGTCTGGGACTTGGTGCAAAGCAAGAATCTGGGAATAAAGCGGCCCTGGCTTGGAGCACCGTTCCACTCTCACCCTACACCCTGTGCACTAGTGCTTGTCTGTGTGATCCTGAGAAAGTCGCTCAACCTTTTTGAGCTGTTAGACAGGAGCAACAAAATTAAGGTGGTATTAAGGTGAAAGTAAAAATCAGACAGTCGATGTAAATGCACCCAAGAACGAGTGATCGTGAGTTGTTTTTTGGATTGGAGCACTTGGGTGACAGTCACCGGTTCCCCATTTTATCCCAGTCTATGCACTCTCTGTCATGGAACTCCTCTCCCTCTTGTCACCCTAGTACTTTTAGGGACGTCCTAAAGTTTGAGTTACTCCGTAGAAGAGTGGCTTTGCTTTCCTTCTTAGAACTTATTACTAGCTAAGACCATGAATCTCTTTGTATTCTCTTCTGATTTCTGTTTCTTTTTGTTTTCCTTTCTTTTCTCCAGTTGAAGATCAGAAATGATTCTCTTGACACTATCATTATCAGCCACACAAATAATGCCCTCTCCAGTATACACCTCCCTAGGATGTACTAGCTCAGTCTGAACGCTTTGACTTCATTGTTCACAGCATATCCCAACAAGAACACTTGGCACCCAGTAAGTGCTGAAGAAATAGCTCTGAAGTGCCTTGGTGTAACAGAACTGTGACTAGAAATCAGGAGTTCTCATTACCAGTTTTCCCCTTCAGTGTGGTTGATTTGAGCCATTCCTTCTCCATGCCTGCTTGTCTTGGGACACTTTGTTTTCCTTGGTAAGCTTTTTAAAAATAATATATAGCATAAATAATGAAAAAAGCAGAAGTTATGAGTGCTTCTCTTGATGACCACACACTCATGTAGCCAACACCAGACCACAAACTGAGACACCAGTGCCCCCAGCAGCTCCTTGGTTACTTCCGCCACTCGCCTTTCCAATAGTGCGCTGCTTTGGACACAGTATAATATTACTCCATCTCTGAACTCCACAAAAAATGGAACACTTCTTCATATCCATGTTCCCATCTGGTTTCCAGTCATGATTGTAGCAAAAGCTCGTTTTCATTTCTCTATTGTTTAAATAAGCTTTATTAAAAGCCGACTCTAATGTCTCCTGTAGTTGTAAGAAATAATGCAGAGAGGTGCCGTTTACCTTTTATCCCGTGTCCCCTAATGGTGACTTCCTGAATGTCTACAGAACAGTATCAAAGTTGTAGTGTTTACATTGATCCAGTTAAACTCCAAGTCCGTGTAAGACCCTTCATGTCTTACAGCCAAGCTCACTTGCATGGGGCTTCCAGAACTCCTTGACACTTCAACATTCTTCTGTCATCATTTTTCATTTCAAGAACTTCGTTAATCTTGCTATAGATGATGTTTGCGAATTAGCTTTCCTCACTAAGCCTAATTCTCTAGAGAAGTCGTTCTCGAGCCGTGCGTCGCAATCCCTTTGTGGTTGTATATCAGTTATCCTGCATATCAGATATTTACGTCACAATTCATAACAGTAGCAAAATTACTATAAAGTAGCAATAAAACAGTGTTATGGTTGGAGTCACCACAACGTGAGGATCTGTATTGAAGGGTTGCAGCATTAGGAAGGCTGCGAAACCACCACTCTAGAGACTTATACAAATCATGTGTATCCACAATCGCATCCTTTTCACTGCTTCGAGGTATTCTGTAGTCTATTCTATTTGTTTGCTCATTGGTCTGTTGAAAAATATGTAAAGTATTTCTAGTACTCGCTTTTACAGATGAAGTTGCTAGGCCATCTGGAAGTCACGTGACTTAAAGACATCTCCAAACTTTTCCAGCGTACCTGCCCTATTTTATACGTGTATCTGTATCAGCATCAACATTTTGGGCTGTCAGTATATCCTGTCTGAATAATTCTGATGAGTGTTTCTTGGCTCCATGTGTGTCTACATGTGTGTTTGTGGGTGTGTACATGTGTCAGAAGACAACCTCGGGTGTCAGTTCTGCCTTCAGTCTGGCTGGAGATTTTCTCATCCTTTTACTGCAACATGCACCAGGCTCATGCCTGTGAACATCTCGGAATTCTTCTGCCTATTATTTTCAGACAGGAGCCCTAGGATTTCAGGCACATGCCCTACTTCAGCTTTTGTGTGCCTTCTGGGGATCCAAATTCAAGTCATCAGGCTTGTGCAGCAAGTGCTTTTCTCACTAAGCTGTGTCCCCAGCCCTGTATCTGTCTTTTGTTTTTGAGCCTGTGATCCACACTGAGCCAGTTTTGTATAAAATGTGTGATACATAGGTTGAATGTGCTTATTTTAATGTCATATTGTTTCAAGATTGTTTGTGGAGAAAAAAAAGATTTTTCTTCCACTGAATTGCTTTTGCAATTCAAGAATCCCTTGGACATGTCTGTGTTGGTTTTTTTTTTGGGGGGGGGTCTCTCTTGCCCTGTTCTGCCTTCTTATCCCTCTGTGTGTACACAGGCTTGCTGGCCCTAGCTGTACAATAAATCTTGACATCAGGCCAATTCTTCCTACTTTATTGTTCTTTCTCAAAATTGCTTTGGCTGGGGACGTAGCTCAATCAGTAAATCATGTGTAAGCAATGAGAATGTGAGTGTGATACCTGAACTGCAAGTGAAAAAGCCAGTGTGACGTGTGCTCTTGTAATCCTAGTGCGGGAAGGCAGAGAGCTGGATTCCGGGGCAGGCTAGGCAGCCTTGGCTGTTTGGCTGGTCTAGACCAGTGATAGAACTTGTTTCAAGGAGCAAAGTGAATGGGGCCGGAGGAACCACAGCGAGATTGTCTTCCACCTCCACATGTGTATACACATGTGCACATGCATCTCCACACACATTCACAGGCACAGGCACACTTGCTAACACTGCTAGCTGCTCTAACTCCTTTGCCTTTCACTATACATTTTAAATGTTGGGCTATATCTAAGACAAACTTGCTTAGATTTTGATAGGAATTATGTTGAACAAATGTGCTAATTAGGGGGAAGTTGCCCTCTTTAGGATATTGAATCTCCCAGAATATAAACTTGGTTTATCTCTATATTTATCTCATCTTCTCTGAGATCTTTTCTCTGCAATGTATAGTCGTAGCACATAAGTACTAGGGTTCATTCTTTGACCAATTGCAAATGACGCTTTTTAAATTATGTCTACATGTCCATTATTTGGACAGATAGAGCCCAAATTAAGATGGTTCAACTTCTGATTGTTTTACCTTACAATAATGTGAAAGTAAAAGCATTGGATCAAAATGATACATTGGATTTGGATCACCTGGCTTGCAGCATCTAGGGAAGATGCTGGAGATGCCAGGCAGCATTCAGTGTTAAAAAAAAATAAATAAATAAAAAATAAAAAAACACGCAAAAACAGTGCTATCCAAGAACTGTCACCAAACCATGGTATTCCATAGGTTAGATGTATTATATGTATTTTCTAGTTAGGTTATTTTTAAAGTAATTATTGTATGTACATTGGTGTTCGGCCTGCACAAATGTCTGTGTGAGTGTCAGATTTTGGAGTAACAGACAGTTGTAACCTACCATGTGGGTGCTGGGAATTGAATTTGGGTCCTCTGGAATAACAGTCAGTGCTCTTAACCACTGAGTCATCTCTCCACCCACCCACCCCCCCACACACACACAATTAGGATATTTTTGAAAACATTTTCCTGCTTTTATGTGAGTTTCACATCATGCACCCCAACCCCACTCATCTCCTGCTCCCCTTGAACCTGCCTTCCACCCTTTGCACCTCCCCCTCCACAGAGAAGAAATGTCTTGTGGAAGCTATAGTGTGTCCCAGTGTGTCCCACAGGATTACTCTCTTCGGTCCACACTTCTTTGCTTGCAAATGCTAATTAGGGTATTTTAAAGGCAGGATGGATGTCCTCCCATTAAGGGGTGTCTGTAGAAATAAAGCTGACTTTTGTGTGTTGATTTTTATATTTTCAAACTTGTTAAATTCACTTACAGTAGGTTTTGGCAATGTTTTAGGGTTTTTTGGTTGTGTGTGTGTGTGTGTGTATGTGTGTGTGTGTGTGTGTATGTATGTGTATACGCACACACATTCCCATGCACCATGGTGCTGGTGTGAAGACCAGAACACAACTTGCAGGAGTTGGTTCTCTCCTTCCACCGTGTCTGTTCTCGGAATCGAACTCAGGTCCTCAGGCTTTACAGTACTTGCCTTTCTTTACTCCCAAACCATCACCCTAATAGAGAGGATTGTTTGTTTGTTTTTTTTTTTATGTTTTTAAAGTCCTAATGTTTCATTTTATCAAACATTTTCTTGCTTTAAGATTGTGCCCACCTCCCTTGATCTGTTAAAATTGTGAGTTATATAAATTTTCAAATATTTAGCCAGATTTAGATCCCCGGAATAAATCCTGTCTGCCCATCGTGTATAATCCCTTTTATATATTCTTTATATATTGTACATTTCTATATGCTAATATTTTGCTGAGCATTTCTGTGTCAGTTTTTATGAGAGGATGCTGGTCTGTAATATCCAAACTGTCTGGTTTGAATATTAAGGTAATTTTACCCATAAAATACATTGGTAACTGTTCTCCTCTCCTCTGTTCTCTAAAAGAGATTTATAGAATTGATATTTTTAATCTTGAGATGTTTGTTAGAATTCTTCAGTGAGAAATGTCTTGGTCTAGAGATTTCTTTTTCTGAGTTAACGTTGTGGATTCAATTTCCTGAGTAGTGACAGCCGTCACATATCTGTTTCATATGAGGGCACCACGGTGGTGTTTTTTGAGTAATTGGTCAATTTGTGGGAGCTGTCGGGTTTGTGTGTAGCTCCCCTTAGCCTTTCACTGTCTGGCTCGTCACTGCCAGCTCTTTGTTTCACTCACCCCCCTGTCCTCTTACCGTGGAAGTATTGCACGGATGTCAATTAGAGTGATGGATGGTGTTGCTGAGTTCTTCTGTATCCTGTTTCATATCTGGCTGGTTCTGTCAGTAGCTGAAGGAGGGGTGTTGGTATGCCTGTAGCGTTTGGGAAGTCACCTGCTTGTCCTTACATTTCTATCAGTTACTGCTTTGCGGTTTGCAGTCCTCTTGCTGGGTGCATACTCATTCTGGATGTCTTTTTAGTGGATAGAATCTTGAAGGATTTTATAATATGGTCCTGATAGTTTCCTTTTTGCAGAGCATGCTTTATCTGGCTTCAGTGTGGCCGTTCTTGCATTCCCTTGATTAATGTTTGAATGGCATTCTCCATCCATCTTTTACCTGTTGCCTGCCCATATACTCGAAAGGAGATTCTTATGTTTAGCATGTAATATTTTTCATCCTCTGTGCCAATTTTTTATTTTAATTAGACTATTGAAGTCAGTTTCTTTCATTTTTAAAAGAATTCTATTTTGAGGGCTAAGAAGATGGCTGAATGGGTAAGAGTGCTTGCCATGCAAGCATGAGAACCAGAGTTTGAATGTCCAGTACTCACTTAAAAAACTATACATGGCTACACAGCTACCTGTAATGAGAGCACTGTCGAGTTCAAGGACAGGAGGTCTCCAGGCTTCTGGCTGCCAGTCTAGCTCCAGCTTCAGGGAGAGACCTTGTCTCAAGGGAATAAGGAGGAGAGTAATGAAGCAGAACACTGAACATCTTTGTATACACACACTCACACATTCCTGTACACAGTGGCACACACATACACACACACACACACACACATATGCACACAAACACACAGACATACACACATATACACATGCTCATACACACCTCTACATACACTGGCACATACACATGCACATATTCGCATATACACATACACACAGACACATATGCACATATGCACATACTCATTCACATGCACGTGCATACATACACACAAATACATATACATACAGACACACATTCACATGTACACACACATATACATACACAGACACACACATGTGAGCACAGAATTCTATACTATCTAGGGTTCTGATGTACTTTTTAATAGAGCCTTTCCAGTCACACTGTGTGTAGATAGTTTATCACAGTCAGTTTCGTTATTGTATATCAGGATGAAGTCTTCTTATAACATATTCATATTAAATATTTTTCCATTACACTTAAAGCTCCACCAAACAGTATTATAATTTTTACTTTATCCTTCAAATGTAATATAGAAAATGTGTACTTGTTTTTACATCGTTGCTTGTTCTTTTCTGTTTTGTGGTGTAGGAGAATCTATAAATGCACTGACTGCTATAGTCAGAAGGTTGGAGAAGACTAAAGAAAAGTGTCAGGCATATCATTGATGCTGATGGTGACAGGACCAGCTTGTGAAGCTCACATACCACTCTAACAGTTCTGTGTGTCGCTAGGATGCTAGGAAGACTGAGGGGAAAGAGACCAGGGTTGCTCAGGGCAGTATGCAGTGATGACTCAAGGTGGTTTCAGTCAGGTCGCTGTGGCTCTCCACACTTCTGTCATTCCTTTTTTGTCAAAAAAAAAAAAAAAAAAAACCTGGCTGTAGTCATCCTTCACAGCAGATCTGCCACACTGTCTTGGTTTTCTTTCATTCCTGATAAACATTTCACTAGCTGGGAGTTGTAGGTTGATAGTTTGTTCTACATCTGAGAACTATGCTTTCCTGCCTCTCTTGAGTTTCCACATGAAAGCCATTGTTATTCTGAGTGTTTCTTGTAATGTTTTCAATTTTTTGTCTTTTTTTTTTAAAGTTTAATTTCTGGTGTCTCTTGATATGAGGTTGTTAAATTATACTCTTTAGGGTTCACTTAGGTTCTTGAAATATTTACCATTAAGTCTGTGGTTAAACTTAGAAAGTTTAATAATGTGTTCTATTTTCTTAAATGTTATCTATCGTCCATCCGTCTGTCTGTCTGTCTGTCTGTCTATTTCCATTTTTATCTTTTTCCATGACTTCAGTTGTTAGATCTTTGGGGAAGCCCTGCAAGCCCCCCATGCTTTATTGATTAGTTTTAATCTATTTTCCTCTGCTCAGACTGGGTAATGTCATACAACGGCTGTCTTCCATCTATCGATTCTTCTTCGCTGCTTTGGTCTTCTGAGTGTTTGGGTTGTATCTCTGGTGGTTTCCATTTTATTATTATTGCCTTCTATTTTTGGCAGTCTTTTTATTTGTTTCTGGCATGTTTTTAAATATTGGAATATTACAAGCATAACTGCATCAAAATATTGGTCAGATAATCTTAACATTGTCTTCTGAGACATGATGCAGCCCATGTTGACCTGCAGCTTGTAATCTTATTTCCTCAGCCTCCGGTGGCATCTGTCCATTTCCCCTTTTCATTATTCTTAAGACTCCCTGGTTCCTGGTCACATGCTGATTTCTATTAGAACCTGGACATGTTCCTGTTACGTTCTGAGACTGTATAATGCTTAAGTCTTGTTGTAGCTGGCTTTTCCCAACACTGCTAATACAGAGAGTTGGGGTGTCTTTTGTCAACTTGACAAAAGCACAAACTAAGTAGAGTCATCTTGAAAGACTGTACCCCGATTGAGAAAATGCCTCTATGCAATTGGCCTGTAGGGAAGACTGTAGGACATTTTCTTGATTAATGATTGGTGTAGGAAGGCCCAGCCCACTGAGAGTGGTGCCACCCTGGGCAGGTGATCTTGAAATTGTATAAGAAAGCAGAAAGTGGGCTGAGCAAGCTGTATTGAGCAAGCCAGTAAGCATTGCTCCTTTGCAGCCTGTGCTATAGTTTCTTCCTCCAGGTTCCTGCCTTGGCTTCCCCTGATTGTGGACTATAACCTGTAAGCCAAATTAACCTTTCCCTTCCCAAGTTGGTTTTGGTCAGTATTTGATCACTGAAGAGAAAACAGAGTGCTACCTCATTAATTCCATTGGAAATGGAAGTCCAGATTCCCACAGAGTAGCGTGGCTTGTTACAGGCCAGTAGGCGTGAAGGTCCCAGCTCCCCCCTCATCCCTCCTGGGTACCACCCTAGCAGAGGGTTTGGGATGCTGTGCTATAGCATCACAGGGCTTGCTGCTCATAGTTCCTTTTAGCCGTTGCTGGTCCTGGTGATGTGTGTTCATAGTTCCTTATGTGATCGTTGGTTTTGGCTGAAGTAGAGTAGCTATTGTCTAAACGTTTTCCGTCTTAGGATGCTGCCCTTGGGGCAAGGTCTGGGATCAGTGAGGCGCCCAAGAACCTCAGCACCCATGTTGTTCCCTGGGCCTTATTCTAGCAGGTCTGGCTTCTGCCCCCATGCACAGTTAAGTTTTCCCTAAGTGCCCAGGGACACTAGTTGATCTCCAAAGGAAGAATATGAAAAGGCACATCCATCTTCCCAGGAACAAAGTATCCTGTGAGCTGTTAGCATTAAGAAACTCTCAAAAGTGTCGTAAAATAACCAACACAAATGTTTCCAGACTAACTGTGTGTTTACTATCTGTAAATTGACTCCTAGGCCTCCTCAAAAGATGTCGTCAGACAGCTGTGCCAAGAAAGCTTCTCCAGTTCAGCCCTTGATTCAAAAAAACTCTTGGATAATACATGTTCCAGCTTGTCTGTGACCCAGGAGGAGGCAGAGCAAGTAAGTGTGGTGAGAAGAGCCCTGCACCACAGCCCTTACCACTTATTAACCTTTTTCTTGACTCCCCAGGCAGGTGAACGTCCAAAGACCTTTTTTCCTTACACATTAGTTGACACTGTGGCAAACTTCAGACAGAGTTTTAAAACTATTAATGAGCTCTAAGGCCTTTGTCTTTGAGCCTTTCTTTATGACACATAAGCCCCCTTATGAGAAATAACCAGAGTTCCAGGCCACGTTCATTTTAGACTTATTGCCTAGGCAGTGTGTAAAAAAATGACCTTTTGTGATTTTTGTGCACAGCGTGTGACTTGCGGGTGCTGATGAGCTGTCAGCTGGGCAGCCGAGCACAGACCTTGTGGGGATATCTTTATGCTGAGGCACTGAAGCCTGAGTGGCATTAGAGAGTACCCACTGCTGGGCTCAATCAGGCTCCCCCAGGGGTGCTGTGCTCCCTCCACCCCCTCTCTTCCTTCTCTTGGCCCCTGCAGGTCTTCTGCTCAGCTCATATGATTTTCATCAGGCAGCTCAGAGGAGGCCAGCATGTTTCAAGCTAAGTTATATAGCAGTGATGGTTTGTCCATCCAGGGTGCATATGCTTGGCTAGGTATCTTCGTCCAAATGGTGCTGTTACTGTCATTATTTTTTTTTTTTAAATCTAGAGCTTTCTTCATGGAAATCAACTATAGGAAAGTAAAAGGCAGAAGTAAGATTGTAGACTTAGTTTGGATACCCTTAAAATAAATGCTGAAGCCAGGACTTGGGTACAGCTGGGTGATTCTAGAAAAGCAGAGGAAGGAGTGGGAAAACTATAGAGAATGGAGACAAGCTCATTACAAAGCATGTTGATGAAGTGGTTACTGCTGAGTGTTAACCCCCACCCCACTAGCTGCAAGCTTCACTTCTCTTTGCTTCTGGGTTGTATCCATTCATAGTCAAGACATCGTCCATGCTATCAGATAAAGCTTCTAAGGAGAAACAGCTTTCTTTGGTTCAGCTAAACATCGTTAAATTCATAAGTGAAGTCTAAGTTACATTCTGCTGTAGATCTACAAGGACATGGGATGGTTTGCTGGGAGTGTAGCTCACTGATAGAATGCTGGCCGCTGTGCAGAAGCCCTGGGTTTGATGTGCAGTGCCCGCAAAGAATATAAGGTGGGAACACATAGTGAGGCAGAGTCCAAGACTCCATTTTCACAGAGGTAATCACACCACTGGGCAGGAACTGTTTTTCTTTGATCTTCCAGGTGACGGCTTAAGGATAAGGACATGAGATGCCTTCCACCTCATATCGAAGCCCACTCTCTAGGGAAACCAGTATCTCCTCTAACAACTCAATAAGCACAGGTTCAGATTCTTGCAAGGAGGGTGCAGCCTCACTCAGGGAAGTGCACCCTAGTGTTTACACAGTCCTCATAGTCCAGAGGCACTGGGCCAGTGCAGGGTTGCCTAGTAACCTAGCTGTCTTTCCACTTCTTTCAGGTTACCAGGGAAACAGCATCACAAAGTTAAGTGGAGGTCAGATTCTTCCGCAGAAGGCAAAAAGATATATTATCCCTTTGCCCACAACTAACAAGTTTCTGACAAGCTGATGGCTTCTATGTCAGGCAGCTGCCTCTGTCTTCTAGAAGGACCTGTGAACTAGCAGAGTCATACTGAGTGTCAGCATGTGCTACCGAGGCCCCCACACTGCAGCTAACTCATTAATGTGACTGTGGAAGTGTGCCCCTGGGGTGAGTGTACCCTCCTGGCCCACCCTTCATATACAGGGCTGCCCTCTCTGTCCTACAGCTGCTCCAGGCTCTGCACCACTTTACTAGGCTGGTGGCCTTCCGTGACCTGTCCTCTGCTGAGGCGATTCTGGCTCTCTTTCCAGAAAACTTCCACCAAAACCTCAAAAACCTGCTGACAAAAATCATCCTGGAGCACATGTAAGTGTGTGTGTTGAGAGTCCCCGCAAACTTTCATACACCTTGTTGTTACTATTCTAGAAATGTCAGTTTTGTGGTTAAAAAATGCTTACTGTAATATAATAAATGATGAAAGAAAATAAGACCCTGTAACTCCACACCCAGAGGTTAGTTGTGTCCACTCTTTAATGGAAAGCCATTCATCTCTTTGCTTATTTCTGTTATTTGAGGAAGAGTCTCATGTAGCTGAGACTGGCCTTGAACTCCCTTTCTGGAAAAGGGTAACATTGAACTCGTAATCCGTCTCCCTCTACTTCCCAAGTGCTGGGACTGCAGGCGTGAGCTCTCACTCCTGGCTTGAAGATGGGAACCTGGCTGTTTGTCTTTGCATACATATGGAGAAGCTGATCTTTTGGGTTTGTTTTTAACAAACAGGACTTTGCATTTTAGAGCTTATGTATTTTCAGCAAACCGTATTAATATCGATGACACTTCAGTAAATGACCTGAGGGTTATTTTTAAAAGTTAAATGTAAAGTATATTCTAGTCCATGGAGGAATTTGGTGTCATTTTTTTAAATTCCTTAAGGTTAGCCATTTAAGATATTGGCAGTTTCTCCTAAAACAGTTTGTGATAGAAACTTTGTTATGTATGCAGATACTCATTTACTGGCTTAAAGATCGTGTGTATACTGGGACATACTGGGTTTTTGCCTTATATTGTCAAGTCTCCAAAGCATTGTTCCAACATGGTTTGCTGTTGTTGTTGTTGTTTCTTTCTTTGGTGGTGGTTTGTTTGTGTGAGACTAGGTCTCCCAGTGTAGCCAAGGTTAGCCTTGCATGTAGAGCCTGTCGTGCCTGCTGCTGTGATTACAAGCACGCACCACACAGCTTGGCCTCGAAGCACTGAGGTTTCTTTATGTTCCCCAGTTCACTTTAGCTTTTAAGTTTTTTGATATTAGAAATATTGAATATCTTTTTCCTGAGCTTACTGGTCATTTTTATTTCTTTTGTGAATTGTCTATATCGTCTAAGCTGGGAAGATGTTTTTCAACACGAGTCTTAAGTAGAAGTGACTGTTGTCTAGCTGTCAGCATGAAGGGCACAGCAGCAGAAACTGGTAATATTTACCAAGGGCCTTGTTGTTCATTTAGAACTCTCACACGTGACCACATTTTATTCTGACTGCTTGGCACCTCACTCTCATGCTACTTGATCTAGCATGTGTGGTGTGTTTTGTCTTTGAGACCAGTAGCACAAGAAGACTGCAACACATTAAGCTTTCTATTTTTCTTTTTTTCTTTCTTTTTTTTTTTTTTTTTTGGTTTTTTGAGTCAGGGTTTCTCTATGTAGTCCTGGCTGTCCTGGAACTCACTCTGTAGACCAGGCTGGCCTCCAACTCAGAAATCTGCCTGCCTCTGCCTCCCAAGTGCTGGGATTACAGGCGTGCGCCACCACCGCCCGGCTTTCTATTTTTCTTTAATGCTGTTGTATTACATTTATTTATTTGGAGGGCTGCAGGGCATGCTGTGGTGACACGGAGGTCAGAGGGCAGCCTGCAGGACTTAGCTTTCTTTTTTGACTGTATAGGTCCCACAGATTGAACTCGGGTCCAGTCTTAAGGTCACTGCCCTTTTATGCCTTTTTATGTTAGTCTGTGGTCTTTTTTTATTCCCCTAAACTATGAAAACTAGCAGTGCCTGGGCCTTGCCATCACCGAGCTTTGCAAACAATGAAAAACTGCCTTTGAAGGGAGGGGTTTCTGAGACCCTTCTTGGTAAGAGGCCACAAGCTGGGGACCCTCATTGTTCCCCATTGTTTCTTCCCCATCTTTCCTTCTTAAACAGATCGACTTGGAGAACCGAAGCCCAAGCAAACCAGAGTGAGTACTGAGGCACCTGCCTCTCCCTGCCCTGCTCCTCAGTGCCAGCTCTGAGTCCCCCAGCCAAGAACTTAACCACAGATCAAAGAGAGCTGAATAGTCCCAAACCCACTCTGCTGTACCTTTAAATTTCACACTATTATTATGACCACTGTTACTACGACTACTGTTGTCAATGTTATGGTAGAAGAACAGAAACACCCAAGTAGAAAGTGAAGTACTTCAAGTGTATGTCAGCTAAGACAACACTGAAGAGGGAGCAGAGCAGGCTAATAGGGGGAGGGGAGAAAGAAGTGGGTATCAGGTGGGACATGCTCAACATACATGCATACAACAGTGACCTTACATAACACACTGCCATGTACAATAAATAATAACAATGAAATTACATGTGTGTGTTCGATTTGCAAAGAGGAAAGATGGTTGTGTAAGAACGTGCTGAATGACTGCCCTGCACTCACTCTGAGCCACTCACAGAACTGGAGCTCTGTGTCAGAGCAGACTCATCAAGCCCTTCCAGCATCCCTGCCGTCCAGGCTTCTAGAAGAAGCAGGCTCCGGGGTTAGACAAGTGAGGGGCTTCCTGAAGTTGCCCTTCCTTTACAACTCAGGCCATGGCTTCATCTCTACCTTGTGTCACTTGTCATTCTGTCCCAACACCTGGAGTGCAAGCATCTGGAGATGTGCCCACTGGGAGTCGGTGCTAAGGACAGGTGGCACCAAGCCGTGTGTAAGGCACACAACTTGTAGGTCTTAGATCCTCCCTGTTTCTTTCTGAGACTTGCCTGTAGTCAAACGTATTGTATGTATACATTCCTTATAGCTACCTGTCATGTAAGACTTGCCTGTAGTCAAATGTATTGTGTGTATACATTCCTTATAGCTACCTGTCATGTAAGAGAAGCTTGGGAGAGACAGGTAGAATATAACTTCTGACCAAAGCTGTCCCCTCCACAGTCTCTCTGCCACGCCTGGTGGACCTGGACTGGAGAGTGGATATCAAGACCTCCTCTGACAACATCAGCCGCATGGCTGTCCCCACCTGCCTGCTCCAGATGAAGGTATGCCCAGTGTCAAGCTCCTCAGAGGCAAAAGGGAATGAGAGTTAGTTGGCCTTCCCCCCCAGTCATCTAAAATACCAGCAAAGTAAAAATAATACTACTACTCCCTCCCAAATGTGGTGCTCATTCACAAGTTATGCCTGGAGGACCGTCTTGACTTAACATGGTCATGATAAAATAGTTGCAGAAGGTTCAGGAGGATGGATGCAGGATGTGGTATTGTTTTTTAGATGATGTGCTAATGTCTGAAGGTGTCCATCTTTAACAGCAGGGTTATACATGTAGATGTCAGATAGCCCTCGGGATCCCTCAGATGGGCAGTCTCTCACTAGCTTCCTTTCCTGTAGACTTGGGCTATCCCTGCTGCAGCACAGCCCGAACCACCCTTGGCAGCTGAATGGCCAGCACTTCCTCCATAGTCACATGCCCTGTGTCATTATCTTCACCTTATTGTTCTTTTCTGAGCATCACAATGGCCCATGCCCATCCGTTTTATAGGATTTGGGTAGTTAAAATTAGAAGGGTGCAACTCAGCATCTGTCGAAGGTGAAGAAGTATCTTTAACAGATCCCTTTCAAATGATAGTAACATTTCATCTCCTCTTTTTAAGACCAAATAGCTATAATTGGAACTTTTCTGTGTCCTGTTGCTTTATGCATGCCATAGAGCCCACTTGTCAAAGTGTGGTATGAACAGGTACTGTTTTCTCGCATGAGTACTGAGACCCAGTATCAGGGAGGTCAGCCTGCCTCGCTCACCCATAACATGTAAAAGGAAAGTGACCCAGGCCTTCAGAGCATCTCCTTCACCACCCTCTGCTAAAGAAGGAAAGGCCACGATTCTCTGCTGCACTCAATAGCAACTTCTCTTTAGGAGCCCAAAGAACTGAATAGGGTTCACTTCCAGGGAGAAACAAAGACAGGCAGCTTTGACTTTCTGGGCCATGTTCTTCTTGCAGATCCAGGAGGATCCTAGTCTGTGTGGAGGAAAACCCTCCATCTCGGCTGTGACCATGGAGCTGAGCAAAGAAACGCTGGACACCATGTTAGATGGGCTGGGTCGCATTCGGGACCAGCTTTCTGTTGTAGCTAATAAATAAGGCTCCTGGCCTGAGAAGGTGTGATTGTCAGCAGAGGCTGGCAGTGGGCAGACAGTGGGATGGGGGCGCTGCTGCTACTCAGAGGGCACAGTGGAGGAACGGAAGCTCACGCCCACTGCTCCTCTCTTCTCTTCCACCTTTTGTTTTACCTGAGGATGAGCAGAAGCCTCCATCTCTGAGAAGGCCCTGTGTGGAGCTAAACTATGGCCAGCCGTGGCAGTGTGAGGGAACATGGTCTTTATCAGCTGCCTGTGCTGCTGCTGTGGTTCTCACCTAAGGTGTTTACCTCCAACTTAGCTCAGCTGAGCTCATTTCCAGCCCTAGACTACATGGAGGGAATTAGGGATGATGCCAGCAGTGCCTACTCCCCCATCAGAGAAGTCAGCAGACAGATAACAGCATGGCCCTCAGCCCCTTCTCTGAGCTTGCAGCCCTGCTGGGCTACAGCTCCAATTCGGAAAGCTGGAACACACCATTTGCCACTATTCCTGGACTGAAAAGTAGAAAGGATTGGAAATAAATAACAGTGATGATTCTGGTTGTGGTTCTTTTTATTTGAGTTTATGTCTTCAGCCCTGTCTAACTCTCATGTGGGTAAATGACGTCAACATCTTACTTCCAAGTGAAGCTCACAACTGCATGGTATGAGGTGATACAAGGTACATGGACCTTACAACTTTCTGCTGTCATCTATCATGTGTAAAAAAAACAGAGTCAACAGTCAGTGGAGGCATTCCTGAGAGTGTAGCCTCACAAGAACACCTCTCTCATGTGCCTCACATGTCACGGAACCCCTTGTCCTTTTCTCCTTCGATATCTCCACAGAACAGTGATCCCCACCATAGCACAGTGCAGCCTGACTGGTTGTGTGTGTGTGTGTGTGTGTGTGTGTGTGTGTGTGTGTGTGTGTGTGTGCACGCGCGCGCATGCACGCACATGCATGCACAGGAAGCAGCACCACTGGTGAAGAATAGAGGTTTGGCAGCCAGGCAGCCAGTCTGGGAAGATAGCTCTGCTTCTTGATGGACGACGTGCTTGACCTCTAAGGATAAATTCCTGTCCATCCCTCCTTCTCTTCCTTTTTAAATTAAGTAGACACATAATTGTGTCTTCCTTGTAAGAGGACTGTGGAGATTAAATAGTATAACACACCTGAAAGCACTTATCACGGGAACAACTCAGGCTCAATAACATTAGCTTTGACTATTAATAGGAACAGCAGTAGGAAGCTCTGGGCATCCATTGCATTGTCTACCCAGTAGGGTTGTATGAGGATGGATGCCGTTTTCCTCCCTTTATGGATAAGACAGCTAGCTCACAGAGGTTCAGTCACCCGCTGGTAAATGGCCTCATTAGGATGTGGGGCCAGGTTTCTTTAGCTTGCTCTCCGAGATACAGGACTGCAAGAGATGAAGATCTTTAACTAGCTTGGTTTGGAAAATCTGAATCTGCAGGAAAGATAAGAAATCTAACCTCTGGCTACCCAGTGAGATACTGGAAAATCAAGACAAAGCTTCTCATGGTGAGCAACCCGATCTCATACAAAATATTTTTATTAATTCTTTTGAGAATTGCGTACAATGCATCTTGATCAAATTTATACCCCTTCCCTACCCCTACCTCTCCATTCTTTCCCAACTTTGTGTCCTCTTTTTTGTCTTTTGTTTTTTTAAAGATAACCCATTAAGTCAAATGTGTGCTCTCTATACACTTATGGTTATAGAGCCATTTCTTGGTAGACAGTTGACTTAACAGGGACCATGCCCTTAAAATGGACTCGTCCTCTCCCAGGAGCTGTTACTTGTCAGTATCTCTAGGAGTGGGAGATTATGATGCCCACCCCCCTCTAGATTGGTGACTGGATGAATCTTGTCTGGGCAACTGTAGCTGTTATGAGTTCATCAGTACAGGGTCCTGTTGTGTCCAGGTCCAGAAGAGACTTTTGAGTCTGGTCCCCTCTGACCTTTGGCGCTTAGTCTTCCTGTCCACGCTGCAGTGGTCCCTGGGCCTTGACGGTGGGGGGTATAATACAGATGTCCTGTTTATGACTGAGAACTCCACAAACATTGTTCTTCAGCCACCCATGAATTCTGCACTAACCACTGTCTACTGCACAGAGGAACTTCTCTAACGAGGCCTAAGAGCTACACTAAGCTGTGGGTACAGGGATACAAAATAAAGAGCAGTAGGCTGTTCTTAAAATTGTTGACCTGAACTCTTCGGGATCACACCTAGAGAGAGACTATTAATCCTGTGTGTAGAAACAGACTATTTCATAATTTTCATTTCATAGCTGAGGTCATGGACCTCAGCCCCCAGCCCACTACTTCATGTTGACAGTCCCTTGCTGTTCTCAAGTAGGATTCAGCCTTGACTGGAATTCATCCCTTTTTCCCTTCCCACTCCGTTAGCATGCTGAGACCTCACATTCCTGTTTCTCAGGTTCCCACCACCCATTGTCATTCATAAGAACTCAATTACAAGGAGCCCTGTATTAGAGCTGGGAGATTGGCTATTCTATTTGAATGCAATGACACTGTATGAGCTTACCTGACCCTGAGCTTACGTGGAAAAGTCAGCAAATGTCTGGTGCCCTTACATAATCTGTAAGGGACTTGATTGTGTTGCTGTTGTTTGCTTTGTTTGCAAGGATAGACTGTTTTCTGGTACTATATTTCTGGTTGGGTCAATACGATTTCAGAACCTCTCCCCTCCCATCGATCTCTAAGGCAGTTCTTGATTTGATGATTTTCTGGTACTACTCTGTATGATGAGCAGCACTGTGTAAGCCCCTTCCCCAGGGTGTAGGGATATTTAAGGTGTAGACTCTGTCCATCAAAGGGTAACAGTCCATCTCTGGGGTGACACTGCTCCTGGCTGGCCACCACATTCCGCTCGCACAGCACAGAGGCGAACAGCTTAGTCTTGATCAATGTGTCTGTCACTGAGACTACCGTAGATATGTCTCACTCCAGAAAGCCAGCCTGCCTTTCCATGCCAGGATCAACAGAGCCTCTGGGCTCTGACAGTGAGTCAGCAGAGCTGAGACCTGCTTTCCTCAGAGCTCACCTGCTTCAGACCACCCAGACCCCAGAGGTTGATAAGGGAGGTCAGGGTGTTGAGCCAACCCCATCAGTCTTCCTGCTGCTGGATGAGGCTGTGTTGGAGTGTCTATGTGCATGTGAGACATGGTCTTGAATCAGCCTTGAACATGCAAGGCAGATGGGCCAGTGAGTTCCAGGGATCACAGGATGTGGCACCACACCCAGCTTTTTCATGTGAACTCTAGGGATCTAAAACCAGGTCCTGTGTTTGGACAGCAAGCACTTTACTATCTGAGCGTCTCCTCAATGCTGCTGATTCAGTAGCAGAAGACAATTTGTGATCGTCCACTGGTGACCTATGTTTGTCTTGAGTGTGGTGACTTCAGACTCTCCTAGATCAGCCCTGCCTTGTATCCTCTGTGGATCCTAATCATCCTTTACTTTCCTTTTCTCACGAGAGTCAGCCACTCAGTGAGGTCTCTGCACACACAGGCACCCTGTCCAGGCATTGCTAGTCAAACTATCTGGCCTGCTGTTCACAAATTTCCAAGATGTGAGTCCAATGTGGTGAGAATGTTACCACAAGCAAGGAACTTTTATTCATTATCATTCCTTTTACATTCTTTTGTTTCTGTTTATTTATTTTTATTTGTTTGTTTGGTATGGTTTTTCAAGACAGGGTTTCTCTGTATAACCCTGGCTGTTCTGGAACTCTCTTTGTAGACCAGGATGGCTGTGTGTGCGTGCGTGCGTGCGTGCGTGCATGCGTGCGTGCGTGCGTGTATGTGTGTTTATTCACTTAGAGCCTGTGCTCTTAACCACTGAGCGATCTCTCCAACTCCTTATGTTTTAATCTAGAAGCTATTGACCATCTAGCACTTTGAAGGTTTTCAAGCCATTAGACTGTTCTGAGCCTGAATCCACTGTCTTCCAAATCCTGATAATTCCTGAGTATTCTTAACTGCATACTGTTGACTATTATACAGTCAAATCTTGTTTGAGGGAAAAAAAAAAAGTTTGCTAACAGTAGTACAGGGATGGTGCCAGAGGACCGTAATCTCCGAGGAGAGTTTGCTGGCTCTGAATGCTTGGGAAAGGCCCCAGTGGACTTTCTCCTCTGCCTGATCTTCCACATTGTTTCTGTGGTCATGTGAATGGTCTGTATACTTTTCTCCCTCACCAGACCCCTCATCCTACAACTTGAGTACCCGGATGGTGGCAGTTCCTGTCTGTACTGAGTTTCCAGCTAAAGTGATAGCCTGTCTCTGGGATTAATTTCATAAAAGATGTCACTGGTTAAGTGACAAGAGGGTACCCTTCAGAGGTGACTCAAAAGCCTAAAAGGCCTAAAATCCAAACAGGAAGGAAATTGCTGCCTGCTTCTCACATGGATGCAGCTGAAACTTGCATGATAAACCCAGCAGATGGCGCGCTTGTTCTCTCAATCTCATCTGGCCTAGCAGGGAAAACAAAGACCAGGCCTGGGAAAGGTGAGGTGACAGCAGACCTTTCCCAGAACCCCTGATAGGGAGAGGCTACCTGTAAAAGAAGCCCTCAGATCCAGGCCCGTTACTTCCCGTTATCTCCCCGGGCAACAGAGGTTGGAAGTCGGAGAAGGGTTAGGACAGACTCCCAGAGACCCCTTTCAGGGCTTGTCCCCTAATTACCCCCCCCCCCCCCCCCGCATCTGCCACAGGCTAGTAAATCCAGGAATCTGTGCATTAGGATCCACCAGACACAGCTTCTCCAAACAAGGTTTGTTAGTGGCAAGCGCAGGTCCAGGATTCAACCAGCAGAGAACCTTCTGTACCTGTGGTGGATAGTGGAGGCAGGATGCAGGTCTAGGGCTGCTTGAACTAAATCTTCATCTGTATAAGAAAAAGATTAAGCTTAACTCTTCCTGACAACACTGCTTGGAGGGGATTAATTATGTATGAAGGTATCTGAGTTGTGGGAGATGCCCATGATGGCTGGTGGTTAAACTTCTGCTCTGTGTGAGCTGCCTCTTCCCTGTGTAGAAGGCTACAGTTCGGATGTGAGGGAAGTTTGCTGTGCTCTGGCCCCCACCCCATCCCAGGTTACTCTCTGGACTTCCTTGCCTTTGGGCTCAACAGCTTTCTCCGATTTCTGTCTCTCCTTCTTCCTCTTTCTCCTCTTCTTCCTCCTCCTCCTCCTCTTCCTTCTCCTTCTCATTTTCCTCTACCTTCTCTTCCTCTTTCTCCTCCTTCTCCCCCCCCCCCTCCTTCTCCCTACTGTAGGATCTGTCTGAATAGAGTCTAATGGCATTCCCCTACCCCAAATTCTTAATGGCTCTTTAATGCCCCAGAATAAAAGCTAAACTCAGAATTGATACTCAGTGTCCTTCATAACCGGATTTCCACCTACATTTTAAGCTTTTGGAACAAAATTGAAGAAATTGGCTTAAATCTGAATTAACAGGGTAAAGTCCAGGGGATGGAGGGACTGGAAGTAGTTGGTAATGAACATGGACAGGTCTGGGTACCAAGAATGGAGATGCTCTTGCTTTTCATATTGTCTATTTTTTTTCTCTTGCTCTCTTACTGTGTCAGAAAGAATCTTGCTATATAGCTCAAGCCAGCTTCAAATACGATTCTCCTGCCTCAGCTTCCTCTGAGGGGATGGTGACTTGTCCTCTTGATGTGCCTTTCCTTAAGCACAGAGTCTAGAATTTGCAAATTATTTTGTCCCTAGCACCTAAGACAGTGTCTGCAGCTACAGGTGCTCAGTCAGTATTCACTGGAATGCATGCAAGCATGAATGAGGATGAATGTCCTGAACGTGCCTAAGGTTGACTAAACAACTGTCTCCAGTGTTCACTAGCCCCTGACCTTTGCTAACCTGAGAAGCTGGAAGCGGGGGCCACTGGAGAACAGTGCAGTCAAAAGAAAGAAATGTACCAAGCAGAGCATCCTTGGTCTAGCAACAGGGGGAAGTCATGATGACAAGGACTGTCATGCCCACAGCCTCTCTGAACACTCCATCCTAAACCTCCCAGGAAGGTCAACCTGACTGCAGGGCTCTGGTCAGCCAGAGGGCATGCCTGTCTAGCCATCTGTTTCCCAGGATACCATTTCCCTGGCACAGATGGCACCTGGACCTTCCTCACTGTTTCAGTGAGCTGCAGAGGGAGGACCCAGCATTGCTGAAGCTCAGCCTAGTCTCTTTCGACCCTGTTTTCTCCATCACTCCTCTTCCCCCCCAACCCCCCGCCCCATATGGCTGTATCATTTCAGTGCCTTCCCAGAAGAACTCCTCCTTCTGGCTGGCTGCTCAGCACCTCGCAGATGGAAATCTCGAACATTTGGGAGAGGTTAAAAAGCATTTTCAAACTCTGCCTGATTTCTTTTTTTCAAGCTGGGGATTGAACCCAGGGCCTTGCATGTTTGACAGGTGGTCTACCGCTGAACTCCAACCCTGGTCCCCACTGAACTCCAACCCTGGTCCCCAGTGCCCTTTTCATTGCCTAGAAGGGCCATCTGTTTCCCTGTTACCATCCCGGGGCATCCTCATTTCTCACCTGGAATCCTGGACCAGGCTCTAATTAGGCTGCCTGCTTGTTCTCCCCAAGTTCAGTCTTCATGAAAGTCAACCTGAAACAGGACAGATTTGTGGGGAGAAGAGGAAGGGAGAGGAGGCCCTCAGCCAGGAGTCCTGTTGGAATCTCACAGCAGTTGACAGCTAAGAACTCCAGGATAATTAAAGATTGCCTATGTAGAAAAAATATTTTTTTAATATGAAGGCATTTCAAATAAGAATGTTAAAATATCAGTAAATCATACTTAAGATCTAAGCTGACCCTGGATGGCCCTGTTCATTTGCTATGTGAGAACGTGCAGGAATCTGCCCAAGACTTTAGGAATCTCACAAAAATCCCAATTTACCATCAAAGGTACATCAGGTGCCCCAGTGCAGCCCTTGAGACCCACACTCTCTAAACAGACTACAGTTATCTCCAAGGGACCACTGGAGCAACTCGATAATCTCATGTATTAAAAAAAAAAAGGAACAGGGTGGGGGGTGTCTTCTTTGTTGTGGTTTGTTTGTTTGTTTGTTTGTTTGTTTGTTTGAGACAGGTTTTCTCTGTATAGTCTTGACTGTCCTGGAACCCACTCTGTAGACCAGGCTGGCCTCAAACATAGAGATCCACCTGCCTCTGCATCCTGAGTGCCGGGATTAAAGGCGTATGCTACCACTGCCCAATAAATGGGGGAGGGGCATTCTTAGCAGCCCCTTGAGATGTGACTGAGAGCCACCAAAATAGTTTCTGTGGTTACTGATAAGACATTTGTGTGTGACTCTCCCTTGAGAAGCTCACACTCACACTTGAGTCTGTCCACCCGCCTCCCGCACTCCTCTTTTTATCAACCCTATACATAAATCCTTGTGAAATATCTTCCTAATAAAATCCGGCTTCACTTCCTGTCTGCTCATCCTGAGATTCTTTTCTGTGGCTAAGTCAAGAATCTTACCTTTGCCTGAGTACAAGACCGAAGAGCTAAGGTAGCATCCTGGGGCTGTGCCTCTGGCCCATGCCCCACTGCCATCCACAAACCTAGTTTTGTTTTACTAGCCAAACCTGCTCAGGCTTCTTTATCTTAGTAAATTACAGCCCCAGTGGGAAGTGTAGAACAGCTCCCTGCCACCTCGCTTTCCCTGACACAGCCTCACCCTAACTGTTTAATGCATGAGCACACCGGATGGTCCTCTACCTCCTAATATACTCTGCTTGGCCCATTCTTCTTTATGTGCCCATGCTGTCACAGCACAAAGACATCCATCAGCCTCTGCCTCCCAATATTTTGTTGCTTCCCACCACTCCACTCCCCTGCCTCTGTCAGTTCCAAGGCACCTCTGTATTTCCAGTTGCAGAGCCTTGGTATACCCTATGCCTACCCCCATAGTCTCCCTGCTCTTCAAAAGAGTGGCTTCCTGTCATTTCTTCAGGCTTACCTGGAAGACCTCTTTCTCTGAGAAACTCTAGAGCAACTCCCTCGGAAACAGTTCCTCTCTGGATTTCCAGCCCCTGTTTCTTCCACCATCCTGAAATAAAACTGTGTTAATTCAATGAGTTCACATATATTGTAAGTCATTCCTCATGCTCGTTGTTTGTCTTCTTGTTGGATGTTCCATGTGACTGAGAGGCTTGATTTGTTCACAGTATGTCTACAAAGCCAAGCAGAAGCTCAGGACCAGAAAATATCATAGTGAACAGTTGTTCCATGCAGGTAATACGTAACTGAAGATGTTTTGTGCCATCTGTCACTGCTCTGTACCTCAGAAGGCCTTTCCCAGGAGCATAAGTGTGTGGCTCTGGATTCTATCCTCCCTCTACATGGCTATCTGACCTCTGGGCAGTGGAATACTGAGGACATGTGGGGGTTTCACACTGACTGCAGTCCTCCTGAGAGCATCATTCTCAAGACCTCTATGGACTTCTGATGACCCTCTGAGATCAGCCTATCAACAGAGAGTGTATCTTTACTTCAGCACCTGCACTGGAAGCCACCATGCAAAACATACCGCAAGTACATACACTAGGAATGTTCACAACATCCCTCTTGATGATTTTATTATTGTTGCCTGTTTAATTTTTGATGCCCACATGCTCACACCCAGATGCATAGCTAAGCCTTAGCAGTCATACAGCTATCCCTGAGTCTAAGTCTTATAGAAGACACATCGTATGAAAAGATCACCCTCAGAGGATAAACATGTCAGAATCACTGGGAAAATGCCCCAAGGGTTTGATCATCAGAGACTATGGGCACCAGCCCACATTCCTGCTAATACCAGCTCGATCAAAATCCAAAGGGAACTAGAGAAGGCTCTGGGGACCTCTGGCTTTATGGTCTCAGGTGAGACTAGAGAAGAAAAATGAAGAAGAAACTTCACTAATATCAAAGGTCACCTCATGGAATCATGATATTGCAGGCAGAGGCAAGGCTGAGGTTGGGACTAACAGGAAATGCTAGTTGTTTGGGGGCTGTTTTTTGACTCATGTCAGTGCACAGGGTGTCTCTAAATAGGTTTCATGTAACTTTTCCTGGGAGACATGGACTGATACCTTTTCACTTCATATAGGACACAAACAGCAAACCAAAGAATGATTTCACCCAACTTCAGCTGGTAAAGCACTGGATTTCTTAGGGTTACTTACAAGACCACTGGTAATTCAAAGGCAGCTGTATTACTGAAAAGCCTGCCTCAGCAAGGGTGACAGTCCATGTGGCTTAGTTAGGGTTTCATTGCCATCATAACCAAGGGAACTCTTATTCTGGCTGGCTTACCGTTTCAGAGGTTCAGTCCATTATCATCATGGTGTGAAACATGACAGCATCCAGGCAGACATGATACTCTACATCTTGATCCAAAGGCAGGCAGAAAAAAGACTCTCCTCTGCAGGCAGCTAGGAGGAGGGTCTCTTGACACTGGGTGGAGTTTGAGCATAAAAGGAGGAGACCTCAAAACCCACCCCCCACATTGACACACTTCCTCTAACAAGGCTCTATCTCTCCAGTAAGGTCACACCTCCTAATAGCGTCACTTCCCATGAGCCAAGCACATTTAAACCACCAATTATGAAAGCTGCAGCTCTGTGGAAGAGTTTCCTTTTCTGGTGATTGTTACTGGGAATATAACCTTGGCAATGGTATTGTGAATTTTGTAAGTTTTAGGAGTTCTGGGCCTTATAATTTGCATTTATTTGGGGGGGGAGTTGTACTTTTAATTTTTTTCAAAGCTGAATTTTAAGTATTAACGTATTAAGTATTAAGTTCTTAAATGCTTTAACCTCCCTTCTAGCCCACCACCCACCAGAGGTAATGCAAAAGTGAAGACCAGGGAAGACTCAAGACCAAGAAGCTTTGAACCTCTAGCTCTACCAGCAAGCCTCAAGCTCCTTTCACATTCCGTTGAGTCCTTTTTACACTCCTTCCCAACATCATGTATCCTCTACAGGTCTTGCCTCAGCACATGCATCTGTCTCAGCTGGCATCACTCTGCCAATCAGCCTGAGTCCTTGAAAGCAGCAAGAAGCCATAGCACACCACCAGAAGTTTTTTGATGCCTTTCTCTCTATGGAGTCCTGACCAAAGGAGCTCAATTATGCTATGTAAGGCAGACCAATACATGCATGTCATTAGTGAAGAATCATCACATGTCCTTTCACGTGCTTGCTTTAGCAGAACATCTTTTCACCTGTGCCTGCTTCAGCAAAACGTTCTTTCCGGTGTTTGCCTTAGCAAACCATCCTTTCACTTGTGTCCACCTCAGGAAAACACTCCTTCACGTGTTTGCCCCAGCAAAACACCATCCAACACAACTGACTCTCCAAAGAACCCTTAAGTTCCCAGTTTAGGGGGTGTGGCACATTTCCTTTATTTATGATCTTATGGCCCTCTTGCAAGCCTCCAAGAGAGGATGTTTGAATTGAGGCTATAGCTCCAGAGCACTAGGGAATCCACTGTGGGTTCCATGTTCTTCCTTCAAGTTTGCTCTGCCACATTTTCCTGTGAGATTTTCTGCAGGTTCATGGCCCCACCCAGACCAAGGGCCAAAGTCACTTGAATGGCCTTCTTTAGGGCAGAGGCTTCCAAGGGTCCAGGGCATGGCATGACTAAGAACTGAGGCCCCAGAAAATGCATATTCTGGCCTTGTTCCCCTTTCCAACCTCCCAGTGCTTCTTACTTTCCAGACTCTCCATGAATAGGCTTGTATGAGAGTACACTTGCCAGCGAGAAGGCCAGCCATCTGCTGCTCAGACTGGAGACCAGTGCCCCCGACCCCTCACTGGTAAGACCTATGATGAAGGAGAACAGCTTAGGTTAGGAATGGTGATTGGTATTTTGTTGGGCCCCATTTCGGCCCTGGTTTGGGCCTTGTGGACAAACCTGAACCTGGCTTGAGTTTGAGACCTGTCTTAGTCACTTCCATACCAGAATGATTCAATAGGACCTGTTTGGCCCAGCCTCTGCTCAGCTATTGCTGATGTAGAGCTTTGCAATTGGCCCTGTCAGTCACCCCATACTCGGTCACCCTTCCCCACCCCCTACGTCATCTCACCCCACCAAAACTCCTCCTCCCTATGCTCCAAGTTTATATAAACAAGAGATTGTTACATTAAAGTTGAGTTCCTGCTTGACAAGACTCCTGGCCAGGTGTGTTTCATTGGGTCTCGGACACTCACCACCCTGCTCAGCCCCGGAGAGACCTGGTGGGACCGGGACCTCTCTCTCTTCTCACCTGGACCTGCCGGCTTTAAGAAGCCGACAGTATTTGTTGGATAGTACATGCCTGGGTGTGGTCTATCTTCTTCCCTCACAGTCCCATTGTTAGCAGTGTTAGCCAAGGGTCCTTTGTGTTTGTTATGAAGAGTCATAGGGAAGGGTTCTGCCCTCTGCTGTCACAATGTGACTCCAAGAATCCCACTTTTTTTTGATCTTACTGTCCACCTTGGATCATCTCCCTCTCTTATTTGGACTCTTATGCAGTGATTCTCAACCTGTGGGTCACGAGTGGGAGTTGCTTCTGTTTTCCGTAACTTATATATTCACAAATTAAAGCGCAGAGAATCCTCCGGCTGATTGATGCTTTGTATTTGATGCCAAAGACCTTTGATTTCCTCTGCCTCCTTCCCCAAGTTCACTCCATCTGCCCCCATCTACAAGGACAGAACCCTGAACCTCAACACTTCTTCCTTTGCCACTCCCCATCAAAGGAAGGCAATCCATTCAGGCATGCCAAGCTTCTTTTAAACAAAGGGAAATTGGAAATGGAGCCAAAAATTAAGAATTTGGAGAAAGCAAGAAAGCAGCTCGAGGCCCAGTCACAGAAGTCAGATAGATAATGTGTGCCAGGTGATGCTGAGGGTGCCTGCCCACTGGCTCACAGCAACATGCATAAGCTTGCTTAAGTGTACTGTCCATCACTCTCCACCAACCCCAGGCATCCGGGGAAAGCACTAGAAAGTTGTTTTAACACCAGCTTTACCTTATAGTTGTCTAAGGTCAGAGATACAGATCTGAGCTGCTCATGGATCTCTTTATACCCTGTCCCTTTGTATTGACCTTGATCTCCATCTCTGAGTAGCTATAACAGCTAATATTTATGAGCATCTGTTGCAAGCCAGACATTGTTCTGAGCCTTTCATATAGTTAGAGTATATAATTCATGCAACAGCTCCATGGAATAAGAATTGTTATTCATATTTATAACAAAGAGGAAAACAGGTCCAGGAAGAAATTTGTCCAAGGTCACATAACTAATAAAGAAAGCTGAGAGTTGCTCCAGGCACTCTTGTTCCAGAGCTTGTGGTCTTCTCACCCCCTCTCCCATCATGCATTGCTCAAGCAAGATAACAGTGGTGAATTCACCTTGTTCCCAATGCATGCTCCTAGTAGTTCTTTTGTCTCTCTTAGTATACTTCCTCCCCGGGGATATGGAGTAGCAGGATAAATCCTTCCTCCTGGAAGCCAAGTGTCCAGTACACAGGCTTGCAGAACAAAGGACACGCATATGCCTTTGGAAAATGCTTGAAGAAGAATAAAGTGGTAGAGGAACTGGGGTTCTGGATGAGAGGTTACTGACCACTCTTTTTCTAATACACATAGCTGATGTTTACCAAGTTCTAATGTGTCAGGTACTGTTTGAATTATGAATCAGAAGAAGCTATGCTATCCAGCCTCACAGATGTGCCACCACCCCCCCCCCATGATTCTCACCCCTGCAATTCTTGCCCTTGTCTAGTTGTCTCCCATGATGAGTCAGAGCTGACCTGTATCACCAAGAGATCCTGAGTAACAGTGTGTAAATCCATCACCACCTGCTCCTTGTTTTTTTGAATGGTTCTTTTATAAAGAAGCCAGCTACCACATGGCAACAACATTCATATGATCCTCCTCTGGGCAAGCCTATGGCCAACAGCCATATGAGTAAGGCCACCTGGAAGTAGGCCTTCTATCTCAACTTAAGTCTTCAGATAACACAGCACCAGCCAACATGTGGCACACCTTCATGAGACAGCTTGAGCCAGAAATGCCCAAGGGTTAGCCCTGAATTCTTGACCTGTACAAATGTCAAGATATATAAAATGATTTTTGTTATTTTATGCCATTAAGTTGGGAGCAATTAATTACTACCCAATAAATACTATGTTAACTTAATCATTACAATAGCTGTACAAAATGTATTTTCCTAAGTGCTAAAGGTGAAGCAATTATTTAATTACTAAAGTGATATAGCTAAGAGAGGGAGAGAATTCTTGCCAAGGAAATTCCACCCTGACACCCTGAGCCTATCCTCTTGGAGGTTGTGTGACAATGTCTCTGCTGTGAGTGGTTTTCAGGTGGAGGTAAAAGTTTCTGCTGTGTGGGAAGGCCATTAAAGGGCTCCCCAAAGTTAGTTAAACCTTAGAAATTCTTTATTAAAAATTAATTATCTCTAGTACATTTTCAAAAAAATTTTGTCTTGCTGGGTCTAAAATGTGGCCTTCAGGTGGTTCTTCACATGTGTCTCAACACCTAGTGATCTTTTTGGAACTCCTCTTTCACAACCATGATGACCTCATTTGTTTAAGCAGAGGAAATTAGATAATATTGCAATAACCAAGGATTTCATGGTATGACCCCCAGAGATTCATTTCCCTTCTCTTCTCAATCAGATACCCATTGAGCTGTCCTCCTGCATCTGAAGAGCAGCATCTGGAAGACACAGCTGTCATAATCACTGATGCAAGGCTAGGGAAAAAAAGAACACACTTGTTCATAAGGATCACACCTACAGGAAACGTCTTCCTTGCCCACCTACATTCACTGGCCAGGTCCAGTCTCAAGACACAGCTGCAAGGGAAGCTACAAAATCTGTCTTATAATGTAGCTGCAAGGGAAGCTACAAAATACAGAGAGCAAATACATACCAGGGAACCATTGAAATATCTGCCATATACGTTATTTGATTATAATGATTTCTTATTTATTCATCCACTTACTTATTGTTGTGCTGAGGACTGAATGCAGGGCTGTGAGCATATGAGGCAGACTCTGTGTCACTGAATCTTGGTCCCATTGCTCATCTTGATTCCTTAACTAGATGAAAATTATTTAAAGTCAAGGATGTCCTTTAATTTGTTCCCTGTGGGCCTGACACTTCCCAACCCCCTAGACTTGATGGGGCAGAACTGTTCAGGGTGTGTGCTGATTTGTATGTGTGAATGTTCATGTGCGTGCAAGTGGATGCACAAGTATGTCTGCTTAAGTGTGGAGGCCAAAAGTCAACCTTGGGTGCTGTTCTTCAGGGACCATTCACCTTTGTATCCCCCTTGAGATGGGGTCTTTCATTGGCCTGAGATTCCCTTAGCTAGCTAGGCTAAATCTTTGCTAAATAAATTCCTCTAGTGCTGTCATCACTCTACTGAAGTGAACAGCTGGGCCTCAGTTACTTTGTGTGCAGAACAGGAACACCAGTGGGTGCCTTTGAAGGAACAGAGAAACATAGATTACCACAGCCACAGAACAGAAGCTCAAAAATGAGAGCTATTGTTACCTGGCCTAATATCTTTTGACATTCTGAATTCTGAAAAGAGAAGACAAGTGTTATAAATGGGAATGCTATTAGAATCTACTTAACCAAGGGTGTGAGAAGGATGAGCTACTGGGGCCCCATGAGACCCTTGAAAGGATACACAAATATTTCGTGTAGGCATGAATGCATAGGGACTTCCTACTCATCTTTTCTAATTTGTTTACAAAAGCAGGAACATGAAGTCCTCATTGTGAGATGCTTAGCCATTAAGGATTATAAGAGCTAACATGAACTGAGGACTTCCTGTATTTCGGGTAGGGCTTCAAGTATGTGGGGGGGGGGGGGATTCCATAGTTCATTTCACTCTGGTGGAAACCTCATGTAGTGCTGTTATTTTCATCTGTTTTATAGCTGAGGATCCTGGCTCAGAGAGGTTACATTGCTAAAGGAGTGACTGCAGAGCCCAAACCCACTGACACCAGAGCCACAGTCACTTGGGGTTCTGTTAGAAATGCAGACTCTGGCTTCCCAACCCCCTAGACTTGATGGGGCAGAATTGTTCAGGGTGTGTGCTGATTTGTATGTGTGAATGTTCATGTGCATGCAAGTGGATGCACAAGTATGTCTGCTTAAGTGTGGAGGCCAAAAGTCAACCTTGGGTGCTGTTCTTCAGGGACCATTCACTTTTGTATCCCCCTTGAGATGGGGTCTTTCATTTTCTTGGCCTGAGATTCCCTTAGCTAGCTAGGCTGGTTGGCCAAGGAGGCTTAGGAGCCACCCACCTTTGTCCCTCCAGTGCTAGAACCACAAGCATGCCCAGCTTAAATCAAAACAAAAACAAAAATATGTGTTCTGGGGACTGAACTTTGTGCAAGCACTTTTACAGGAGGAGCTTTCTCTCCTGCCCAGAATTCTGTTTCATAATGAGCTCTCCAGGTGTTTCTCAGCACTGTTAAAACATTGTAGAAGCCGGCATTCTGCCATCGTGTAGCTCCTCCATCCCACCAGCCAATTCCCCCAGCTCTATACTGTAGGCCTGTGTTTTACTAAACAGGCAAATGAACACTGTTGCCTACCGCCAATTTTTGTTCAAAGCCTTTTCTGCCTCTCAATATCAGAAAGCATAACAAGGAAAATACCTACTCCGAAATTAAATTACTTAGAATATGTTTTCTTTGTATCTTCAGCTATCCTCAAACTGGACAGCTCGGTCACCAGAACAGATGATTGGTCAAAACTGAATCAAAGCCCCCACCCACTCTGCATGAGGAGGAAAAAGCAGGGGCGTTCCCTGTAACGCAGGCTTGCTATTTTGTTGCCAAACCTATGCCTCTCAAACTCCTGTGCTGCAAACAAGTTGACTCTCTAGGCCCTCTGCTTCAGCTGTTTCTGCTTTGCCCCAACCCCTTTTGTATGTTCCCTCGGCTATCCAGATGGCAGCAGACACAGCAGTAAAGGTGGCTCCAGGCAGCAGCTCCCAGGCAGTAGTTCACAAGCCAGCTGCATATTTGATTAACAAGAAAGCTGGGCAGATGCATCCTATCGCAGAGGCAGTGATAGGATGCCAGCCTGTTTCATCTCTTCTCATCCAGGAGAAAAAAAAAATCACATTATCCTGATGCCTGGAAAATGAGGCTATAATGACAGCCATGGCGAGTGAGCACTGGCTATGGGTTAGGTATCCTGTGTTGTAAAACCCTTTGGTGGAGATAGCGTATGTTCCCTAATTTACACATAAGTATTCTGAGGCCCAGAGTGGCAGAATAACTTACCCAAGGGGACAGAGATGAAGGGTAAAGAAGACAGGATCAGGTGGGTCTATAGGCCCTTTCTAAGTATTCGGTTAATCATTGTACTAGTTATTATAAATTAGGATGGTAAAGCTGAACTTAGGAGAAGGCTGGCCAACAAAGGCTCTTTATGCAGCTGGGATTCACCTTGTGACCCTGCCGAAAATCCAAAATCTGCTAATGGTTCACAACCACTTATTGAACAGACAATACCTTGTGGTAGTTTTTCTGTCATGAATTTCTTTTTACTAATTTAGAGTTTTAAGCATATTGCACTAAAAATCCTGGAGGAGATGGCTTGGTTAGTATGCTGTGTGGCACACAAGCAAAAAAACACTTAAAAACTAGGTACTGCTTTGTGTCCACAATCTCAAGTCTGGGGAAGGGGACAGGGATAGGCAAATCTCTGGAGCTCATTGGCAGCCAGTTTACCCCAACCAATGAGCCCGAAGTTAGTGAGAGACTGTCTGAAAAAAAAAGGTGGAGACCAATTGAGGAGGACACCAACTCGGATCTCAAGTCTCTATATGCACACACATGCACACACACTTGCATATACACACACACTCATGAAAGCACATATTTATACCATATGCACATGCATACATGCATATATTATATAATTAGAATAATAATTATTCTGAATACTGAATTTTCTAGTGCTCCCCTAAATCTGTGTTGAAGACTAGTGTCTCACTTGAGCTGCTGAACCATACAAGGTAGACACACAGCAAGTAAACTGTTGGATATATGTAGATGGGGGCACTGAGTCTTGAAAGGTATGTCAGGAAATATACCTAAGCTCACACTGCAGGTAGCTGGGGCTGGATTCAATCCCAAGCCTCTCAGGCCCCACAGAAACATTTCTCTTCACAAAGCTTCCTTGGGGCCTTTCTCCATCCAGAGTCACTGGATCATATACTCTAAAGGAGGACTGGGGCCCAAGATCAACAGCTTTGCTCTCTGGACCACCCCAGACATCCCCTGACATTTTCCTGAACTTAGCCTACATGGCAGAACCTGTGGTTCACAGAGCGTGGTGATTACACTCTGGCCTGAAGCAGCCACAAGATGGGAAGCAAACATACAGAATTCTGAGGCCCTGAGGGAAGAGCTGTTCTGCCCTCCCTGAGGTTGGACTGAAGGTGCCCAGGTAACCCGAGCCTTTTCTCCTCCTCCCCCTCTCTTTCCCTTTCCCTTTCCCTCCCCCTACTCCCAATAGCAGCAGCTTGTGGGAGAACACAAACCCCAGTTCTTTGTCTCTTCTGTTTGGGTTTCCCAGCTACTTCTTAAAGCCACATAACTTGTTGGATGGAAGCAATAAACAGTGCAGACACTCTTTCAGGGAGCTGACTCGTTTTCTTCTCTGTGGAGCCTCAGCTGGGTGTTTGATGTTTCCTAGGAAACCATAGATCTTGGTGAGACTGGAAAGAGGCCTAGCTTCTGCCTCATCCCTTACTGGCATACCATGTCTTAGCTCTAGCTGAGGGTCAGATGGGTCCAGAGCTCTCTGCAGTGTCAACTTTTATTCAATGTCAGGAGCTTGGGGCGTTTTAAAAAGACAACCCATGGCTGCTAGTCCACTGGCAGCTTGGGATTGCTTCAGAGACTCAAACATAGGACCTGGTAGCCACCTTTGTCCAAAATATAAGCCTTTCTTCAAGAGTGATGGAGGATGATTAATCTCCAACACATGTCATCTTTACATCTGGTAGCCCTACGTCACGTTCAGGAATCGTGGTCACCCTCTTCCAAGTTAATGACATCTCAGCTTCAAATATTGGCATTACATGTCTTTAGAGGTCCAGGATTTGGTCTCCTCCTTGAAATGCTCAAGTCAGGAAGTTTTTCACAGAGATATAGTCACACTTCCTATTGATTCTGGGCCTTGAAACACAAAGCCTGACACAGTTGGCTCTGTCACTGTGGATGCTCAGCCCAGTAGGGCTAGCCTGAATATTTAAGGAAGCAGAAGAAATAACATTGAGGTGATACATTATTTGGCTGTGAATAGTCATCTATGCACACATAACAAGTTGCCTCAGAACTTGAAGACTCAAAGGGGACATATTTATTATCTCATGGTGATTTGTCCATCAGGAGTTCAGACATAGTTCAATCAGGTCTTTTGTCTCAGGTCTCTCAAAGGCCGAAATCAAGATGGCAGCCACATCTGAAGACTTCTTTTGGAAAATTTCCAGTCATGTGACACGTAGATTCCATTTCCAACTGTTGTTTACAGGTCACCAACAGCTCCTTGTAAGAATGCCCTGTCCTTCATATAAATATAATGCAAGAAGAGAGAGACAGACAGAGAGAGAAAGAGAGAGAAAGAGAGAGAGAGAGAGAGAGAGAGAGAGAGAGAGAGAGAGAGAGAGAGAAAGAACATCTTACATCCCAGGAGAAGGACATGCAAAATGCCATGAATATTAGAATCTGGGAAGCGCTGGGGTCATGTCAGAAGCTACCTCCTATAGCCTGTTTGGACTAGTAAACCACATCTAAAACTGTGCCTTCATCTTTTTGGAGATGGTCAAATACTTGCTGGGAATTCTTTATCTGTGGGTAGCCCTGCTAGACAGTTCATGACATTGGCCATAATGAGTTGGACCATGGTGGAATTTGACTGAAGGAAAAGAAAGCAGATGGAATGCTCAGAGAAAGACATGGGTTATTGACTTATTTAAAAAGTGTTCAAGGCATTATTAGGTATATGAAAGTCCACACAACAGCCACATTCCCTGCCTTTATGGGGTGTTGTAGGAAGAAGCATTGCTCTGCGTGGAACAAAGGCAATAGGTGATAGCTAAGCAGGCTGTGAGATAGAAAGGCCAGCAGTCACCATAGGGAAACACTCGTTTTAAGGAAGTGAGATGAGGGAGAAGGTGGCTCATCTTGCAATGTGTGTATGGGGGAAGTGGTGTAGAGGAAGAAGTGAGAGCACAGCTGTGGGAAGCCTGGGCCTAAGGCGACGTGAGCATGTGCTCTACTCAGCACCCAGTTTAACAGTCCAATTAAGACATGCTACTGTAGAGATGAGAAGAGCTCAGATTGAGTCTCGTGACCACTACTGAAGCAAAGGCATGGACCAGCCACCTCTGTGTCACCTACTAGGCTAGAGAAGGAGGGTCAGGTAGCCAGGCTCAACTTCATTTAGATCAGTCAAAATCATCAGTGACTGTGGTACCTCCTATCCATAGGATATTCGTTCTCCTAAATCACCTCTGCTTGTTGTACATGTGTGTAGGTAATATTCCCTTTATCTTTTGTTCTCCCCTCCTCCCTTTGGCCGTGGTAGGAATTGAACCTAGGGCCTTAGTGGAGGATAGGCAAGCACTCTATCTACCACAGAGCTATAGCCCTAAGTAATCCTCTGAGCAAACAGAGTACCCTTTACTCCCTGGGCCAGTTGCTTGACTGTAAACAAGATGCTTATCTCCATTTCAACCTTATTGAGTCCTGTATAAAGCTACATTTCAGAAAAGTTTTCAAATTGACAATTTTTCCTTACGATTTATTTTTTATTTTTATTTTTTTATTTTCCTCATTTCAGGCCAGAGCACGGAAGCAGGAGATTGAGCGGCCTTTGACTTCAGCTGAGGCTTTATGGCGGAATACTGCTCAGGTTTCTGGAGTCCCTACTGATTCGTTTGACTTGGTTTGTAATTCCAAATCTCCATCCAAGCTCCTGGAGCAGTGGTCAAATCAACCTTTGAAAGTCTCTCTGTCCGGTGATACATTCAGCATCATGTGCTTCCCTGGAAACTGGCCCTGGTGGGAGTATTTACACCACAGAACTTGGCAAATACCACAGCTCACAGCCTCCCCACACCCAGAGCTCCTGGTTAAACATTTACCTGCCTCTAAGGAGAAGCCTTTGGAAACTGCCTTATTAAATATTATTTTCTTGTCCTTTAAAATTTGTGGCATCTCTGGGTTATTTAGTTTCTCTGCCTGCCTCTCCCACACCACCACATTTAACATTTCCTCTCCTCAACAAGACTAACAACTCTGAGAACTGGTTGATAGAAATCCCAAAGCCCAGGACAATCCATGTAAGAAAATCTCAGAATTCTACAGTGAATGCCCGTCTTCCTGAACTTTACAAAAATCGTTTTATTATACCTCAGTTTAGCTCTGGTTAAGATTCATCTTCTATAGCTATGCCTCCACTCTGGTGTTTCCCAGCATGATACATTTTACAATGTGATCATTGTTTTTCCGAGACAAATTCACTTTACAAGGTCACGAGAAACAGGAGGAAGGAACAGAGGAAGGCAAATGGATGGTGACTATAGCACACGGGGGACAGGAACCTGGGTGTTTGAGCAGAGGGACTGAGTCTCTCTTGCAGTTAGTATTTTGTGTCTAGTCCCTGACATAATCACCAAAGAAGCTCACCATTGAATACATTTTCTCGACAATTTTCTAGACCTATTTTTAAAGTGCTAATTTCTTACTTTACCGTGTGTCAAGATCTTCACTGAGGGATCCGTTGTTCCAAGGGTTGTGCATTCCCCTGAAATTCTTACGTTGAAATCCTAACCGCAGGTACTCCAAAGGATGACTCTGTTTAGAGACAGTTTATTGGCTAGTTTTATGTGTCAACTTGACACGAGCTGGAATTATCATAGAGAAAGGAGCTTCAGTTGAGGAAATGCCTCCATGAGATCCAGCTGTAAGGCATTTTCTCAATCAGTGAAGAAGCAGGGAGGACCCATTGTGGGTGGTGCCATCCCTGGCTGGTAGTCTTGGTTTCTATAAGAAAGCAAGCTGAGCAAGCCAGGGGAAGCAAGCCAGTAAGTAACATCCCTCCATGGCCTCTGCATCAGCTCCTGCTTCCTGACCTGCTTGAGTTCCAGTCCTGACTTCCTTTGGTGATCAACAGCAATGTGCAAGTGTAAGCTGAATAAATCCTTTCCTCCCCAACTTGCTTCTTGGTCTTGATGTTTGTGTAGGAATAGAAACCCTGACTAAGACAGACAGATTCCTTACAAAGAGGCAGTGAAGTTAACCAGAAGTCATTGTTATGGTTCTCTTTCCACATGACCCTTTGCCCTGTAAGAACAAACAGATGTTCACAGACACTGTAGGGAGAATGTGTGAAGATAGGGGTAGGGGCAGAGGAAAGTTGGCCATCTATTTGCTGGGGGAAAAGCCTCAGAGAAACCAATCCAGCTGATGCCCTGATCTCAGACTCCTAAGAAACATAAGGAGATGAATTCCTGTTGTTTAGATCACCCAGCCTGTGGTTCTTCTGCACAGCAATCTTAGTAAACTGAGACAATTTTGTTTGGCTGCTTTTTACTACAAATTGTTATTTATATATTGGATAGAAATTTATGTAAGAAGGAGAACTTGGCCGGGGCTATGGTTTGCAGTTAGAAACTTAGTGGCTGGTCTGTTGTGCCATTGGGAGGGGAGAGAACACTTAAGCGGATCCTGGGTCTGGCAAGGTTGCTCCCAAGCCTGACAACATGAGTTAGATTCTGGAGATATATACAGTGGGAGGGAAGAACAGGCACCCCCACACACCCCAAACTTGTCCTGTAACTTCCACACATGTTTCATAGCACACGAGCTTTCTCTCCACAATAAATTTAACAAAATGAGGTGGAGCCTAGCCAAGGTTAGGTGGCAGGGGGTGTATGCTTTAAAGGGGCTATCAGACCCAGCCCCTCCCCCTTCCTCTTTGCTTCCAGGCTAGAAAGAAGTAAGCACTAATTCTGCCATGTATTCCCTCCATCATGTACTGCACAGCTCAGACCCAAAGCAATAGGGCCAGCCCATCACAGACTGAAACCCACAGATCTGCAAGTCAAAAATAAGCATTGTTTCCTTGCAAGCTGATTGTCTCAGGGGTTTCAGCACAAAGATGGGCATCTTACTAAGGGAGCCAGGAAGAGACTGAGGCCTTGACAGACCAAATCAATGACAAAGTGACCTCCAGAGCTGGTCAGAAGTGTGGATGTTCCTGTGGGGTACTTCAGAACCCTTAGCCAAGCAGAGAGATGCCAGGGGCCATAGGTTCAATGACTCAACAAATGTCAGCCCTGGAGTGATTGAAAAAACTACACCCCTTTTTATTGGTAAGACAGGAAATGTCCCTATATAAATTTGAAGGGGTCCCAGGGTACAAGCCTGTCTATCTTTTGCTGGAAGTGGTTGCTAGTCACTTGTGGGCCTCAGGCTGGCTTGGATTGTACTGAAGCTTCCAGCCTCCCTGTGGAATATTCTCTGTTAATTCAACCAATACCAGACAATTGAGATCAAAACAAAATGCATACAATGAGACTTTGTACTAATAGTGCAGCCAAAACAAAGCTAAATGAGCAGAAGGGAGGGGAAAAAAGCAAATCAATGGCAAAAATATCCACTAGGCGATGCATCTAGAAAAAAAAAGTTCTAATTATACAAACACTGCATCTCCACGAACAAAGAGAAGCTAGTTACGAGTCCTACGAGAGCAAAATGAATCCAAAAGCATTTTAATGAGATATGTCAGTGACATCCTGGGGGATGGGGACAAAGGCCCTAATGGGGGCATCTTTTAATTGGGAGTCTCAAGGAATGTTGGCAGCTGGGGATCTTCAGGGCAGTAAAGAAGAATCATGCTGGCCAGGCAGATTTCTCTGAGCAAAGTAAATCACTAATCTTTTATAGAATCACTGGGAAAGTGTGTTGGATTAGGGTGGGTTTTAGAGGCAGGAGTGGGTCGATGTCAGCCTCAGAAGTAACTTCATAGATGTGAGCCCCCCCAGGAATTGGTTGATTTCCATCCACGAGGCTGTCTCCGGTGGGATCGCTTTCAGTAATGTGTTCACTGAAGCAAGCTGCCATTCACCCATTCATCACATTTAAAACAGCTCTTGGTGTGTTTGATTCAAGATTATAGAAGAGTCATTGATGAACTAGACAGGTTTAAAACTACTTGTGGTGGAAGCTTATCAACATGATTATAGAAAAATATCAGCTTTCCTGAGAGTGTGGAACATCATGGAACTTATCTTTATAATTTGCCTATTTGCTTTGTTTATTACCTGTCTCTCTCCCCATAAAAGGAGGGATTTTTAAGTTTGTTTTAATCCCTCATGGATATCTAGCATCTAGGACATTGCCTAGCATACATTTATTATGTAGAGAGTCTGGTCTCAAGAACTTCACCAAAGAAGTTACTGGAAATTTTTTAATAATAATAAAAAGAACAACCAAAAACTAACCAACCACCCCAGCTCATCTTGGGGACTGGGCTGGATCTAATCATGATAAATGTGAGTGAACTGAGGGTGATTAATGAACTGTGGGACGAGGCTAAGTGCTCGCAGTGCCTGTCGTCTCCCTGGACTGCATCCCACTCCACTGAGGCTGTGCATACAACCAAACTTGGGTGTTATTATTTGAGCATTGGCTAGACCTGGGATACTTTCTATCTTCTTTCTGGAAAGTGAATTCCAGATGTTTCTTTAGCAGTGACAAAAACTCAGGTTCTCACTGGTGCTGACACTTTACGGTGGGCCATTTGGTTTTTCCAGCTCCAGATTCTTACCCTCTCTATAATAACAGTGGAATGCATTTTGTATGTTTTTGAAAACATGTTTTATTTGTCTCTTCTCTGAGAGTTCCATACAATTAATTTTGATGACGTCCATCACTCACACCTCTGTCTCAACTTCTCCCCTACCCTCTGATGTTGGGCCCCATTTCAGCCCTGGTTTGGGCCTTGTGGACACACCTGAGCCTGGCTCTGCTCTGCAGCCTTGCAGGAGAGCCTAAGTCTGGCTTGAGTGTTGATACCTATCTCAGTCACTTCCATACCGGGTGACTCAGCAAGATCTGTTCGGCCCTGCTTCTGCCCCACCGTTGCTAATATAGAGCTTTGCCATTGGCCCTGTCAGTCACCCCATACCCTCTGTCACCCTTCCCTGGCTCCTATGTCATCTCACCTCACCAAAAATCCCCCTCCCTATGCTCCGAGTTTATATAATCAAGAAGCTGAAGCAATAAAGTTGAGTTCCTGCTTCGACAAGACTCCCGGCCTGGTGTGCTTCTTTTGGGCCGTCAACACTAATCATCCCACTCAACCCCGGAAAAACCCGACGGGGCTGGGAATGCTCTCCTCTCGCCTGAACCTGCCAGCACAGAGCCAGCTTTATATATCCTCCTCCTTATTTATTTTTTATGATCCACAAATAGTTCAGTTAGAGCCCCCTCTTTGAGCATGGACATAGAGCTGTCCAGCAGTACACGGGCAATCTGGGAGTGTTCACACTACTAAGAAAACAGACTCTTTACCCTCAGCAAGCAACTGCCAATGCTCTCAGCTGAGGTTGGGACCTCATGAGCCCCCATCCATATGATCACTTTTCATCAAGATTACCACGACCTCAAGGCATTTTCATCCATGCAGTGAGGCCTTAGTGAGCTCTTTAAATCCTACCTGATGCTGTACAGCTTTAACCCTCTGTGTGCAATCCAATGTCATAACCACGATGACCATTGCCATCATGGAACAGAGACAATCTTGGCTCCTCCAGTCCCAACAGTGAAATAAACAAAGCAATACAGTGACAGTGAGGTCTATGATAATGGTAATGGAAATTTTAATGCTCCATAGTAGAGGGTAGGGGTCATGGGGAATCTCACCTGGGATTGTATCTATTATTTCCTTTGCTTCCCAGCTGTATGTGGTCTGGAGAACTACTAGAATATTTAGGAGGTGAAAGATTAATGGAAAGAGGGTCTGTATGATGTTGCTTCCATGAGACCATCCTCCATCATGGATGGGGTTGGACGTTTTGATGATACAGCTGTTTCAGGGTCACCCATACTCCTCTAAGTCACCCCTCATCCATGCTGCAGAGAGTAACTGCAACAAGCTCATTAGTCCATCGGGTCAGGCTTGGGTGGAGTCATTAGGTTAGTGAGTTCCTGGTAACATATCTGGGGCGAATAGATGGATCTCTCTAGGAAAATGTATGCAACATGACCATGAGTTTACTGGGCCCCTGGATCCATGTTTGTTGTGCACGTTGGCCATAGATTGTTTTGTTTCCAGTGTTAGGGCTTTACCCACACTGGGCAACCCTTCAGCTACATTTCAGCCTCTTTACACTTTTCATTTTGATATAAGTTCTCCTTAAGTTGCCTGGCCTTGAACTCACCTTTAATCTAGGGAAACTCTTAAACTTGATTATCCTGCCTCAGCTTCCAAAGTAGCTAGGATTTTAGGCCTGTGTCTCCAAGCTCCTGTGGACAGTTGATTAAAGAGCTGACTTTGCCATAGGAAACAGAGAAGCTGAGGTAGAAGAGACCATTGAGTATGATACACTGAACAACCATATTACAAGCGCACTTTCCATGAGTGGAAACAAGTGAATGGAAGAAAGGTAGCATTGGGTGTGGGTAACTCAGCTCCTAACTTCCATTCTTTTGCCCAATGTCAAAAGAGAGTTATGATGCCAACCTGACATTAAAGCCAAAGCAAAGCCAACAGTCAAATATAGAAAAAACAAAAGTACAAAGAAACTTTATAGATACCATATTTTCAGTAGCTTGCAGCCCAAAGCATTCTTAAATGACCTAAGTGAAACCTACCCAAATGAAATGATCTTCTACAAATGTGCTGGGTACTAGTTTCCAGAGGGCAGTCACTGTCCACACAGGACCCACAGAACATCTAGAGAGGGCCTGAAGAAGTGTAGCTGTGATCACTTCTGCTTATGGAGAGTCTCAGGAGCTGTAGATCCACAGCTAGAAGGAAAAGAAAGCGAGTGCTATAAAAGGTATGGCTTCCCTAAAGATGTCTGCTTCCTAAACCTGAAATTGGTGACTCTGTGTGATTAAGTCAAAATTCTGTAGACTCATGATCACGGGTGACTTTGTGGGCGTGTATAATAGTAAGATGGAGCCAGAGAATGAGAGAAGAAGCCCTGAGGACAGAAGCGAGGGTTGGGATGGTGTAGCTGAGGATTAACCAAGGCCACCCATAGAAACTGGGAAAAGCAAGTAAACATGTCTCCTCTGGAGCCAAGAAAAATGGCACACTTCTGCTAACATTTTGATTTTGATCCCAGTAAGACTCAGTCATACTTCTGATTTTCAGAACTTTGAGATAATAGGAAAGAAAGCATTGCTTCAAGCTATTACCTTAATGGTAGAATTTCTGAAAAGAGTGACCACAGCCTAGAGAAGGAATCTTCTACTTTCCAGTGAACTTGACCAGAGCCTTCTATGTTATATTGGTTATAGTTTGGACAAAATACAGCTTTCTGGCAGAGCTCTGCAAGCTCTGTCCCATGATGCTTCTGGGTCCCTGCTGCTCTGTGCCCATCGGTTAGTGTTCAGACTCTGCCTTCCCCTACCTCTGCCTGCTCCCTCCCAGAAAACTACTTTTGAAAGAATCTTTCCCAACTAGTTTCCAAATAACTTGGACCAGTGGGCATTGTTAACAGAAGGTGGGAAAAGAGAGAAAGAATACTCCCATTTCTTTCTCTCTGCTTCTGGTAGATTCTCCAACTATGGTTGTACTTTCTCTTTGGCTCCCTTTCCTGTTGGGCAGCACTTCTTTCTATAGGCTCCACTGGGCACCAGCTACCATGGTTTGGGCTCCTACACTGGTCATTCATTCCTGAGACTGCAATAGCTTCCTGCAGTTGCTAATTTCTGGGTGGTTTAGCTTCTAAGCGTCTCTATTACCTGGATAGACAGTTACTGTACTAACTGCCATTTGTTAGAAATACCTACAGTGAGGCTGGAGATATGGCTCAGTTGTTAAGAGCACTGACTGTTTTTCTAGAGGTCCTGAGTTCAATTCCCAGCAACCACATGGTGGCTCACAACTACCTGTAAGGATCCAATATCCTTTTCTGGTGTGTCTGAAGACAGTGACAGTGTACTCATACATATAAAATAAATATCAGAAAGAAAGAAAGAAAGAAAGAGAGAAAGAGAGAAAGAGAGAAAGAAAGAAAGAAAGAAAGAAAGAAAGAAAGAAAGAAAGACCTAGAGTGGTTGTTTCCTTGACTAGGCTTATTTTTTTCCAGAGCTGAGGACCGAACCCAGGGCCTTGCACTTGCTAGGCAAGTGCTCTACCACTGAGCTAAATCCCCAACCCCTTGACTAGGCTTTCTTCATGAAGACAATTCATATAGTCTTACAGTCCCGCATTCCTGTTATGCTTTGAAAATGTTGGTTCTGTCTTCTGGAAGTTTGATAGCACTGACTGTGCTGAGCTCAGTTGGCTTTATTGTTTTTTCTGTATTCTTTTATTTATCATTTTGTTTCTTTTTTTGAAACAAGATCTCATGTAGCCCAGGCTGTCTTTGAGCTTGCTATGTCTTGGAGGATGACCTTGAACTCATGATCTTCCTGCTTCTGAAACCTCTTGAGTACTAGGATTCCAGACTTGGCCACCATGCCCAACTTCACTTGAAGACTTAAAAGAAGGAGGAGCAAGCACTGCGCCAATGGCTTATTGTTCTTTACTCCCCTGGCTAAGAAGATAGGGTAATGAATATCTTCATCCATGTGGACCATAGCACCTCACAAAGGTGATACAAAGAGGGAGGGAGGAAGTCAATCTATGTTAGTATTCTGATGCCTTCTGATTGTTATGTGATGAAGAAAGGCCTTCTTGCTTGAGTGTGTGCTATTTTATTCTTGGTTAAGCAGTCAACATTCACGAATAGTGGTGACAAAAGGTACTAAGACTGGCATACATGCATTCCTATATGTGCTTCTGTGCTACCAACCACATGGCTGGTAGATTAGTGCGCTTTTCTGGTCTTCTCGGTTCCTTTAGTGGTGATCCCCTGAGATCAGGACCTCTCTTTTTGCATAATATATTTCTACCTCCTGGCCTCTACTACTTTTTTTTTTTTTTTTTTGCAGAATAAATGATTAAATTGGAAAGCTATGATGTACAGTTTGTGACCAATGTGGGTCTGGGGAACTAGGAGGCCTTGGGACCTATTGACCTGTTGCTTTAGGCGTTAATCACATTAGACTCATAGTATTGTAATGCTTTAAAATTACTCATTTAAACTTCTTACTTTCCCCAGTGAAAAGCTAAAGTGAAACCAGAAAAGCCACCCAGGAGGCTGGCGAAAACCCAGGGTCAAAATTCAGGTCCCTTGACTATATTTATTCTCCTGTTCTGAGCCAATCACCTATACATGGACTCTGCAGCCAAATGGCTCCAGGCATGTCAGCTCTGGGCTCTATGAGCTTTTTGAATCCCTCCATTCTTCCTCTCCGAAGGCCTGAATTTGGAGTTCCTAGCCGAGTGTGCTAATAACTCACCAGGAAACATCCTTCACTTGGGTTCTATGAGGGCAGTTTCTAGAAAAGTCTGCAGTTGAATCACCAGTCAGGCAGCAAAGATAGCTAGTTATATTATCAGCAGAATTAAGTTTGAAGCCTCTTCCTTTCTTTCCCAACTCCCGGTCCATTCATAATATATTGATGCAAAGAGCTGAAGAGAGCAGGGTTCAAATATAAGTTTTGGGCCTTAAAGATGGCTCAGAGGGTAGAGATGCTGACACACTGAGTTTGATCCTCTAGAAACTACACAGAGGAAGGAGATACTCCAGTAAGATGTCTTCTGCTTCTATGTGCAAACCTGTCATGCTGACCATCGTGTCTAGCCTGGGGTGGAGGAGCTGGAGTACCCGGCTGGGTTGACTAGCAATGCCTTCCTTCTAAAGGTAAGCAGGCAGGGCATGCTTCATGTCTGCCCACTACTCACACAGTTGGGAACAGCTGACTTTTCTAACTGTATGTATCAGAAAAGGCAGTCTTCTGAGGAAGGGGTAGTGAGGGGAATGGGTGAAAGCTGACGGAGTAGGAAGAGCAGGGCTCCAGTGGAGAAGATGGTGAACAGTAAGAGAAGACTGGGTGGGGGAATGTGATCTTGGACCCAGACTTCTGAGTTCAGAGCCTGTCTACTGCACTGCTACATGCCATACACCTTTGTATACAGGTTATTTATTTAGCCTCTCTGAGAAATGTTTCTTTCTTGTAAAATAGAGATAAGAGGCTTTCGTTGTTATCATTGTTTTGTTTTTCACAAGGTATCTGGGCACATTCAATGAGATGATGCCTTCAGAGAGCCAGCCCAACCCTTGGCACACAGCAAGTGCTCAATAACATTTATTTCCTTCTGTACTGAGATGGGAGAAGACAGGATTCAGAGACTAGAGCCATGGGCAAAGCAGGCTCTACCAAGGAAGCCCAGGGAGTGGTTAGAGAATACAACCTTTGTCCTGTGGGGCTTTCTCTATGGGGAGAGATGTAAGAACATGCCCAGTATGGACGACCAGCCACCTGCCAAGTGCCTCTTCCCTCCCTCCCTCCCCGCACAGACAGATCGCCCTTGTCAGGCTCAGCAGCAGGCCCGCTTCATCACTGTAATTGCCGTGTGGTTTGCGTTCATCAAGGAAACAGCAGGGACTCCAAATTAAATTCCAACATGCAATTTATTCAAGATATAAGGCCGATTGAGAGACTCTCTGCAGAGCCCTCTGCCTCCTCTTTCAGATGTAGAATTCTGCTGCTGGCCTGCCTGCCCCACACATCTCCTGAGACTAAGGCTAAATGGGGACTCTCCAGGCTGCTGGCCAACTGCCCTTCCATTTCAAAGACGGACTTGCTGAGGGAAAGGGGAGGGCCTTAGACATGAGAAGAGTCCTGTGGTACTCAGAGGCCAGGACTGGCTTGTGTTGTCTATCTTTGAGCATTATGTGTGATGGTGTGTATCTAATTCAGCCTGAGATGACAAATGAGCCAGAATGAGTACTGGTAAGGGCTGTGGGAGACTCATTTTGACCATCAGTGTTATCTCATCAGGATTCATTAGTTTGACAGGAGCTTCTGAGCAGAACTAGGGTACCAGTCTGCTCACTGATGCTTTGCATGAGTGATCTGGCTCTTCTCGGTAGACCCACATGCCATGGGGTCTCAGCCTGTTTCTAGTCCCCTGCTTTCTACAACAGTAAAGCATTTCAAAACACCACAATGAAGGTAACATTTCATCAAAAATCGCGAGAATGTAGAAGCAATTTGATGGTAAGGGTGGCAAAGTAGGGAAGGTTCACCTCGCAAGTGGCTGTCCCTTGCCTCAGTCCCTTCTCAGACTTACTCTGACGATCAGTGTGTAGGGAGCTCACCATGACGGCATCTCTCCAATGGACCATACACTGCAGCACTACCCATGATCTATGGTTGTTTACTGCCAGAGACTAGTCCATCCCAAATGAGCTCTCTGGATTCAGATGAGAAGCGAGGGGATGCCAAAATAGCATCTAGGAGGAGGTGGGGATACAAAAGAGACAGATTTGGAGTCCTAGAGATGGATGACTCAGAAGGAAGAGTTTCTGAAAAGCTAGCCCAGGATCCAGCTCTTATGATGTTCAGAAAGAAAACACCAGGGCCTTGGGAAAAGATTGATTCTGAGGGCAACAAATCAGCTAATAACTCGGGGATGAAGCATCCAGTTCTGATGGGGAGCCAGAGGCCACTTCCAGCCAGACCTGGTGCTGTCATTAGGAAATGAGACAGTGAGGTCTGGAAGGTTTTGTGCAAAGCCTTTAAAGATAAGACAGAACCCAGGAAACATTCTTTCCATGTGGATCCTTACTTGCAATTTTCTTTTTATTTAAACTTAAAAAATGAGTCTGTGTACCTGTGTGTGTGTACACCTGGCATCCAGAAGAGGGTTTTGGTTGCATGAGAGCTAGAGTCACAGGAAGTTCGAGTTTCCCAATAAGGGAGCTGGGAACTGAACCCAGCTCCTCTGCAAGAGCACAGTGTGGTATTAACCACTAAGCCATCATCCCCAGCTTCTAACTTTTATATGTTTGAACTGCTATAGAAGTGAGGATGTGTGGAGGCCAAGGAGCTAGAAGGGGGTCTGTGGGAGGAGAGAGAGGAGGCCTTGACAGGGAGAAACAGAGTGATAGAACTCGTGTGATTTGGAAGTGGAACTGGAGAGGTGGCCCCACAGTTAAGAGCATGTACTACTGTCACAGAAGACCCCAGTTCAGTTCCCAGCACTCATGTCAAGTGGTCTGCAGCTGCCTGCCGCTGTCTGCAGTTCCACCTCCACTGAATCAGGCTCCTTCTGGCCTCTGAGGGCACCTGCACTCAGATGCCCCCCTCACAGACACAAACCAGCATATATACCTGCACTCACATGCACACACAGACACAAACAATGTACATACACAAATCAAAGAAAGTGGATGATGGGGGTAGAAGGGTTTAAGTGGGAATGAGGAGCAGGGAGATAGCGAAGAAGAGGGGGTAGGAAAATGATCATCCTAAACTAGAATGAGCAAACTTGCTACTTTGTAAATGGTAAGAATAAGCATACCAGGGGCTGGGGAGATGGCTCAGAGGTTAAGAGCACTAACTATTCTTCCAGAAGTCCTGAGTTCAATTCCCAGCAACCACATGGTGGCTCACAACCATCTGTAATGGAATCTGATGCTCTCTTCTGGTGTGTCTAGGACAGCAACATAAAATAAATAAATCTTAAAAAAAAAAAAAGAACAAGCATATGAACAAGCCAAGTTGGCAAAGAGGAGAGCAGGAAAACCCGCTCGTTCCTGCTGTAGCCTCCAGCCTGAGAAGTCCCTGTCACCTTTACCCACTATACATGCTTCAGGTCATATTATATTGCTCTTTCCTTTCTGAAGACACCTGCAAGAGTCAATTTATGAATGCTTGTGTGCACGTTTATGTTACAGCATGCGTGTGGAGGTCAGAGAACAACTTGGAAGTTGTCCTCCTTCCACCCAGAGGCCCAGGGATTTAATTCAGGTCATCGGGCTTGGCAGCAAGTGCCCTTACCCACGGAGCCCTCCCTCTCCCCAGTCGCAAGATCACCGGTCACTCTCTTTCAATTCAAGTTTTGTAATGCAGGGCCTGATAGTAGGGCCTTAGACACGATTTGGGCCCCAGTTCCCAAGCAGTGCGAGAAAGAGATGTTGTTCCCCTGCTTGAGGAGGCAAGACTCCAAAACAGAACTCTCCAAAAATGGAAAGGATGTTTAAAACTTGCTGGGTCAACTCCATTCTTGGATATAAAAGTTAAATAAATAAAGGCAGGAAGATGAGCTGTTATTTTTATTTGCATGTTCATAGTAACATTGGTCACAATAGCAAGAAGTGGAAAAAGAACCTGAATGGCTACCGATAGGTGAACAAGTGGGTGTGTGGTATTTCTACACAGTAGGAAGGCCATTCCGAGGCTCACCTCACAGATGAACCTTGCAAACAGTATTTTTAGTAAAATAAAGCAGACACAAGAAAAAAATATTACCCGATTCCACTAGAGCAGAGATAAATTAAGACTTCAGATTTAATAGGAGGTGTTAAGAGTTTACTAATTTCCAAAGTATGTTTCCCTAGTAACAGCTGCTACCACTTTCCCCAAAATACATAGAATAAAACAAACAAAAAAGTAGCTATTAATTCAAACCAGACCCAGGGTCTCCCAGAATAGCTCCTCAGTTCTCAACCTATCGATAGACTTCTAGTAGACAAATACATAATAGACTTCTAGTAGACAAATACATAATAGACTTCTAGTAGACAAAGTTGGACCACATGTTGAACTCTGAGGACACTTAGCGTGCTCCAAAGAGCTCAAACTATCTTGTCTTAGAAACTCATCAAGCAAGGAATGTGGGTATGGAGAGGGCAGAGGCTGAAATACAAGAAGGGGAAGAAAGGAGAACAGAGCAAGAGGACTTTCGATGAATACAGAGGGTTGAGGCCAAGGTAATTCACCTTTTCAAAGCGAATTCTCCCAGGAACCGAGACATCCTTGAGCTCCGAATGAACAGTCTGTTCTGGGCAGATGCAGCCTGTGTATATTTTTTATTTGATTGGCCTTTACCTAGTTAATTTAAGTCACAAGATGTCAGTAAGCAGAAAGAGCCACCAAGAGGAACTCATATCCTTTCAGTTTGCAGTATGTTTTCTCACTCTATCCGGTGGCCTGTCTACTGGTCACCTGTGTGAGGGGAGGAGACAAGCACCCACTCTCATTTTGATGAATTGCTTGGTCACCCACTCTCACAATTCCCTTTACGAACATCTCTCTGGCCAGTAGAACATTTTGTTCAGGGTCAAATCTAATAGCAGTAAATGCGTCTCCAAAGATACGTCTTTTTATTTTTCCAAATGAATTGTACCAGCGTATGTTGTCCAAATAATTTACAAGAGATGACACCATACTTTTCAAAGGATTCTTTCCGGGTTTGAAAACTGTGTACTTGGGCTGTAGGCTATAATGAGACAAATTAAAGGTCAAATTTCCTTTCCTCATTAGGTACCTAGAAATTAATAGTCCTAACACTTCCTGAATTCCTTGCCCTTAATTTCCTGCAAAATATGGAAGGTGAAGTACCTGTTCTGAAAACCACTGTCTGACAGAGATCAAGGTGTCTTAGGTGGGTCTGAGAAGACTGTGACCACACTTCTTATGACCCACACCTTCCTATGGTCGCAGGGACCATAAAGTGTGCCAATAAAAGGAATTGTCAGGTACATTTATATGCTCTTAGTAACTCACAGACCAGTATACCACACTGTTATAAGATGGTAACTATCTCAAATTCCCTTGCGTGGAAAGCAAAAGAGCTTAGTGCTATTAATCTCCCCCTACCTCATGCATAAGGTTAGATACATACAGGGGGCCTTATGGTCCTCACCACGAGTCTCTTTGAAGCAGTACTACTTTGGGCAACTTCATGAAGTGGCTTCTGGACTTCTTTGCCTGCTGGCCTTTCTTTCTGTGTCCCAGACTCCAAGGAGTCATTCTTGGGAACTATGGCTAGGTCTTCTAGCTGGAATTTCCCAGTCATCAATTCACCAGCTCTTCTCATATCACCCTAAGTCCTAATTTCCATATTAAATCCCTCATTCCTGTAAAGACTGTCATGGCTCTAACTGATCCCAGAGAACACAGCAGGCAAGTACAAATACCATTTTCACGAAAGAGCCACTTATTAATCTAAGCCAAGCCAGCAAGTGGGGGCAAGACATTTACATCCAGACATTTCCTGGTGATTGATTCCAGCTAGAGTGATGAGTTGTGAAAGCAGTTTATGTTGTGCGCACAAGGAGGACAGCATGAATCTCCTCTCTATAATTTCTGTAACTCTTTTTCCCTGTTTGAGCAAGGGGTCAAGAGCTGGAGCGATCACTCACTAGCTCCAAGAAAAGTCTGTGTTCTAATACCCCTCAAACTGCAAGGTACATTCAGATGCTCTTAGTAACTTACAGACCAGTATATCACACTGTTATAAGATGGTAACTACCTCAAATTCCCTTGTAAAACAGTCATTACACTGCATGAAGGATCACACTGAATGCAGGGTCAGGCAGGCATATGCTCAGGGGCCACTTCAATCCTTGGCATTCGTTCCTCACACTTGAGCTATGCTATTTCTAATTCCAATCTACGTCTTGAATTGACTTACCTGAACACAGCTCACATAAGGATAAAACTCTAAGCACACCTCCCCGAGTTCCTGTGTGCTACTTTGACCTAGGAATCACTGCCAATCATTTTGAATAGTAGTTATATTTTGTCAAGAGCGGACTCTGTGTACTTAACTCTTCAGGAGTCTCAAAGTCCTCATGGCTGAAGTCCCAATGACACCATTATCAAGATTCCAAGTGGATGTGGCTCCACTGGGGAAAGATAATCTAGATATCCACCAAGGGTGCTCTAGTGGAGGATATGGCAAACCCAAGGCCCTGGACTGAGAATATGCCTTGAGGTATTAAGAGATGGCAAGGTGACCCAGCCAGCTGAAGCACAGTAAGAAGACAAGTCATGGGGGACCCAGATGGGGTCCTGTAGAACACCATTTTGATTTTGATCCCGAGTAAAGTGAACATTACTCAGTGATTTGGGGAATAGCCTAAGGGAAGCAATCCAAATGAGATGACAAGAATTGTGTGTTGATGAGAAATGTTCTTTCCAGAGGAGCAACATCTGGATGGCTCATGGAATTCTCATTTGAGAATGAGGGGCAGGGGCTTCTCTAGGGAGAGAGGGTGAATATAATCTACATACCAAAAGAAAAATTCAAATATATTTGGTGACTAGCACCCCAATCCTTTTCTGGTTCTTCTTGTTCACACAGCTGATCTGCATGGCAGGTAGGTGAGGCTATGGTTTTTTACCCTATACTATCTGGTCTAGCTCATAACAAAAGGACACAGAAACCATGTCTTACTTAGGGTTTTGATTGCTTTTAAGAGACACCATGACTAAGGTAACTCTTATAAGATACAACATTTAATTGAGGCTGGCTTACAGTTTCAGAGGTTCAGTCTATTATCATCAGAGTAGTGTCCAGGCAGACATGGTGCTGGAGAAGGAGCTGAGAGTTTGGCATCTTGATCAGTAGGCAGCCAGTCTTTCAGGCAACTAGGAAGAGGGTCTCAAAGCCCACCCCTACAGTGACATACTTCCTCCAAGGCCACACCTATTCCAACAAGGCCATACCTCTTAATAGTGCCACTCTCTGGGCCACCTATATTCAAACCACCACATTCCACTCCCTGGCCCCATAGGCTTGTTCAAACACATGAGTCTACGAGAGCCATACCTTTAGCCATAGCATAACGTGGAATACATTTAGTCCAACTTCAAAAGTCCCCATAGTCTATAATAGTCTCAGCAATGTTAAAAGTCCAAAGTTCAAAGTCTCTTCTGAAATTCATCCAATCACTTAACTATAATCAAGTATAAAATCAAAATCAAAACCAGACCACATACCTCCAACATCACAAGATATACAATACCATTCTCAAATGCCATAGTGAGGAAATATTGGACCAAAGCAAAACTAAAAACCAGCTGGTCAAGCTCCAAACTTACATCTCCATATCTGATGTCAAAGCGTTCTTTAGATCTCTAACTCTTTTCATTTTTGTTGACAGCAACAAACTTCTTTCTCTTAGGTTGGTTCTACTTCCTGTTAGCAGCTTTCCTCAGCAGGTATCCCATGGCTCTGGCTTCTCTAACATCTTGAGGTCTCTAAGGCAACTTCTACACATTATTTTCTGGGCTCTTCCAAAGGGCTTGGAACACTTCTCCAGCTCTTGATGTCCTCTATAGTATTCTTGTCTCTGGTTGACTTCACTTCACTGCTGCTGCTGTTCTTGGTGATCATTCCACAGTACTGTCATCCCCCAATTTGCTGGAGTCTTCCACTGCAACTAGGCTTCACCAATAGCCTCTCATAGACTCCCTTCATGGGGCCAAGCCTCACCTTCTTTGCATGACCCCTTCCGTCCTGGACCATCAATTGCAACTGAGGCCGTGCAATGGACTTTCCTGGGTTCTCACAGTACCAAGCCTCTCAGCTGCTCTCCATGACCCCTTCATACCTTCAAAAGCAGTTACCTGGGTGACTCTTATACATTACCAAGTACAGCTGCAGCACAAAGTACAACTTTGGCTATATCTGGAACATAGCTTCTTCTTTGTGACCTCAGAAAACATTTCCCAGATTTCACCTCAGTAATGCTGGTTTCTTCTTAATCGCAGCTAATTTCTTAGCTCCATGTAACCAGCACCAACTGTCCCTGTAATCTCTTCTATTCTTGACTCTAAAGCCAGGGCCACATGGCTGAAGCTGCTGAGTTCTGCTGCTTGCTGGAGAACACAGCCTTCTTGTTCTGTTACATTATCACCAGCTGTTTTCCAGCTCCTTCACTGCCTAAGCTTGGCTGCCCTGGAACTTGCTCTGTACCAGGGTGGCCTTGAACTCCTCACCTCTGTCTTCTGGGATTAAAGGTAAGCACCATCATGTCTGAGCCTAAGCTTTTCATGGCCACTATTCCTCAAGATCCAGATCAAAAGTCTGTGTCTTCCAGCCTCAAAATCTGGACTGCAGATGTGCTCTCCATTTCTGGACTGTAGTTCATTTCAGATTAAAAGTCCAAATGAAAATAATAACTAGGTAATAATGACACCCATATATAACTATCTCTTGTTCAACCACAGAAGCATAAACAATAAGCATAGCAGGTTGAGATCTTGTCTGGAGGACACCACCCCCTTCTTTCCATCTAATATCCTTAAACACCCAATTTAGCTTTATTGGACTTTTTGGTACACCTTTAATTCTTGAACCATACATTTTGTATTTTTTTTCTTTTTAAGCATATTATACTTGATTAAAACGCTCTTCATAAGAATAAACCAGAGGATAAAGTCTGTGCTGGGTGTTTCTGAGACTTCCTTTGTCATTGCAATTAATTTGAGTCTCTTCACTTTAGCCTCAGGCAAACTCTTCAGACAAGGGGGAAAAGCAGCAACATTCTTCTCTAAAATATCATAAGAATAATCTCCAGAGTTCAAATCACTCTCAGCACCAATGTCTTCCATAAACTACTAGGATGGCACATTAAGTCCCACTTGAAGCATTCCATGGCTTTCTAAATCCAAAGTCCCAAAATTCACATTTCTCCAAGAAAAACCATGACCAGGGTCATCACCCAGCTATACCCTACTCCTGGTACCAATTTCTGTCTTACTTAGGGTTTCAAGTCTCTCTGCCCTGCCTGCCCTGCAGTGCTTTAAAACTGTTGGATTGGAAGTTTGTTTCTGTTTTCTAGTTAAGACCTCAAGATTTACATATGCATAATGTTAGCTAGGCTTCCTGTGGTTAATTGTTTTATCTATGACAGAGAGCAAGAATGTATCAACACCTAGGACATCACCTCTTAGAAATTCTGGACAGTTGTTGCCACCAGAGCCGAGGGGTAAATTACTATCAGACAATGAGCTTAAAGACATGACCATGGTGTCAGAGGAAGCATGTCCCTTTCTATATGATTGATGCCTCCATTGGGCTGGGCTTTGGGTTGAACAAAGATGACTCACTTTGACTTCCAATACAACTTCATATTGGACTTTTAATGCCTCTCCTTTCACTCTGTCAGGTCATCCCAATGGCCTACAAAGGGGACTACATAGGAAGGAGCATACTAGGCAGTGTGTATAGAGGAACCCAGAAGCAGCACATACACCTTTCACATTCCACTGCCTAGCATTCCCTCTAACAACACTGCTGAGGTTATTCTTGTGTGCTGTGTTTTCAGAAGCTGAGTTCTGTGTTCCTAAACTGTTCCAGGATGGACCCTGATAGTAGAGACTATATTAACCAATGTACAGTAAAGATTACTCCCTATTAATTCCTGATTGGTCAATAAATAGCTGAGGCTAATAACTGGGCAGAAAGAATCAGAAGGCAGGCCTGAGAATCAAGTGAAGGGTCTCAAGAGAGACTATGAGGGAGAAGGAAGCAGAGAGAAGACTGAGAGAACAGGAAGCTGCCATCAGATGGGATGGACCAAAAGCACATGGCCAAGAGAAGTGCACCCTGAGGACAGGCAGATGCAGTAGAAGCAGCCCAGGAGATGACAGATTGGTAAGTGACTGGAATTTATGTGTGTTTTAACAGGTGGAAATGTTAGTATAGTTCAGAACCTGCCCAGTCTAGGCTTATAGCTTGTAAACAAAATATCAGATGTGGGAGTGGGCTTTGAGACCCTCCTCCTAGCTGCCTGGAAGACAGTCTTCTGGCTGCCTTCGGATCAAGATGCAGAACTCTTAGTTCCTTCTCCAGCACCGTGTCTGCCTGCACAGTACTATGCTTCCTATCATGATAATAAACCGAACCTCTGAAGCTGTAAGCTAGCCCCAATTAGATGTTGTACCTTATAAGTGGTTGAACCTTTTCAGTGGTTGATGTAGCAGCCTGCAGCTATGGATGAACTGGGTTCACCTGAAAGGGAGGCTGGAAATGAAAAAAGGGATGGAGAGGTGAGAGAAGCATGAAGCCAAGACAAAGTTTTCTGATCAAGGCTCAAAGTTCAATATTCAGCTCTTCTATTTAACAGGAAAACCCCACTGAACCCATTCTTTGTTTCAGCCAGAGATGGGTTGGAGAACCCATCCTTTGTTTTGGCCAGATTATGTCTTAAGGATTATGTCTCAAGGCAAGCTCAGTGGGCAGTCTGTTCTTCTAAGTTCCTGTAGAAAGTTGTACCTGCAGCCAAGATGGATAACTCCACCTAGGTCCTATTACTAGGTCTATTGTATTAAACAAGGTCTTTCCAGCCTGTTCCAGGCTGGGGGGAGGGCACAGGTTGAAGGACAGTTCTGAAGTTTGGGTGTTACTTTGTTCTATATGTAGGATACATTTCCTCCGACAGATGTTCACGGCTGTGAGGTCAACCCTAGATGAGCATCTCATGAAAGCATACACAGTATCACTTTCAAATGCATTGTCTTACATTTTCCTGCCTCTGGGTTTGGAGAAAGGCTTGTTGACTCTCCTGTGATGCTCTGTGACACTGCCTCTATACACTGCAAAAGATTTAATGCCTGTAGCTCTATTGCAGTGGTTCTCAACCTGGGGTTGCAACACCTAAGAGGTGAATGGCATTATGACTCATAACAGTAGCAAAATTAGTTATGAAGTAGCACTGAAAATCATGTTATAATGGGGATCGCCACAGCATGGTGAACTGTACTAGGAAGGTTGAGAACGACTGCTTTATTACCTATAGCCTGTGCTATTTCTTATGTGTATTAAAATCTAGGCTAGTTGTGCCCCTTTCCTCAGTGAAGCTTTACAGTAGATATGTTGAGGTTTTGACTACTGTTCGACCTTTTATATAGGAGTTGCCCCTTTCTTACTCCATATAATTTTGGTGGTACTGTCAATCAAAGGATTAAGTCCCACCCATAATAGCTACATGACCAATGATGTTCAAACATGAGTTAAAGAGTGTAAATAAATTCTAGCAAGGGGTCACTCTTTATCCCCATGAAGCCATTACTGAGCAAAACAGGGCTGAGAAACTGGGGGAGGAATTTAAATGTGTCGGCATAAATCTGTATGTGTGTGAATGTAGGTATACATATCATGGTACACACTTGGAGATCAGAAGACAACCTTGGGTTTTGGTTCTTGCCTTTCATCTTCTTCTCCTGGCTAGCCTCCCAAGTATGATAGGCTAGCTGATCTGTCTCTGCTTCCCATCTTCCTGCAGGAGTGCTGGAATTATAGGTGGCTAAACTATGTAAGAGTTTTTATGTGTTATGTGGGTTCTGGGGATTTGAACTTAGGTCCTCAGGCTTGCAAGCAATTAAAAAACCAGCGAATTCTTTCGAATTGACAAGTTTATGCACAAGTAGCTTGCACTGTGATTTTACAATCATTCACCTCCCATTACCCTCTCGCATCCACTTCCATTCCAGTGAACTCCCTTCTTCCTTACTAGCTGCCATACATCTCTTTTCGGTGCAAGTCTTGTTTGTGCTGATACCCATACTTTTTGTGTGTTCACGATGGCAAAAGCCATGCCATGCATAGAAAACAACATTTCATAGCATTTTTTTCTTCTGCTCCAGCTCTGACAATCTTTCCAACTCCTCTCACAGTGATGTACCCAAAGTCGTGGAGAGGGGTGAAATTAGATGTCATGTTAAGGTCTCAGCACCCAGCTGTCATTGATTCTCAGTACTCAGAGACCAACTGTGAGTCTCTGTACTATTCACTCTCTACTTAAGACTCTCTACTCCCTGCCCCAAGGTGAGAGCAGCATTAGTTTCTCAGTATAAACTTAAGTGTTTAGGAGGTGATGGCCTACAATGTCCATTTAGCAAAACATCAGTAAGTACATTCTCCTTTAGGTCCTGTGACTTTCTCAGACACACCCTTTTGATGAGGCTTACAGTATGAGTCATATACTTCCTCTTGTGCGGTTGGTCTGAAGTCCAGTTGGAAAGTGGTTGGCTAGACCCTAACCGGTCTTCGTTGGCAAGTTGTTATTATAGGACAAAGTCCATATCTGGGAACAACAGTGATAACTTTTCTCCTCACCTTCTTGTATGAGAAAATGGTCACCTAAGTTCTAGGTTGATTTCTCTGTGTCTTATATTCAACATGTAGAGTGTCTTCAGCAAAACAGTCATACTACCCAGTTCTGGTGAACAATAGCCTGTAGTGCCCTGGGAGCTCCCCAGAAATAAACTAGAAATGATAGCTGGTCATCAGCTGCATTCATACAGACTCATCTGTAACAGACAATGCTCATTTTAAATGACTTGGATTTTCAGTATAACTGGGGCCTCTCCTTTATGTCCTATGAACTTGCTGGGTTACAGGACATTAAAGGAACCAGTAGACTTTCTCATCATCCTTTGTGCACAGCTTTGTTTCCCATCTTCTAAATGTGAATATTAGGTATGCCTCCTTTGCGCCAATACAGTGCTTTTCATCAAGTTGAGTCTTTGAATAGATAGACTTACACTGACTGTGGATTATAACCTAAAAGAAGGGGAACAGTATTTTCCAGGTCACATACCAACATGCACTTTTTAAAACAGAGACATTGTCTCAGTTTATGATCTTGATGGACTCCCAGTGGTTTTTTTTTTTTTTTTTCTTTAAATTAGGGTCTCTCCATTCAACCCAACTGTTTAGGGATCTTATTAGGAAAGCCTGTATTAATACTGTATTTTCTTATTTATTGGTCAAAGAACTGGCAAGTCTAATTCTATCAGGGCTTTTGACAGTTTTGTGAGTTCTTCATGGTTCTAATACTCCAAACCATTATACCACTGTCTGTGCCTAAGCTTAAGATTTATAATGTAGGAATGGTCCCCTAGGAGTCCACAAGTCTAAATTAGCCAGTTTTCTATTTTTCTATAATTTTATTGGAGCACAGCTGTACCCAATTATTTATATTTTATCTGTGAATTCTTTGTGGCTGTTAGAGCCAAACATACTACCTGGCCTTTACATCCATTACAGAAAGGTTACCAAAGTCTGCTCTAGATTAGATCATCATAATTATTTACTTATCATGGGATCAACAATATTGGGATCCATAAGGCATCTTGAGACATGAAGGAATGAGTCTATGAAGGAACATTTGGGGCTTCGTGCTTTAGAGAACCCTGGGTAAGATATGGCTCACTGTTGGGCCTTGGATGAGGTAACTCCATTTAACCTGCACCCTTCAATCACATAGGACACAGGTAGAGGTCTCCACCTCCAGAGATTTAAATATTAATGAGTTATCTAAAGGCGGGGGGGGGGGGGTGCATAGCTAATTAAGTTATTCCCTCTCCTTTCCCCCTTTCCTATAAAAGGTGAGGCCCCCTGACTTTTGGTGGGGAAAGCACATACCATCTACACCTATTCACCACGTCATGAACAATAAAAGCTTTGGACTCCACGTGTTGCCTGGGCCTGCGCCGCCGCCAGATTACCATCTTTTGGAACTTTGGAACCTTGAACTGCAGCAGCCAGCCCTCGAAGACTACATGCATGTGGGACCCTTCTGCCGGCTGTGTGGGAAGAGTGGTGAAACCCCGCAGCAGGCCCTCGTGGGACCCGCCACCGGATCTCCTCTCTCCCGCCCGGAGAGAGTTTTTTTTCCCCACAGTTCACTGCTCTTGGGATACCCTTGCTTGATAGCTCCATCTTTTTGAAGCAGGGGGATAATACATGACTCAAATCTTGGTCTGAAGGGTTGCATTTCAATTTTCATTGGATTTCCATTTTGGTCAAGGATGGAACCACTTGTAGTGGCTGCAGGTGGTGGAATCCTACAGGGCATCTAGACATTCTGTGCACTGTCTTAGGTGCATCAGTTATCGTGTGACTTACGGCAACTTAAAAGGCACATGAAGATGCTCTCTTGGTGGTTTGAACCAAATTACAATCACACCAGCTTAAGCTTTGTCTTAGTCAGGGTGTCTATCCCTACACAAAACATCATGACCAAGAAGCAAGTTGGGGAGGAAAGGGTTTATTCACCTTACACTTCCACATTGCTGTTCATCACCAAAGGAAGTCAGAACTGGAACTCAAGCAGGTCAGGAAGCAGGAGCTGATGCAGAGGCCATGGAGGGATGTTACTGGCTCGCTTCCCCTGGCTTGCTCAGCTTGCTTTCTTATAGAAACCAAGACTATCAGTCCAGGGATGGCACCACCCACAGTGGGCCCTCCCATCCTTGATCACTAATTGAGAAAATGCCTTACAACTGGATCTCATGGAGGAAATACCTCCTTTCTCTGAGATAACTTCAGCCTGTGTCAAGTTGACACACAAAACCAGCCAGCACAAGGTTCAGTCTTTGACTGCGTGGCACGGATCTCTAAGTTAACACAGCCACTTGTCTTTCCTTGGTATAGCGAATGTTGTAATGAACTCATTCCCCTTCCGGGGCCATCTCAGTAACTGCTGTGCACAACTTTTCCCTACTCATCCAATCTCACCTGCAGAACCCCAAGCACCACCACAGTTTGGAGTTTCACCAATATACCCTCCCTTTTCCTCACTGTATTACAGTACATGTTTGCTGGGAAAGTTAAGCCAGGAGTAACCGTCCACTTTGCATATTGCTAGGGGGCAGAAAGGTGAGTCAAGAACCATTCACACAGCAGAAAGAATGAAACTGCAAGTTTATTTGAGAGTATAAAAATTAAAAAAAAAAAGCCTAATTTAAAAAAAACACCAAAAAGCAACCACATACAACCTTCCAGTTTACATAACTTTGAATATCACACACTATTTATTAATATCTTAGTTGCATTTCAAAAAAATCATCAATTACAAGGTAGAGAGAGTTAAGTTAGGCAGTGAGTTCCAACCACAGTGAATCTAGTGTAGTGTCAAAATGAAGTGCTGATCTCACTGGAGGAGAGACAATGGAGAAAAGGCATTTTTCTGGCTGGTATAGAATTAGGCAATATAGTATTTAAAAAGTCTGGACTGGAATAAATTTAAAAAAATATTGCTAGCCACTTACTTGGTATCTTGAGAAAATCAGGGGAAAAAAAAAACCCCAAGTCCCAGAGCTTTGTTATCTTATTTATTATTATTTTTAAAAATCCATTAAAAACCAAATCTATAGTAAAAAATGTTCCTGTGTTTGTTTGGAAACAAAACAAAACAAAAAACCCCAACATTAATAGGCTCTCCTTATCTACTAAAACCATTTGTTTTTCCTAAAATGCCTTGAAGCAGAAAAGCTCATGAGATTAGCTCACTGCACAATTAATTAAAATTAGAATCCTTTCCTCCAGACAACTTTCAGAGCACCAAAAAGAAGCAGGGACCCATCAAAGGAAGGGAAGAGCCACACTGACTCACTGGGAGGAGATGTGCAGCCAGAAAAGCTGTCTGCCACCCAGGTTCTTTTTTCATTGGGCTACACACACACACACACACACACACACACACACACACCACACACACACACACACATACACACACCATACACACACACGCGCGCGCGCACACACACACACACACACACACACACACACACACACACACACACACGCACACCAACTCAGTTTCTATTTTAAAAATGAAAGAAACAAACATCTAGGCTTATTTACACAAAACCAAACAAAACCCCAAGTGGCTAGCTATGTTTCCTGCAGTCTAGTTTGGATTTGGTTAAAAAGGAAGTCAGTACAGCACCACTGAAGGCCACTTCATCCCTGCTCCCTGCAGGCTCCCTTTAATTAGCATCGAACAGGTTATTGAAACTTTCGTTAGCTGTGAAAAAATGCTTTGACTGGGTGGCAGCTGCCTGAGGTGGCACCATCTGGTTTCAGTTTTGTCCCTAGTTAGTATGGTTTACCCATTATTGCCTGGCTGGCAGGGGTGCATGGTGGTGGCATGCACTAGGGCTGGCTGGACATTGAGAAAGAGGAAAGGTAATGCAAACACACAGACAATGGATGGGGGACTTGTTTCTGCATGGTTCAGTAACTCAATAAATAATGACTCCACGATGCCCCAGTGTAGATACTTGGTGTGTATGCGAGTCTGAGGTGACATTATGGGATGGGGCCGGGGAAAGGCAGCATTTCTTTTTGCATCTTTCTTTGGACCTCACTAAAAGAGAAACAAGAAAACCAAAGAGATAGCTTTCCTATACACATATAAATAGTCCCTTAACTAGAAGGGAAAAAACAAACACACTGTTTCAAATGCATTTCTAAGAAACTTAAAAAAAAAAATCCAATGGGAAATCTTGATTCCAAAGTTGTCTATTGCCCACTTCTCTCAGGAGAAACTGCCAGGATGTCTGGCTGGGCCTGACCCTCACTCTAACCTAACCCTGACTTGGTGCACTGTTCGTGGGGTTTGTGTGTGTGGTACAGGGACCTGAGAGTTCTCATGGGTGGTATTGAATGTAGTTCTCATGTAAGTTAGAAAAAACTTGTGTCCTTACATCCAAATGCACATGGAAAACAGGCTCCCAGGTGTTCACAGAACGTAGGTAGGAGCCTATCAAGGAAGTTGCATGGAAGAACATGTCAGGCTGGACCTGTTTTCTTAGGAAAAGGGTTAGATCAGAATTCTGGCCAACTTAATGTGGGTCCTTATCCTTAGCCATGGCAGGTCATCTTGGAAGGGGACAATCCAGAAGGCAGGAAAAGGATTATAGGACCAAGGCAGGACCAGATTCTGGTAACCTACACATTAGGAGCTAAGAACTCACGGGTTCCTACTTCTTCAAGGGTGATGCTGAGGATCTGCACTTCTAGAAAGCTCTCAACATGAGGACTCTTAGGCAAATTTATAAGGCCAGGTTGGAGGTTTCTGAGTCTTTCACAAAACCAAACTAGAGTTTTGAGAGTTGAGAGCTGTTGCTCATGTCAGAATATTTCTTTGGCCTCTGCTGAAGTAAGATTGATGCGTAGGAGAATACACAGTGGGATTTGATGTTCTCCTGAACACTTTTTGGAGTGGCCATCCAATAATGGCCTTTTGTATGAATCCTCCAAGCTAAGTCTCCAAATATATCTATAAGGTGGCAGCTCAGTAGACACTCTGGTCTGATGTCTTCTGACCTCCTGAATGTTTGTCATGGCCCAAGGACCCTGCCACAGACTATTTACACATGGCTTCACCCATGCCTGCCCAGTCACAAGACTACTAGGAAGGACCAACAGTAGCACAGTCATCTGAAGCATGAGTCTGTTACTCACAGGCCCCAAAGGAACAGTGACTGTGCAGAGAAAACAGCAATGCATCCAGTTAACTATGTGGCCAGAGGACAACATCCCTGAAATCTGGAGGAGAAGGTGCAGTCAGCACCCCAAAATTTCAACTAAAGACATCCTCAAAAGGAGATCAAAGGGTGTCCCAAGAGCATAGTCTGTTAGAATTCAACAAGTTGGAGAGGACCGACCCATATGGACTTTGGAATTGCTGGATTTTATACTTCTTCAGTGCCCTGACTGGGCACAGAGTCTCTGGGCTCAGCAGTGCCCTCTGGAGGGCCAGGCTGCTCTGGGTTGTGGCTGCTGTCTTCCACACTCAGGAGGCTGCTGGCTGCCTGGGAGCTGGCACTGTAGGCGCTTCCTGACCGTGAGCGGTAAGGAGGCAGGTCAGCTTGGTTCAGAGACTCGGTGTCGGATGAATAGGGTGGTGGAGGAAGGTCATACCATGCAGGTCTGTAATGGAGAAGGCAGGAAGGCAGCAGAGAGAACATGTTAGAGTCAAGACAAGGCAGGTGATGCAGACCCAGCTTTAACAGCAGCCCGTTTCTGAGCAGACGCCTATGAGAAGAATACAGGTCTACTGCCAAGAACAACGGCAGTTCTAAGACCAGCAAACCCAGTGGTCTGAAACATGACTGAGCAGCAAAGCCAGTGTTCTCTGGCTGCTCCTGACCAACTGCAATGTCAGTACCGTGTCTATCCTCTAGGCAGGAAGGAACGAGGTGCTAAACAACCCTCAGATCACCTTGCATGTTCTGGGCTAAATAACTTATGACCAAGAGTCAAGGTTGGAATTGTGACTAAGCCTTTGATAAGAAGGGGATTCTGGTTTCTTACTAAATCTCACTCTTCCTGGGGCCTTGGATGAGGTCACTCTCTCAATGTCCTATCCCCTTCTCTGTACCTTGCTTGCAACAAAATTATGTAACAGAAAAGACCTGTTTTCCACTCTCTTTGCCCACTGCTGTGAGTCAGTGTGCCTCTGTGTACCTCTCTTCTGTCACCTTTATTGCTCACAATGACCCACGGAAGTAGGCATCACTTCCATGTCCACTGTCCTGGTGAGGAATCAGAGGCCTACGATCACAGATTAGTAGGCAGCAGTGTGGGGAACTGGAGCCCTGGCATTCTGTCTCCAGATTCATCAGTGTTATCCTTACTCTACTCTGATTGGTCCAAATGCAGAGGATGCTTATCAGGTGAGTGAGGTCCTACGTTCTCATCTGCAGAGATCCTAAAGCAGCACGGCCTCCCTCCACGGTTGGAAGTGTTGTTTGCTTTTGATGAGGAGGGAAAATAAAGGCAAAATCATATAGGAGCTGCCATTGGAAGGGTCCATGGAGAAGCCCGGCCACCCTGGAGGCACATCTACAAAATGCTTGATGTGACACATAGTTGAGTCCTGGGCTCTGGGGAAGAGGGAACTCTGAGCAGGGGACCTGAAGGCAGGACATGGAATGTTACAGTCTAAGGAGACTCCAATAGATGGCTGAAGAGCAGGGAATTCTAAGAGGGTTATCTGGTATAGACAATGATAAAGCATGTGCTTAACATATCTGAGGCCTTGATCTCAATCTCCAACCCCTCCCCCTCTCCCCCCCCCCACTCTTTCAAACACTCCTACCTGAACAGCATAATTTAAGCCCTCCACTTTGACTACAGAATGCTTGGCCTTCTATAGTTGGGGTTCACAAATAATGAGCACTCAGATGCTTCATAAAAGCTTGGGGTTCTCTATGCCATCCCCTTTACCTTATAAATGAAGCCAAGCAAGGTAAGAGACTTATTTATTCTCAGTCAACAAATTAACCAAACCTCTCATGATACTTTTCTGTAGGAGCAGACAAGGCCCAGAGATGGTCTGTACCATTGTGGCTTAACCAAGGGGATGCAGGGATTCTTTCTCTAGGTTCTCGGATAAGTGATTTAAAACTGTAGCTCCTTAGTTACTTCCCTCGTAGATGTATCCAGGAGATTAGATGATGTGGATTATTCTATAAGGAACTGGTAAGTGTCAATCACTGTCACTGCCTACAGATATGGAGTCCAAACTCCTGGTGAGATTTCAGTAGCCCAGTGTGTGTACACTTTCTCTCCCATGTCAGATGCCGTCCTCTACAGTCTCTCACCTTTGGTCCAGCAGGGCCTCTGAATAGGAGGGTGGAGAGCCTACTTCTGAGGCATTTTGTTCGGCCTGGGTAGCCACATACTGAACACCATTATTGACATTGTAGGTGACGTTGCAGTGGTGGGGGTGGTCCAGGACCACCAGGCGAGACAGCAGTACAGGATGCTGTAGTCGGTGCACAGGAAGAGTCATGAGGTTGTTCCGTTTTCGCTGATGATGGAGGACCAGTGCCAGTAGGGCCACCACCAGTACGAAGATGACAGAGCTGCCGATGATGGCATATGTGATACTGGGGTAGTACACGAGCTGGTTCTCTGAGGTCACAAACACCTGCCCACTGCCTGGTTCTGAGAAAACCAGGAGAAAAGAGATGAAGAGAGAATGTTACAACTGGACCTTCCTAAGGTTTTAAAAACCAAGTCCAGAACTGACTTGTCAATTAGCATAGCAGGGTATTCAAAGCTACCAGAAAGGGCGACCTCCCAATGTCTATCACCTATTCAATGGATAGTCAGCATGTGGTATATCCACACAGTGAACTCTTACCCAGGGCCAAATGTAAATACTGATACATGGTATGAGTGTGAATTTCAACCCTCTCCTATGGGGGGGAGAGGAAGAGGGAGGGGGAGGGGAGGGGGAGGGAGGGAGAGGGAGAGAGAGAGAGAGAGAGAGAGAGAGAGAGAGAGAGACCTGTAGTGATAACTTTGAAACTTTGCTTTCTTTATAAAACATTTCTTTAAATCATAAGAATGTGCTTTCGTTTTAATTGCAGGTGTGGGGAGATGGGCCGCTTCAGACTAACCGCAGCTGCTGACTGTGATTTGCCTCATGCTCTAGCAAAGGCATGGCTTTGCCAGCTGCACATAGTTTCTGAAATTGTGTGATGTTTGGAATTGTGGGAACTTTTCAGTTGGTTCATAAATGCTAGGCCCCGGAGAGGTGGGGAGGGCATTTGTTGGTTTTTCAGGGGTGTTGGTTGTGGTTTATTAGAAGTCAGTCGTGCTCAAAGAAGAAAGAAATTAGACTCAGGGATCTCTTACATACTCTCTCTTCCTTCCATCTTTCTGTCTCTCCAATCTAGTGTTAGGAGGATAAAGGGGGACAGGAATAAAGGACGAGAAAAAGACAAACCCACAAAGTAACAAAGACCAGCTATGTTCACACTGTTGACTATCTATGTGATGTAAGAAGGTCCAATTCACAGAAAGAGCATCTGGATTCACTCAATCGGGCATGAGAGGTCTCTCTGGGTCATTTGACAATGCTCTCAAATGAGACTATGGTAATGATGGCACATGTTGGGCAGTTAACTAAAAATCATTGAATTGTTATAGATGTGACCTCAAGAAAGTTAGTTAAAAACTTAGATATGGGAAATATAATACCCAGGGGTCATGAGTGAGAGAGTTCTTAGGGTTCCAGAAACCAGTTCTTCATTGAAAATAGTAAAGCACAAACTATGGAGACAGGTACAAACGTGTAGGACTCCAAATATCTGCAGAACATCTATTTTGTGCCAGGCCCTGGGTTGCTCTTTATAGATACAGCACCTGACTCTGGAGTCAGACAGGTCCCACTTGTTCTTCAACCTACTTTCTGCATATTTGCCCTTTGGAACATGCTAGCCTACAAAACGGGCTAGACGTTCTCTGGGCTTCTGAAGTATGGCATAGATAGCAACTGTCACAGCTCTACAACAGCAGCCTGTGCTACATTCTCATGTGTGTTTGATACGCACAGTATTTAATATTGAAGTTTAAGTTTTGCTTTTCTTTTTTTACACTTAGGGTCTCACATATTTTAAGTGGGCCTGAAACTCACTATGGCCTAGGATGGCTTTGATTTTCAATTCTCCTGCTTCTCCTCCCTGAGTACTAGATTACAGGCATGTGTCACTACTCTCCATGTATGCAGTATGGAGATGGGATCCCAGACTTTCTGCATCCTAGGCAAGCATTCTATCAAGTGAGCCAAAGCAGTGTTTTTAAGATGAGCACAGTGCATCTAGGTGAGGTTGGGTCCCCTGACTAAGATCACTGAGGTTGTAGGAAGGAGTCTGATTGACCTAAGCTAGAACGTGACACTGCTCTGAGTCTCAAGATCCACTAGATAATGTAGGCCTTTCCTCAGGTCTCAGGGTGAGGGTCTGGGTCACGCCTCATGTATCTGCTGACTACTAATACCTTCCTCTCAAGTCACATGTCAGTGTCTCAGGTGACCTGTTTCCCAGCCAGCAGGGCACAGCTGACCTCTGCAAGATGTCCAGACAACCAGAAGAACCCCTTCCAGAAACCTGGGACTCCTTGTTGGTCCAAAGAACTACATCAACACAGTGTTGTGCCCAGTTGGAGTTTCAGTCCCAGAAGGTAAGTTTGGGACCACAGCCATACGCTTCTTCAATCTGTGACTAGGGAGGAGGTTTCTGTGGATCCTCGACAGACCCAGACCGTCAGTTGTTAACCTGAAGCATCAACAGGGGTGGAACTAAATTATTTACTCCCTTCTTCAATAGGACTGGTGTGTTTGCTTTGGTTATGACTACAGTCCCAGGGTGGGGGATCAGTCCCGGCAGGCAGCAGGAACTCAATAATGCATAGAATGCAACAACAAAATCTGTTTATTCACACTCTATGCTAAACAGTAGGTGATATTATTATTTCTGGTTTTAACTCAGAGAGGCCGATTAACCTTTCTATGGTCACAAAAGGAGCCTGGTCACTAGGTATCCTCCTTCATCCTGCATGATATAGAACACATGATCTCTGCATTCTTGATTTGGAAAATAAATCATCCCAATCTGAGACAAATAAATACCTTCCCCATCAGGTCCCTTCTCTCTGTTAACTCTTCTCTCTAGTCATACCCAAACTTGGACCCAAAGCTTAGAGGATTCTCCAGGTTCCTGGCAGTCGTCATTCTAATGTACCCTGCGCATCTGAACTCTATAGAAGGAAGCAAACTAGAGCCCATTGAAAGGTGGACATGTATATCTGTACAGTTAAGGAAGGAAGAGGACTTGGACTCTCCCGGAGTCAAATGACTGCCACTCAGCTCTTAGGTAATCAGAAGCATAGTGGGGCCAAGGGGGTGAGTAGAAAGGGGGAGGGTCAGAATTCAGGATTAAAATTCTCTGACTTATTTCCTACATACACATGAAGGCTTACAGAGCTCTGAGTGGGTCCTGGGGCCATCACTTCCAGGCGCTTGAGTTCAGGCAAGTGATTTAACTTTTATAAGCCTTGAGAAATAGCAGGGCTGAGAAATTTAAGAGCATCCCTCCGCAGGTCGTCAGGAAGAGGCAATGCACATGTGTTGAGTGTTGAGCACAGTGCCTGAAGGGTTTGCACTCAGCAATGCTAGTTCTTTAAAAAGAAATATTGCTTTAAAATGGCCACGATGAAATGTGCATACCACAAACAGCATTTAAAGTATACAGTTCAGTAGCACTAAGAGAATTTAGGTTGTTGGGCAAACATCACTGCTGTCTGTCTCCAGGATCCTTCAGCTCGAGCATATGCATTCTGGATATCCTCAACAGCCATCTCTGACAAGTGGTTGAGAACCCTGTTGGGAGGTGTGCTGGGGAGGGGTAGATTTTCACAAGGAAAATAAATGTGTCCAGATTGTGAAACTCTGACATCTGTGTGACCATTGGCAGCATTGCAATTACAAGAGGGAGCTCTTTAATGAGGAGAGAGCAAGGGCTTTCATATCTGAAGGATCTCACTGTTGTCTCTGAAAGCTGGCTCTCCCCAGCACTGCCACTTTGGCAGTCGAGAAGCAGCGATCACATCCACTCAGGGAGTTATGATGCCACATAACTCAGAGCTGCCTGTGCTCGTTTTTGCTCTGTGTGTAAAATGTCATCTTGCATTAATTCATTAACTAGGCCCACTTTTCTTAAGAGCTTAATGAGCCTGCTGGCCAAATTACTAACATCAGAGTCATCTGTGACCGACCTGCGTTCCAAGTGTGTGATCCACGGATAATGAAGTTTCCATTTATCCTGGCTGTTCCTCAAGCAAATGTCCTCCCTGCTCTACCGTCAAACATCTTAGATTCCACTCTCATCTGCTTTTGCTCCATATTAATTCATCTGCTGCTACTGGCCATCTCTGGACTCAAAGCAGTCAGGGCCCTACAGTGGCTGCTGCAGGAGCAAGCTGTGTTTTGCACCGTTCTTGGGTGCTCTGCTTCCAAGACGGACATCTGAACACTTAACAATGATAGTTTTCTAGCTAGTGTCCTGGGAGAAGAAATGCCTTCAACTAAGTCAGACATGCCACCCAGGCTGCTGCAGGGACCACAGCAGCTTGAGAGCTCTGACTTGGTGTTCCTTTCCATCCATACATTTCATTCTTACAGATGAAAATCAGATTTCCTGCAGGATGCTGGCATTTTGTCCATTGGCTCCGCCAAAGGCTGTATTTGGGCTTACACTATGCTGGGTGGGTCTTGGGAAAACATGCAAATTCATGCCTGAGGTTTATTCAGGTGTGGGTTGTGGGAGAATAAGTGGGTACAAACATGGGGTAGCAGGACAGATTAATGACATACAACAGCCCTCTGTATGTACAAGTGGGTTCCACATCTCAAAACCCCTGAATTTCAGAAAGGGTGGATTTGATATATTCATCCTTACTGACTATGTGTAGACATTTTTGGGTCACTAGTCTCTAAACAAAACAGTGTAAGAACTAGTTATAGAGCACCCACACTGTTTTAGGTATAAACAATCAAAGGGTGACTTAAAGTACACAAGAGAATGTATGTGAGTTCTATGCAAATATTATAGCATTTTATGCAAGAAACTCCAACAGCTGTGGATTTTGGTATCATGGAACTAATCCATCACAGAGATGAATGTATATTAAAAATATAATTATTTTTGACACAGTATCACAGTAAAAGTGAGCAATATTTTTCCTTGACATGGCTGAGGTTCAGACCCAGAGCACTGTGCATGCTAGACAAGCACTTTACCATCGCGCTATGGCCCCAGCCCAGAAATTTCATTTTAGTACCAGTGTTCATGAAGACATTGTTTGTCATAGTAAATAGAACAGACAAAACATAAAATGCCCACCATCACAGCTTGATTTAATAAATTATACTGTTTCTGTATAATGTTACTCCTATTTTAAAATTTACATAACATACACTGCCGTGAAGTATTTGGAAGATGTATTGATTACTAAAGTTCAAAGAGAACAGCTATGGCTTACACATGGCTTGACAGTCCATCACTCCAAGTTCCTCCAGCTAGAACTTCACTCCCGTTTTGCAGTCTTAAGAGGGTACACGGCTACTTTAACAATGTGTCTAGAAGTGGGGCCTTGAGGAGGTGCTGAGATTTGATAAGGTCACCAGGGTGGAAAACCCATGACAGAATTATGGGGGATTTCTAAGGAGAGGGAGACGGCTAGGGAGCCCTACGCAATCATGTAAGTTGCTTGCCTCAAACACATGAGGACCTGAGTTCAATCCATACCCATACCCACATACCTCCTGACAAAGAGACTCGGGTGCAATCTCCCTCCCTCCCTCCCTCCCTCCCTCCCTCCCTCCCTCCCTCCTTCCTACCTGTCTCACAATGTGTGGCATCTTACAACCCCTTAGTAAGTCCCCAATAAACACAGGGCCTCGACTCTCTAGAACTTTGAACAGAACAACCTTTTTTTTTTAATCTCAGATATTTTATTACAGCAGAACAGTGTATAATGGGTTAAATCAGAGAATGTTCCACACAGCTCTGGAAGTGAGGAGATGGAGGTGCAGGGAGTTTCTATGTGGGCGTGTGAGGCTCTTCATATCCTCACAGAAATGAAGGACCTCAGGGCTCAAACCTCACTGCCCACCTTCCAGGGACACCTCAAGGGCACATTGTTTAAAGATGGCTCCTAATCCCCAAGGCCTGACTTCCTGAGTGCTGAATTTCCTGTTTCTGGAGTATTTGGTATGCCTGAAACCGACTCCTCGACATTCCTACTTTGTGTGTGTGTGTGTGGGGGGGAGGTATGTGTGTGTGTGTGTGGGGGGGTATGTGTGTGTGTGCGCGCGCACGCACGCACATGGCAGGGAATCAACTCTCGTATGCCTTTGATTTCTTCGGACTGAATACTTTAACAAATCAAGTTTATTAAGGTGTCATTTATGCACAATAAAATTTCCTCTTTAAAATGCAAGGCAGATAGATGAGTTTGGCAAAGTGAATACAACTATCCCGCAATCAAGATCTGGAGTCTTCCATGTCTTCCTGTGCTATTCTTTTGTGAGATGGCTCACCTGGGCTTGCCACCAAGCCTTAAAACCAGAGTTCAATTCCTGGGATCCACACGGCACAACAACGAGAGACGTGGCTTCCATAAACCTCCACAACCAGGTGGAGGCGTGAACATGCAAACACATACATGTACAAGAAGTACAGTAAAATCAAATGTAGTAAAACTCGGCTGGCTTAGTACTATTGAGTAAGAGTATTTCAGATGTTCTGGGACACAGATGTTTATCCCATTGTGTGTTTCAAATTCTCTCCCAAGCTGTGGTTTCATTTTTCATTTCCTTTACAGTGTCTTTTTCGAGAGAAATGTGTCTTTCTTCTTCTTTCTGAATTTAATAAAGCCCTCTGCAGCAATTCCTTCTTAATGGTTTGTGCTTGCTCTGTACTATCCAAGGAACCCTCACTTAAATTTTTACCCAGAAGGAAAGATATAGCTTTAGTGCCTCCATTTACATCAATGATGTACTGCTAGTTAATTCCTGTTTATGGAATAAGATAAAGGTCAAGGTGCTTTTTATCAATCTATGCTGACAGCCACCTTCCCCGGCACCAGTGCGGCACCGGCTTATCCTTTCCTATCAAATTACCTTGGCCCCTGTGTTGCAAACCAACTACCACAGGCCTGGCTACCTGATTCTGTTTGATGGAGGTAGATATATTCACTTTAATGCCTACAGCTTCTAAACTGCACTCGATTCTCATCATAAAAAGCCATGTTAATTATTAAGGACAAAACAAAAGAACAATGTTAGCCACAGACAAAATGCTTCCTCCCTCCTGCCAACCAATCAGAGCTCCACTAGATGAAAGTTTATTTTACAGTGGTGTAGACCAGGTTGGCAAACTTGGTCAAGAATGAGAGAGTAAATATTGTATGCTTGATAAACTACCCAGTGTTAGTCAGCTACTCAACTCTACCTTTGGAGTATAAAATTAGGAATGACGACTGACAAAGTAAGCACGTGCCACACCTGCCCTTTCTAATAGCTATGATTTCAGGACTTTCAGAGCATTTACTAGGTTCCTTGTGATGGTGCCACAAGGCAGAGGAGAGTTCATGAGCCCCACTACTATGTGGCTACAGACAGAATGTACATCATCTTTCAAGAGACTACTTTCCCCAACCAGGTGGGGACGTCCTTGGCCTTTGAACATAGGCTGGAGAAAGTCTTATGGCATCAGTTCCAAGCTAGAAGGACGAAAGCTGATATAGATTGTCTTGGCCCTGTTCTCTTCCTGCAGTCCCAGCTCCCTGGCCCCAGCAGCTGAAGTTTAGTGTCACTGTTATGAATAGGAACCTGCCAGTTACTGGGAACCCACAGCTGTGCACCTGATCCTTGGAGGAATGAAGGATGCCACCCAGCGCCTCCCACACTCAACAAGACTGAGCAGCAGGAACTGATTCTGTTTAAATTCTCAGGGAGTCCAAGGCTGCTCCTGTGCGTTCACCACATCGAGAGCTGCTCGTAGCTCCCTCCGTAATCAGTTCATCAGAGCCACTTCTGCCTGCAAAACCTTATTACCCAGGGAAATGCTGAGTGCGCACACTGGCAGCTCGGAGCGCAGAAAACTATCTGAATAATTCACGGAATGGGCTAGTGACGGAAGCATTCCACCCAGGGCCCCCAGGGGGGAGTTTTATTAGCCACGAGCAAATTCACTGCTTCCTGAGATTCCTGATATGAGCACGTTGACCCAGGGGCCCTGGGCACCATGGAGGGCAGGGTTGTTTATTTTGTTCTTGTCTCAGGGCCAGCATGTGCTTGACAAGGAACCCAAAACCAATCAGGATCCTGCAGTCTCAACACTGGAGCCCTGTCTTAAGAGTCTCCTCCAGCCACTGTCACCCACACCTTGCCCCCGACTCCAGCGCTCTAGTCTCCTTTCCAAATGGTTACAGGATGTTCCTTTAAGACACAGATTCACTTTCAGGTCAGTTCTCAGCTCACAACCCTCAGTGGCTTTCATAAAGCACGGGTCTTCACTTGGCCTCCAGGCTGGACAGTTACTGTCCCTGTGGCCACTCTGACTTTCAGCGTTGCCTCTTTCTGCCTCGTGCTGCCACAGACCTGCTGGGTTCCCTGTGGTGTTTTCAAGACACTAAGTGTCTGTGCAGCATCCATTTTCAGCCTCACAGTTATTCCCTAGGATGGGGAGGTGGGTAAATTCCCAGACACCATTGTTTCTACTCATTGTTCGCCATTATCAACCGCCCCTACTCTCTACTGGAATGTAACCCTACCAGGGCAGAGTGTAGCCTTGCTTGCTCATCCCTGTACAACATCTAAGCTTCAATAACAACTTTCTGGGGGAGGGTGGCAGAGGGCCCTAACGGTGGCCATAGCTGGGCACCTCTGATAGGATGTGCTTCTCATCCTATCAGATGAGAGCTGAAAGTGGAGCCCAGGTCCATGTGACCCACATCTGGGAAAAACAAGCAGGATAAAGACAGGTTTCATTGACCAAGCCTACCAAGAGTATTGTTTCAGAGCATGCAAAACTGGGGCTGGGGCAGTTCATATGTGGAGACCTCATCTGGCATGTGAGGCCCTAGGTTCAATCGGGAGGTGGGGTGAATCAATGAGACAATGAAAAACTGTTCATGGCTGAATCAGCTCAGGGTTACAGAGAAGACAGCAGGTGTCCGTATATCAGAACAGAGTCCCGTTCCTCTGGAATAGTCCTCTTACATGTTTGGTGGGGCACAATGACATCTACCTGGGACCACTTATATATAGGTCAGGAGTGTGAAGGCAATGTGGTTTCCTTCCTATGTGACTAAGATGCTAACCTGATACAAGGACCTGTAGCCTGGGTCTGGCTCTGTTGCCTCCCCAACTTTTCCAGAACTTTCTACCTCTCAAGGGTAGAACCCCAGCTTATTATCATGGTACTCAGGTCCCAAGTGTTTGTCTAGTGCTTTCGAACATGGCTGTTTGAATTACCCATGGACACAGTAGTCAAGGTCCTTCAGACATTTATGACTTGTCTAGTGTTCGGCCCTGCAAACCCTGGGTCCCACAACCTCTTGGGCTAGAAAAGTAGTTACATAGAGAAATAGAAGGAAGCTGGTACCAGCCTAAGCTTGAAGGGCTGAGAATACAGTTCCTAGAATGTCCCAGGATCTAAGAGACCTAACAAGTGCCTGGCTGAGTGCTTAATGGGGAAAGACGTATCACCAAGTACCACATTCTGACCTTTTGGTGCTTCTCCCTCCATCTTTCCCCTGATGCTTCCACTAGACTAAGCCAAGAGGAAGCTGGCTGAGGCAGCCTGTACCACACAGGGAGGAGCCAGCCTAGGAGCCAGCACAGGGCTCCCTCTTCTCTGTGGGACCCCCCATGCTGCTTCTCCACTGGACCCGGCCCATCCTGCCATCTTCCTGGTGCCCCTGTGTTTGAGACTCTCTCCACTGTCTCCTCTGTTGGAATTAAGTGGATCCTTTCCATGTCAAAGAAATGAAGACTGTCTACATGAGAATAGGAAGGGAGTTGGTCACTATCCATGTGGTCTGGCAGAGACTGAGGCAAGCTGAGGGCAGAGAATGCAGGTGCCTGTGTGTTTGGGTGGGCGTGTGCAGTATACATGTGTACTGAGAGGTGGCTGCTGGTGCAGAGAGGCTGAGGCTCTCACTGCCATGAGGAGTCTTGTGCAATCAGTAAAGGAGCAAGTCTGCCTTCTTCTACTTGTTTCTTAATTGGAAGCAGAGACACAAGTGAGGAGGCAGTCAGTCACTAATCATGCCCTTGTTGATTGAGGCTCATTGTTACTGGGATTCACATTGTTACTGGGATTCATTGGCTTCCTGGATTGTTTCAGAGACAGCAGTCTGCCTGCATGGCTGTTCTAGAGCAGGACAAAACAAGCTGCTTTTCTGGGTTGGCTGCAGCAGTGTCTGAGCTGTGTTTTCCCACGAGGGCTGCTTATTCATTCTTTCTCTCTCTGTCTCCCCAGCTCCCCCATCCCCTTCTCACTCATGTCTCCAAATGCCCCAAATCCCACTTCTCTGAGTCCCCAGCAGAACCTTCCCTAGTCCAATGTTCAGTTTCCCTGCATCTAATCTCAGGGACTGTGAGGATCAGGATACGGAATGTAAGCACAGGTGCATCTACTTAAAAGGATCAGGCTACCCAGTAGTTAGTCCAGGTCAGGGTTAGCATCCTGTCCTGTTTGCCAGGCACTAGATGGATGATTTAAGGCCACTAACTCCACCCTTTGAAAAACTCACGGTAAAACTGGGTTTCAGAGCCTGCGGCTACCAGAGTTAATATAAATGTTTAGCCTTTTTTTTTTTTTTTTTTAATTGAGTCGAGTGAATCTGTAAGAGCATCTAGGGGTGTTTGAAGTTTGGAGGTGGCCATCTCTAGCACTCCTACTATGGCTTCTGCACTCATGCTCTCTCAAGGCCACTAGCCTCAAGGCACTGTCTTGGTGACAGTAAAGCAGGGCATCCCCGCATTCACCCCGACTTTTCTGTTGAAAACAAACATCCTAAGGGCTCACCACCTCTGTGGATTCCGATTCCAAGCACATCTCCTGTCCCAATTTAGATGCGGATTGAAAAAGCTTAATCTAAAGGGCAGACCAGTAAATGACTGAATGAAAACGGTGCCATGAAAACCTCACTGAACCATTACCATGGCAACTCAAGTTGCTAAAATTAACTGAAAGGGAGGGGGTGATGGGAATATTGGGGCTGCAGAGTATCAGACCACAACCAGTAACAGCTAGGTCCCCACCCAAAGGTAAGTTGGGAGTGGGGGAAAGACCAGCTGCCAAATGGCTTTAAAGACTTCTGAAGGGCTGGAGAGCCAGGAGAACAGGTTCTAGATTTATACTCACAGTGTGAAGGAGAGGCAGGAGGATGAAGGGGGGGAGGAGGAGGAAGAAGAGGAAGAAGAGGAAGAGGAGGAAGAGGAGGAAGAGGATAGAGGGACAAAGAGATGATAGCAAAGAAGCAAGTCCCAGGATGGGAGTCAGACATTGGTAGATATATCTCTAGAATTTCAGTCACTCTCATAGTAAAAGAATTTCCAGTGCTACCTGGCCCTACCTCCATAACTTGTTCCTACCGCTGGCAAAATGGGGGCAGGTTTTCCTCAAACCAGGAACTCCAGAGAAACTGGCAATCAGTATCCTTCCCCAACTTCTCTTTTATGTTGTGTGTGTGACGGAGGGCCCTGCACCTCACCTGGGCAGCAGGTTAGAGCTAGCTGGCTCTTGTATACACACACACAGAGACACACACACACACACACACACACACACACACACACACACACACACAGACACACACACATGCATGAAGAGGCCAGAGGACAACCTTGGTTGTTCCTCAACTCTGCCCACCTTACATTTTGAGATAGGGTCTTTCACTGGATGGCCTGAGTCATCATGATAGGCTAGGCTGCCTGGTGAACAAGCCCAGGGATCTGCCTTTGTCTCTGCCTCTCTATCTCTGGGATTGCAAATGTACACTAACTCTAGCTTTTAAAAACAAAATGAAACAAACAAACAAACAAACAAACAAAACAAAACACCCTTTTTATTGGTTCTTTGTGAATTTTGCATCGTGTACCCCAATCCCACTCATCTCCCCTTCCCCTTATACCTGACCGCCACCCTCACAAACTCCTCCTCAACAGAGGAAAAAAAAATCTCATGGAAGTTGTAGCATGCCATGGTGTGTCTCACAGTACACCCCTTCCTCCATTCTTCGTTTGCAAACGCTCAGGGCAATGGATTGTTGGTCTGGTACAAGGCCTCTGGTTTCTGCTACTCTATGATACTGGAACCTCACTGGAACTCCTCTCAGATATCCTGTTGTTGCCCTGTGTCATGGAGATCCTGTAAGTTTGGATCTGTAGGACTGGCCCTTCATGTACTCCAGCAGTTCATCAATGGGGTGGATATTAGGGTGGACCAGTTCAAAGCCCTGGATCTGGGCCTGAGAGGAATCTGGGATGGTCAGCCTATCAGCTCTCCTGCTCTTCTGCCTCTGGGGCCAGATCACCAGCAAACCCTGATACAAGGGCCAGCTAGCTCTAACCTGCTGCCCAGGTGAGGTGCAGAGCCCACTGTCCACGAAGCAACATAGGTGAGGGAGAAAGGTCTCCCTCCTCTTAACCCTTGCCACCAATGGCAGCCAGGAGAGCTGGCCCTAAGGTCATCAGAGTGGGAGAACTGGCCCTGCCCTCACCTGCTGCAGCACTTGGGAGAGCAGTCCCTCTATCTCACCTGGTCAACAGGGCAGAGCTGGCCCTGGGGTCATGAAATTGGTAGAGCTGGCCACCTTGAGCTTCTTTTAGACCTGGGTTCTGGAGAAAGGATTCACTTTACCAACTAAGCCATTACCTCAGACAAAGCTCTTTTCCCCATCAATTTCTAACCTGCTCATCTCAAGGACAGCTCCTAAGGATAGTGAAGACTTGAGGTATCCTGCTAAGACTCTGAGACCTTGGATCTAGTCATCTGTGAGGAGAAATAATCTAGAGACAACCTAGGGAAGTAGCTGACTAATGGCCTCTCAGTCAAGAAGTGGGCCCAGGGCTCCAGAACTGGCTGGAGGGGAAGGCATTTAATTGGCTATTTAAGGTGGAAGCGGACTTTTCTTTTTTTTAATGGGAATTCAGATTGCTTCCAAGACTTCATGATGAGGGTAATTGGAAGCCAGGGCCTGGGTGGCCCTTTCAGAACTCTGCTCAATTATGTTATCACTTAAAAAAACATCAAGGGATGAGTGCTGTGGGTATGGAGAGCCAGAGTTCCTTCCCATCATTCCCACTGCAGACCACAGAATGGTGTTAAACAAAGCAAGAGCAAACGCCAGTGAAGACAGCACAGATGTGTAGACTTGAGATGAATTGACCCACTAGAGTCAAAGTTTGGAGGGAGGAGTCCCCTCTTCTGCTCAAGGCAGAGCTTTAGCAATCTTGGGATTCCTCTCAGGACAGTCTCAGCTGCTCCTGCAAGCAACTTAAATGAATATCCATGCCTCCCAGAATTTGCTGAGTAAGAACTGTGCAGAATTACTCTTTCTATTGCTTACTGTATCTATTTACCTGGAGTGTTTGGTGGAAGCTGTAAAATTAAATGCTTAGCAGTCATTCTTTAAAACTCAATGGTCAGTTGGTTTCTGGTCCAGTAATAAGGCTTACTGAGTTACAATGCAATGGTTTATTGAGCCTTCTGTGACAGCGGCCAGGGCAGAATATGCTAACTCCAGCAGGATTTGAGAGCAGGGTACTTTGATCAGTTGGGGAGTATGGCATAATCACCCACAGATAATACTGCAGGGAAAAGGCTCACCCAATAAACTGAGGAGAGAAAAATCTGTCTAAAAGTCAATGCAAATAAAATCTCATTAGTAGGTGCAGAGAGAACAAATCCCCTCTGGTCCAAAGACAGATCCTCCAAGGGCATCTCCAGCCAGTTCCTGCACACGGAGGCTCTGGTGTTAGACTGGGTGAGGGCTTTCAGTTATGTTCATTTCAACCCAGGGCCACATCTTCCTCATTCTGCTTTCAAGTGACCACTGTTGACTGCCTGGCACCATATAAAGCCTTAGCCATTCCCTCAACTTCTTGTCTTGTCCTTCTCTACACTGCCTCCACATTTTCCTTGCCTTATCTGTAAAGTTCTTTTCCAGCAGAAATTAGGCTCCTGGCACATTCCCTGTTCTATGGCCTAGGAGAACCAACCCACTTTCCAAATACTGATCAAGAGAGGTCTCTAGAACCTTTCCCTCTAGTCTTCTACAGCCTGACTACCTCCCAGCACCCATGCTCTATCCAGGGATGGCTAAAGGCTGACCTAATGCTTGTTTTGTTTTTATAAATAAAGCTTGATTGACACACCATCATACCCATTTGCTTGAGAGTTGCCTCTGGTTACTTTTCTGCTCAGTGTCGAAGTAGCATAGTTATGATGATGACTCTTTAGACTCATAACTCAGAATATGATTATCCCACATATGAGCTAATTCTGAAAATTTAGTCTAGTCATGCAGAACATTAGCAATTATGGCCAGAAGATAGAACTACTAGTGTAAAAAAAAAATAGAGACATCAAGAAATCAAGGAGAGATCAAATGCAACTCTTCTCCTCTGGCTTTTGCTCCCTTACCTTACCGTGTTTTGAGACAGAGTCCATCTATGTAGCCCAGGCTGGCTTTACACTCCTAATCCTCTTGTCTTTGCCTCCTGGGCACTGGGATTATAGATATTCACCACGATGCCTGGCTGATTCTTGCTTCTTTTGTTATCTCAGAAGCAAGCTACTAAAATGTTCCTACAGCAAACAGCAAACTTGGTCTCAATATCAGCCATGAAGCCCTTGAATGATTAATACATCTGTCTGCTCTCTGCCACCATGATCTCCCCAGGAGGCTGAGCAGTATTGTCTGCCCGAGCAATCCTGTCTTCTCTTTGGATGTCTTATGTTTATGCCTCTTGACAAAAAGGCTTGGCGGAGCGGTAGAGCATTTTAATGTTCTCTAAGACAAGACTCTTCAGGCTTCCATCCAACACCAGAGCCCTCCTGGGCAGCAGGTCACAGGACCCGACTGTTCCATAATAGATGGATAACTACAGGGTCTGGGGCTATGAGGGATTCAGTATTATCTGCTTGATTCTTAAAGGGGAAATAAGAATGAAGTTTCCCTGGGGCCACTTTAGAACCCATGTATCCCTGTTGAAAGCCCTCCAGCCTACCAAGACAGGCTGGAGTTCGGGCACACATTTTAAACATTAACAGGCTGTATAAAACAAGCAAGTGAGAAATCAAAGCCTTTCTGTTGCTCACTGGGGGCCCAAGTTGGCCTTTGCAAGAAGAGGGACACAGATCCACAAGGATCAATATGATAGGAGAATGAACTCTGTGGAGTGTGGGCCAGCCAGCACAGAGCCCATTTCTTCACTCATTAAACATTTAGTAAGCACAGTCAGAGAGTCAAAAGATGCCTGGTACATGGGAATAATCATTACAGGACAGACAAGGGACACTGGGAACCTCAGAACTACCCCAGCTAGTTGTTTTCGTTAAGATTTTATTTTCTGCATAGGCTCTACGTGCACTTTTCAAAGCTGAAAAGACAAGAAAAGTAAGCTGTTTCTCTGAACTTCCCTCCAGCCCCAACTCCCCCACAGGTAACCATTAGCTCCTATATTTGTTTTGTTCAGTTTTTTTTTTTTTTTTTTTTTTGTAGCTTACCATAAATAGTGCAGACATTAGCAGATATCTGCAATTTTAAACACACTATACCTTAATAAAGCACAACAATACTGATTTGGGAGTGTGTCTTGTCTCTGTAATGCAGGCTAGCCTGGAACTCATTTTCATTTCCCCTCAGTAGTTACTAATTATCTTGAGGGAAAGCCTTTAATATGCAAATATCCTGACTTTGATTCGGCTTTCCCCCACTAATTTTAGCATTCACCAAGGATCTTACCTGCAGTTATTACTATGTTTGTTCTCACAGTGATATTGTTTTAAATTTGCTTCTGTTTTTCATTCACTGGAAATTTTCTGCCAGGAGTATGTATTTGCCACTTCTCTCATTCATCCATTCATTCATTCATTCCCTTACTTCTTCTTGTTATTTGCATTAGATGTACTCATGCATTTTATTCTAGTTTATAAGCAACACTCCAGTAATATTTGCGAGGCAAGTGCTCCCTCCACCAGTCTGGCCACATCCCCAACACTATGCTTTGATTCTGTTCCCAGCAAATGCAGGTGTGACTTGTCATCAATGTGACAGTATTTAAAGGCTGGACCATTAAGAGGTGATTGGGTCATAAGTGCTCTTCTGTGATATGGATAAGGCCCTTGAAAAATTGTCTTATGGACTGTTTGGTAAGCATGCCCTACTGCCACTTGAGGACCCAGCATTCTTCAGCTCTAGAGGAAGAGATGAATTATTGTCTTGGAAGCAGGGATCAGTCCTCATGAGACATCAATCTATGGCCCCTTGATCTCAGACTTCCAGCCTCTGGAGAATACATTTCTGCTCTTTACCATTATCCATTAATGGGCATTTTGTTATAGCAGCATGAGACAGATAAAGATACTATTTTTTCTATTGCTCAAGTTGCTCCAATGTTGTCCATGAGGGGTATATACAGACTGACTCATGTAACCTTTTGCTACCATATCCTCCAATTCCATGTTTTAGTGTTTTTGCTTATGTTGTGAATGTCTTGCTTCCAGAAGATGCTTCATATTCAATTTGGATTTCCCAGCCCCAGGCCTAGAACCAGTATAGTAATTCTGTAGCAAGTGAATCTTCTGTGAAGATATGCTGTCATTTATTGAAACAGGAACTCCACTCAACAGCCAGTCTGGGAGGAGCTGATGCCTTCATTCCAACAACTCACAAGGACCTGAATTCTCTCAGTGGCTATGGGAGCGGACTGCTGGTAGAGTATCTCCTGAGATGGGCCTTTAAATGACCAGAGCCCCTGTCAGTGATGGAACCCCAAACGTTAAGACCCTGAGCCAGAAGTAAAGTCCAATCATACTTGAGAAGAGCTGGGAGCGAGGCTGGTCTTATGATGATGGAACTCTCGAGTTATGTAGTTGTTTAAGTCCAATCATACTTGAGAAGAGCTGGGAGCGAGGCTGGTCTTATGATGGTGGAACTCTCGAGTTATGTAGTTGTCTAAGTCCCTAAAGAGAGGGCTGTTGCTCTCTTAGCCTGGTATATCCTTCCCAGCTCAGCCTCCTTGCCCACACACCAGTCAACCCCAGGACTCAAATGGTCAGCTAGCTATATTTTCTCTGACATTTGAAAATATTTAGAAATAAGCATAGAAGTAAGCATCTTGTGCTCCAGCCCCCACTTCGATGCCCTGCTACTACACCTCAAGGCACAGCCTGCTCTCCTTGTGGAGTTACAGATGCTGACAGCTTCCTGCCAAAAGACACTGAACTTCTCAAGGGCTGGAGTCGGATCTCAGTCATAGTTATAGTCTGTCCTTCTCACTTCTAAGCTCCAAGATCAGCTTTACACACACACACACACACACACACACACACACACACACACACACACACAACACTATGATATCTGCAAAGCCAATCAGTAATAATAAGCCGTAAATTATGGGTTCATGATCTACCACCAGCCCTGAGTCTTACCACACAGCATCAGCTAATATAAGCACTATTAGCACTACTCAAGAATTCGTGAGTGTATGTTCCCCTCTCTAGTAAGGATTTAATTTTCTAGACTCCCGATGAGCTTTCTCTCCCATTTAAGAATCTCTGGTTCAGAGCAAATGAGGAATTACTCCTGACCAAAAGTCAAGGGTCTCTAGCTTAATCCTGTTGTTTTCATACACCAAGTATTCTTTCTGATGATATTTTTACCAAGCACACCAGGAAGACACTGCCATTCACACCCACATAAGGTCTACACCGAGGATTAGGGTGAGGGACACGCAGGCAGGAGCAAATAGGTTCATGGCAACTGACACGCCCTCGTGTGTCTGGAGTTTGTAAGGCCCTTCTTCATCCCAGCAAGGCCCCTCCTGTGGTAGTATCTATGTCCATCCAACTGCATTAATCGAACACACACATGCAGGAGATAGATAATTGCATTCTTCATGGACTTTAGAGGACGAGTACACATCATCAGTCATGATTACTGATTTTTCCTGTGATCTCAACAAGACAAACCTAAACTCCAGCTGTTCTGAAGCACTATGTATGAAGGCAGATGAACAAGCTGCTCACTCTTGTCAATCTATAAAGATTCCGGCAGAGTAGGAGGAGACATGGCAAACCTTCCCAATTCCTTTGGTTCAGAACTTCTCATTCTGAGTCTTTAAAAAAAATAATTTGTTTATTATTATATTTTTAGAATTTTATGTGCATTGGTGTCTTGCTTGCATGTATGTCTCTGTGAGGTTGTCAGATCCCTGGAACTGGAGATGCAGACAGCTGTGAACTGCCATGTGGATGCTAAATTGAACTCAGGACCTCTGGAAGAACAGCCAGTGCTTTTAACTGCTGAGCCATCTCCCCAGTCCCCACCTCATTCTGAGTCTTAATACAAATGTTAAGTTAGTTGTGTCACTCCCAGCAGGGTTGCTTCTTCTTGTGTATGAGAGTTATGGTGTGCCATACAAGGGGACAACTCAGTTGGTAAAGTGCTTTCCACTCAAGCACGAGGACCATGAGTTTGATTTCTAGGAGCCAGTAAAAATCTGGGCACCGTGATACACACATTTAATGTCAGAGCTAAGGAAGCAGAGATCCCAGTAGCTCAGTGGCCAGCTAGCCTAGCCTAATTGGGGAGCTCCAGGTCTCAGACTCTCAAAAAACCAGGGTGCCGGTTGAAAAGGTGGCTCAGCAGTAAAGCACCTTTTGCCATGTCTGAGAACTGGGTTAGAGCCCAGGGGCCCAACGGTGGGGAGAGAAGCAGTGCTCCAAACTGTACTCTAACCTTCACTCTCACAAAACAAGACTTTAAAAAATGTAAAAAAAAAAAAAAAAAAAAAAAAAATTGAAAAACAAAAAACCAAGGTGGACAGAGCTTGAGGCAACACCTGAGACTGACCTGTGGTCTCCCC
>JANHMN010000002.1:167322950-167344528 GCA_030674055.1 Rhabdomys pumilio
TGCATGTGAGACTGACCTGTGGTCTCCCCGACACCCATGGGTGCATGGGCACCCAGACACATAAACTCGCACACCCTCTTCACCCTGTCACGCTGTATGAATAGCCCTTCAACACTGCCGGCGGGAACAACTGCAGGCTAACCTGGCGAAGCCGGGCACTTCCCACTCCTCAACAATCACTCCTCATCAACAAAAACTGGAAGGAGAGGCGTGGGTGAAAGAGAACGCTGGGGCTTTTCCTAGAAAAAGACTTAAAAAACTGACCACAGTCGGCCTGAGAGGTTTCTGCTGGTGCCTGTGGACCATGGTTAACACAGCTGAAGGTAAGAATCCCCTCTGCTTAGAGAAACCTGAAAAGGTCAAGGCTTTGTTGCCTTAACTTACCCCAAATCCATGGGGTTTGTTAGAATCAAGAATAAAGCAAATGTCAAATGAGCAGAATATTGATCTTGAGTCTCAGTGGAGCTTGAAAAACATATATTTTAGATTTAGAAAATTCTGGTCACTTATGAGTGAAGAGGGGATAGAGCTGGGGAACTCACCGGGAAGGCACTGCTTTTGCTTGAGGGCTAGGGTGCACAGGAACAAGAGTCAACCCGGAGCCCTGTTCCTTGGGAACTTCTGCAGTGCTGATAGGTTAAGCCAAGGGTAGAAATGCCCAAAATACTGAGCCAGCTTGCTGGGAAACTTTCCTAAAGGTTGGAACCAGAGCAGGGGAAGCACACAAAAGCAAACACCCTCCAACAAGGCAAGGTCAGGAAAGGGGAGGTGAGCGGAATGCTGCGGCGCTGGCTGGTGGGCTGGCTTGTATCTGGAGGGAGAAAACTGCTTGCTTCTCAGCACCCCAGCACCCCTGTTTTGCTGCCTCCAACACAGCAATACAAAGACAATACAGACCTGACCCACTTGGGACAGCGGGCTTAAGATGGGGACTCACAGGGCACACTGTAGAGACCCTCTGATTTCCTTCTGACACTTGCTCCCTGCAAACCACTTCTGCCTCACTTCAGTAAGTCTGCTCATCAATACTCAGCTCCCAAATTGCTTTAATTACAGAACAAGGAAATTGCTTCACTTGGCGAAAGGTTCTTCTCCATTCTGCTAATGGCACACTGGTAGCATGCCTATGATGAGATTTTTTTTTTTTTCTAAAGACTAAAAACCATTGAGCTTACTGAGAAGTGGAGAAAGGCTGTGCAGATAGCATCAACTGTAGCTTAGGCTGGACCCTTTGGTGAATTGCAATTGCCTTCAGATCTCACACACTGTTCTAGAAGGTGGCCAACAACCTCAAAGAAAGGGGCCCAGGTAGAGCAGCCTCCTTTGGTCAAGATCCTCAGAAATGGGAACCTTAAGACACAATCCACATTGATCTCATTCCTTCTTATGAGGATTCTAGAAAATTCTTTGTACCTACCCAAATATCACCTCCTATACAACCAGGGGGCATCTATTGAGATTTCTAGCTCAAATTTTGGTTCTCAAAGCATGGAGCAAGACTGAAGACAATCTCTGTTGGGACATTTTCCTACCTGGGGCATGTAGCCCAAAAGAGGGGTTACAGATGATGCTCTGATGCCCAGCCTTGAGTGTGGATCCTGGCTTCTCTATTCACTAGCTTTGCCACCCTGGCAAGTTACTTAAAACCCCTAAGCCTAGTTTTTCAGTTAAATGCTCTGGAAGTATTTGTTAAGAACAGCACAGTGACTAGCAAACAGTGTGAGGGCTCAACAGACACCAGTGGTCCAGGAGCTATTACTACCAGCCCGTCCTCAACACTTCTGCTGTTATTCTTCACGATTCCTCCTCAGGGCCTGGCTTTGCTGGCTGGGCACTTCTGACATGCCTGCCTGTCATGGAAACACAGCTCTTCAAAAGAAGGGAGATATAAATGCCATCTTTCATCTACAATGGGGACTGCAACGGGTTCCTCCTTACTCTCTGCTTGGAAAAAAAGGAGCGTGAATGACTGAGTCGTCTTAGTGCTAAAACAACCTGGGCCCAAATCTCCACCTGCCACTCAGTGGGTGAGTAGCTGAGCAGGCCTTGCATGGAGGATGGTATAAACACACCTCAGTGGTGGGCATGCGCTTTACCACAGGAGGTGCTGTGATTACATACACTATGGCTGTACTCTTGTCTCCATATGCCACCAGACATACGGGCACCCTTAGCGAATGTCCACCAAAGGAGTGGTCCTTAATGGCAGTATGAACTGAAATTAAGTGGTATCCACAGAGAGGCTGAACTGATCTTGTCAAAGTCTTCCACAGTATTGTTCAGGCCACACCCTGGACAGTCATGCATGCCATACAAATGGCTCAAGGAAACCAGAAACCCACATAATTAATAAAAGAAGGATGGTAACACGCCTTTATATTTCGGGGGGATATTTGTTTGGGCAGACTTTGCTAACAGTTTGAAGAGACTACAACACAACACTGCCAGCTAAAAGTTTAATTACACACAATTGCTTGCTGTGAGTTCCTTTCTCAAATGGTCTCATGCATATTCATCACTGTAATTACAGTAGTGAAAAAAACCCACAACTAATTATTCCATGTTCCCCATCTTTCACATGTCTAGAACTTTTGCATAATTACTGTTGAAATTAATTGCAAGTTAGTTGATTTTATACTTTGTCCTTTCAAAGCCTAATTGAAAATTAATTTAAAAGACACAAAAAAATAAGGGAGAGGGATTACCAACCACCTGCCTTCAGCCATTGTCAGATCTGGCCTCTTCCACATAAGGATGAGACCTAACGACTGCAGGCTGAATGGAGGGTTCTTCACGGCAAGCTCTAACAGAAAACCAGCCACCTCAGCTCCACATCTATGTATGGGACAGCAGTGAGACATGATGGTGAGGAGGCCTCTGGTGGTCAGGCTGGCTTCTGATTGGGTGCTTGTCATGTGATGACTAGGTAGGTAAATCTATTTCTGGCCTTGAAAGAAACTCAGCATTTGATTTCAGCACCTCAGTCCAACTTTTATCTTCAAATATCTGTTTCCCATTTTCAAGGCCTACCTGGCATTTAAGAAATCTCTCTCTCTGTCTCTCTCTCTCTCTCTCTTACACACACACACACACACACACACACACACACACACACACGCACGCGCGCGTATGTATGTATGTATGTATGTATGTATGTATGTATGCATGTATGTGTGTATATATATATTCTGGTAATAGAGTTACAAATAGTTCTTTCTCCTAGTTCTGCTATGGAACTCTGTTCCCACAATTACTTGATCTGAGTTACTTTTATTCATCCATAAGGGACCAGGAGGGACCCATATACTCAGACTATTTTCTTTAAGAATTTTTAAAATTTGCCAGGCAGTGGTGGCGCATACCTTTAATCCCAGCACTTGGGAGGCAGAGGCAGGTGGATTTCTGAGTTCGAGGCCAGCCTGGTCTACAGAGTGAGTTCCAGGACAGCTAGGGCTACACAGAAACCCTGTCTCGAAAAACCAAAAAAAAAACCAAAAAACAACAACAAACCCCCCCCCCAAAAAAAAAAAGAAAAAAAAAAGAAGCTAGGAGAGGGCACTGGATCTCTGGTGCTGGAGTTACAAAGAGTTGAGAGCTGAAACGGGGGCTGGGAACTAAATCCAGACCCTCTGCAAGAGGAGCAAGTGCTCTTAACCAAGTGCTCTTAACTGCTGAGCCATCTCTCCAGCCCCCAAGTGTCTCCTCCTCTAAGAACACTAATCCTGCCATGAGGGTCATACTCTCAACATCTAATCTCCATGATGCCAAAGGGTCCATGTCAAATAGCATCACCTAGAGAGGAAGAGGCTACACCATGTGGCTTTCTGGAGATGATACAAACTTGAAGTCCCTAGTAAAGTCCAAACAGGCCTCCTCTTCAAAACAGGACATAGTCCCCAATGCCCTGGTTCTCAATTCTTTCAATGTTTCAGGTGTCTATATTCCTGGACCTTATGACATGACATGTGTCAGTATCAAGGACGTGGACCCATTCCATACCCAGTTTCAAGAATAGGCATGAATTTAATTTAATTTCCCTACCAAACACAGTGTCTGTCCTATGACATACAATGGACCCACAGCTATTTCTTCATGGATTGAGAGGAAGACACCAGTGGGAAACCTTTGGAGTGAATGTCATTGCCTCACACTGACAGAGAAAAACAGGCAAGTTGGGAGAGAGCAAGAAAATCTTTTACAGCCACAGTTAGTGGTTGAAGTGGCATGTGGTGCCACTAAATGTTCTCTTCCCATGACACCGTGATCCCTCTGCATCATCTGGCCACACCACCATCTAGTCAGTTCAGATGTCACCTCCTGCCAGCCACAGTCTCTTGGTGGGTGGCATGCTCTTCTTAATCCCCAGTCTCAAGCTTCCTGTTATGGACTTAGTCATTCCCAGATTCCTATGCCAAGGCTCTGATGCTAGTGTAGCCGGGCTACTGGAAGGTGGTGCAGTTTAGATAGCGTTAGGAGGGGAGACTCTCACAGTAGGATCTGCATTCTTATAAAAGATACTAAAGAGCTCCTTCTCTCTACCCAGTGAGGACAGAGAGAAGGTGGCTGTCTACAGACCAACCAGATCTTCACCAGGGACCAAATTGGTAGACTCCTTGATCTGAGATTTCAGCTTCCAGATCTGTGAGAAATGAACTTCTGATGCTCGAGCCACTCGGCCTGTGCTACTCGGTAAAAGCCTGAGGTACAGACTAAGGTGGCCCTTCTGCAACTTAGCTGAATAACCTTGATTATTATCTTACACTCAGGGTCAATCTATGAGAGTGAAAACCAAGAGGAAGGCAGGTCAAAATGGAGAAGACGCCCCACAGCACACAGACAGCTGGGGGAACTACAGCAAAGACAGACTTCTGCCACTAAATGGCTGGAATGAGCCAGAGTGTGGCCACAGAGTAGGAAACAAAGCATCCACCAGCCCTAAAGGGATGCTTATGGGGCCCTCAGAGACGCTGTCAATCAGATCACAGAGCTTAAGAATGAACCTGTCAGTTATTGAGTCACCAAGAGCAAACTGCAAAGCAATTCACACAGCACAATCATTGATTTTTTTCTTTCCTGTTGAGTCCATAAAAATATCTCCTTTAAAGGTGACTTTAGTGATCCCAGCCTTCAGCAATATGAGGACAGACAAGTCATCTTCCAAGAAGCTCTTGAAATGAGGAGATCCTTATGATCTCTGGAGCAGAACCTTTAACAGCTCCTTCCGTGTTCAGGTAAGAGAAACATGAGAGGTATTTTAAGAAGTAAGGTGAAGTGCCTGTGTATTCAATTTTCCTCGTATGTGCAAACACCGGTTTCGATTCCAGATAAGCACCATAAATGTGTATCACAAACCCAAATTAGGGGTTCAGACGCAGCCACAGAGCTTCTGAGGACCACTGAGCAAGATGAGAACACACTGCTGGATGCTGGGAAGTAACCCTGCAGCCCAGTCACAAGCCACATAGCAAAGCTGCCAGGGGGAGCCCTAGAGGCCTGTCTCTGTGGGCAGACCCTCCCTGGCTAACCAAGGGCAGGAGTGAAGGGCAGACAAGTACCTGAGACCAGGAGCTAGGAGGCTTATGTTGTTCTCAGCTCTTAAGAAGTTGGTCTTGACTTCTGATATAGGAAAATGTCAGCAGGGTTTGAGTTGTTGAAAGAACTCACACAATTGGTTTTTTTGTTTGTTTGTTTGTTTTGTTTTTCGAGATGGGGTTTCTCTGTATAGTCCTGGCTGTCCTAGAACCCACTCTGTAGACCAGGCTGGCCTCAAACTCACAGACATCTACCTGCTTCTGCTCCTGAGTACTGGGATTAAAGATGTGCACCACCACCACTCAGCTTTAAATATCTATTTTGTGAGAGCAGAATGCTATTTTTGATGATGATAAAAATATGTGTGAGTGTGTGAATGTACATTTCTTTTGTCCACAAAAACATAAGTTGGAGGGCCTCACACTAAAATGATAATGGCAGTGGTCATGGGATGGCTAAGCCAGAGGAACTTTCTATAATTATTATTTTATAATGAATTGATGCCTCCCCTTCCATTTATCCCCAGTCTATCATCTGCTCCACAGGAGGCTTTCCCAAACACTCCTAATGAGGAAAATTTCCCTTATTTGTCTCCATGGAGAGCTGGTTCTCTTTCCTCAGAATACACTATCATCTCACCACAATCTTTTATCTAGCGTCTACCTTCCATAGGACAGGAGCCATGGTGGGTATGATTTCATTCTGAGCAACAACTTTGTTCTGTAGTAATAATGACAATGACACCAATGGCCTTAACTATAGAAGCAGTAACATAGATAGCAGTGGGGGTGGCTAACGTATTTGAAAAGGCCCAGACACTAAGGAGTCCAGATGCAGTAAGGAAGCTGTGATCTCTATGTCTCTGACAAGGATATTCTCACACACAAAGGCTGTATCTTCAGAACAGTGCTCACAGATTCTAGGCACAGAAAGATAAGACTGGTGTCCAGGTAGAAAGGCTCCTGAGTTCACACTCACCAGTAGGGTGATGTACTGCCTATTTATCCAGCATGTAACTCAGCACCCAAGAATGCCTGAGAAATACTTGTTGAAAAAAAGGTTGTTCTTGTGTTCTTTTTTTACAATCGTGAAAAGGTTATCTCCATTTTTGGATTGTGGGAAATGAAACAAAAAAAAAATCACTCCCTGAGGAATAAAATAAAATTTTTGGGAAGAAAAATGTTCTAATACAGACAGCAGTGAGTCCTCTAAAGGGGGGAAACCCCATTCATTCAAGTCCCCATTTTTTAATATTCCTGAGAGCACAAGGCTGCAAAGACCAGCAGAGTTCAAGGCCATTCTCTTTGGGGCTTAGATTTCTATAGCAGGATATAGACAGGGCTTCTGGTTCCACATAAGTAGCTAATCAAAGAGAAAGACAATTCTTCATGTGAAAACCCTTCTGTTCTTACATCAAGAGAGCCAGGCCCCAGAGATCCGAGGAGAATGATTGCGAAGGTTAAGACACACCAGGCACTTTGTGCTGCATGAAGGATTTAGGAAAACCATGTAGGAATGGGACATGATCAATTCTGCTTTAAAAAAAAAATAAAAACAAAAACAAACAAGGCAGAAGTGGCTCTATTTGCATAGATGAGTGTCTGTGGAGCTAAAGGGCCCCATGTGCATTGTTATCGGGAAATATTTAACGGATTAGGATGGTATGCACTGGCAGACAGACCCGATTTAAGTTTTTCACATGATATGAATCCTCCTGGGTCAAACTGAACATGCTGGCGCCATGCCAGGTTAGAGCAGGAGCTGGATCTGGCCTAAATCAGGCCTCTCCATTCATTTCCAAAGAAGAAAGCATGCGGCCTCTCCTTATAGCTTATTGTTTCGGGATTAGTGGATGTAATGTCAGTGGCAGGCGGAATACTGATGAGATGGGCCCGCTTCATCATGCGTTTGATGTGGTTAAACTGCCACCCCATTTCAAAGCCTGCAGAAGCCACTGTACATCCCCAGCGTGGCCCACAAATGGAATACAAAAGAGTACTTTGCTGGTCGGTGATGAACTGATGCCTCACCCGCTCCTTTTTCTAAGCATTTTTAAAACCAGGGAGGAAAGATATACTTCTCTCCCAATTCTCTTAAGCCTTCGAGTAACAAAAGAACACATTTCCCACCATTTCCACCACTCTTGGCTCACGCCAATGATATTAACTACCACAGTGATGCCAGATGCATCTGTCCCTGCCAGAGCCTGCAAGCAGATCCAGCTACCAGGCAGCTGTGAAACAGCCCAGCATCTGTCAGGATTTAATTAGGCAGCTTTTTGGATGGGGTGTACTCCCAGCCCCACCTTGGGAGGGACATTTTTGCAAGTGTTGAAAAGGTTGGGATGGGCTGAGGATGGCATAGAGTATCCTGGATTCTGGCGTCATCTGACTGGGGCGCAGTAGCAGGGAGTGGCTGGCTTTTCTTTATGGGACCAATCCTAAAGACAGGGCTCAGATGTAGACCCACTTGAGTGACCTTTATACACAGATGGGGAAGTAACAGAACTGTGCCCTTGGCTTCCATGTCCAGTTCTTCATCTCACTGTCTAGATGCCTGAGGTGGGGAGGCACAAAGGAACTTGGAATATATTTTTCCTTAAAAACAGTAGCCCGAGGCTTGGGAGATGGTTAGTTGCTAACATACTTGCCAGTGAGGTATAAAGACCCGAGTTCAATCTCCCAGCATATAAGCCAGGCCTGGTGGTGTGTGTATGCAATCGTAGGGATGGGGAGGCAGTCAGGCAGACCTTGGGTTCATTGGCTAGCTAGCCCAGCCTACTTGCTGAGTTCCAGTCCAGTGAGAGACACTGTATTGAAAAATAGCGTGGACGGCTCATGAGGAATGTCATCCATGGTGGACCTTTGGCATCCTTATGCACGTGAATACGTGTGTACTCACACTCACATATGTACCCTCCTGCATGAACCCCAGTCACCCAAGACTGGAGTCCTAACACACGCAGGCACTGGTCCAGTGCATCACACCTGCACGCTGTTCTGTTGTCCTTCAGTCTGGCTTTCAGACTCATTAGTCATCTTCTCGCTGCTTGACAATGTCCCCTTCCTATTCAGTTATTCTTCCCAGGCTCTGAGCCTTCTTAATGAAAAGCTCCTTGACTGTTCGAAAGGGATTAGATGCTGTGACTTCAGGGCACAGCATCAGAGGATCAGTGGGAACAACACAAATGGCCAATAACAAGGGATTAGTCAGACCCTGCACAGTGACAAACAGTGGCCAGGTGTGACTGGAATTGCCAGTCTTCACAGGGTGCCTGAGTCCACGGAAGTCCGCTTTCCAGGACTAATGTGAGACACAAATAACCGATTTTAATAAGGCTCTTGTAGGAAAGTCTGAAACTGCCCCATTAGCTCATTCTAAGCCTCGCTGCCACTGAGAACTTGGTAATGGCGGTGATGTTGCAATTGTAGCTGACATGAGCTTCCTGCGTGTCAGTGCCATTCTTAAGGCTTTATATGGGTCATCCATCTTTCTCACTGCAGTAATCCTATTACAGAAATATCAACGATCCTTCTTCTCAGAGCGGTACGACTGAGGCAAAGAGCGTGTGTGTTTGTGTGTTTGTGTGTGTGTGTGTGTGTGTGTGTGTGTGTGTGTGTGTGTGTGTAACTTGCCCAAGATAGCCAGGAAGTGATACGCGCCCAGCTGAGTGTACTATAAACTCCAAACTCAGTTCAGTTTTCTGACTTCTCTATCAAGTTTGAGCATGCAGGTTCCATGTCTACCTTGGTTTCCACTTACTGTAAGTGAAATAATGCTTGCCACACTAAGCTTGATAAGTAAATTATCTGCTTTGTGAGCAAATCCATGGATCCCTACATCAATGATGATACTGCTTTAGAGAGCTGAAGATATTCAAGCAGAGAAGGATTAAGTGTCCTTCTTTCTTTGTTCTTCGGGCTTAAGGGTGTGGCTGAGTCTTGAGACAAAGGAGGTGATGCTAGATCAAGGTAATGGGCTACATTGAGGGACCCCTGGACAACAGATTATCATCACTAAGACTCCAAACATGTGAGCATGTGAGGGAGAACAAGACACCTGGTGGTGATTCCAGGTGGGAAAGTGGCACCTGCAGGCACAAAGCTATTGGAGGATATGTCACTGAGAGCAGTTGATAATGGAGTCAGACTTTCCTGTCCACTACAGGGTAAGCTGGGGTGTGTGAGCTGTTTGGCCTGTAGAAAAGCTATGAATGGTTCCCTTCCCTGGGTAAGTAAGAAATAGAGAGGTTACCCTACTAATCCATGGTTGACTTGCAGAGTAAGAAATCAATCTCAATCCTTTTTTCTAAAAAATTATTGAGTGTAGGGCCTATTTAATACCACAGCAAGACCTGACATACACTTACTGAAACAGAGAGGTAGCTCAACACTTAAGAGGTTTATAATGTCATGACTAGCAAACTACACAGAGGAAAGCACAGAGGGGAGAGAAATGATATTTAATCATCTAAACGCCAGATGTGATGGTGGTGTATGTGAGTTATTTTTTAAGGCAAGCCAGGCCTCTATTTTTACCACTTTACTGTATGGTGTTATGTTTGCATATATAGCTATGCACCACACGTGAATGCCTGCTGCTCCCATAGGTCAAAAAAGAACACCAGATCCCCTGGAACTGCAATTATACAGAGTTTTGAGCTGCCATGTAAGTGCTAGGAATTAAACTCAGGTCCTCTAGGGTGAGCAGTCAGCGTTCTTAACCACTGAGCTATCTCTCCAGCCTCATATGTGAGTTATTTTATACTAGTTTCTGGTGTTATCGTGTTATCTCTTTCTCTCTTTTTCCCCCTTTCCCTTCTCCCTCTCCCTCTGGCCATGCTTGTTCTGACCCAAAGGTTTTTATTTATTTATTATATGTAAGTACACTGTAGCTGTCTTCAGATACCCAATAAGAGGGCATCAGATCTCATTATGAATGGTTGTGAGCCACTATGTGGTTGCTGGGATTTGAACTCAGGGTCTCCAGAGGAGCTGTCAGTGCTCTTAACTGCTGAGCCACCTTATCAGCCCTCTGGTTTTATCTCTTGATGACAACACTTTTAGTTTACAAGTTTCTCTCCTACAGGTCAATGACAACACTGAGCACAAATGACCATAATTCATGGGATCTCTCAGCACGGGACGTTGTAGAGGCAGGACTTGAATCCAAGTCCATCGGTGTTCCAAATCCCGAAGGCCTTTCCCATAGCACACAGGGGCTTGGCTGGCCAGGGAAACTGCAAGAGGCCTGAGCTGACTATAGAGAAGAGCCATGGAGACATGGAGACACAAAGACTCATTAAGGTGGAAGTGTCATGAGGAGCTCTTGAAGAAAGCGGGTCTTACTTCAACTCAATTCTTAAGTGATACTTTTAAGAGGGAATTTGGGGGACGGGGATGTGACAATAAGCATCAGGCAGAGGCAGCAGTGCCGTAGGTGGAAAAGAAAAGGAGGTTCCTGCTTGGACAGGGTAGATAGAGGAAAGGCAAGAGGCAGTGGTACAGTGTCTTAAATAACAGGCTGTAGAGTTTAGTCTTATAACCCCAGAGTGCTCCCCAGCAGGGATGGGCAGGGATAAAAGCAGTATTTGGGAGAAAACTCTCTGATGGCTGAATGTGAAATGAGTTACAGCAGAAGAGAGTGGCCAAGCAGGAAGGAAGTGGACCCCAAAGGAAACACAGGTTGTGGAGGTTTTAAAGCAAGGAAGTAACACTTAATCTGTACAACCCAACTGCCACTGGACACAGAGGCTGGGATCAGTAACAAATGTGTATCAGCTCACAGAATGCTTGCCACAACCCCAGGGGTGCAGCCTCACCCCCATTTTACAGAAGAAATAACAGAGGCTTGGAAAGGTGAAGTTAAGTGCTCTCGGCCACGCCCACCTGGTCAGCTGCAAGTTGAGCCTATGAATGCAGTTTGGTCTGGTTGCACAGCCAGTGCTCAGAGGCACCGCACAGAGATCCTAGCAGGAGCTCTGTGGTCTTGGTAGCTGGCCACAAGCCTGAGGCTTCATCTCAGAAAGGGGGCGCTGTTATTCCACCATGGGGTGCCAGGCAGTTGGCTTAGGAAACACTGTCTGCATTTACAGCTTGTAGAGAACTGTGTTACCACCCACACCCCTGGATGGAATCCCAGCCGTCTGGGAGAGCAAGAGAAAAGAGAATCAATCCTATCTGGCTCCTTAGATAGGCACCATGTGGCTTTGCTTTGAAGACCTGGGTTACATTATGACTTAGCCCACAAAGGGCCTTGTGATGCCTGCATGTGACCCGGACCCATTTGGATGGCACCTCTGCCGCCTCCTCAGCTTTGTGGTTGACCAAATTGTTCAGAATTCGATTTTTCAATAAATGGCTCATTCCGCAGTTACCCTGCAGAGAAAAAAACGTCAGGTCACAGGCTTCTGAAGTGTCACCACCTCCGCATCTGTGCTTCCATTACGCAGAGGCTCCAAAGCTGAACGCTGGGTACAGAGAGAGGTTCGGCATGCCCAGACCGTCTGTTGCATGGCTGAAAATACTTGAAAGAGCCTTTTCTCGAACAGCTCAGTTTTAAAGTGTGTGCGTGGCTTTAGCTTGTGGCCCTGGCTCTCACCAGTGCATTTTTGGAATTTTTTTTTTTTTTAAAACAAGTCACATGTGCGCACAATTTAAAAAGTCTAAGGGATGTGTGAAGAGTGATGAAAGTTAATAACATTATCTGACTCTCTTCTTCTAGAAGCAAGCATTTTCCCTGATTTTAGTGCAATCGGGTTCTTGGATATCTCTACTACTTAGTTTATATTACTTCTCTTTGATTTGCCCTTGTTGGGAATTGCCCACTGTGGAGGATGAGGATTTAGCTGTCACTCACCACCACTCCTGCCCTGGTCAGGCGCATGCTCCTTAAGCTCCCGGCTATGTACACTGTCAATACCCATTGCTTTTGTTATCTCCAGCAAGGAGGCACTGAGTGAATCACGTAGCCTAGTATAGCTTCAAGACTCTTCTTCTGGGAGAACTTTTTTGGTTTTTCTGCAGTTCATACAGCCCCCTTGTTTGTTCAGTATCCTATATATTTCTCACGAACCCAAAGGCAACACTGCCTCCAGCTTTGTCAGCCTCCTCTCTATATACTTTCAGCCATCATGTATCTATCAAGGGAAATTCCCAGAGAAAGCTGTACCTATATTAGACATCACAAGACTGACTGTTAAGAATTTTAGCGATCATGGAGACTTGGAATGTTCTAGGCACAAAGTCAAAGTATATGTTTAGCTCACCTTGAGAGCCATGTATTGCCTACCTCTGTGTGTGACATTTATGATTCATAATAGTAGCAAACTACAGTAATAAATTAGCAACAAAATAATTTTAGGGTTGGGCGTCGTCACTGTATTAAAGGAACTGTATTAAAGGGCCACAGCATTTAGAAAGGTTAAGAACCACTGTTCTAGAGGGCTGTGGTTCAACTCCCAGAACCCACATGGTGGCTCACAGAATTCTGTGACTCTGCCGCCAAATATCTGATGCCCTCTTCTGGCCTCTAGAGTTACCATGTACACACAGATATAAAATACCCAAATGTGTAAAAAAGTTGTTCTGAGTTACGATTACTGCGAAACTATAAAATCATCATGAAATTGATACCTTGTGGGAATGTGGTATTTGCAGGAGCCTGGATCTGTGTTTCTGGGCCATAGCTACTTATAATTGACTCAAGAATAAGTGTGTATGTGTCCCATCAATTGCTTTACACAGGAACCTACCCCTAGCTATGGAATTGTTTTAAACTGGACCTGGGGTCCTACAGCAGCCAGCCTGGTGGTCCCTGTCCACTCCACCTAGTTTGAGCCTCCAGTTCCCCATCTAGTATCTTTCTTTTCATCTCCACCCTTGGTTCAGTAGTTCTTTGGAAGTCCGCTAGCCATCATTTCTGAGAAGTTCTTCACTGTACAGCATCTAAGGCAGAAGTCTTTGCTTGGGGCTGACTGTCTTACGACCAATGTTGTTAAAATGTGTGATACCATTTTGAGTTTTGCACCTTCTCAGACCTGTTTTTACTGATGCTTTTGTTCTTTAATGCCCTCTCCAGACACTTTTGGATTTCTTTCTTCCCATCGGTGCTCTGAAGTTTCATGATGATGTGCTTAGCATGGTTTATGGCCATTCACTGATGAAATCTCACCACCCCCTTTCTATCTAAAAAGCACTGTGCTTTTAGTTTGCGGGAAATGGTTTTCAATTTCTTTCTAGAATTTCCTGTTATTTGGATGTAAATCTACTAACCAGGTCCTTGGTTTCTCTTATGTTTCTGTCTTATTTTCTATTCCTATGAGATCTTGTACTTTCTCGGACATAATTTCAAATTGGTCCCCAGAACTTTTACTATGCTAAAATCTCTCTGAGTTAAAAAGGAAGAGAGCATCGTGCTTTTATTGCAACTCTGCAGTTATCCCTCAGAGCTTCAATTCTGCTCTGTGTCTTTCAAGATGTTACTCTTTTCATGTGTGCATGCTTGTGTGTGTGTGTGTGTGTGTGTGTCCCGCCCATGTGTGTGGAGTATATATGTTCAGGTTTTTCATACAAATGTCTGCTGACCCTTCTCTTATTTATTTTACTTTATTTATTTAGCAGCATGACCCTCCCTCCCTTTTCTCTTCCCAGTATCCACCTCCTCCAATCCACTCTTCCTCTTCCTCTTCAGAAAAGAGCAGGCCTCTTATGGGTAGCAACCAGCCCTGGCATACCAAGTTACAGTAAGACTAGGTACCTCCACTCCTATTAATGTTAGAGGAGGCAGTCCGGTAGGAAGAAAGGGTCCCAAAGGCAGGCAACAGAGTCAGGTACAGCCCTTGCTCCTTCTGTTAGGAGTTCTACATGAAAACCAAGCTGTACAATTGTAATATATGTATAGAGGGCCTAAATCAGTCACATGCAGGCTTCTTGGTTGGCAGTTTAGCCTCTGTGAGCCCCTATGGACCTAGGTTAGTTGATTCTTGGGGTTTTCTTGTGGTGTCCTTGACCCTTGACTCCTATAATCCTTCCTCCAGCCTCTTCTGAGGGATTGCTTAAATTCCATCTAATGTTTGGCTGTGGGTCTCTGTACTTGTTTCTATCAGTTGCTAGGAGGAAGCCTCTTTGATGAAAATTGGGCTAGACACCACCAATCTATGAGCACACTATACCCTCTTAAGTACTGAGCTGTCTCTCAAGGCCATAGGCCTATCAGTTTTAAGTGTGGGGTCCTGAAAAGTTCTTATTGACTGTGGGCTTCCCAATCAGGTGACTCAGCTGGAGATAACATCTACTAAACTGGTCAATTTCCCCATAGGTCCTTTCCTAAACTATGTCTAGAAACTGATTTAAGAAAAAAAGACTAGTAGTTACAAGTTTATTTTGCTAACTTGAGTCCCTGCTTTCAGAAAGCTGACCCTTTCCTCAACCATTCTATGTGTCTGGTATTCTGCACACATTTCCTCTCCCTTCAGGAGAGAGCAAGCTCTGGCTTCCAGCCTGGTACAAGGGTGGGGAGCAGCAAGCATAAAGGCTTGTTCAGGAAATTTCAAACAGTCTTTCTGCTTTTTGGACGTTTGTTTCCAGAGTTATCCCAGGTTGCAATTCCTAGGCCTTCTGGTAGCTTCTTGGTTCCCATAAATGCCAGCTTAGGATACTTTTTCCTGAGTCTAAAGTCAGTTACTGCCTGTCTTTTTATTTTCTAGCTTCCACATTTTTGTTGCTATTTTTTCCCTCTAGCAGATTGACCCTTTAAAAAGCCATTCTGTTGAAAGTCTAGGAGGAAACGGGAATGCGTGTGCTCCAGCTGCCATCTTAAATAAGTAGTCTTAGACATGCAAGCTGCCCTGTCATACTGCATACCTCCCTTAGTCATCTGGGGCTCCTGGCTCTGCAGCAATGCCGTGAAGAAATTCTGCTCATTTTGTGTGGTGGCTGCCAGTTCCTATCAGGTATGGCATGCTTTCCATTAAGAAAAGAACACGGGGCCATGGATAGAAACAGAGGGGTTAATTCCAGCTGATTACTGTTCCTTGTGATACTTGGTCTCATTTGTAGCCTCAGGATAATACACTGCAGCCCTATACTTTCAGGGTTCTTAGCAGGATCAAACAGGATAATGGCTGTAAAAGCCCTTCAGAAAGCACAAAGTAGCACAGAAACACAAGGCTTTACTGTTACTTAAAACCTCACTTTTATAGCCTGGAATTCAACCTAAAGTCATTTTGGCCTGTCTTTAGGAAAGAGGCCTATCTCCAGGAATCACATAAATCATCCTGTGGCATTCAAAAGAATGTCCTTCAGTCACAGGCAAGTGACACGGTGATGCTTTTCACTCTACTGATGGCATTTGCTGAAGCCAGCCAGGTTCCATGGCACTCAAAATAAACATCCTCAGAATCCAAACAGGATCTACTTCAGGGAGCCCATTCTACAATGAGTCAGTTTTTCAACTGAACTATCTGCCATGTTGAGTGAAGTCAGCAACACTGGAAAAAGTGAGTAAATCTATCTCAACAGTGGACTGATTCCAGCATCAAAAAAGTATGGATAGTAGCAGTAAAGGTATCACATCACAGAAAAAGATGCCAACACTTACGAAGCAATAAGCACAAGAGTCAGTAGCATTAGCATGGTCACACTCGTACAAGAATCAAACCCTGTGCACATGTAGGCATTTATACATCTGTATGTATGCACAGCATATATAAATGTATGTACAGTCACATGAAAGATTAGGCACTGCATGTGAAGAGGAACATGTGTTTTCTGAAGTGACTTTTAGAAACAGAGTGAAGGGCGTATACTAACACTGAAGAGAGAGACATCCTTTCAGGACTGGTGGCAATCCCCTTTCAAGAGTCACAGTACAGTGGCCACTCTTACAAAAGGGGTTGGGGATGGTACACTTACAAGACACCTTTTCTTTTTACTCTACCTGGTTCTGAGCTGTCTAGGATGCACACGCTATTTGTTTATACAGATGAAAAGTTCAAACATGCAAATAATACAAAAAAAATGAAATCTAGTAAAGTCTTCACCTATTTTTCAATTGAAGGTAGTACACAGCCAGGAAAAATGGATCAGGTATGAAGAAAGGGTTCCAAATCCATTTGCTGGAGTGGGGGTAGGGCGGCATGTCATACACTTGTGTACTTTTTTCCAGCTAGAAGCCACTGATGGGTGTCCCTTGGGTTGTAATAATCATCTATACTTCTATGCAAGCTCCATTATAAACATACAAGGGAGAATCATTCATTTTCTAAGAAGTGATATGGTTTTCATTCTCACATTTCCCATATGTGACATTTTGCAATGACTTCTGAAAAATACATGTCAACAGGCAACTCAAATAGGAAACTAATCTTTCAGCAAATCCCCCAGCTGTATGCATATGTGCAGATATGTGGGGATGAGCTCACTCTATCATGGTCAAGTGCATGAGCATGTGCTTAGTACGAGCTCTGTACCCCATATCTAATCAATCCAGAGTCAAGACCTGCTTCGTGGTACCCAGTCTTATACCTGTATCTCCCAGGGACTTCCTGACTCTATGTACTCCTATGCTGGGTGTCTCCTGGCTTGCTGGCTTACATGTGTCTTGGCAATGAACATGATAATCCTAGACCACACATGCAACCAGTCTGGCAATGCTACTTAGAGCTGTAAAGCTTTTTGGAGGTGGACCAATTCTCTGTAACAAGCCCCTTTCCAAATGGGATTGTTAGCTCCTGTGACTCACTGAACAGGGGAGCATTTTGTAGACATTGCCAGTACCTCCATGTAGTCTCTCTAGGCTAGCATAATCATCCCAATAGCTCATTCACGTGAGTGTGTTCTGTACTGTAAGCATGTCAAATGACCTACCTTTCTAAGACTACTTGATGCTACAGTTACCTTACTTCACAAACGGAGAACTCAGGCAGTTGTGTATGGAGCAGGCACAAGACTATAAAACTAAGTGGGAGGTCTGGACTAGAGTCTCATGTCTGCAAAGCTGCACTCCATTCAGAGAGGGGCAGGAACTCCACAGTTTGTGTCCTCTTCTGACTTCTTGACTGCTGCTCTCTCTGCTAGACTCTGTGGCCTCTGCCCAATCCATAAAAATCTCAAGTCCATCTTTCTTATCAAAAGGTAAATATACAGCCATTTCTAGGTATTGCTAGGGCCACAAAGGAGTCTTTTAGCTCTGTCTAGACTCAGAACCAACAAAGTGTACCGCATAACCACACTTTATAGCAGGGGTTTTTTATCTTGTTTCTTCTCCAAGGAATTGGCTGATAAATCTAGCATTGCAGGTGGAAAGGAATGTGTGTCTTCTGGAGTGACTTTCTGGAGCAGAGTGAAGGGCACATACTAACACTGCAGAGAGAGGCATCCTTTCAGGACTGTGGCAATACCCTCTCTAGAGGCCAATTAATCCATTTGAAGGAATAATAAAAATGAAAGTGATGGTGCCCAGGCATGGCTGACTACCCACTTTTCAACGAAAGAAACCAGACTTCTTTTCTCAGGCTGCATGCATCAGTTTCTGTGACAGACACAGGCAACTTTGAGTCACTGCATTAATCAAACTGTATTTAGCACCTAGAGGAACAGGAGGACTGAGAGAGGGAAGATCGTGATGGGTCCTACTGGCCAAAGTCCTGGCATCTCAGGCTTCCCATCATCTATGGATTCCCTTTGTCTCCATCTAAGAGCACAGGTTGATTACACTAAGCTAATTGTTGCTGTGAACCCTAAGCTCTCTTAGCTGAGATTCCCAGAGCCACCCTGGGATATCAGAGGTTCGGGGTGTGGGTCAGCAAGTGTCCCTGTTAGAACAGGCCATGGTAGAGGTTCTGTTCTGGACTTCCAATCCCAAAGCTGGAATGGACTGACCAGAGCAGAAACCAGTTCTGGTTCTGTGCAGGATGACATACCGAAACAACTCACCTAGTGGGGAAAACAAGAAGAACAACAGAAGTTCCAGAAGAACCATTCTGGAGCAAATACTTTAAAAGCATCTTAGTATCACTGAAGAGGTGGCAAAAAAGAAAAAGGTAAGTACGTGTTGACCTGGGCAACTAAAGTCTCTTTTCTTTCACAAGACTAAAAGTTGAGTTTAAAGAAAACTTGAACTTCCATTTTGCTACTGACAAAGGAACACAAATCAAGATGCCTAACCAAAAACAAAGAGTGTAAAAGGAGGCTGTCCTTTGTGCTTGGATACCACAGAGGTAATTCTCTGGTTGAAGAAAACCCCAGAAGCAAACATTTTCCTCCTCAGCCAGAGCACTGTACAGAAGTTGTGTTTACAAGAAGCATGGGGAAGATGAGGAAGAATTTATCATTGTGGGTGCTGGATCATAGATTAAATACCTTGGGCTGGCATTTTTTGGAGGTCAAGGGAGCTTCACAAGCTTGGTTTGATAAGGTTCTGATCCAACTGGCCTCCTAGGTACGTAGCAGAAGCCAACCTAGATCTCTCTAGAGAAGTCATCTTTTCAAACACTCCAAAATCCTTAGAAACAATTTGCCAATGACAATTAGTAGCATACTGTTAAAAATACTTACAACTTAGACAATGACAGGACCATGAGGCAAGCAGATGAAACAGCAGACATCAGAAACATACTTATTTCAGGTGCTAAAATCATCAGACCAAATCATATGTATGTGGCTATGTTTTTAAGATATGAAAGAAATGCTTGAATATATCTATTTGCAGGGAATGAGGGAATGAACAGTAAGAATATATATATATATATAGATAGATAGATAGATATGATATGAAGATGAACTAGACTGGAAAAAGAACCAAATAGAATGCACTGAAATGAAAACTACAATAACTAAAATGAAAAACTCAATGGAGCAGTTTAACAGTAGATTAGACATAGATGAAAAGAGAATAAACGAACGGAAAGATGTGCAGGAGGGATTCTTTACAAAGCAGCAGAGTGAACCACCAAAATAGAAACATTCAAATGATGGAACGGAACAGGGTCACCTTAGGTGCTTATTATGATCCAGAACCTAGGGAGTTAATCAGACTATCTGATTCTTCAAGACTAAGTACACTCTCAGGAATGTATGTGATAACCAGGCACGAAGGTCGTCCACACCCTGACAAATAGTGAAACTGTGAATCTCAGGGCTAAACTTTCCCTTCAGTCCAAACTACATTTAATATTTTCTCAATCATTGGACCTTTCTTCTCCAGTGTAGCAGGGTAGGATGTAAAACATTCTCCCTCAGATCAACATATTTTAATTTGATAGGAGTTTAGACAAAAAAGTCAGTATGTGTTTTTGTTGTGGTTTAAATGTAATATGTTCCCCACAAGCTTATCTGTCTGAACACTTGGTCTCTAGCTGGTGGTGGAGTGTGGGAAGGCTGTGAAAACCTGAAAAGGCAAAGCCCCACAGAAAGAAAAGGGGCACTATGGGAGAGCCTTATGATTTCATAGCCTGCTATAACTTCCTGTTCACTCTCTGTTTTCTGAATTCAAATGCACACAGCCAGCTTCCTGCTCCTGCCACACAATGCCTTCCCTGCATGCTGTCATGTCTTTCCCAAGATGATGGGATGTATCTTTCCAATAGTTAGCCACAATAACTCCTTTCTCCTTTAAGTTGCTTTAGTTAGGATAGTTTATCATAACACAAAGAAAGAAGCTAAGATACTTCTGAATGCTTCAAAGCAAAGGATTGTTTAAGAACCAAATACCCATACTTTTGCTTTGAGTTTGAGGAAACTTACCATCATTGATTAACCTGTTTTAGTTTGTAAAAGTATCTGCTGTTTGTCTCTCCAATCATGGCAGCCTGTGAAGAGTACATCTCGAGTTTGTTCATGACTGTTGTGTCTCTATGCTAGATTTCTTAACCTCTTTGTGTCTCATTCACCATGGATATCACACTATCTATATTCCCAATGATATGCCTCAAATGGTCACTATAGTTCCTAGGACATTAAGTACTGAAAAACCGGAAGCCATTATTAATGAACAATGTCTCCATCTCTTGAATTCCATCCCAACCTGATCAAGCCTGTTTTCTATCCTTCTAAATTTCTGTTGCTTCTTCAAAAATGGCAGCCCCCTGACACTTGTCTTAGCCTGGTTGTTTGCCTAATGTTTAATAATGTCAGTTTTTCTTAATTGTGAACAAAACCTAAAAGCTGTCATGTCTAAGTGGTGGTCATTCAAGGAATGTCTTCCCAAGAATGCAGGACAGGGCAGATGAAGGGGAAGGTACACTGGGCTATTAAGGCTTGCTTACAGAATGGTGTCATGTTATGCAAGGTCTGTAAGTGATTCAGCAGGGAACTGAAGGCAGATGTCCATGGGTGAGGGATCAGAAGCATATGCATCTTCTGAAGCAGAGTGGAGCCAGTCTCTCAGGGAGTATAACCATTCCAGTAAGAGGGCAGCATTGCCCAATGGGGAACTTGTTCCCTGTGTTCTTGAAGGTGAGCAGATTGAGGTGAGCATGAATAAGGAAGAAAATCTTGATGCTATTTTTTTTTTTTAAGACCATAGGATCAAGTGCAGAGGGCTCCAAGCTACTGTTCTACTACCAACATTGGTCTGCTTCCTCTCACTAGATGTTACATGCAGGTGTATGTGAGCATGAGTGTAACCTTGAGTCTGAGTACGTGAATCTTCAAAGGACCATCTCACTCTTCACTTCCCCACAAGGTCCCCTCAAAGCAGAAGGGATATGGAACCACCTTCCATACGGAGCTGATCAATTTCTCTTCCCTAGTTCTCACAGGCAACAGTTTGTGCCCAGCTGTGTTTACTGTCCCAGTGTGGACAGGCTCCTCCTTCCTGTTACATGTAGTCTGGACCAGTGTTAAGGCCAGATCAGGAAGGGAGGGAATTGTGATAAGGAACTATGGTTCCTAGAAGGGAAGGTCAGTCAGGCTGACATGCCATTCCTGATGCTTAGGGCACTCTCTGAACTAAGGATGTGTGAGCATACTCTACTGTGTGTGTGTGTGTGTGTGTGTGTGTGTGTGTGTGTGTGTCTGTCTGTCTGTCTGTCTGTGTGTGTGTGT
>JANHMN010000002.1:167344538-167356336 GCA_030674055.1 Rhabdomys pumilio
TCTGTCTGTCTGTGTGTGTGTGTGTGTCTGTCTGTCTGTCTGTCTGTCTGTCTGTCTGTCTGTCTGTCTTACAATTGGTCCCTACCCCTAACAAGGCATTCTTATCAATTTAATGACGCTTTACGTTTTCTGAGTGTTATCCAACCATTAATAATTGAGCAATGTTCCAAAACAATATTCAGCTAACTTCTCCGGAGAGAAAGAAAGCTGTAATTAAAAATATGGCAGTCTATTCGAGAAGGCCACATTTAATTAGTTCATTTTTATTTAACTTAGGTAGCTCTTCAGCAAACAGCTCACAGAAAAGATGCCAGAATGTTCCTAAGATTTCCTCATGAAGCCTGGGGTACTAGCTCCTCAGACAGTGGAGCCCAAAGTCTAGTGAATGTGTTGAGTGTGTGCCCTCACCAGCTTGGGCCTGCAGGGACGTTTCCCCTTCATTCCATTTACTCATGTGCAACTGTGGAGAAATAGGTTACCTATATCTCAGAGGTCCGTAAGCCGATTACTGTGAGGCGATGCTTATCCAGCACTTCATAAAGCAGAGCCCAGCACAACATATTACACATGAAAAACTGGTGGCCGAGGAAACCCCTAACCCAATTTTAACACTGATAACTCCAGGAGAGCATGAAGGCAAAGAAGACTTCTTTATTTACCTTGGTCCTAGATTTCCCGAATATTCTTAGTCTCAGGTATTTATTACTTTAATAGTTAAAAAAAAACTAGTTATTTTTAAAAATAAACTAACTATAGATTTTTAAGAGGCACCAGAAGCAAACATATTTTATTGGAAAGTTCAGGCTGGAGGTGATTTGGGCAAGCGCAGGGAATAGCTTAGCAATACAGGGCTCTGCTTGGATTGGGTCATGAAGAACCGCATCTTCTAATGATGCATTGGCTGCCTGGAACCTTCACTACTATGTAGTGTGCACACATAACATCTCCAAACAAGGTGCCTACCAACCACGGGCCCCGCCTACATCTGGCTTGGCACAAAACCTCCTTTCTGAAAAGCAGAATCTGTTTTCCTTGCCCTGAGAAGTGCCAAACTTACACCGACTCTACTCAGATACATTCCCAGTTATGTCCACGTACTGGATAGGGGTAAAGGATGATCTGGCCTGAATTGGTTGTAGATGCCATGTGCAATAAGGCAAAATTGTGACCTCAAGGGAAAATCCTCTATTTCCCACCTTGTGCCTATGCATAATTGGGCAGCACAAGACTGAAATCAGATACATTATGGAAAAAGATATACTCAATAGAAAAATGATTAAATGATCTAATCTGTCAATCAAAACAAAGAACCGCCCTTCCTATGCCCCTTAATAAACAAATTCTTCTGTGCCTCCAATCCTATAAGAGGAAACCACCCTCTCCCCGTTCCAGAACAGTAACTTGACTATCTCCACTCATGGGTCCCCTGCTCTCCTGCAGTGTTTCCCCATCTTTTCTCTTGCTCTGCTTTAAACAAACTTTCTTGGCTACTCTACAATCTGTGTGACCTTCCACTTCACTCCTGAATAAAAATCCATGAACTTGAGAACAACCCAGCTCAGACAGCAACCCCAAATCATTGATAATAGAAGGCTCTTGACCTCACTAAAAAGAGCTAATGATGAACTATGAGCAGAGAGTGAGTGTTGTCAATCTATCCTGGAGATCAGCTCTCCAAGGCCACGTGGCATTTCAAGAGACAACACATTCAGGCCGAGTTACTGACACTTTCCTTTGGCAATGCATCCTTCCCATCTCTTATGAGCTCCACTCTGCCTTTTTTCAGTTCAGAAACCATGGCATCATGACACTTCTCATCAAATTCCACAAGCAATCCTCACTGACAACCACTTCTCACCACATCCTTCCATCCTGCCCTGGGGACCACTCTTGGATCACTTTAAGAGTGGTCCCCCCATCCACTAATTCTACCACTGTTCTATTCCCAGCCCAGCAGCAGGAGCACCTGCCACAATGCAAGATCAAATCACAGTTCTGCTGGTTTCATCTCATCTCATCCAGATCCGAAGCCAGGATTCCTCCCAGACAGCAGGCTACCTCCCGTCTGTCTGTCTGTCTGTCTGTCTGTCTGTCTGCCTGTCTGTCTGCCTGTCTGTCGGTCTGTCCACCCACAGATCACCCTATTTCCCTTTCCCACTCTTCCTGACCCTGTAGAATGTTCCTCTACCCCTGCATTTCCTCTTCTATACATATAACCAGTCTAGACAGTAAATTTATTGGACATGGAGATTCCAATCCACCTTATTCACTGCTGTGTATCTTTAGAAGTGTCTGTTATGGAGCAGATACTCAGTGAGCATCTACTGAGTAAATGGTACCAACAAATAAGAATTCCATGTCAAAATATCTGAGAAAGTCAATTTAAAGGAGCAAAGTGTTAATTTGGATCCTGGTTTTGGTCTCTGGTCAGTCAGCTCTGTTGTTTCAGGGCCCTGCTAAGGTAGAACACCAGTGTGAAAAGCCTACAGTGCCACTCAGCTAAAGGCAGCCAAGAAGTAGAAAGAAACAGGACGGTGTCAGGAATAAAGACATGCCCAGTGACTTATTTTCTTCACTGAGGACCCAACCTCCTAAAGCAGTGGTTCTCAACCTGTGGGACACCTATCAGATAGCCTGCACTTCATGTTTATATTATAATTTATAACAGTAGCAAAATTACGTCATGAAGTAGCAATAAAATAATTTTTTGGTTGACGGTTACCACAACATGAGTGTTACTATCTTAGGAAGGTTGAGAACCACTGTCCCAAATTATCTATTGTCTTCTAAAACTCTGATGACCTGCAAATTCCTGAGTGGCTTAAGCCATGGGTGAGGTCAGGGCCCATATGATCCAGTCTCTTTGTACAGATCCTGGTGTAAGTTTGTGAAGGGCATCTCATGTCCACACTGAACCCACTATTTGTGATGAACTACCTGTGGTAATGTGCTATGTGACTGTGTTCCTCTTTGCAACCACACTTCAACCCACATGTCAAAATTCTTTCTCCAGTTTTCTTTGCAAGCTCAAAGAACACATGACTGAGGCACTGTCTGAAGTCCACCTCCAGAGGCTTGGGAGAATCACCTTAATTTGAGGACTCCTACAGTTGGAAAGGACTACTATGATGGGCAATTTGATTTCTCCATGACACGATCTTAAGAGGGGCTCAGGTTTTGCAAGGTTATTTTTCTCCTCATCAGCAATGTGGGTTGGTGTTTGTGACTAAAGCTGATGTCACAGGTTTCAGGTGCATGTATATGTGGGCATCCCTCTCCCCCAAACTAATAACTGTTACTGAAAAGCAAAGTGAGTGACATTTCCAGCTTTGCTTTCCTGGTGGAGAGTCCATTGATCACAACTGACATTTATTTAAACATTCCCTAGCAAAAACATACCTCCTGATTCTACCTCCTTCTGAAAATGCCAACAAATATGCCTGAGGCAGCAGGAGGTGGGGGAGGAACAGAATAAAATCATCTATTCACTCCCCCTACAATCAGGTTGCTTTGCTAATATCATAACTTTAATTATTTCTCCTGTTCTTGACAGCCCACGTTGTTAGTCTAACCCTCACCCGGTATTGATTTGGCTCTGCTAAAAACACGCATCAGCCGGGCACCAAAAATTGCCTGCTCAAGTTCCTCGCTAGGCCGGCAGCATATAGCACGCATATTAAATCCAGCCAGCACTTACGCTAGAGCAATCGCAACTTTATGATCGTGTTGGTTTTTAAAGCAAATGTTAATGAAATATGCATTACTTATAGCAAATGACACTCCCAGTGGGGCACATTTTAATTAGTGTAGTTTGTTCAAAGAAAAGCAAATTTAACTCCTCCTCATCTGTCACTAGACTTGCCCTGCAACCTGAAGGCAAAGCGAGAGATGACAGGAAAGGAGACAGATGAGCCCTCCCAGGCTAACATGAGAGTGTGGGGAAAAGGAGCAGGGGAGTGACCGATTCATTTGCAGCCACAGTAGCTCGGAGCTGCTTTTTAACAGTGACACATCTGGACTAGTGACTTCCCAGACTCTGGACCCATCTTTCAAGGGAGGAGACCCAAGGAAAGTCAAGCCTGGTGGCTTCAGAGTGAAGTCCTTACATCTCCTTGTTGCCTACTAACTAGTTAAGAGTGTTGTGTTCGTTTCTTTGCTGTGACAAAGTAGTACATGTGGGCTGGGGAGAGAGCTTAGGCAGTAAAGTGCTTTCTGTGCAAGCACAGGGACTGGGAATCGAGCCTCAGAACCTATGTAAAACAGCCTGGCATGGTGAGCCACACTTTCCAGCACCAGAGAGACAGAGAAAGGAGAACCTCCAGCCTCACAGCCAAGCTAAATCATCGAGCCACAGCCCTGTGAGAGACATCATGATCCCCAACCAGTGCCTGCACAATGATACCTGAGATTGTCCTCTGGCATCATATGCATACACTTGCATGTTCATCTGTACACACATTTATGCCTGTACACACACACACACACACACGCACGCACGCACGCACGCACGCACGCACGCGCACACAAAGTGCCACAAATAATAGAATGTAGCTTAAACCAACAGTAATGTATTTGTTCACAGTTCTCAAAGTCAAGAGTCCAAATTCAATCTTTCTCTATGTCTCCCTACTTCTCTGGTGTCTGCCAGCAAACCTTGGCTTTCATGTGTATCTGTGTGTATCACTGTCTTCATGTCTTGGGTGTCTTTGTCTTTCCATCTACAATTTTTAAATCTGCTTATTAGTTATGTTGGAGTTAGGGCCCACCTGGACATACCATGACTTCACTGGGGAGGTTAATTTTCTGTCAATTTGATCAATCTGTGGTGCTCCTCTTTTAGTCAAAACTACCAGTCCAATTAGTGCTGTGAAGGGATTACACTCAACCTGAATAATATCTGAACTGGTGGACTGGATAAGGCAGATGATGTGGCTGGGTCTCTAATCAGCTAAAGGCATGTGAAATCAGGTTCTTGCATGGAAAAGTAATCCTGCTGTTTGACTCATGACTGCAGCATGGGTCCTTGGGTTTCTGGCCTGTTGGCATGCATGGGACTAGTATGAGTCAATTCCATAACGTGAATGAATGAATGAATGAATGAATGAATCAATCAATCAATCAATCAATCAATCAATCAATCTCTTATTGCTGGTTCCTTGGATAACTGACTATATGCTCAACTTCACAACATCTACAAAGAACTTTAGTCACACATAAGGTCACATGATATTCACAGATCCTAGGTGGGCATGGCTTTCAGACCAGCACAGACATGGTGAATACCAGAGTCTCGATCTTCAAAGCCTGTTGACTAGAACATACAGTGGTGTCTCCTGGGAGTCTGGCAGAGATGCAGCCTCTCCAAAGCCCTCCTGGACTTGCTGAATCAGAACCTTCGTTTTAACAGATCCAGACAATTTATGTATGCATTACAGTTTGCAAAGCACTGGGCTGGATAATCATGTTTCCAAGCAGTGATGGTGTTTATAATGAAAGGCCTGGAGTCCAGACACTGTGAAAATCGGATGACTTGAAAGGAACAGGTCAAGGAAGAACAAATTTAGAGAACAAGTAGAGAGAGCGGGAGCATTGAATGTAAGTCGTAGCTTACTAGTCAATTGACATGCATCGTACCAATAGCTGAGACCGCATGTGGATTTGACAACAAAATAAAGTGGGTTCTAATCAACTGGCTTCTGGGGAAAAATCCCCCAGGACCGAGAAGAAAAATTTCATCAGCACTGTCTGGAGTCTAGATGGCCTTCCCCAATCTTGTCTCATCAAAGGCACTGCTGTGCTGATGTCACTGCTGGGTGACAGTGTGGCACTCGAGTGGCCAGGTCTTGCTCATAACTGTAACTCATGTTGACATGAAGAAATGTTTCATTTTCAGATCCATACGTATGAATTTTTAATGAACGGTGTCAAAGAAATCAAATATTTCCCCCTCTATTCCACTTGGCAGAATCAGATTTTGACCCTCTGCCAAACAACCATAAATCATGTTCAGCAGAGAAAGGGGCAGGACCCAGGGGCTCTGCATGTGGATTAGCCAGTTAATTTCCTGCTGTCAGACCTTCACCTGAGCTGTTGCAGGTTGCAGAGAGAGAGCAGGATAGAGTATGGGGAAAAGGAGAGAAAAAGAAAGGGAGGAAGGGGGAGAGAGGAAAACACACTTTGAGGACCACAAACAGGAGGTGTCCAATGGCTGATGACTGAGTCAGAAAAACAAAAAATAGAGACAATTAGTGTTTCTTCCCTGAAGATGGAGAAGCCATCTCAATCACTAGTCACCCCCTGCCCCTTCGCCTTTAGCTAGGGTGATGTTGATCATTATCGTCAACATCTTTATCAATGGGAGTGATTTAGAATCTAGGTGTGCCTATGAGTGTGAATCCAGATAGGAAGCAGAGAAGCGAAGACACATCCCATGGCTGGGGTCTCAGACTGAATAAAAAGGAGGAAGTGAACTGAGAACCAGCAGCCATCTTTCTCAGCTTCCTGACTTTGGTATAGTGTGGCCACTTCTCTCCTGCCTTTCCCCATTCCTGGTCATGACTGACTGTTACCAAAATAAACTCTTGACTCCCTAACTTACTTTTGTCAGGTATTTGGTCCCAACAATGAGAAAAGTAACAAAACGTGTTGTACATGTGTGTTACAAAGACATAAATCAAGAACTTCCTGTTTCAAGAGCACTTTGTTCTAAGTTCCATGAAAAACAGCAGAGTCCTAATAAATTAAACTGCAATCAACATTAGAGGGAGGCGGCAGTGTTAAAAACAGATACCATGTCTTACCTTGCAATGTTGGAAGGATATTTTAAGCAGTAACACCCCATGCTGGCAAAGACGCAATATAAAAAAGGGGAAGCGGTCAATTCAATCGCTTGTAGGGGTGTAAACAGTCCTAGTTCAGTTTAGTAATAAAAATGCAGTGAGCCCTCAAGTGTGTTTGGGGCTGATATAAACTCTAGGAACAACTGACCTAAAAAAGTAATCCAAAATAGAAAAATTTTAGAAGCTATAAAGTTTGTTATGGGGGCTAGCAAGACAGCTGAGTGGGTAAAACACTTGTTGGGGATGTGTGCAGCACCCACATAAATGCCAGGTGACTGTAGCAGCCTGCATGTAATCCCAGCACTGGGGAGTCAGAGACAGGGCATTCCCAGAGCAAGCTGGACAGCTAGACTAGCTGAATCAGAGATCTCTAGATTCAAGTCAGAGATCCTGCCTCTCCATAGCAGAAAGAAACTGAAGCACCAATGTGAACCACACACACTTGCACCCCCACACAGGCAAACATATGCGCGTGTGCACACACACACACTCACCAGATACACATATAAAAAGAGACTGTTATAGCCCTGTGAAAAACAGCTTATTGGCAAAACCCAAGTGTCCACAGCAGTCATGTGAATAAACGAAAATAAGGTGGACCCATCTGAAAGAACGTCACATAGCCATTAAGGACACCAAGCACGAGTTTACAGGATGGAGAGATACTTACTGAAGAGTGAGAAAATAGGATGCAAAGCAATGAATATCCTAATTGGAAGGACCAAGAGACTCTATTATCTCAGCACAGAAAGAAGGTGGAAGGAAGAACGCCAATTGCTGTAATGCTTATTTCTGGAAGCAGGAAACACAGGTTTATTTTCTCCAGTCTATATTCTTGAAATATACTGTAATCAGAGCATATACTTCCATAATAATGGAAGCAAGACTTTATTTTGTTTCTGAAAAGCAAATCAGTTGCATAAGATTTTAAAAAGATGTCCTTTTCCACAACAATAAAAACTGAACCCTGGCTATTCAAGGTGAAGCACATTTGTAACCCTGAACTGTCTAACATTACCTCTAGATCTAGGATGCTGGGGAACCAGGCTGCTTCCTTACAAAGCACCTAGCTCTGCTATAAATGCTTTGCTTAAGAAATTAAAGGAGTCGGCCTGTCAGCTTTAAACCACTGGATGCTGGGAAGAGTCTCACACAGTCACTTCCCCTGCTAAATTCCATTACTTAGAAGGGATCTACTGTACAGTGCAGAGAACCGGTGGACGGATAGACAGTCAGGGGCCAGATTCGACACTTCTTGCCAGTGGCCAGCCCCAACAACAGTATCTTGTTTCTACAGCAAGTCAGTGGACTTGAAATCTATCATCTCTAGATTGGTTTTTTTTTTTTTCATTCAAGCAAAAATTTTTGAAGCAGGCCATCTGTTTCTGGAAATGAGGAGCAATTTAAGGACAGATGTAAGGTGCAGGGACAGGGGAACAATTTCATCTGAGCAATGAGTTTACTGATGTGCTCTCCAAGTGGCTGACTCATTCAAGTTTAAACAAAGTGACTTTTGACTGGGTCTAACCATGTTGCAGCAGAAGCAGCAGGAAGAAGATGAGGAGGAAGAAGAAGAGGAGGAGGAAGAAGAAGAGGAGGAGGAGGAGGAGGAAGAGGAGGAGGAGGGAGATGAGGAGGAAGAGGAGGAAGAGGAAGAGGAGGAGAAGGAGGAGGAGAAGGAGGGAGAGGAGGTCATTCCTGATCAGCAGTTGTCCTAAGGCCTATGTGTCCATATAAGGCGTCTTCACAATTTTAATCTTTTTTGAAAGCTGAGCAGAGAAGATCCAGGACAGATAGTTGCTGATATTCACAGACTCAGTCAATGTCAACTCTTAAATAACCCATAGTCTCACTAGGGGTAGTGGCAGAAGCAATGTCTTAATCCAGTCCTGTTACCGACGTCTCTTGTCTCCCAGAAGCTCTTGGTGTCTATTTCTGTAAGCTAGTGAAGCAAGACCAGGGCAAGGGCAGCGAGGTGTGCAGCCACTACTGACCCAACAAACAGAAATTGCTGTGTGTGGAGTCCACATGTCTTGCCCAGTACCCTAAGCCTTCCCTCTTAGCCATCGGTCATCTTAATATATGCACACTGACTTATACTGCAAACACCATCCCTTGTCAATTCAGCCACCAAATATTAAGGATTTCTGAACCAATTTTGTGGACTCAGTTTTCTCCTTCTCCCTCATGTAGATCCCGAGGACTGAACTGAAGCTGGCAGGCTGCAGAGCAAGCACCTTTGCTTGCTGAACTAGCTCATCTTTTTCTTTGTTTTATCTTCTTTTTTAAAGGGAAAAAACTACTTGAAACCCAATCACCGTCACCGTACATACACCACTCTTTAGGAAGCCACCATCAGTCCTTGAGGAAGTAGTCAAGTGGGCACATCAGTACACGGAGAGGAAAGGAACAGAGTGGATGGAAAGGAGCCTTAAAAAGCACCCACTTGCAACTTGGTATCTTGGATCCACATCTCCCCAAACTCACTTATCCATGCTGTGCACATTACTTACCCTGCCACACATCACAGGTACACAGGACAGGGCAAGCACTTTGATACGGATCCCTGAAACTAATTCCAACCCCACTGGGATATGAGCTGCCTTTGTGCTGGGGATCAGCAGACTGGGTCAGCTGAACAGTCTCAATGAGAAAACAGGGGGGTGTTTAGTTGAGGGAAGGGAATAGATTCTTTTCAGGCTCCACTTCCATCCACGCTATCCATCTACCAATTACAAGCAAGTTCTTATCCAGACATTAAAGCAGGCAACTGCCTGTGCTGGCATCCAACCAAAACTGCTTATCTTCAGTCTTCCATCATTCCAGACCCCTTTCCTGATTCCTCATCACTGGCTTCTTGCCTAATACATTTGCACTACTTTTTCTGCCCCTGGAGTTAGCTCCTGGAGTTTCCCCCTGATACCAAACACTCCTGCAGACACATGGGCCAGGCAGTGAGCTGGTCTTTGTTTCATCTGTCTGAGGAGGAAGAAGCTGTTTGGCCTCTCAAATCTGTCTATATCTGTCCTGCTAAATATCACAACCGCTGAGGCCTGTGCATGGGGTCCAGTTCTAAGGACACGGCTGTCTCAGAATTTGAAATATTCCAGAAAGGAAGACTTGTGAGAAGGGGCTGGGGAACTGCAGCAAAATTCACCAATGCATTCTTAACACCAAGACTCCATGCCAACCTGAATTTCCATTGCAAATCAAGCATTCACCCGGCCCACCATTAGTTAAGCTCAGCGCCCTGGCTAATTAAGTCAGTCTCTGGTGGGGAAGGATAGATTTAAGGGCCATCATCAACTCCTGTCTGAGATGCTCACAGCTGAGGCTCGACTTCATTCTTCATGCAATGTAGAGCAAATCAAAGCTAATACCAGAGCATGGCCACAGCTGACTGGGCCTCCCTCAGTGATGTGCACCCAAGCCCCAAGATGTCACCGGCTCACATGTCATTTCTCTACATTAACATTCTGTCTGGGTTCTTGCTTTACACTCAACAAGTCTACTGCAAGCTGTAAATAAGAAGGCGAAGGACAGGGAGGTATGCCAAGAAAGCTCACACATGGCTCACAGGGCGACAAAACCCATATTAATAATGTGATCCGAAGAGACTCGAGGAACACTGAAGCTTCTCCTTAGAGGAAGAATCCTGCCAGTGGGGGTGATTGATATTCTAATTCTTCAAACTGCATCTTTCTAAAAATGTAGATTAAACTTACCCAAATAGCTCTGATGCTCTTTCAACTCTCCTTCAGCACCCTGTCCCTCCCCATGGGGATTAAAAATACCATGCCAGGATTTATATTTGGTTCAAATTTGCTTAGCACACCAAGGCTAAATACAGCTTATGCACCACTCACGCTTCCAAAACCACTTACTTGGAAACATATGAAACAGTAATGGAATGATTTATAGTTTTCTCTTAGCTCTTTCATTGCTGATTTACGGAGATCTCTCCAGGGGTGATTATTTTTGGATATTTCAAAATCTGTAGACTGCCGAACTCTTGATAGATGTTAATGTATTTTCAGAGAGCCTTATGTTAACTGACACATTTCATTCATTTAAACATTTAATGAGCACCTATGATGCATTACATATAATGGGGCTATACAAAGCTGGTTAAAATATGGTCTTGTGTCCTCAGATAACTTACACTTGTCCTCAGTTACTCTAGTTAGGGGATGTGTTGCCACAGCGACTAACTGGCAAAATAAAATGTCCCTGGTCAGAAGCCCAGGATGGACACATCTACTACGGTATCCATCTTACCTCTTCAACTAGAGGAGCTGGTTAAGTCCTGCATAGAAATGGAGTTGTACCTTGGAACTGTCAGACTGCATCTACCCATCTATCGATCCATCCATTCATCCATCCATCCATCCACTCACTAATATACTTATGTATCATCATCTGCCATCCATCCATCCATCCATCCATCCATCCATCCATCCATCTACCCACATAAATATATTTATGTATCATCCATCTATTCATCCATCCATCATGTGTCATCTACACATTCATCATCTGTCATCCATCCATCATCTGTCATCCATTAATCCATTCATCTGTCACCTATTACCTGTCATCCATCCATCCATCCATCCATCCATCCATCCATCATCTGTCATCTATCCATCTGTCATCTGTCATCTATCCATCTGTCATCTGTCCATCTGTCAACTGTCATCTATCCATCTGTCATCTGTCCATTAGTCCATCCATTCAACTATCCTTTGCTTCACAGGAATCTTGGGGAGAGCACACTCAAGTGTATCATACCTAACCAGCTCTTGAAAAATGCCAAATATTTTTCTCCTCTCACCTAGTAGAAGAAGAAATCAGAGAGAGATGGGCAAAGAAAGAAAGAGAGAGAGAGAGAGAGAGAGAGAGAGAGAGAGAAAAGAAGAAGAAGAAGAAGAAGAAGAAGAAGAAGAAGAAGAAGAAGAA
>JANHMN010000002.1:167362530-167396477 GCA_030674055.1 Rhabdomys pumilio
CACACACACACACACACACACACACACACACACACACACACACACACGATTCAGAAGGAATTCCCCAGGCTATGGGAGAGGCCATTTGCATGCCTGGCTGACCTCTTGCTGGTCTGTTGTGACATTATTTATCCTGTAAGGGAAACATTAACAAGCAAAGTGAGCCAGAGAGGCCCCAAGGTGGGAAGGAAAATCATTGCCTACTACTGGAGAAAACAAATTTATACATAGCTGTTTCACCCCCTTCTCTTTAGTTCAGGGAGTGCAGACGGGGAAAAAAAATAAAACAAAACAAAACCCAGAAAGCAGAAAGCAGAGCATTTGGGAAGTGAGTCACTGGGTTCTAAAGAGGGATGTCCCACTTAGCCATTCCAAAAGTGGATTGTTAATTAGATCAAGCACCCAGTAACAGGGTCTATATGTCCATCGACATACAGATGGATCTTGAAATAACCCCAGGCAATCAGAGAAGCCTTGGTGTTCTAAAGAACTGGGGAGCATGCTTATATCTGAGCCCGGACCAGCAGCAGAGGTCAGGGTGAAGGGGTGTTGCCCACATGCTCAATGGAAGGCCCTCTCCCATTTCAATTAGCTGCAGGCGTAGGCCTGCAGATGGAAACCCACAGAATTTACCCATTTCACTTTACAACAACGTTCATTCCTCTTGGACTGTGTGCTTCCTGAAGCAATACTGGGTGGCATTTACCCACTCTTGGAGGGTAAATTCAACTAATATTGACTGTGTGCCAACTCCATGCCAGGAGGCCCTGTGCTCAGACATGCAGCACAGCACTGATAATACAAACTGTGCTTGTGGAGCACAGACACCCACTATGCTGGTAGCTCTTGAGTCCTGAAAAAAAGGAAACCATTGAGCACTGTTTTTCCCTTGCTAAGGATCCTGAGGGACAAAGAAAGGAAATTGCTTGCCTCAGACATAGGATATATGGTACAGTCAGGTGAGCAGGATCCCAGCATCTTCATCCATAAGCCCCATCACCTTTTCCTCATGTGATAAAAAGACTGTGTGACTGTATCCTTGATTGAAGCTCCTGCCACTCTTTGCTAGGTATCCCAAAGCATACAAGCTATAGTAGAGTTGTGAACATGCGATGCTATAACGAGAGTAGGCAACTAGCAACAGGAAAACGGTACATGGGCAAACTCTGTGAGGTGCCACGCTGTCAAGAGTCCTTTCCCAGCAGGGCCAGTGGGTCCACTTAACCCCATCACCTGTGACATTTGATGCCACCACGCAATGCTGAGTACCAGTGAGGCTCACCGGCAGCTCCGCAGGCAGAGTTTTACCGCTGGTCACACTGGTACTCTGTCTAGTGCATGCCAACTCTCCGGATCTCCAGAGGAAAGCAGGCATTTAGCACAAACCACATCACTTATGTAAACAAAAAGCCTTTGGGAGCTCTCCCCAAACCCTGGTTCCAAGAGCCAGGCAGGGCTGGCCTCACAGGCAGGCATTCTAAGGCTCACCAGCCCTAGTGTTCATGGATTAGCTTTCTTCTGCACCTTTCTGCTGCCAGAGGATCAGTTCAGCACAGAGAGCCCAAAAACGGGGAAACAAGTAAAGAAAGAGATCTAGATGAAAAGAGGAAACTAGTGAAGACAGAGATCTAGATGACACCCTCTTGGAGATAAGAACTGGACATTCATGAAGCACACTGCACTGGCTGTGAGTGTGAGGACTCTCCAGACTGGAAGTATACCAGCACATAGAGAAGGCTGATTTTGTCACAAAAGAACACTGGAGAGATGGCAAAGCACTGGCACTGGCCTCAGATAACTTAAAGTCAATTCCTGTCTCTAATGAAATATTTAATCTTGGCCAAGTCCCTTAACCTTTCTGCTTTTCCAATCTGTAAAGTGAGTCGAGAGAGCTAAACTCAATAACTTCTACAGTTCCTTCTGTCCTGTCACCATCTGGCTGTGTGACTGACAGGAGATCCCTGTGCACACATGTGGGCCAGTAGACTGCTCCCAGACAGAAGAACTGGTAAGGTAGTAGAGAACCCCAGTAAATCTCATAATTGAGAATGGCAGGAGTCTGAACTAGCTCAGGACCAAGTTCCTGTACTGGAGCAGGTGACCACGACACCTCATTAAGAGCACCATGACAACCAATCACACAGCATAGCTAGAGTTATCCATGCTAATGAGCTATCTACATAGGGCCTGAGTGTTTAGCTAATGAGCTTCCCTTTCTGCAAAAGGTTCACCAAGTAAGACATTGGCATCCTCATCCACTATGAATCAAACAGTTTGGACAAGCAAGGACTGTCTCCTTCTTCAAGGTCTGCCTCAGTGGTGGGGTTTTCACCATATAGAGCCTCGCCTGTCTCCCATAGAAGCCCCTCTGTATTCCTTGCACTCACTTGGAGCTAAGCCTGGGCTCATCTCAGGCCTGTGGGCCGTTCCTCCTTGAGGTCTCCAGTGGTGTCTGGGTACACAGGAGTTTGAGAACTGCAGTCTCCATCCCAGCCCCTGCTGTTTTCACCCAGAGAAACACGGGCTGGGACTCCTGTCTTAGGCTGCCTTTGACTCCCCTGAGCAGCACACCGGTGGTAATCAGACACACCCACAGCAAGGAGGAAACACAGAACACACACAGAATAGGATTCAAGTTCTACTCAGCTGTCAGGAACGTGTGAATCACAAAGCCAGACTCACCTGTGGACACCCTAGTTGAGGAAAAGTGGGCTGGAGGAGGGATGGACAATTTGTGGTTTGAGTTCCCAGCAGAGGTGCCTTGGTTCTCTCAGTATGGACCTCTCCAAGGAACATTGGGAAGAGAAGGGGTAGCCACAAAAGCCTCTACAGACACCTTGGGGTCAATTTCTAATACTCACCAGCTACAGGCATTGGGTTCAAGTCTAAGAAGTCCTCAGGTGTCCACTGTGTACCATCCAGCCTTCCCTCATTGAATGAAGAAGCTCTGACTGTGAAACCCAGCCTACTTGGCTCCACACCTGTTGACACCAGTTTTCACTGTAGCCAGACACTAGCCTGGAAGTGCCAACAAACAGGGCTAGTGATTTTTGTCAATGTGCATCCTAAGCTAACTGGAAACAAAGGGTAGCTGAAAATGAATTCAATCAGGCACAGGCCCCTGACCTCCCGGAGAGGTAGCAGAACAGAGTGTCATGGAAACAGGGATTCCTGGGATTCCTACTACCCAGCTCCATCAAGTGCTGGCCATGTGGCCTCAGGCAGGAGAATTACTTCCTGTAGCCTGAATTTCCTCAACTATAAAATGGAAGGAACAACACCCACCTATGAGGACTGGGATCATCTGAGTAGAAACCTTGGCACCTTTGCCTGGTGCCTTTGTCTATCTTTCCATGTGACTGGCAGCTCCCAAATTGTAGAATATGGCAGCCCCGCCCATCAACTCGGAATCAGCGCTCAAGGCGCAATGGCTGCTATTATGGTCAAAGGTGTGTTCTGTGAGCTGAAGATCCTGAGAGGGTACGTGTCAGAGCTGGAAGAGCTCAGAATCACTCCTGGATCCCATTATCATGTCTGTGTAAACCAGCCATTGAGTAGGAGTTTGAAATGGAAAGCTTTTTGCCACACTGAGCCTGGGAAAGCATTCTAAAAAGAAAGGAGAGAATGATAGAGAGGGGACACCAAGAAGTGTGCACAGGAAACAGAGAATAGCCAAACCAGATACCCTGAATGGTCAGGAAGGACCTCAGCTACTGGCTGCTGGCAGGGAGATGCCTGTGTGCCATGCCTCTGTGTGTGTGTGCGCGCACGCGCGCGCGCTCGTGTGTGGGCGCATGCATGTTTGCAAGTGCATGTGAGCATACATGACTGTGGAGGTCAGAGGCCAATCCTGAGTATGACTCTTCAGGTGCCATCCACCTTTTCTCCAGACTGTGTCTGTCACTGGCCTGGAGCTAGCAGACTAGATAGGATGGCTCCAGGATCAGAGTCTCTCCACCTCCTCAGTGCAAGGATCACAATGGTGAGCCAATGTGACTGCCGGGAACTGAATTCCACTTCTCCTCCTCACAGGCCCACACTTTACCAAGTAAGCTGTCCCCCAGCTCCCATTTTAATTCTAGCAAAGAGTTTGCTCTGAAAAACGGCTGGGAGACAAGGGGCAGGGAAGCCTCATTAAGATGCTACTGAGAAGGCCAAGAAGGCAGGAAGTAAGAGACACAGTAACTAGAGCACACTCAGCGTCCCAGAGTGCTACAGGTGGAACCGTTAGAGTCTCATCCATTAACAAATGGCCACCATGGCCGTGCTGTGTGGTGTCAGAGATGGACATTCTTAACAACAGGAACACCATCCTTCCCACAAGATGCACACCACACGGGTGTGGTGGGACACCCACCTACTGTGGGGGGATATTCTGAGAAAGTTGATTCTGGACATAAAAAAGAACCTCAATATTCTACCTTACCCTGCCTTCTTCTCTGACCAATTTCCCACCATGTCCTGACTCCTGAACAGAAGAAAAATGATATGAAGCTGCAATCTCTACCCCCCCTCCCTCTCTCTCTCCTTCCCTCCTTCCCTCTCCCCCTCCCCCTCCCCCCCTCTCTCTCTCTCTCTCTCTCCAGTCCCAGCTGGCAAGCGTAGCTTAAAGGGTTGGAGAAGATTCACTAGGGTTCTGAGTGGTAGACAAGAAGAGGAACGTAAAAAGAATTATTCTTGAACTCTGGGAGCTTGGGTGACCCTCAGACACATGTAGAAGCTAAACAACTGGTTCAGGACTGTGCCATATAATGCGACCCAAAACTACAGCAGCACGTTCTAAGACTAGATAGGTAGCTTCTATCTGCTCTTTGTCTGTATATTGCCAAGTTCCTGAGGAAGACATTCTCAGATTTAGGTCGACAGAAAGTGTGAGTAATGTTTGGTTTTAAAGCATTTGTCATGGATTTTGATGTTATCTGCTCTAGGAAAGGCAAATGAAGTTTGTGAGCTGAACTCCCACTCAGTGGTTTTTTTTTTTAATTTTTAATTTTTTTTTTTATGTTTTTGGACACAAGGTTGCACTGTGTAGCCCTGATTGATCTGAACTCGATACATAGACCAGATAGACCAGGTTAGCCTGGAACTCACAGAGGTCTGCCTGCTTCTACCTCTGTCTCTGCCCCCGCGCCTTGGGTGCTGGAATTAAAGGCTTGTGCCACCACACCCAGCAACTTTGTCCATTCTTGGAACCTCCTTCAAACCAGGACTGCGTAAGGAAGTGTCCCAAAATTCAAAGTTTATGAAGAAGAGTGTGTATACTCATTGCCCACTGGTGAGCTGTATCAAGTTTACACATAAAAGAGCCATGAAAAGTAACTTTGAAGGAGAGGAAATCTCCAGTCAAATCCACAAATGCCTGGTGTGACAGCAGATGCATAGATGGCTTTAGATAAAGCAAGGCTGGCAGCAAGCAAGAGGAAACTAGGAATGAAAGCGTCAACATGCAGTAGGACAGGAAATACAAAATGACCCAACACGGAAGGTGCTAGAGAGACAAATGATCCAAGAGACACTGACTGTGGTGGAGGTGCTGACCTGGCAGAGCCATGCCCCCTAGCTGGTGAGAGACAAGGATTCAAGGGAGTTTGAGGCTGACCCTGTTCCTATTTGCTAAAAATGGACAAGGTACCCATCTGTTTGTGCTAGTGACCAGGAGTATGCTGTTCACAGTACCCCCAGCTTTCCTTCATTTGTCTTAGATGATAATTGGGAAGAAAACCGTCACATGGAGGCACAGCAGTGGGGGAGCTTCTGGAAGGCAGAGCTCTGACTAAGGTTCCTGGCATGTTTCCCTGCCTGTAACCCCTGTGCCCCTGTGGTGCTCACACAGTTTGCTGGATCAGTATTCCTCCCTCCATGTGAGAGAGAGACTGCAACCAGCCTGCAGGCCTCCATTCTGATCCCACAAGTAAATACAACAGCCAGAAGGATTTCTCAGAAGCAAGCAGGAAGAGAAACATAATAAAGCAAAGCAGTCCTTGTTACACAGCAGGAAGGCTGGATCTATCATCGAATGAACCCAGATATCCCCTAAGGCACCAAAGAAGATCAGCCCATGTCCATCAACAGAAGGCATCAAGACTGGCTACCAAGGAGCCAGGTATCCCCTGGCTCCAGAGGGGAAACAACTCAGGAGCAATGAGCAAGGAGAATGGAATCACCAGATTTTTAAAAATGATTTGAAAATCTTGTACCAATTATATATATGAGGAAAATGCAACATTGAAAATTTTTATTGGAACAAAAGACAAAGAAAGAAATGGCTAGGTTCTGGAGACTCAAGGCTGGGGTCACTGCTGCAACCCTTACAGGGCATGTAGAGAGCCAGGTCCTGCTTCCAGAGACAGCAGAGGTTAGAAGCTCAGGCAGCAAGTGGAGGGCAGCGATTAATCAGCGGCTCCATAGGCCTATGATGGGCTAATTTGCAGCATTTACTGTTTTAGGCATTTTTAATGGCTTGGGAAAGTGCATGGCACTGCACAGTGGGTTGAATTGTGACCCTTGGTTATGTCTTGAGTTCTGGCTCCTGGGACCTATGAATATAACCTGGATTGGGAATGGAGTCTTTAGAGATGGAATTGAGGCATGGTAGCTTCAGATATTACCTTTGATCTGGGGTGAGCCCTATACCCACCCACTGGTAAGGTGACACAAGGTAAGGAGACAGATGTGGGACACACAGACATGTAGGGAGAAGGCCAGAGAAAGGCATTTGGAATGACACAGAGACCAAGTCAGGAAATGACAGGGGCTGCTGAAAGCACAGGAGGCTGGGAAGAGGAAGAGGGGTCACCCTGTCTCCGAATCCCTGGAGAAGCAGCACTGCACTCGATCTCACTGTGGACTCCTGTCCTCCAGAACTGCGTTTCTGTTGTATTAAACCCTGAGAGGCCGTTTAAAACAGTCCTGGGGAAGCTGGACACTAAGAAGCAGCAGCGATGTGACCGTTTCTGAGACAAGCACAAGCACATCATAAAGATGAATGCAGTAGGTGTTCCTCTAGAGAGGAAGGTATTAGAGACACAACCCCACCTGCCACGTCACTGTGGGTGGATTAGCATGAGCAGCTGCCACGCTGCTATTCACACCTTCACTAGACATTTGAGATTCCTGAAAATAATTCAGAGAAGTAAGAGCATGGGGACATTATCCTGATTTTACAGATGATCAACTCGAGCTGAATTGTGATCAGGAGGCTGAGCTCTCGGGTCTGAATACGAATCTGCTTCTCTAGCACTGGCTCTCTGGCGCTCAGCAGTGAGGCTGTAGACTCAGTGTCTCTAGATGCACTGAGCCTGTCTCTGAGGTCACGTGGTGAAGTCCTAACCCCAACATGGCACAAGATAATTAACCACTCTGGGAGAGAAAGACTTCAAACAAGTGAGTGAATATTGAAAATGAGTGTGGGTTTTAGAGTGGCTCCTACTCCACACATTGCCCTTATAAAGGATCCTTACTGGAGGGGTCAAGCTGGTGAGGACCCAGGCAGGTGACCACAGATAAAACCAATCCCTGTGACACTTGGATCTCAGACACTTAATCTGAGAGCTGTGAGAAGATAAATGTCTGTCATTTAAGCTAGCCTTCGCTATGTAATGACTTAACAATTTGTGCCTGCTTCCTCTTTCCCCATGAGACTTTCCTTAGTTCAAACAGGAAGCAAGAAAATATACAGTTCAGGTGGGTCTACTGTGGCTAAAACCAATCATGGTTATGGCAACGCCATCTTCTGGAGAAGATCTGTCCAGTTATGATGCCAGCAAATGGGGGGAGAGGGAGGGAGGGAGGGGCAGGTTCCTTTTGAGCCTGGGGATTCCTTGAGACTTTAAGATAGGAATGGATGATGCTGGAGGGAGTAAGGTGTGCCTGGGGCACAAGCTCTGGGAGATGCCTGGGTTCAGACCCTGGCTCTGATCACCAGCAAACTACTGCTTTCTTCCTTTCCATACTGGCTCTTGGTCCTCGCACCTGTCATTAGAAGCCAGTGGCATGGACTGCACTCTGGGAGGCCTCTGCAAGGCCACACCTTTAGACCGTGCCCACACTCACTCAGCAGGCAGTGTGTATAAGAAAAGGTAGCATCAGGTCTATGCAGAAAGCCTACTGCAATACTTTGGTCCTTCCCTCAGCGTGATGTAAATCCGGAAATTAAACTTTGTGTGGCTGCAGAAGAATTTAAGACTTTGAAGTTGAAAGCCATGGCGCATGTCTGTCACACTGGCACTTGGGGAGGCTGAGGCAGGAAGATAGCAAGTGGGCTCCACAGTGAGACCCACTCAAAACAGACAAAATCAAACCAAAACAAAACAACAAAAAAGTTTTACCACTCCTCTACACACATAAAAGTCAAAAGCTTTAAATCCCAAGCCCTGCTTCCTTTTGATGGACGGGAGGACTCGGTAGTACAGAAGTGTCCTCCTCCACAGCACGGCTGCAGCTCAACCAGGTCTTCCCCCACAGGCAGCCATGCACATGGTCTCATCAGCAGGGACACCTCACCCACTGGCTTTTAGACACGTCTCACTGTTGGAGTGAAGGGTGGGAGCTATAGGACCCAGACAGTGCATTTAGCCTGCTCAAGAAACCACTTCTCGTCAGCACTTACAAGTGCTGAGATGGTTCGAAGATCCTTAACACACATTCAGAGTTAGTAATGAGCCATGCTAAAGGTGGGCAGGTGAGCAGGGTGTTCTGTTAAGGGTGCCACTTAAGACCTCATCAGTAACGAAGAAGTTGAATGTGATTTCAGTCATCAGCAGAAAGCAGAATGGAATCACATAACATAGAGATAAATATTCTTGAGATTAAGGTAGGCAAGCACAGGGAACAGCCTAGAGACATAGGGAACCTGGGACTCCACTTGGTTTGGGTTAAGCTCATACCCACTTCTAATAATGCCTATTGCAGTCTGAGACCCTGACCTTTATACACTAAGTATATACATTGTCTACCAACCCTGTCAAAGCACTCAGAAATCTAGGACCCTCACCTACACACAGCTAGCTGAATGCACACTCCACTAAGAACAAAAGAATGGTTAACAACCATCAAACTTAGATTCCACTCAGTAATACTCTCTCTCCTTATATCTGGATGTGAGAGAAGGAAGGCCAATCCAGACTGAGCTGGCTTCAGATGCACAGTCATTAAGGCAAACTATATGTGCTAAGTAAACTTATGAAACAAACTCCTTATTTACCACCTTATGACTATATTTAATTGGGTATGCATATGGTTTAAATCAGCTGCACTGTAGGAAGGAATATGGGAAGTAGGGAAAAGTTACAAACAACCTGTCAATCAAAATAGGAATCCACCCACACTATGCCCCTTAGCAACTAAAGGACTCCTTCTCTTGGCCCTCATAAAAAAGGTCACACACAACAATATGGGTCTTTGAGTGCCTTCACTCATGCTTGCTGTCAATCTTGGTGGTGTATTCCTTTCTGATCTGGACTTTGCTTTGAATAACGTATCGTTGATACTTTGTAATCCACGTGCACCTTTACCTCGTCCTTGGAACAACACCCCACTCTGGAAACACTGGCCCAGACCCTGACCCCCACTACCTCTTTCAGCTCATGTAGTAAATCCAGCCAGAAGCAGGTCTAGATGGGAACCCATCTTTTTAGGAGTGAAACCATCAGAGAGAAGCCACAATACAGGAGTAGCTCCCAGGATGCTCTTACACTAAATGCAGGTACTTTCTACGCTGGAACCCCTGGCCACTGCTGGATGGTTTCTCCTTCCAGCCAAAACAAGGATGTGAGGGCTGGGAAAAAGGACAGAACTATAGTTTTCTGAGAAAATGGAACAATTTCACCTCTATATATCTAAAGTGAGATTCAGGTGCTGGGGGGAAAAGCAAAACAAAACCAAAAAACCATTGATACTGCAATTTCACAGAGGAGATCAATATTTCAGCTTAAATGAGGATTATTGCCTTCAGAAATGCAGATGAGGCTGTGCTGTTTCAACCCTCTCTCTAACCAGAGACACGCGTCCTTCCTGTATTCTGAGTCTACCAGCCCGGCCAGTGGAGCAGGAAACATCATCATCTACCAGGAAACTGAAGGAACCAGCACCTTGTCTGAACATATCTGCCTTCTCCTGCTGGGGGCCCCTGGCTAAGTGTATGTACTGTCACAGGGAGCACCATTTGAACATGGCCTTCTTTCATGCAGGCTTACCTACATCACATCCTCCCAGCCTAGTCTCCCTTTATTGACCGACTTCCTTTTCTCTCTAAATTTTCCTATCCTAAAACCTCCTATTCACACTCTGTGGAGTGGCCCCAGAAGCACACGTTGAAGCTATAGACATGCTGCATGAAACGTGACTGTCTGGGAGATCAAACCCTGGTCCTCAGGACAGGAACAGGGCTGTGGTTCCCACTCTGACAGCTGTCTCCGTTTTCCTGGAGGGAGCATCCGTTCCCACATCCTCCCCAGACTTCCAAGGCACACATAAAAATTCGATCCCTGCTTTCTCTTTACTTTTATCTCTGCTGTGTGCTCTGGGGAGTTTTTACAAAACAAACGAACATGAACTTCAAGGTATGAGGAGTGTAAATCACTACAAACTCTCCAGGCCTCCAAATGCTGCTTAGCCAAGGACCAAAGAAAGCCAGTTAGGTGATTATTCTTATTAAATAAATGCCATCCTGCTTTTGGATTACATCCTGGTTGGCAGAGCCTTTTCACAGATATTACAACTGCATGGAGGGCAGGGCTAGTATCATGCATCTCTTGCTGTCAGGGGAAAATATTTTAGGAAGAATATACACAACACTAACAAGTTACATATGTGCAACGCATGTATACAACATAGATGAATGTTTGATCATTTCCAGAATTAAAGCCAGCTAGGATTCTACGGTATCTCCAGTAACTTTGGTTTATTTGAGACTTCTCACTATGGAGATCAGGCTTCCTGGAACTTTCGATGATCCTCCTGCCTCAGCTGCTCAATCTTCTGAAATTACAGACCCTCATTCTTAGCTAAAGGTGCTTTGTTTGGCTGTTTTTTTTTATTAGATATTTTATTTACATTTCAGATGCCATCCCCATTCTCCACCCCCCCAGAAAACCCCTATCCCATGCCCCCCTTTTCTTTTTGCTTTTATACACTTTTTAAAAATGTTAATCAAAGACTTTATACATCTGGTAATGCTCAATCAGAAGTGTAACCCAATACCCAACCTAGATATATCAACTATCTTTGACTAGTGGAGGCAAGTGAACAACTGCCTCCATATCCCCCCTCTCTTTCTCTCTTTCTTTCTCTCCTCTCCTTCTTCTCCTCCTCTCCTTACCCCTTCTCTTCCTCTCGGTACCCCTCTCACCTTACTGGACTCATTGCAGCATCAAGCATTAAGCAGAGGGCTTGCACTGCTAGAGTAGCATTCTACCACTGAGCTGATACAACCCAGACACTTTCTTCATGTTAGTATTTTTTTCAGGCAAGACAAAGAAGGTCTCTATCTAACTCAATTGTCTGATCTTCCCCAGCTCTCACATCCACTGACTCAAAGCCATCACCTTCTGCAGGTTATTTTACTAAAGATTTCATTTATTTACTTGTGGGGTGTGTGTGTGTGTGTGTGTGTGTGTGTGTGTGTGTGTGTGTGTGTGTGTGTACAAACTCTTAATTGCTCAGTCCTTCCTCCAGCCTCTAGGTTTTTTTTTTTTTTTTTGGTGGAATGTTTTAACTTTAAATTCATTTTAAAATATTTTTACATACCCAGGGTGTATTTTCCTAGCCAATATCAATATTGGTCTGCATGTGTTTCTCAAGTGTTCACAGGTCACACTGTTATCAAAGTGTCAGTCCGGCTCTTTTGTGAACTGGGACCTGTATGAGAATGTCTGTCAAACAGACACTGTTTCTATATGGTCAGTGTAGGTCTCACTTCCTACAGTGAAGATAACAACTTCCTCAGTCAACCCTCTACACATGATACAACAGTTTCCTCTGTCATAAGAATCCTTACTGCATTCACTTTCTTGCTCTGTCTGTGAGGAAGGGTGACCGTCTCTTTGTAGTCTTTATCTTACAGCATCACTTTTCTGCTAACTGCCCAGGTCAGTATTTGTCAAGAACAACCAAACTGCATTTGGAACTGGCAGTCCAGTTTTCTAAGGTACTACCATCAACACCCTCACTCCTCTGCTCACCTTCAGTGACTGTCCTTTTTATAGCTATCTGAGGGAACACAGTTCCCCTTGGGCATATAAGAAACAAGTCATTTTCCAGAACATGCTCAAGGTAGCCTCCTTTGGACCACAGCCTTCAGGGCTACAGCAGAGTAACCAAGCAGCACAGCTCTGCAATTCAAGCAGCTACTTCCTGCCTCTGATGATCACAGAGGGGACAGAGGTTCCCACCTGTGCTCTGCACATTAGCTTTTCCCAGTGTGCATTCTCAAAGGGCACACCCAGCTCCCCTTCATCCTCATCTCCTAGAGCCAATTTAAACACTGTCCACAAGCATCTCCTGACAAAGATACCAGATGACTTCTTGATGCCCTCCCTGAACTGGGTGTGTATTTATCAACTGATTCAGTGAGCACAAGTTTGCATTTATCAGCTGTGTGACTGAGGGGTAAACAACTTAACATCTTGAAGCCTCAGACTCCTGTTGAGAGAAGCATCGTTCTAAGAATCAAATCCAGTGTTCAGGAAATGACTGGAACATGTTGGCTACTTGATTCACAGTAAGTGCCAGCAAGCCAAGGGTCCTTGAAAGGATCTGCTCTGTCCTCATATCCGGGTTTAGTCAAGGATGAAAGATGGGGGATGGTGGGTGGGAGGGGGCAGGAAGTGTTTGTCATTAACAGTAAATAAATAAACTGGTGATTCTTAAGAAATAACACATATGAGATGGGCAATGGGCACATGGTCTCCCTCCCCACTGGCTCACAAAGCTGTGCTCTCTAGATAGGCTGAATGCAAAACCATGTGGATCAAAGGGCTCAGTGTTCTATACCTACCATTCCAGACCCTCTTTCTTGTTGATCCATCCCCCACCTCCCCAGTGATCAGATGCTCTGACAATTGGCATCTTCTAAACTAGAAGCATTTCCCTAGGAAGATGTGTCAGGGAAGTCTGCCTGCAACATCTGCCACCAAAATGCAATTATTAAAGCCTAATTAATCTGATTCCCATTTTTTATTAATCACCAACAAATGTCATTGCTGAGCCAAGCCTGTGATCAGCACGAGATAATGGGTGTTGCTATGAGGCTGGAACAAGGCCAAGCCAAAGAAAAGATATTGGGAGTATCTAATGAAGCCTGAGCTAGCCTGCAGACCCCTCCCCTCATGTGTCTGAAACCTGGTGAAGCTGAAAGCCCTGGTTTGTGGAATCTGATTTGTTCCCATTACGTCATTTTACAAAAGATTAGAGACTATCTTTGCTCCGACACAGAGTCTAACATTGCTCCTACGTTCCACACCAGGCACTGCGTAAGCACTCCATAGCATCTCAATCTCTCCAGCCATCCTCAGCCCAACACTTAGAATCACAGAGTGAAGGATTTGAAATGCGGTCTTCCTGATTCCAAGAGTCCACATTTATCCATGCTGATGGATGGATGGGCCCAAGCAATGAGTGGCCAGCGCTTCAGTCACTCCGCCAATCTACAAGTGTACCCCTCAGGCTGATGCCATGCAAAAGCAACAGATTAAAGGGAGACGAGCACTGTAGAGGGAAAGGGAGTGAGTTACGAACTGCCCTGTGAATTTTACATTCAAGTGGCAGGCTAACAGGCTAACAGAAATTTTTTTCACTGTTTTCTAACCTTAAAAAATAATGAGCACAAAGAAGCTTGAGATGTCTATGAACACAGATAAACATTTCCAAGCGAATCAATATGCAAATGGCCATCTCTGCCTGTGCTCCCTCGGCCTTCATTTCTATAGCAGAGCAGAGAGGTATGAGGGGCATTTTTCAAGAAGTGGTTTAGGATTACAAGGTGGAATTATTATTTATCTATTCAAAATATGAAGCTTGTTAATTAGGCCATAATGGTTCTCATTTATCATGGCACTGAGAGCACATGTTCTATTGATCTACAGGGCTGTTCTTGGGCACAAGACTCTTGTTAATACCAGCTTAGCTCTGCTAAGTTCTCATGAATCTTAAACCTCCTGGAGATGCCCTTGAGTGATACAGGCCCATGGAGAGAGAGAAGGGTGCTACTGTACCCGGTTCACTGGGGCTGCAAGGCCTGGGACTTTGTCTAGTACCTGCTAGTTCTGGCAGAGAAGTCTGAGGTAAATAAGTTCTGTGGTTATTTCAGTAGCAGCTGAGTAGATAAAATCTGAACTAGCGGGTATGTGAATTGAGCTCTTAATTTTAGAAAGAACTCAAGTAGCTAAAGGATAAACGGGTCCTACCTAAAACGAGTCCACCAGGAGGTCAAGACGCTTATTCACACTCACCAATAACAATGGAAGGTTGAGTGTGGTTGTCTTCTGCTCTACAGCCCCTTCCTAAGATTTATGATGAACTCTGGTCCAGCTGCTTGCAGGCTGCAGGGCTTTGGGTAGCCTACATCATAACATACACATATGAAGCAGAAGGAGAAATCTACCTTGTGGTATTGCCAGGAAGTCTACATAAGACAGGACTCGTGGTGAAATACTTGGTGAACAGTGGGTACTCAAAGTTTTGGGACTCTTCTTCATCTTCATCCTCGGAGACAGATCGGCTTACTCACCCTAAGACACCATTGCAGGGGCAAAGCAGTGCAGAACGTAGGACTGGATGTGAGAGATGAAAACCATGCAGGCTAGAACAGGGTTCCTGTATGAATGGAGTATGTTCCTGTATGAATGTTCCTGTATGAATGGAGTATGAATGGATGATATAAGCAAGTCCCTGGGAACCAGACTGCTGGTAGCACTGATTCACGGGATCAACTCACAGAAATGCCTCTGTGGTCAGGTACCACTGGGAAAACCAGACTACTTTCCTTGCTGGGGATTTTAAATGTACCCAAGGCTCACAACAGTGCCCTGGCAGAGAAACACATTTCATTTTGGTTTGCCAGTCTTTCCCAAGTGTCTTCAGAATAGTTTTGGGAGAGGTCTTGGAGAGGGCATGCAAAGGTTACTCTTCTAAATGTTCAAATAAATGAATAGACTTAGGGTGGGAACGGAAAGAAAGAAGAGAGATGAGGTCAGACATGCTGCCTCCGCATTGGCCCTGTGGGTCAGATAAGTCGAGCCTCTATGATTTCCCCAAATGCTACAATGGGTAAAGGTGCCACGAAAGTGATGAATCAGATAGCACGAAGGCAGAACTCAGAGGTACAACTTTCCATTTCTCCCAACTTGGCTTTGACCTGAAAGGGCTACAAGGATAAACCTCAGCAGAACTCTTAATTAAATCTTGTGTTTAAATAATTCACATGATGGAGGAGGAAGAAGAGGAAAAGGAGGAGGAGGAGGAGGAAGAGGAGGAGGAAGAGGAGAGACATAGCTTCCCTGGGCTGAAGAATCCAAGAAGGTGGATGCTCAGGAAGCTCCACAGTTGTAGGAGGAGCTAAGGTGGGAGGAGTAAGGAGAGGAAGAGGAGGAGTAAGGAAAGGAAGAGGAGGCGCTAGGGAGAGCAGAGATATAGGAGTGATGGTGAGACATGCAGGTATGGAGAGCAGTCGTGGGTAACAAGTTTTATTTAGGTTAGCTAATTGGGAAACAACTCTCTTTGTATGGGCATATTGCTATTGAGCATTACCAAAACATATAAAACCTTTGACTAACCTTTAAGCATTAGAGACTCATTTTTGTACCGAGCCCTTGTGGTTGGCAGGATGGTCTGGGCAATGCCCAGCCTTGAGGAGACAGTATGGAAGATTGGCAGAGCCATCTCCCACACTGGCGTCTCGTTGGTGTCAGGGCTGGTGTTTCTGGCTGGCCGTTTCTAGCTGTGGTGCGCACATGGCCTCTGCCGCAGCATAGTCAGCCTGACCAGCAGTCGATTTTAAATAATTATTACAACACACAGTCCCACCTAACAGTATCTCATTGTTTTTCTGCAATTACAGAGGCAAGTTCGAGGAAGGGAAGATGGCAAACTAAGACAAAAAGAGTGCAGAGAGTGGAAGGCTGCAGGATTAACAGGCCAGGAGAAAATAGGGAACCAGAGACAAGGAGAGCTGGAGAAAATGACCAACCCTTCCCTCATCTTTGACATCTCTTGGTGCTCAGCAGATAGTGCCTGTGGGAACCCTGTAGAGTCCACATTATCCACTACCACACTGCCAAGTCTGACCTATTCTTCTTGATCCAGATCAAATGGCTGATTTTCAGCAAGACAGGAGGTTCCTGGGAATAGGTTCAGCATTTCTGCAACAGAATGAACCCAAGAGGGAATAGATGAGTCCATCACTCAGTGCGATCATTAGCAGATACCTCTACCTTCTGCTAAAAGAAAGGCTGGGCTCCTGCTTGCAAACACGCCTGGCTGCCTCCCTCCATCATAGCTCAGAGAGCCCAGGAGAGCTCCCTGAGCAGAGTCCAGTATTCATTTCTGACTACACATAGGGGAATATAATATGCAAAACTCCCTCCAGAGCAGCATACCTGCAGATTAAGAAATCACTTCCCTCAGACATGCAAATAGTGAGGACCCCCTGGAGTGAGAATCTATGATTGAGCCAGGAGAAAACGCATGATTTGGAGAACTCCATCTTTACAGGAACCGATGAGCGGCTTGTTAATAGGTTAGTGCACTTAGCAGCGCACCTGCTGCATGTTAAGGGGACTATCATTGATGCCTTACACATCTTAAATTGCAATAACAAGGGCTGAGTAATATGTGCCATTCATTACCCAGGCTCATTGGAAATTCCTTACGGTTTCCATGGAATGCTGACTGTACCATTCTGCCTTGTAGGAGATAATGGCGATAATGTGAACACTAATCTTCTTCTCCTTCTTCTTTTTTTTTTTTTTTTTGTCTGTGTGTCTGGTTGTCCCCAAATGTCTGATGTCCTGCTGTTACTACTATTATTCTTGTTCTAATTTTTTTCTTTTTTCTTTACGTTTCATGTCTATGGATGTTTGCCTGTTAAGTACACGTATGTGTACCTCATGTATACCTGATGCCTGAAGAGATCAGAAGAGCGCACTGGATCACCTGGGTCTGGAGTTACAGATGTTTGTGAGCTTCCATGTGGGTGATGGGAATTGAACCCAGTCCTTTGCAAGAGCAGCATATACTCCTAACTGCTGAACCATCTCTCCAGCCCCATTCTTGTTCTTATTCAAAACTATCCAGGTGCTAACTTGGTCAGTAAAGTGCTTGTTGTACAAGCAGGAAGGATTAATTGTACAGACAGGAAAAATTGAGTTGGATTCCTGGGTAAGGCGGCATTTACATGTAATCCCTGTACTGGGGGTGGGGGTGGGGGGCTGGTGATCCCCAGGACTGGCTGGCTAGTCAGTCCAGCACAATTGCTGCAGTCCAGCTACCAGTAAAACCCTGTACTGAAAATGAGATGAAGCACAGTGTGCTGGCACATGCCTGTTTTTTTAAATTTTTTATTAAAAAAGATTTATTTATGTATTTTATGTACATGAATGCTCTGTCTTCAGAAACACCAGAAGAGGGCATCAGATCTCATTACAGATGACTGTTAGCTACCATGTGGGTGCTGGAACTTGAACTCAGGACCTTTGGAAAAGTAGACAGTGCTCTTAACCACAGAGCCATCTCTCCAGCCTGGCAGATACCTTTAATCCCAGCACTCCAGGCAGCTGAATCTTTGTGCACTTGAAGCCAGCCTGGCCTACATATGAAGCTCCAGGCTAGCCACGCCTACAGAGTAAGACCCTGTCTGAAAATGCAAGCAAGCAAAAACCAAACAGCAAATGAAAAAGAAGGTAGATGAAGAGGAACCACACCCAAGACTGTCATTGGCCTCCAGGTACACACCAACACATGCATTTGTACATACATGTGCACAGAAACACACAAAATGAAAATATCAAGGTCAACAAGGTGTGGTTGTATGCACATACACATGCTTTACATGAATACAAGGGAATCTGAAAGTGACGTGGTGATAAAGCCAAACTTCCTCCACTCCCAGTTTTGCTCCAGAACTAATCATGTCTACTGGGAACTGGACAGCCCAACCTTCCAAAGAGGCAAATATATGGGTACAGCTCAGCGTGCCTGGGAGTTGCTACTGACAAAGTGTTACTGTAATCATTACCTGTTCGTCTTCTCACGAAGAACACAAAGTCAGCATGCCAACAGAGCCATCTTGTTACGCTGTAGACATGGCTCTGAGACTATAGGGAGAATTGCTTGTCCAGGTAACAATGCAGGGGAGGCAGGGACAGGGAGACCTGGCATCCCTGAGCTGCCTTTCTCTCCTCCCTTCATACAGCCTCTCATAGCCTGTGATTCAGGAACACCAAACAGCAGCACCAACAGCATGTGAAGCTTACCTTTTCCCACATGTGACATCTCTGTTCCTGGGGCTGTGGGTACTGAGGGCTAAATATGACATACGTCTGTGACAAACCTGCAGCTGCAGCAGGAAGCTCCAGGGACAAAGGACAGAAGGAGCAAACACCACCATCTGAACAGAATATTAACAGTGGGCTTGCAACTTGTGGTATGTACTCCTTTTGGACCTTTGTGTGGATTAAACACAAAGTATCGATTACTTGGGACTGACTTGGGCATGACACTGTATAACAGATGAGCTATAATGAATAGTTAATTATTTTACTATTCCATGGCTTAATGACAGTTCGTTACAAGAACTGCATTGTCCTGTGAACATGATACTGTGCCTCTGCGTACACTCAGATGGTGGAGTCCCCTTACATCTGGGCTGCACACCATTGGTATGTGGCACAGTCTCTTCCTTCTACAGCCACAGTGAATACAACACCAAGAAAATAAATCAGGCACAGGAGAAAATGATGCATTCAAAAGACATGGCATGCACAGGCTGTATGAGGCTGCTGCTGGCCCAACGGCATCCTGCTTTACAATAAACTGTGTAAGTAGCTGGAATTCATCCTGAAACAGAAGTACAGTAAACACAGACAGAAGCAGTTGTTTATTATTGATTGGTACCATACACTATTGTATGGTGCTACGTGTTTCTACACCTGGCTTTAAGTGTCAACATCCTTACAAGCACACAAACAACGCACTGTGCTGTGACACTTGGGTGGCTGTGTCTTCACCATGATGGCAGGACATTTTTAGTCACTTTCCAGCTGTGTAACAGCAAGGCTGTAATATGGAGTCAGTCTACTTTGACTGGGACACAATTTCGGGAGCAATGGCAGTATTAAAGTAAGTGCCTGTCATCAAAAAACATGCTCAGTCTATATACCAACACAAGCACGCGCACACGCGCGCGCACACACACACACACAACCTATACACAAATTTTCTTTCTCACAGAGACTGGTTACTAAGTCACATCTTTCAGAATAGAGAGTGGATTTGGCAGACAAGCCTCTTACTGTGACTTTCTTTATTTTCTGTCTCCAGCTCTTTTATAAATAGGTTTGCCAAATTGATGCTTAATAGCTTAATATCGGGTTCATATTAATCTCACCCTGTCTGAGCTTCAAAGGGACAAACTGTTCTGACTGTTAATGAAACACGATTTTAGCTGCAAATTTCCCTGGGATCAGAGCTGGGGAAAGGAAAAAAATATCCAAATGATCTAAAAAGACAAACATCTCCCTGGTGCGCTTTTCAAGCCACTAGGTTTTTATGCAGCCTCCTCCCAAAGCCAAGGAAACCCAGCTGCCTCAGAGCAGCTAGATTAAGGCCCCCCAAAGACACTAGATGGCGCAAGAACATACTCCAAACCATGAAGATTAGCCTGCTGCCCTTCACCCATCCTGCTCCTGACCCAGGTGGGATCACTGAGACAAGATTTGTGGTACAAACTATGCTATCTCCATAAACACTCCAGATCTATACCCAGAGACAGTGGGGTGGAAATTGTAAGATCTGTTTCTGTTTTCCGTTCTGACCTGTGACCTGAGACATCTGGGCATTCTCTTCTGGATTCAAAATGTGAATAAACCAGGGGAGTAGGTATACTACACTGCTGGGCTGCATGCTCACAACCATGTAAGATGGCAGATTTCGTGTGCCGTGTATTGTATCATAATCCTTTTAAAAGGACAGACTGTCCCCAATAATGGCAATTGTATTTCATCCAGAAAAGCTAAGCATACAAAACTTATTGGTGCTGTTTCTTGGATTGATATATTGTCCTTTGGCCTCAAAGTAACCAACATATTTCTTTACTAATAGCTGATTTCAGGACCCAACCACTGTCATTCATGATACATGCTTCTTCCCTTACAAAGAAATACTAATCTTGCCCTATCTGAGAAGGCCAGAGGGCCAGAGGCAGGAGGACATTACAGAGAAAAAGCCCCACCCCAACTGCCATGCCCAAAACTAGCTTGCCAGCTGCCTCTCATCTATCTCTCTGTCTGCAATTCCTTGTGTAAAATGCAAGCATTCCTCATCTAAGCACTGTAACAGGCACAGCCTCCCATCAATGCTCTGAGGTCCACTGGACGCACGTGTGGTGTGAGAAAGTCAGGAGAGGACATCCTGAGAGAAGGCAGGGCAGATGGAGCACACACAGGTAGAGAAGTATCTGTCTAGTCAAAGGGGTGGATGTTCTAGGATGCTGGAGTCTTCAGAATGGAAGAGCAGGAGATCAAGTGCTTTGATTAAAATTCAGAGAACAATGCATTTCAGACTCCAGAGCTGACAGCTCCCAGGAGTGGTGAGGGGCTGACTGGCTCTCCTACAGCAATAATACGACAGCGTAGCCACAGCAGCTCCTTTCAGCAGTGGTGAGGGGCACAGAGGTGATTCACAAGAAACACCCAACACTTCAGGGTGCTTAGCATGGTGTAAGTGCTCAGACTTGGGGGAGAGGGCAACGAGCAGTAACAACGGCAGAGGGCTGGAGAGGAAACTCAGCTCCACCTCAGGCTTAGGAAAAGGCTTCGCAGGCTTGTGGTGAGGCCAAAACAGCTCACCAGAGCCCTGTAACACCCTCTGGTCTCACCCAGGCCAGGTGCTTCTGCTTCTTCCTTCCAAATGTCTCCTGGACCACTCCTGACCTCCCAGTGCTCTCGAGATGTAGGTTAGGATCTTATGCTGTATCTAGGACCAGCCCCCACATGGCCCAGGTAGGCATTACAGGCAGGCATCATCCCCACACGTCTTCTCTTCCTTTGTGGGTTCCCTCAACATGCTGTTCCCTCTTCTCAGACTCCTGCTCACCCTTCTAGATGGACACTGCAAGACTCTGCAGAGGACTCCACTCTGCTCCTATTGTGCCCTACATGCTCCCTTACACGACTCACATGCTTGTGATTGTCATTTGCCGCCTGTCTCCATGCTCTGCAGTGAACTAAATGAACCTAGTATGTGTGCTGACAGGAGGCCGAACCATGGTTATCCAATCAACAAATGTGGATTGAGGCTGGGAAGGGAAACAATGTCTTTTGGCAGAAAGTGGTCATAAAACGGTTCACCAAGCAAAGACCCAAAGGAGGCAAGAAGACTGTGGGGTGGGGAAGACTCGGGGCAGGGGTGGTACAGAAGTTCCTGCTGCCACAAAGTTCCTCCTTTTATAGCCTCGAACTGCCTCACAGTGGCAAAACTCTGTGCCTCAGCTGCTGTCCCTGGCAAAGTCCCCAACCTCAGCTTATTTATACCTGCCTGCAGGGGGTGGCAGAGCTTGCAGAACTTGGGATGGGAACTGAAAAAAAAAGGAATAAAGGAATATCTACAGGATGTGAGCCCAGAAATCCCTGTGGACCTGTGGCAAGCCTGGCTGCACGTTTGCTCATGTCCACAGCATGGCTGGGAATCTTTCCTGGCTCCTTGTTATTTTCATTCTGGCCTGAGATACAGTATGCTAGATGTGAAGATGAAGGGAGAATTTGACAGGAAATTCCAGACCTCATGTCTCTGGCCTTCTTAGAAGCAGCAAGGTACCAGCTCCTGCTCATAGTAGCCTTAGCAAGTCAGACTCCCTGGCTTTGACATACTCAGTGAGACAGGTGGACAGAAGGAGCTACTGCCCCCCAGAATTGGACAGTGCACCTTTGAACTTAACCTCTACCCTATGGTGACCAGGGCATTAGTATCTGAGATAATTCCTCAAATCTCTATCTGAAGACAGGGGCTCCCTCCCCCATCGTTCCTTCTCTATTCCTCCAAATCAGATTTCTAAGTCCCATCATGTCTCCTGTGTAAAATCTCGAATCTGCCTGTCTTGCTCCATAGTACTTGGCAGACGCCCTCCATTCTTCATTTGGTTCTAAAGGCAGACACCCAGCACAATCTCTTGGGCCAGCCTTGGCCTCCACCTACTACTGCCCATCATACCTGAAGCCGCTCTTTGTGTGTGAGTGTTAGCACACCTGTCTGCTATGTGTTACTGCTGCTCTTAGGATCTAACGATTTCTGTGACATCACCCCCCCCCTCGCCCTAAGTGAACACCTGTGCACAACGACTTAGTAATCTACATTTGAAGCACCTGGAACAGAACAAGGCAGAGCAAGTCACTCTTAACAGTGTAAGTTGGACCGGGATTCTCGGGGCGGGGTGAGGGTGGGGGCGGGAGGCAGAGGAGCCTGCGCTCTATAAGAGCTGAGCCCTATGGGGTGGGTGTTGATACAAGTGCTGATTAACTGTTTGCCTAGATACTGTATCACAAACAAACAGGAAATTAATTCTCCATCTTTCAATTCCCTTTCTGAGTTTAATTGCAAGCCATATAATTGGTCTCAATTTCCTTTAAATAAAAAACCCTGTGCTATCAATATGTAACAGCGAGGAACTCCAGCTATCTGCTGCCTGGGATACTGAGGGCGGCTCCTCCTTCCTCCAGCGAGTGTCCTTTAGAAGGTAGTTAGTCTCTGCTTTTGGGAGACAGCTGGACACATTCTGATATACTTCTGTAGGACATTAAAATACCCCACCCCAGAGCTTTGAGGTAGCCAAGGGAAGGCAAGTGTGTGCTTTAGACACCTACAGGCAAATACAAAATCTAAGAGTGAGGTGACAGAAAAGTGCTTTAGAACATAGGCTTTGGAATCAGGGTTAACATCTGACAAGCTGTGTGATCTTGGGCAGGTTGTGACCTCTCTGAACCTCTGTACCCCAATCTGTGAAAAGAAGGCAAGTGATATGGGAGGCTATGAGTCAGACAAGGAGCAAGTGGGCGACCTAATTAAGAATCCAGCATGGTGACTCAGATGTGGTTAGAAGTCGAGGCACAGTCACCAATTTATTATCTTAATGCTGCTGTTGCTGATGCTACTTCTGATACGAGGCCATAGAGCATGTCAAAGCCTAAGCATCACAAGGCAGACCCGACCGGGAAGTGGCCAGCATTTATGGCATAGTAAGGTTTCTAGCCGTATTCTTGAATTTAAGATTGTTAAGCTTTTCATCCTCATAACTGAGGCTAGTTCATGTTTCCCTTATAAATGGGGAAACTAAGGCACAGAGAGAGACGAAAGGAGCTCTCCCAGGATTAAACAACATGTACTGTATAAATCCAAACATATCAGTGCAAAAATCTCCTTCTCCCAAGTGTTATTTTATTTTCTGTGATTTTCAAAATAAATTATTCACAACTGACCGTCTTTCAAACCTCCGCTCAGCCATCCCAGATCCATAGGCAAGCTTGCAGTCTTGTTAATGTTTAATGAATACAAATAAATCATAAAATAAAGATATTCCTTAAGACCTATATATTTAGCTCCTAATGGCTGTTTGTGTCTTCTTTGTTCAGATCAGGATATGAAATGTTCAGGAATATAGCTTTTATTCACCTTTGGGCTTTTTTTTACATGTAGGGTATCATGTAACCATGCCAACCTTGAACTCACTAGGTGGCTAAGAATGACCTTGAACATTTGATGTTCTTGCCTCCATCTCCTGGGTGCTGGGTTCACAGCTGTGGGCCTGGTTTATGCCAGCTGCTGAACAAACTCAGGGCCTTATGCATGCTATGCAAGCAGTGAGCTACACCAACTGAGCTACATGTCCAGGCTCTGGCTTTTATTTTTTTAATGCAAATCTTTCTTTCAAAACACAAAAGTACACTGCTCAGTATTATGAAATACAATCAGATATAAAATTCTCCAGCAATCACCGACAGTTCAGTGGATTTTTCTCTGGCTGGCCCCATAAAATTCTGTTTGCAGAGGGAAGATCACAGGACACACTGGCTCGGCACTGGGTCTAACTGTGGAATGGTTGTACCAAGTGTCCAAATGATCTCAACCATCCTATGTCCCCACTGTCTTTAGATATGAGTCCTTTGTGGACTGTGGCTACACAGAGTACTTTCTTCTTCCCAGTAGAAATTTAAAAGGAAGCGAAAGACACAGACAACCATAGATTACCTAGAACACTGGCATTATAGAGACTAAAGCCCAAATGGCAACCAAGTGGCCCCACCCCCCATCTCATCATTGTACTTATGGAAAAAAGCAAAGTTGAAAGTCTGACTAGATAACTCAGTTGTCACACCTTGTTGTCTAAATTTGACATAGCCCACAGCCAGCTTCTCTGGGGATCAACATTCACCCCCTGACCCCCACGTTCTTGTACTGGGACATGCTGGAAGCAGCTGAGATGGCATTGGCTGACAGGGTCGTTCACATAGCTTCTTGTCTTCAATGAGAAACCTTCCCACTGTGACTACATTGGGTGGCCCCACTGGTTACAAGGCAGCTTTACTCTCAGTAGGTTTCAGCCTTGATTCAGGAACAGGAAGCAGGGTAGACAGGGCCAATGGAGCCTGTGAGCAGATCTATGCCTCTCAGGGATAAAGTGTCAATGTTCCTGCTTGAGGCCAGCACAAGAACTGGTGTGTGGGGAGTGCAGGACAGGAGCAAAGGGGAACGATGAGGGCTTCCTAAGGAACCTGTGAGGCTCCATAGAGCAGAGGGCTAAGTTCTATACGACCCTGTGTGTGAGACTGAGGAGAGGCACTGCGTGTGACCATAGGGACACACTGACTGTTTTCCACGACACTCTAAAGTGACCTTGTTTGTCCCTGGTTGGACATAACATAAGCTGTGGCTTCTCTGCTTCAAAAGAGAAGTGACTGTCTATCAAAGACTGACTAGGGACTACTGGAGAATAGAGAACAGGATCGTGGAGCCACTCCACTAGCCAAAGATCTATGAGGCTTACGATCACCTCGCCCAGCAGGAAAACACTACTCTATCCACAGCGTATCTCTCTAAGCCCATAGAGGGGGGACACAAAGAATGGCTTCCCATACCTGCTTACTTCAGTGCCAAGAAGAGGAAACAAACCCCAGCTTGCTATGCCACTAGAAGCCTCACACTCAGCAGGGACCTCAGCGCACAGCTTACACACTCTCCAGTGGCCAGTGCAGACTCTGTTTCCCCTTTTACAGAAGTTGATTTGTCTGCCTCTTCCATAGTCAGTGACTACCCAATCTGGGCTAACAATAATAATCTTATTAACGATGACAGTAATAGCAATTACCATCTGCTCAGGGCACACCGTGTGTCACACTGTGCAGAGAGTACTTTCATGTATTAGTTAATTCACTGCTTAGCAACCCTGTGCTTATCTCTATTTTACAGATGGAAAACGGAGGACAGAAAGAGGAAGTCTTCTGCCTATGTTCCACAGTCAACACAGGCAGCAGAGCGGGATCTGAGCACAGCCCATGCACTGAGCTCTCGCTCTCGCGCGCGCTCTCTCTCTCTCTCTCTCTCTCTCTCTCTCTCTCTCTCTCTCTCTGTCTCCTGCCTTTGTCTAAGACACACAAGGAGGTAGATAGGTTTAACTAACTGCAAAAGGGTCATGGTGAGGGAAGACAGGGAGGACAGCCTGTGTGACTCGGATGAGAGCGGGGACAGAGGTTAAGAGAAACCGGAGAGGCCCTGAGGCAAGAGCATGGCACGTCTGAGAAACAGAAAGGAGATTTTCATTGTGGGAGAAGTGGAGGTCACTTGTGGCTGTGGCTGAGAGATTGAAAGGGCATTGTGTAGTTCACAGTAAAAAGTACGGACATGGGCAGGGGAGTGACTTAGGCTTGCAAGCATTTGGTCTTATATAAATAAACTGTGATGGTGTATGTTTATAGTCCCAGAAATTGGGAGGTAAAAACAGGAGGATTCCTGGCGTTCGCTGGCCAGCCTATCCTGGGTGAACCAATGGATGTTAGTTCTTCAGGACAAAGGTAGGTGGCGTTTCTGAGGAAAGAATATTTTACTCTCTTCTTATCCACACACATACACATGCACATACATAAACACATAAACACAAATGCTCAAAATAATTTTTAAATATAATCTTTTTGTTTTGTTTTGTTTTGTTTTGTTTTTGAGACAGGGTTTCTCTGTATAGCCCTGGCTGTCCTGGAACTCACTCTGTAGACCAGTCTGGCCTCAAACTCAGAATCCGCCTGCTTCTGCCTCCCAAGTGCTGGGATTAAAGGCGTGCACCACCACTGCCTGGCTCAAAATACTTTTTAAAGAGTACAGATTCCATGACATGTACTGAAATAACTCAGCACTCTGTAGATCCCAATAAGTAATAGTTACTGCTGTCCCAACCTGGGTGGCTTCCATCAAGTACCTAAGTCCCTGGACCTCATCCATAAAACAGCAGCAATGATACCCAACTCCTAAGGCTGTTGTATTAGAAGATTTAGTTATCAACTTAAGGCCTCTTAGGATATTGCCAGGTCCACAGTAGGTCTTGCTTTTACATCCCCTGATCGACAGACTGTCCCCCTAAACTCCAGGTTACCCCACATATTCATTTGGTTGTCTATTTGAGGGGGGAGGTGAGACTGGTAAGGGTAGAGCTGAGAAACAGAAGGAATGAGGCAAAATTAATCTGTGATCAATACTGCTTGTGGCCATTATGGTGACAGGCAGCAGATAAACACATAAATAGAACTGAAGACCAGCTAACCCTGCCAGCTGTTGCCACCAGCCACTTTGCCCAATTACGCAGGCTGTCGCATAGCCTTCTATCATTAGGCACTCCCTGACATTTTATTTGTGGCTGTCCTCCTCCCTCCCTATTGTATTTAGTCTGCTTCTATCTGTGAAGGTCTAGCTAGCCTCACTTGAGGCTCTGACTTGCGGTAATTTAGAGTTAAGCATTATTTTATAGTCTATGTAAATAATCAGTTAGAAGCAGGCTGGATAAAAGGCAATGCCTGCTTCAGCCAGAGCCTCAGCAGACTGCAGGAGGCTGGGTGGCTGGCACAGACTCTCCCTCAGTCAGGTGCTTGAACAGAACTGGGCTTCAACCTGGCTGGTCTCCCAGAAGATAATACAACAGCTGAGCAATAGGCCAGTGTTTCTGGTTAAGGTGCCCCCCCACACACGCCCATTTCCCCAATTCTATAATCCTACTCCCAACTCCTCACCCTCATCCTGTGCCTACAAGCTTAGCCAAGCCACCCTGAAGTTTTCTTTTTTCCTTTCCTTTTTAAAAGAATTATTTATTTATTTTACGTATATTAGTACAGTGTAGCTGTCAAAAACACCAGAAGAGGGCATCCAATTCCATTGCAGATGGTTGTGAGCCACTATCTGGTTACTGGGAATTGATCTCAGGACCTCTAGAAGAGCAGTCAATTCTCTTAACCACTGAGCCATCTCTCCAGCCCCAGTTTTTCTTACTAGAAACAAAGTTATTTCCTATTTCTACACCCCACTAGGCTGGGGCTTGGCCATATGACTTAGCTTGGCCAAGGCATTAGTGGAATATGGTATGAGCAGAAATTTAAAACATTCTTGAGCCAGTGTGCAGACCTGTCATTCTCCAAAGACAGACAGTGATAGAGAGGAGGCAGTGGAGGTGGGACAGAGCTGAGCCTGCTTTACAGACTAGAGCTACTTCTGGCAGAAAGGAGCCCTGCTACAGACTAGGTTCAACAGGCTGACAAAGCATAGACAAAACACCCATTGGGGCTAGGAGTCCAAGGCCCTGCATTCCATCCCCAGCAACCCCACTCTAACTAAAAGAGTAAAGAAAACAGAAAGAGAAAGCATGCACCAATTGCTATGTGCTACATATGGACTGCCTACCCGCTTTGCCAGGGGGTGGGGTGTAAGGAGAAGCTTGTAAGCAGCTGGACAGGAAATGTTTTGTTAGTCCATCACTTTCACTGGATTATGGGTGCCTCTGGCTAGGACTGGGTCATCTGCATCTAAGATGCTTCTTGCTTAATAAATCTTTAACAACAGCAGCAATTCACTTCAACGAATGACTGCTATGACGTGTTACAAAACCTTCTCTATGGCCAGCTCAGGCACCTTACCCTTATTTCAACAGTCATAATGAAGAACAGGACAAGTTTAGTTCTCTGAAGTATGGGACTGTCCCCCCATGAGTTATAAACACAGCAGTGTGAAGTCTTCAACCCCATGCTGAGCCTCACTGCCTTGACTGCTGCTCCCAGACTCCCAGACTCTCGAGATGTTGCAAAATGCTCAACCCAAGCCCTTGCTGTCAACACAGCCTTCCCTGTACTTTTCTGTGTGCCCTTCCCACCCAAACCAGGGCGCACGATGCTGACAGGTATGACAAGCCTGGCTGAGTCATAGAGTAAGGCTCTGTCATCTGCCTGGCTTTACACAAGTCCCATCATGTCCCTCTGGCTTATTTTCCTCCTCTATAAATAGAGGGGTCTTGGTGATAGGGATGGCTTCCTTAGAAGCATACAGTGCTTTGTGAAATGCTAATGGTAGGGCCTGGCACACAGGGAGGGCCCAGTGGCAGCCAGGAACCTTTGCTCTTTGATGGGCTACAAGTGACAGGAGGTGAAGTTCTGAGGGAGATGTGTCGTGACTTCTGCTCTTCCACCCTGCTCAGTCTTGAGAAAGAGGCAGCCATCTGATCTTAACATTGTACGCTATGAGGGACGCCGAGATACACAACACTTGTAGTGTAAACACAGGCTGTTCTATCCGAGGACAAATAGTGTGAAGCACCTCTGAGAGTCCATTGAGCTCTCTTTGCTTATAGTATCTGCTGCTGCCCAAGTCCCTCCCCCGCCCTTTTTTTTTTTTTGATTTTCAAGTCATATCACATTTTCCCCCCAAAGAATAATAATTTACTAAACATGCCAAACCATATAGCAGAGGGAGACAAGTCAGCAAGGGTGGGGTGGGGTGGTATTGCCGCAGCTAGCCCATTTCATTCTGGGCTAGATGTCCTCTGTCCTCCTATACGTCTATATGCAGAAGTTCATTCTCCATTTGCACAGACCCTGACAGGCGGGAGCACACGAATGAGCCTCCATCTATATTCCAGCCTGGGTGCCCCACCCCCCCTCCTGCTCGCTGCTCCCATGTTGGCAACTCTCTCCCTTGGTGCCCCTGGCTGCCACCATCATTCTCACTTAGGCAAACTCTATCTATGTATTTCACTCCTCTAATTTCCTCCCATAAATCAATCCTCCCTCCCCTTGGCTGCTGCTGTTCTGTCTGGATTGCTCTTCTAGTCAGTTGTTCATTTCATCCAATTGTGTATTCAATGAAGGGTTATGAAGTGCCAGCTACGTGCAGGGTGGTAGGGAGAGAAGAGTGAAGGAGGGAGCTGTGTCCTAGCTGAGGCTGCTAAAACAAGACAGTATAAACCATGTGGTTCATAAACAACGAGGATTCATTTTTCACAGCTTGGAGGTGGAAAAGCCAAGATCAAGGCTCTGGCAGCATCATAGTCTGGTGGCTACCTGCTTCGTCAATGGCACGTCCTTGCCTCAGGCCTCTTTTATAAATGTACTCATCTTATTCACAAGGACCCACTCTCAGGAAACATTCACTTCCAAAGACCTACCTCCTGATGTAATCTACTGCTTTGATATAATACTGATGAAAGCAATTTAAGGAACAACGGGTTTATTTTGGCTCCTAGTTTGAAGATACAATCCACCATAATGGGAAACTCGTGGCAGGAACTTGATGCAGCTAGTTAGCCAGGCAACAGCGAGCAAGCAGAGAGCAGCACATGCTTGTACTTAACTCTCTTCCTCCTCTAACCCAGGCCAAGCCTAGGGAATGGTGCTGCCTTCCTTTAGCATGAGTCTTCTCAACTACCCCAATCCAGATACCCTCTCACAGGCATGGCCAGAGGCTAACCTAACCTAATAATCTCTCATAGGTGTCCCTGGAAGGCTTGCCTCCTAGGTGATTCCAGATCTGGCCAAACAAACAATCAATATTAACCATCTCAGGGGTTAAAATGTGAACCTTTGAAAGTGAGACAGGAGTGGTAACAATCAGATCCCTGCTGGGAGACTCATAATTTTGCAGCATTCAGAGCAGGACAACTGGGTTCCACTCCATCCCCTTTGCCTACCAGCTGATAAACTCAAAACAAATTTCAAATTTCAATAACTAACGTGTCTTGGCTTTATTTTCTTCAGAGTCAAATATGGATAACAGTCACTGTCTCATGAGTCAATGAAAAAAAGCATCCAAAACATGGCATGCACAATGGTTTCCTATTACTGTCCCCACTGACCACCTAACACTGCCTGCTAGGCAGCATATGTGACTCTCTTAGTGAAGGAGATTGTCACTAGCTCTTCACAGGACAATGGTGAGCATCCTGAGGTCACACTCTGGAAAGAAAGAACACCTTCTCTTCACCAAACAGTCTACTTTAGAATTTACTTCCCATTTATCCTAACTGGATATAAATCCCCAAGAGAAAAGGACTGCCACATACAACTTGTGTATTTGTCTTCAGACTGGAAATATCGCTGAGGGACTCTGTGCAACACATCGTTAAAGACAAAGATGACAAAGATGCCAGGAGAGCTCGGAGACAAAGAAGAATGGTACCCACATGCCTGCAAAAGGATATTTCTCGCTCCATTCACAGCATACATAAAAAGGAACTCAAGATGGCTCAGATGCCCAAATGTAAAAGCTAAAACCAAACTCCTACTTTGTTTCTCAGACTATTTTGAGACATGTCTGTCATGTACTCCAGCAACACTCAGTCTGCATCACTCTCTTTTGTCTCATCATCCCTCTGCGGGTTCACTGGTCCTCTTCTACCCTTATATCTCAAACAGACAGTTTTCAAAATCTGGATTCTGCCCATGAAAGAAAACATACACTATCGGTCTGAGTAAAGTGGTAAAGTCTTAAAAAGAATATAAAGCTGTAAGTCTTCGGCACCTTGGATCAGGATTAAAACAGACACCGAAAGTACAAGCAACAAAAGAAAAATTTACAAACCAGGTTTGTCAAAATTATATTTTTCTATTCCAAGTGTTAAGAAAGTGAAAAAAACAAATCTCTGGACAGAGGTCTTAGGGCATCACTGCTGTGAAGAGACACCATGACCAAGAAAAGGAAAACATTCCATTGGGGCTGGCATACATTTTCAGAGGTTTAGTCCATTATCAACAAGGTAGTGTGCAGACAGACATGGTGATAGAGAAGAAGCTCAGAGTTCTATATCGTGATCCACAGGCAGCAGGAGACTGCCACACTGGGCTTAGCTTGAGCATGGGAGACCTCAAACTCTGCATCCACAGCGGCAAGCTTCCTCCAACAAAGCCACACTTAATAGTGCCACTCCCTATTGACCAAGCATTCAAACACAGGAGTCTATGGGGGACATTTCTATTTAAAGCTCCACAACAGGAGAAAACTTTTTAAGTCATATATTTGAAAAAACAAAAAGACTTACTTGGATACTAAAGAGTTCAACGAGAAGAAGATAAATAACTTAATGTAAAAATGGGCAAAGTATTCGAACAGACATTTACTAAAGGAAACTAGGTGGCACGTGCCTATAATCCTAGCGTTTGAAAGCTGGAGGCAAGAAGACCAGGAGTTGGATGCAAACCTGAACACACAGTTCAAGACCAGAGTGTGTCATAGGAGATTCCATCTCAAATAAAAGGATATAAAGTTTATATAAGCACATGAGAGAGTGATCAACTGCTGAACAAGCACTAGCTACCAAGAAAAAAACCAAACCCACAAAGAGATGAAGTTGTCCACCATAAGGTTGGCTGCATTAAATGAGCAAGTAAAGAAATAGCCAAAGCCCCCCAAACAGGTAATCACAACTGTGCGCCAAGACACGAAGAAAAGAGGGCCCTCACGGCACTGCTGCTAGGAGGTGATGTGGCCTCTCTGGAAAACAAGAAACAAATTCTTCAGAACACACAATTAATGTATGGTCCAGCAATTCCAGCCCTCAGTTTCTACCTGACTGCCCTGGCTTTAGTGTCCCATACACACTGTGTTCACAGCAGCGTTGTTACAGAAGCTTTAAAAAAACAGAACAAGTCAATGCCTCCTTGAGTGATGAACAGTGATGAAATTGGGCTAGCTTCACAGTGGAATATTACTTGGCAATGAGAAGGAAGTGAGGCATACTGACTGGAGCTTAGCTGAATCTTGCCACCACTGCAACAATACCTTAGTTGGGGTTTCTATTGCTTTGATGAAATTTTACTGTTCATCATCAAAGGAAGTCAGAACAGGCCCTCAAACAGGGCAGGAACCTGGAGGCAGGAGCTGATGCAGAGGCCATGGACAGGTGATGCTTAGTGGACCCACCAGCCCAGGGATGGCACCACCCACAATGGACTGGGCAATTCCCTACCAGTAACTACTTAAGAAAATGCCTATAGCCAGATCTTATGGAGGCATTCTCTCAATTGAGGTCACCTCCATTCAGATGACTGTATCTTGTATCAAGTTGACATAAAACTAAAGCCAGAACAAATAAGTAGAAATCACAAACACCACACAGTGCAGAAATAGTCATAGTTACTTCCCTGACCCCATCCAACAAATGGCAGTCACTCTCCAGTCTTAACCCAGCAGTTCAAAACTCAGCCGCAGAACTCCAATGAGCTCCTTCCACCCATCCTTATCTAACTTAGTTTTCTCCAGCTGACTTGCCAGGTATCAAACACTGCTGAGAGTTGACCATGCTGCTTTTCTGTTTAACAAATGTCGTCTCTAGAAACTCTGGGCACACCAATGTCCACCTTTCAAGTATTTTCCGAAAGAACACAAACATCTTGTAGAACCATCTGAATTTGGCTAGAAAATCAGGAGCTGCAGGGTTGACAGAAAAGAAACTCCCACTGTCAAGGGCATTTCCACTCATATTGGAAACTGCCTTTGGGATGGTTCACCTACACTGCCAGCTTGACTGGACTATCAACTAGCTACCTAGTCCTAGGGAACAAAGGACATGTAGCTTAAGGAGTGTTTGTAAAGGGCATTCCAAAAACTAACGATCATGAGAGTTCTTGACCTAGTGACAGAATTTGTCCGAGAAGGATTCATAATGGATGGAACTGGGAAGTGGGCCTTGTCTCTTTTTTTTCCCTCTGATTTCTATCTACTATGGGGTTGGCAGCTCTCCTTGGCCAAAGACTCTCACTACCATAAAGGCTTGCCCATGTGCAAGAGACCAAGCGACCACGAACTGCACTTTCTGAAACAATAAGCCTAGATAAAGCTTCCCTCCTTTCAGATGTTGTTAACAGTGATAGGAAGTTAGCTAACACAACCAGCCGGACAGAACTCAGTCACAGACCACCATGGCCTCTACCCATCAGGATGGGTGGGAAACGGGCACTCATATGACTGCTATTTAGGTCTCAGAAATGTTGAATGCTTGAATAATTTTAAAACCTTATGGGATGATTCCGATCCTGAATACTTTAATGAAATCCAGCAAGCAACATGGTAGAGCCCCCCACCCCCACCAACAAAACAAAGCAAAAGACAACCAAACAGAAAACCCAAACAAAAGGAAGGAAGGAAGGAAGGAAGGAAGGAAGGAAGGAAGGAAGGAAGGAAGGAAGGGCAGAGGGAGGGAGGGAGGGAGGGAGGGAGGGAGGGAGGGA
>JANHMN010000002.1:167396877-167431801 GCA_030674055.1 Rhabdomys pumilio
GGAAGGAAGGAAGGAAGGAAGGAAGGAAGGAAGGAAGGAAGGAAGGAAATAAATAAATCAGGTCAAAGGCAGAACCAAGATTACTTTAGAATTCAGCAAATTAGTCTAATTTGCTTCGTGTTTCAGTTCACATCCCAGTTTAAATATAGTATGTATTTAATATGATGTGAAGTCATATTTTAACACTTTCCAACTGTGAGGACTTTGCAATTCTAATAGAAAACACGCCATAAATTAGCCTGAGGTGACGTGTCACTTCCACGTGTCTCGAAGTGTGATTGTCTGGAATGGATCAGGATTCAGAGACTCCCCTCCCCCCCATTCTTTCCCTTCCAGATTCTGACAGCTTTTACTCTAAAATATTACTGTCACATCAAAATGCAAACTCTTCTTCTCCTCAATAAAGAAACTCCCTCCCACTAAGCAAGACTTGCATGAACATGCCACAGGCAGCCAAGAGAAGTACGATGGAGGGAGGAGTCTTTCCTGTTCAGCAGTGAGTCCCAGAGGTGAACTCTCAGGAGTGGCTGAAGGCCAGCTTGAGGTGCATCTGGCATTATAAAGAACACAGGACACATCTGGAGGAATTACCATGGCCAGGCCCCACCCCCACCCCACCGCTGCATTCCATCTCTAGCTGTATCTGGATGTTCACACCCTAGAACTGTCCACTATTGTTCCCACTTTTTTGTGAAGCCAAGAGGCCAAATGCCAGATGGAACGACACCTGATCAGGATCCTTGCTGGGAAGCAGGATGGAAGAAGCTTTTGTCATCCATCCAGAGCCCTCCGAGACCCCATCAGCTTGTTATGAAATTTGGTGTTTCTACAAAGACATAACCATTTAGGCTGGAGCTCGATGGTACTTGGTTACACAGACATGGTGGCTCATGGGAATGACATCCACACTGAGGAGTGCCTGCTACTGTTCTCTCACATTGCGTTTTAGCAATGTGCTGAAGTTGAGGTAGGCAATGAGCTGAAGTTCAGAACGGTTGAATACCTCAACAGAGTAGTCTTCCCTGCCTAGTGCAGGGCTGGCATGAAGAATAAACCTCATCCAGGTTTCAGTCTCGTGCCAACAAAGGAGGAGTTAGACATGGCTCAGCTCTTGTCAGAAGCACCATGGAGCTTTCAAAGAGCTTTGTGAGATGAGACAGGAGAGAATCTGATCTGAGGGCAGCCTTCCTGGCTCTCTTGGAGAGAGCTTGGGAATGCAAGGGTCTGAGGAAGTCAGTGAGGAATGAGGGACTGGGAAGGGCTGTCTGTGGAGAAAGTAAAATGCCAGGCAGGGGTGGGCTCTGACCAGCTCCTCACCCAGGCAAATATATCAGTGTCTAGGGACATAACTTTTTCTATATTAATTTATTTAGTTTTAATTGTGTATATGTGAGCACATGGAGTCCAGAGACGTTGGCTCCTCCGAAGCTGTAGTTATAGGCAGTTCAGCTGCCAGACATGGATGCTGGGAATTGAACTCAGGTCCTCTGAAGAGCAGTACACATTCTTGACTACTGAACCACCTTTCCAGCCCAGGACATAGCTTTCTGATGGGCCTGTGGTTCCAATGACCTACTTCTGTACAACAGAGCATTCTCAAATTGAAGGTCTTACAGCAACGACATATAAACTCTTCCCTGTGGTTTAAGAATTCTGGACAATAATGTCCCCTTTTATTTGGAGCCTCAAGCTTTGTTACAGACACAAAAGACACGGCTAAAGCTTACCTGGAAGTATGCTGAAGGGCCAGTGGTCCCCCAAATAGTTCTCTCTTCAAACAACTCTAGTGGTCTCTGAAGACTGGCTTGGACTTTGTGGTGGTTTGAATAGATATGGGCCCCACAGACTTCTGTGTTTGAATGGTGAGTCATAGGAAGTGGCACTATTTTGAGGTATGGTCTTGTTGGAGTAAGTGTGGCTTTGTTGGAGGCAGTGGGGGCAGGTTTTGGGGACAGGCTTTGAGGTTTCCTATGCTCAAGCTATGCCCAGTGTGGCACATAATTGGACGCCTTTGGATCAAGATGCAGAACTCTCAGCTCCTTCTCCAGCACCATGCCTGCCTGCATATTGCCATGTTTCCTACCACAATGATAATGAACTATACCTATGAAACTGTAGGCAAGCCCTAAAGTAAATGTTGTCCTCTACGAGAGTTGCCGAGATCATGATGTTTCTTCCCAGCAATAAAACCCTAGCTAAGACAGGCTTCCTTACAGGATAGAGCCTTGTCTACCATATAGACACAATAACTGAAGCCCAATGAAAGCATATTCCAGACAAGAAGCCCTGTGGCATTTTGTATCGTATTCGAGGGTGCCATGAAGTATCAGTGTGACACATTTTGCTGAGCAAACAGTCACAAAGGCTGAACCAGTTTCTGGGAGAGTGGACACAGCTCCAATTCCCAAAAAAAGAGGTCCCAAAGGATTTATGAACATACTTTAAGGCTGCCAGACAGAGGCTGGAATAAAGACAGAAGTAAAGGGACCACTGATGGGGTACAGGGTTCATAGTGGGAAGAGCGATGTACTCCAGTCATTTCCTCCCAAACCACAACATGTTCCTCAAGGGAAGCAGGCAGGCACTGCCACACCAGAGGGATATTGAGGGAAAATCTATAAAAGGTCCTAAGCCCCCTGGGAAGAGCTGCCTGACAGATCAGCTAATGAGGACAAAGTATCTGTCCTTGGAGATTTCCTTCACATGCAAATTGACCTAAATTGGGAGCCAGCTGACCTCAGTGCAGAAGAAAGGGAAGAAAGGCACAACCAGAGTCAGGTTTCTGTCATCTGAAGATTAACTAAACCCTTGGTCTCACTCCAAAATCAAGATAAAAGCATGGTTCTCCAAGGGTCACCATGGCTTTAGAACAAATTAGCTTATGAAGGAAGAAACAAATATGAGAAACGCCTCCAACCTGACAGCTGGGGTGGCTGAAAGAGGCAGCCATCACAGGGTGTGTCGAAAGCGCTGCCAGGAATGTAACCTGTGGGTATGGCATTGTGCTCCAGGGCTGGCCCAGGTGGCTTGTGGGAGCCAGCACAGGAAAAGCACATCAGTGCGGGCTCTCGGCTGTGTGAACTGACACCAGGCAAAGCAGCTACACTTTCCCCAAGTCTGTGGACACATTGTTTCCCCAAAATTATCTTTGGACTACTGGTTCACATTAAAAGGATGTGTAGCAGATTCTGGGGTTAAATAACTCCCAGTGTTCATCCTTTTCCCCTTTCTGCCTTTTCCTAATATAAATTCCTGAGTTTAGACTGGGCACTATGAGGAAGGAAAGATTTTCTGGTCTTCCCTGCAGCTTGGGTGCAGTTCAGGTCACTAAGGGTATTGTGTGACCTCTTGGTCATCTCCTTCAAAATGAACTGGCCTACCTAGTTTCCCTGTTCTTCCTTCTGGTCTGAGGTCTGGGAAATAGGATCTGTTGGAGCACCTTAGGGTCCCTGATGAGGGCAGACTGCCTCACTAGCAGCCATACCAAGCTTTTTATATGAGTGCTGGGATTCGAACTTGGGTCTTCATTATTGAAGACCAAGAACTCTAACCCACTGAACCATCTCTTCAGCCTCACAAGCTGTGTCTTTGAATACATTCTTCCCTTTGGTCAGAGACCCACCCCCAACACATGTATCTGTGTCCACTTTTATTTACCCTAACTGACTAGGCAAAGAATCTATTTCTCAGAAGCCTTGCCATACCCCGCCAGGAAATCCTGCCACCCAATGCTTGCCCCCTGCTTTCCCAGAGGCCAGTTCATTCCTCTATTACAACATTTATCACACTTTAGAGTAATTATCAAGAGTGGATTATATTTCTCGCTTGTAAAACTGTGATCAACTTTGATCTGATCTGGCTTTGAATTTCTTCCAGGGCTGGGAGGGGCTGGTCAGTCTCAGACAATACAAAGAGTGCACGTAGGAATGAGTGCTAGGAAGGGCCAACAGAGGAGAGTGTTGATGGAGTCAGGAAGCTGAGGCTTACAGTCAGTCTGCAGATGAAGCAACGGCCCCTACATCCTCAATCCAGCTGCCCTCACTTTGAGAACCTGCAGAGCAGACTCCAAGTAAGTCAGTCAACTGCACACGTGACCCCACTGCTCTGAAACCTGGTCTATCTGCTCAAGCGAGGCACACTCAGCAAGTGTCTAGGCTAGCCTCTCCCATTCCCCAGGGACCAGGAGAGGGAGAGAGGCCAGAGCTTGTGTAAGAAAGGCGTGGAGAGACTACAGCAGCTGCTCAGCAGATTATCACCGTGGGTAAGAGACCAGGAAGCAATTACTGCCATGAGTGTAGAATCTGTCTGATTTGCTTCTAAATGAGGGCTGTTTCAGAAATCTTCAAACTCCTGCTGCAGTGGTTAAAGGGAAGGACACTTCGGATGCAAACACTCAATTACCAGGAAGAAAAGCCCACGGGTACAGAAAGGCGGCAATCAGCAGCTCCAGCCTCCTTCTGTTTCTCCCAATGAAGTCAGCATTTTCTGTCTTTCCCAGCCCAGCTGGGATTTCAAATTCTTAAATTAAAAGCACGAAAGAAAAAAAAAAAAGCTTCCTTATTCCTCCTGCTAAATAGACCTCCGGCAGTTTTATTCTAACTGAAGCTAAATGAATTCCTTAAGAAGATGACTTTTCCTCAGGACTCCTTGAAGGGAGCACTTGACATCACAGGATAGCCACAAGTCTTAGGATAAATAATATCCACCCATCAAATTCCAGCTGGTGTGACACTCTGGGTCACTTCTACCAAACCTAGACTTGTCTTCATAGAAAGCTCTTTGTCATCCCTACTTGAGAAAACCAGGCTAACATGAGACCTCCCCCATCCCAAGCCCTTTACAGCATCTATAGGAATTATCCTTAGTGGCTTGGTAGCTTGGATCTGTTTGGTGACAGGCAGCAAAGGTCTTCCAAAAAAACATAAGTGCTTTTTGCTCTCAATGATGCAGGCTGGTGAGAGGCTTGAAGCCACAAAGCAGAGATCAAGCATAACTGGCCTGTTACTCACAGAGCCTCCAGTCCCTCGCCTGACATCCCTGCAGTGGCCTGCACAGCCTACTTGCCTTCTTTGATGCTCTTGTCCAGCTTGTCACTACATCTTAGTGATTATAGCTTGACTTCCTCCCTGAAAAGACTGGCCCAACTCTTCTCGCTGTTAGCCCCCTTCGTGTGATGGTGAATCTGACTGGATAAGGGACAGTGAGAGAGGTCCCACAGCACACATCTCAGAATGTCTGTGAGGGCATTAGAGATGATTAGATCATGGGAGCTCTGACCTAACCAGACTGAACAAAGAAATTTTGAGAGTGCAGGAGAGGATGTGGGTGCAGGAGATGATGGGGGTGAAGGTACAGGGTTGACTGGAGAAAGTGTGCCTCCAGAAGCACACCTGTGAAAGGTATACCTTAGCCCTTCCCTTCTGTCACCCTCTTTTCTCTGCCATGCAGTGAGCAGCCTCTGCCATGCTTCCACTACTGTTTCAGGCCTGCATAACTCCTTGCTTTGCAGGTTTTAAGTTGTTTGGACTACATACAAATGCAAGACACCCATCACCTTAGCAAGCTCACCTTGGGTCTATGTCACCCAATGTTCCACTGGTCAAAGTAAGCAGAGGATCCATTAACAGAGGCACTTTCTTTGGCCATTCTGCTAACAGTGAGAAGGGTCTTAAAAAGCAAAGAACTGAGGATGATAATTCAGTCTAACACATGGTGGACAATGGAGGTGGCCCTTGGGAGAAATACCAAGCTGTAAATTTCAGCAATAGCCAAATGACAGTTCTTCTGATGAACCATAATGTGTGTAAATGGCACAGAATTCATAGAGTTAGCAGTGGTGGCCAGATATGGTGAGCAGATGCCATCAGGACACTTTCTCCTTGGTTCAATCAACTAGCCATAAATGAATTCCCTATAAGCACAGGCTCTAATATGCTTCAGTGCAACCACTGGCTAAGATTGACTAAAGCATTGTCAAACTGATAGAACCCTATACAGCCTATCACCATCTCAGTGAAAAGCTTTGTTGAAGAGTCATCTAGATCCTAATGGGCTGTAGGCATGTCTGTGGGGATTGTCTTAATTGTTCACTGATGCAGGAGAGCTCAACCCACTGTGGGTGGCACTATCCCTAGGCAGGTGGTCCTAGGCTGTATAAGAAACCTAGTTAATCATGAGCCAGAGAACAAGCCAGTGAGTGAACCAGCAAATAGCATCTTTCTATGGTTTCTACTTCAGGATTCTGCCCTGACTTCTCGAAAAGATGGACCTGGAAATGTGGGATAAAATAAACCCTTTCTTCTTCTACGTTGTGCTTATCGCAGTAACAGAAAAGAACTAGAGTAGGGATGGAGGGGGTAAGAAACAAGCCCAAGGTCCCAAGTGTCTGGAAAGTGGGTGACCTTGTACAGAGGTTCTGCCTCGGCCAACTCCAGTTCCAGAGTCACCTGGGACAGAGCTAAGGAGCCAGGAGCTAAGTGGGGCACAAATATAGGAAACAAGGCCCTTGAAATACAGGATGAGAGGTGTCCCTCAAGCCCAGCAAGGTCCTACCACCCCCACAGAGGCAAGACCAGTTCTCTCCCCAGAGGGTTTTTCTCAGCAGCCCCAGGTCCTCCCTGTCTCCCCTGGGTCATGTCACTTGGCCTGTCTACTCTGACGGCTCCCCAGCTCTACACATTTCCGTCACCTTATCTGGTTTCCCACAAAAGGTGTGGCTATGCTTTAGTTAGGGGTCACTTCTTGCAGACTGCAGAAGTTGGCTGGGCAGGACTGCCGTAACGGCATCAGTCTGAATCAGTAGCACTTACTTGTGGGGTGGGGTGTTCAACAATCAAAATCTATTGTCACACAATGTGGGAGGACCAGAAGTCCAAGATTAAGGTGCTGGCAGAAGGGTTTCTCTGAAGGCTGTGAGGACAGTGGGTTCCACATCCCTCCCTGGCCATCTGTGGTTTCTTGGCCATCTGTGCTGCAAGTATCCTCCTCTTCTGTTTTTATGTCATACAGTGTTCTCCCTGAGGGTGTGTCTGAGACCCAAAGTCCACTATGATAAAGAGGCCCACCCTATCCTGATGGGACCTCTTCCTACAAATTATATTGTCAAGGACCCTGCTCTTAAATATGGACATATTCTGTGGACCTGGAGGCAGGGTCCAGATTGTGATAAATGAATTTTGAAGAGCAAAAGCAAAGAAAGAGAGCAATATTCTAGTACGTAATTTCTAAGTTCCAATTCACTCTTTCCCTCCTTTCTCCTTCCCTTCCCTGACACATGCACATACATGCATGCACTCACACTTGCACATACACACACAAACATACACACACACACACACACACACACACACACACACACACACAGCCTTCCATTCTCCTGAAGTCTATCGCCAGAGCATAACAAGGAAATAAAGATGCTCTGTCAGGCGCAAAACTCCTCCACCAACTCCCTGCTAGGGTGGCTCCCTGGCAGATCAGACCTCGAAAATGCTCCAGGGTTGGAGAGCCCATCAGTGTGGTACTATCCTTTACAAAGCAGACATGTGAGAGCCAAGGGGAGGACCATGCCCTCCCCTCTGGTTCAGGGTTCCCCCCCACTATTAACTTGTTCCCCCCACTCTTGCAGCTGGGGCCAGACTGCTTCCTGGATTCCAGAGTAACAGAGGGTGGAGGTAGCCAGGGTGGTGCGGCCAGGGTCAAGTTCACATCTTAGCTCCCTACTTGCTTGCTGTATGCTGTTGGCCTAGGTATTCTTTAGTTTTTCATCCAGAAAATGGGCCAGAGGAGCACAAGGTCCTCGGGTGAAGGTGGGGTTGTTAGAACAGAGCAGAACCATATGAGTGGACAAAGGTCCCTGATATCAAGTTTGAACCTCAGCATGTTCTCATCCTATAAAGTCCTTATGGTCCCTCCCAAGCCCTGACTGGTCACCATGACCTGGGACTAGAATACAAATCACTGGATCCCACTTGAGAAGTCACAACTGAGGTTTCACAGAGGAGGCTCTCCCTCCAGCCTCACCTCTGATCAGGGCCGCTGGTGGGCCTCAATTCCATCCTCCCATAGCTCCCTGCTGGAGGAGCCTCTGCAGCCCCTCAGTTTACAACATGGAAAGTGGCTTTCATCCGAGAAAGTAAGACAAAGTAAGAGGGAAGGGTTATTCATGACCTGTTCCTGGAAATGACACCCCCCTGTGTTTGCTGAATTTCTTTTGTTTAAAAGCAGGTGATAATTTGTACATCTGTTCACACAGCATTATTCACAATAGCCAAAAGGGAGAGGGGCCCAAGTGTTTGCTGACAGAGAAATCAAATGTGGTATATCAGCAATAAAATGGAATATTATTCAGCCTTTCACAGGAAGGAAATTGCCTACATGTTATAAAATAGATAAACAAGATGACATGCTAGGCAAACTAAGCATCTTACAATAAAGACACGGTATTTGATTCTCCTCTACAAGTGACCCAAAGTACCAAACCAACCAAGATAGAAAGTGGAAAAGCAGTTACCAGGGTTATGGGGTGGAGTAGAGAGACAGCATTTTTTTCTTTGTTTCTTAAATGCATTCAGAGTTTCAAGATGTAAATGTTCTAGCAATTGGCTGCATAATGGAAAAAATAAATTCTGCCACTGAACTTTAAAAAGTACTTTCAAAAGTTAAGATAGTCAATTTTATACATCTTTTAGAGGGGGAGGAGGGAGGGAGAGAGAGAAGTACTAGTCAAACCATCCAGATCACATGACAAAGGGGTGGGATTACACACAGGCACAAGTGTCAGAGGTGCCATCACTAGAAACCAAAGCCACATTCAGGTAGCATTTTCAAGGTCACCTAAACAGTGTTCACACCCATTATCTGCATGGCAACTGCTCCTATATCTAAGACACACACGTCCTAGTTCCGAAGCAGAGGACAGTTACAGTGACACTGCCCCAAAGACACCCTCTGAAAGCACCTTACAGCAGGTGACACTGTAGATCAATGAACAATCTGATAACAATCTGACCCCACCACAAGGTCTCTAATACATCCTATACAGCATGCTGCAATGCATCTGGTGGTCACCCCAGCTCCCAGTTCCTCACAGAGGATCCACAGTGGGATGGAGGCTGGTTTCAACCTACTCAGAGTAGGAGAAAAGCATTTTGAACAACCCACATCCTTGCCTTGAAGTCACATTTATTCATTTCTTCTAAATAAACATTGTAAAATATCTTTCTTTCCCCACATCAACTGAAAGCAAAGGGTTTTTCAAAGGCTAGGAAGCCCAAGCGGTGAGCTCACGTGCAGTCACTGAGCCAAGCACCTGGTGCATTGTAACTGATGATAATCCCATGAGGCAGGAGTGTACATTATGTTTAGTCACGAAGCCTCTGAGATGCTTCAGGAAGACAATGCATGGAGTCCTGGTAGTTCACATTCAGAGCCTACAAAGTGGACTCCACTCTCATTTGAACAGAGACATGCACCTTAAGAGGAATGCAGAAACACAGGCTGGCCAAGGGGACTCACATCCAAGACTCTTATCTTGTGCTTACTTTGGGACATATTCCCATAGTCAGAATGACAACTTCCTTATTGGACACATAACAGTATTTCATGTTGCTTTCATAAACTGTGGCTCCTTTCAGTAACATACTGAAACAAAGACATGATGTGATACCACAGAGTGCAAGTTAAACAGAACAGATTTTTTTTCCCATTTGCTAACATTTATGGAGCCCATTATGGGTGAGGCAGAGGGCACTAGGTAGGACCCCAGGGACAAGAAAGGCAAAAAGGATATACCCTACACTCCTTGGTACGTAAGAAAGATTCCTGGCATAATGGTCACCACACATAGAGGTGTCACTCATTCCCTGATGTCATGTGGGTAGTGAGTCACAAATCTGAGAGTATAATAGGGAAGACAGCTTGGGTCTCACCAAAACTTTTTTTCTTTCCCTTTCATTTCCTTTGGGAGGGTGAGAAATAATTGCATCAACATGGCTCAAAGTCTTTAATTTGATACTGGATGATTTCACACATGGCCTGGGGAAGCAGGGTATCTCAGTTACTTTTCCTCTGCTGTGACAAAATGCCCTGACCAAAGCTACTTAAGAGAGGAAGGTTTGTTTTGGCTCACTGTCTCAGAGGGACTGGATCCATCCAGTGGACTGACAATCTGAATGAGCCTCGACAGCAACAATGTCCAGAGGACAGATACAAAGCCTTTGTCCACCACCAACTATTTCTAAATCTTTGTATCTATAAAAGTAGAACAGGGAGTGGGGGAGCAGAATGTAAAAACACTAACTTCAGTTAGCCTACAGAGGAACCAGCCAATCCTACAAAGGACAAACAACAACCTGGTCAGCAAAACGGCCCAGGAAACTGAAGAGCGGGTATGGCGAGTTCACAAACACACATAGAAGGTTAACACTGACCCAAACAAATCAATGTCCCTCACTTTGAGCTTAGATCTGAGGTCCTCTCATGAAATACTCTGGCATCACAAGTGAGACTAAGACACACAAGCACACCAGATACTGTGTAAGCAGTCATCACAGGAAAATCTCCTATACAGATAGTTACTCAACTCTGTGATAGCCACCCACCTTCCCATACTGGTTCTTCCTCAGCATAAGTTTTCCTTTATAAAAATTTGACTTTGTAAAAGATAGCCATACACAGAAGTTTAAATTTTCCTAGCTAAATAGTGAGATCAAACTCTCTCTAAGGCTAGGGTAGGTTAGAGCAGTTGCGCTGAGACTTGTGCAATAGAACCCACCAGCACGGCATCAGAATTCAGGGCTGGATTCAACCACACAAAGTGACTTGGTTGGTCTGCAGCAGGGGCCCCAGCACTGGATGCCAAGAGTCTCCATACATGGCAGTGGCTGCTGCAGCTGGATGAAAGGCTATTCTTATTGTAGCACCAAGGAAGAAAACAGACAAGAAGGAAGTTTGCCAAAACAGAACCACTACTCGCCTCACTCAACACTTCCTGCAGATTCTGGCAAAGCCTGTTCTAATGCACATTTACCTTTCCTATGGCCCTCTGGCACGCAGATGTTGGAGATCATAATTCCCGCTTGGTCCACACCCCACTGGTGATGTGAATATGGTCCATTTGCTCATTCATTCGTGCATTTGTAATGACATAATGAACAGCAACCAAAGTAAGAGCCAGGACCTTGAAAATAACCCGTCCTTGTCCTCTCAAAACTTCCCCTACCTACCTTCACTTCAAAACACATTGCATCCAGTTAAGCCTCTTGCTTGTCTTGTGGCTTTATTAAATCTATAAACATGACCATTCAGTAGAACACTGAAAGAAAAATGAACTCTACTGACAAGCAATAATATGGGTGAATTGTGGTCCTAACACTATGAAGGATAAGAAGTGGAGATCAAATACAAATAAAACCAATTTGTTAACATTAGAAATACATGTTCTTCCGAATGCCTTAAAATAGACGTACATTTAGGTCTTTTAACTTCTTGTACATTGCAAGAAATACATGTTGGGAGCGGGGGTGTAGCTCAGTTGGCAGCACATTCACTATTCACTTAGCATGCATGAAGTCCAGGGTTTCATCCCTAGCACTAAGTAAAACCAGGCATAGGGCTTATGCTTGTAATCCCAGCAGTGGAAAGTGGGGCAGAAGGATCAGAAGTTCAAGGTCATTCTCTGGTACACAGGGAGGGAGGGATAGAGGGAGGGAGGGATAGAGGGAGGGAGGGAGGGAGGGAGACACGTGCACTGAACAGGATCCTGTGAATTTTGACAGGAAGGGGGGACTTCGTCCTCCAGTGTCCTTCCTCTTTCACCCTGCAGCTGCAGCCTTCAGTTTCCACAAAACAACCCCCAAATCAAGAGCTTTTATATACATAGGCAGTTCACACAAGAGGGAACCAAGAAGTAAACAAACTCTGGGGGTCTGGGGGTGTCAGTGCTCCTCATAATCAGACAGCAATGACAGCACATGGGGAGGCTATCCTTTCATGACTAAGTTAGAAAAATGAGAAAGAAAAAAGCAAAACCCAGAGCAGCTGTGACTGTGACTGAGCTGTCAGGGTAGAACTGTTAGGCACAGCAGTGAAACCAAACAAAAAGATTGAGCCAGCTGTGTGGAGAAATGCAGTCATGACCCGTGCAGGCTTCTCATTCTGAAGAACTCATCCTAAAGAGGGAATTTGATAGGGGTAGGAAACTCACATGACTCCCAGCAACACAACTTGGGAAACCATAGCAATGCAGGAGGGTATAATACAACTGAGAATGAGCACAGAAGAACCGTACAGGCATCGTTTAACATGTGAAGGATACCAAACTCAAAATCATAGGCACATGCTTCATCAAGACTGTGCAACAGCCAAGATGAAGACAAGTACACAAATCACTGCAGTTGCTGTTTGGAGGAGGAAGTTTGTGTTGTTTGTTTGTTTTGTTTTTCTTGGTGGAGGAGACCAGCACATACCTAGAGAACTCTCGCAGCTCTCCTCATCACTGTTGTCTTGACAGTTATTCTGCCCATCACAGATGAAGCTCTTGTCAATGCACAGGCCGTTCCTGCAGTGGTATCGGGCCGTGGAGCAGAGCAGGGGGTTCGCTGCTGTGGGAGAGAACAGAGTGGGTCGTAAGGGAGCCCAGCATATCCCCTTGAGGACCCCGGAGCCTTTTATAGTAAGAGAAACAGCATGGTCAGGCTGTAGGGTTAGAGTCATAGCTCTTCCAACCCAGAGCCTGGCCAGCCCATGACCTGGACCCTGTCTCCTTCTAAACTCTTCTCCCAGGCATTGTTGTGGTGTCTCATGACCATGCCAACAAAGCCAGAGATCAAAGCCTCATTCTAAACAAAGCCTTAGGCTGCCCAGCAGCTTTTGTTGAGTCTGAGGCAGAACTTGGAGCTCACAGACCTTACTTGTGGAGTCTAGAAGGGATGGATGGTGACAAAAGACACAAGAGAACACCAGACCCAGAAACAGCAGCTGAGCTGGAGACATTCTGCCTCCAAGGAAGGGACCAGCTGATGAGACATATGAGTAACGAATCTTCTCTCTCCTTTAGTTTTTTTAAAAAATAGTGTATATGTGTGTGCATGCATGGGAATATACATATGTGTATGTGTGTTTGTCTTGTGTGCTTCCATGAATGTGCGTGTGGGGGTTGCTACTGCATGTGGGTAGAAACAACATCAGGTGTCCCATTAGTTACTTTCCATCCTATTTTTGAAGCACCATCTCTCATTGGGACTGAAGCTTATCAGTCCCTCTGATGCCTTCTCTATAGAGCAGAGACTCCTCATTCTTCCAGGCCCTCTAGCGTTCCGTTCCGGTAGTCTTCATTTCTTCCTTGCCACCAAGCAGACCCTGAATTTATGCAGGGACTCTCTTGAGCAGCATCTTCATGGGGCAGCTGTTCACAGCCCTTTGAGGGAACTTAAAGGAACTGGGGTCTGTCCTTCAGGAAAGAGATGCCAACTGCACAGTACTGCACAGGCAGACACAGAACTGGTGAAAAGCATGGAGCCATCTCCCCAAGGACATGGCATTTACACAGTATAGTCTGTTTCCCATCAGTGAAGTGGCTGAGTGGAAGTGTCCTCTAGTTACTGGGTATAATGGCTCACAACTCCAATCCTAGTACTCCGGTCGAAGAGGCAGGTGGATCTCTGAGAGTTCAAGGCAAGCAGGTCTATAGTGAGACCTTACCTAAAAACAGTCCCCAATCCTAACCCTGACACTTAGTCACTGTGCAAACTTCAGCACGCTCTGTCACTTCTCCAAGCCTTGGCTGCTTTCTCTGTAGCCAGGATCAACTGCATAATTTTATGAGATCCAGTGAGAACTGAACATGGTCAAATACTCTAAAATTATTAAAAACCACACAGGACAAGAGCGGAACATAAAACCAGGTGTGGTGTACTTCTAGGCTAAACACCACTGCTGTATGACTGTAACAGGCACATCCCATGGTGTCAAGTCTCCTGATTACAGCATTAACCTCCATATCAGGTGAGACAGAAAGGAAAACATCCATGCTGAGTCTGACATGATGCAGACACTGCCCAGATTAAAGGTGTGAGCCATCACACATAGCAGCTCAAGGCATTTCTACATAGCTACTTCACTGATTGAAAACAAGGCCCTGTCTTATCCTCACTTCCCTGCAAGGGATTGGGTAATGAGGCAGACTTCCATACAAGTACAGATCTTCTGTGAGATTGTTCATGTCTGGTTCACTAGCTGTGTCATCTCCTAGCTATGCCTGTCCTGGTCCCCCAGAGCATGTGTCCAAGAGATGAAAGGACAGCAGTGATGATGAAAGGGGCTGTCATGGACCTCCAGTAAGGAACTGTGCCTGCACCTACATTGCATATGGCAAGAATGTGCCTGAGTGGACACTAGGCCTAGCCCAGAGGCTCTGCAAGGTAAAAGCCAAGTCAGACCCAGTGTCTCTCCATGGTCTTGAACTGTACAGTGTGAGCTGGAATCTGTCTGCTCCACTCCTCCCTGAGCTCTGCTGACATACTTGGACATTATAGTTCTGAGGACTTGGTCAATTTCTAGCTATACAAAACTGGTTTTTTCCTTTTCATTCAAGGTGGAAAGTTTAATTTGAAAGGTCAGAGGAACTAACAAGATTGGACAAGCTAGAGCTGAGTTTTAAAGATAAGGGACCAACAAGTCATCTGGCCTGACAAAGGAAGGGTTAATTTAAATTACCGTGGGGTAGAGAATGGTTCAGCTTAATCAAACTGGAACCAAGGTCTGGCTGCAGCCAAAACCCAAGTGGGAAATCCAAAACCACAAATCACATTTGATTTTTGTCCATGGCAACGCTTCAAACCCAGCTTTCTGCTCATCAGCATCCAGCACAGGGGTCTTTGGCGTCCCTGCACCCTGGTGGGTCTGTGCATCCAGAGCATCAGAACCAATCAACTCACTCAACTAGCCTGGAAGGGCAGGGAGGGTCATCTTCTTACTTTACCCTCAGACTCAGAAGCTTTCAAACTGTCCCCAGGGAAATCAGTCTGGGTCTTGTGTTTGACTGTTTACCTCCGTGTGCACACACACTACAAATCTGTGTGTGTGTGCTTAAAAATAAGATACAGGTTGATTTTAATGAATACAACCAACAGGGTCAGCAGCCAGAATATATAAAGAACTAACTTTGACAAGCAAAAAGCAAAAGTCATCAAGGCAGAAAAACAGGCAAAGGACACACAAGCATTTCCCATAGGAGAGGCTGCTAAACAGTCAATAAAACCCACCAGAGATGCACAGTGAGGCATCAGACTTAAGGTCCTTAAGTCTACGTTGTTGATGGAGATGTGGAGGGAGAGGCTTCCTCCTGGATTCTAAAGGAAAAGCAATCTGTAGGCTCACCTTGGAAATCAGTTTATTAATAAGTAATTTCACCTCCTGCTCAAAAGAGACCTATAAACAAAACCACTATTGGGAAAAAAATTAAGCACTGACCCAAATGGTCAAATCAGAGAGAGTTCTAACAATGAAATACTATACAGCTTGGGTCAGGTTTTCCTGTAAAGAGCCACTTAGCTACATAATAGACATTTTGCTACCCCTTGTGATTTTCAACTACGTTATAATGATTTGCCTTGGCTATTGTACTGATACTTCATAAACAGAGGGCACAGCTGTCTTCTAATAAAACTTTATTTACAAACACAAATAGTGAGCCATAAAACACCAACAGCTGTTGTACAGCTGGAAAATAAATAAACTGACATGAGGATTCTTCCCTCTGTCTGTCCACTGGGTTCTAGGAGCCACAGAAACCTCTAACATTTGAGCCCACCCCACGCAGGGCAGAGAGACAGCGGGAAAGGACACTGAAAAGACTCCCCAACGCCAGCAGCCAGCCAGCTAAAGCACATGTGGCTACAATCATGCCTAGAAAACACTAGAAGCCTGAGAAGTGCTCTCAAGCCTCCGCCCCTGGTGCCTCCTGTGCCTCCATTAATACAGGCCCCAACAAGCTCTGCCTTCCAGCTCCCAAGGACAGAGCAAAGTGAGCGGGAGCTTATATGCCACCTGCTAGAAAAACGAACAGCCAGCAAGAAAACCAACAAATATAAGAAAAGACAGAAAAAATAAAAATAAATTAAAAAGCTACTCAAAGAATTCCAGATGGAAAAAAACAGTTTTAAAACAGATCAGAAAGTTACAAAAGTAGAAAGCAAAGGCAATCCCACTGCATAGCTCAGTTTAAAAAAAAAAACAAAAAGTGTTCTTTAGAAAACTTTACCCTGGGCTTCTATCAGAAAGGATAAATGGTGATACAGCTGAGGTGCAGCACGATCCCTGAGAAAATGCCTGCCAGTGATGCTACCCAAGCCATCAACGAGCAGTCTCTAGGAAGACTCACTCACCAGGGAAGCCGAGCTCCCCCAAAGCTCCAGGAAACTCAAGCTTTCTTACGTGTCTTTGAGGTTTCTGCAGCTATTACTGTGCTGGGCACAAATACTGAGCTGCTAGTTCACAGACGGAGCAGGAGACAGCGTGTCCTACAGAATGTCATGTTGCAGTATCTTTGAGCAATACTTAATGTACCCCAAATGTTTATGCTGTCTTTATCCTCACTAAGGCTTACCAGCCATTGAATACAGTGGGACTTTACTCAGTTACCTACATCAAGGAATAGCGTGTCCTGTGGTATCTATTTCACTGGAGATTGACAAAAACTTGTTTGTGGCATCAGCTTAATAGCCAGAATCGCAGAACTCAGAAGTTCCTTGGGAATAGTCACCATAAAAATGCTGGGGTTCTGATGCTCTGCTTCCTAGTCAATAGTCACAGGAAAGGCAGGTAGTCTCTCCCTGCCAGAGGAAGGGAACAGGTTCAGGGAGGGAGCTAAATAAACTGGCTGCCCCATTTTGGCCACATTGGACAGAGTAGATCACAGGAACACAGCAGTCATCCAAAAACAAATGACAGGCTTCAACACAGGAACTGAAAACATCTGTCTTCAGCAGACAGGACTTAGGAAGTGTCCTCTAACTCATTTAAAGCTTCTACCACTTCAAAATGTTCACACGTAAAACTGTCATCACCTCCTACCCTAAGGTGGCTACTAGTTAATTCCTAGCCTTATGGCCTCTGTGGGGACCCTTTCCTCCAAAGTTCCAATTTCTGTGTGAAATTTACGGTTGGGGCAAGTAGGGCATGCTAACACTTCCTTGTGTCTTGGATAGGGTCTATGGTCTCCATAAACCAGGGATGCTAAAACATCATCTTGTGGAACATGGTTCCCTCCAGCCTCATGCACAGCTCCCTCTGCAGCTTGGAATATGCTCACTGCTTTGCCTGGCGCTTGTCTGACAATAGCTATAAGCTTTTATGTTCCTTTCCATCTGCTAACAGAGCCTGTCCAGCACCCAGACTATCAGGCTTTGGCTCAGCAGCCCTCATTCCCATGCTCCAAGACAACAAGACATGGTTATGTACTCCTGTATTCTGCAACAACAATCTGCAGGAGGAAGAGCCATTACTCTGGAAAAACAAGCAAGAGGTAAAGAATGCTCCACCTGCCTTCCTCCCACCTCTATCAGTTCGGGGCATTTGGGGTTTTAATGCCCCCTCCCCAGAGGCAGCGTAGTCACTGACAGGATTCAGGTATATGACTAAAAAGAGTCTGTTTCCTTCTGTTTCAAAAAGGTTTCCTGCACATCGGTGCCTCCCATCCAGTACTCAAAGGCAATTCCTCAACTTCAGCCTTCACTTTTTTTTGTGGATAGTTACCTCAACACCCCCTTCTGGTAATAAATACCTTTCTCCCAATGCCTCATGGAGTCTTTCTCCTTGAATCTTTCCTCACCTCAAATAGTACACCTAATAGTGACAACCTTCTTCACCCCAACCTCTTCCTCATTCTGTGATAACCACTTCCATTAAAGATGTCACCAAGTTTCAGCCCTTAGGCATTAGCCTTGGATGGCTCTCCTATTTCTCTACCCTGCACAGGCTCAGGGCCAGCTGCTCCCACCTGGACATTATTTAAAAGGGGGGAGGCGTGTCTTGATTCTCCATCGACTGCCCAGCCCACAAACCCAGCCAGCCATCTTACTGCAGTGATTAAGTATTGGGTCTGAAGTACCCCTGGGCTCAAATCTCAGCTCATCCATATGGTCCCAAGCGCTGAGAGAGCTATTTAACTTCTCTAACTCTGGATTTCCTTATCTACAGCATGAGGATAGAAACAAAGCCTGTGTTCAAAGTTTTCGCAGATTAAATGAGCCAAAGCTGCAGAGAATGGAGACCAGCCTGTGACTCACAGGGAGTGTTTAATATATGCCTGTTGTAATCACTGCTGATGGGAGATACTGTGGTAGTAGTTGAGTTCGCCCTGGCATTTATACCACCTGAGTTAATATTTCAGCTTTGCCACTTGTCAATTATGTAACCACGACAAGTTACTGAACCTTGTCTTGTCTCCATTTCACCCATGAAAGCACCCATGTACAGCATGGCCTCACTGTAGAGATGCCATATACAGCTCACAAACTCTGCAAAACTGGTTCCTATGACTTGGATGGAAGTAGTCTAGTATGGCTTTCGGCTCTCTCCATGGGATGTGCTATGGAACTGTATTTTAAGTAGTAGCCATCCTCTGTGGCTCACCTTTCCCAACAAACTCCGTGACAAGCCTTGAGGGGAGGGGTTTCCCATCCCTGAGTTCCACAGCACTACCAACACCAGCTCTGCGTTGTTGGTATTTGTATGAAGACTCATCTCCCTGAGTCAAGGGAGTCTCAGCCAGCTGAGATCTCCACACCCAAGGCAGCACCTTGAATGCTGTCTGGCCTCGTAACTAAACACAGAGGGTAAGAATCTGACAGAACAGTAGGACCTAGAGCTAATGTGCCAGGCAAGACCTGTGTCTACCCTGCAAGCATATGTGACAACCCAAGAGGATGAAGAAGCCATTCTATGCTAAGAATGGACTGCTGTCCAAGTCTTCCTGTCTTCCCCATCTAGCCCCTTGATTGGCTACTCGATTCGGTCACTCTGGTAGGCACTGAGAACAAACTGCCACTGAGTCCCTCTTCAGAAAGAGCTAACACTAGGTGGGTAGCAAATCAATCGTGCATAAGATGAAGCCTGAGAAGTCTTGTTTAATATGTGCTAAGGCTGAATGTGACAAGGTATTTGGCCCTGGGTATATAGGTGTGGGCCACACAATACTGTGTCCTCTTATGACTGTCACAACAAAGCAGAGGAAGCTACAATGAACACAGAGAAGACTGAAGCAGTGGGCATGTGGGTGAGTGGGCAGTGGAGGAGTGGGTTGTCAGGGGATACTAAGTGCTGGCCCCTCTGATCATGAGCTCTTTGAAGAAGGCCAAAGACAGAATGGGATAGTGACCAAATAACAACCTTGACAAGCCAAGTACAAGTCCAAGAAAGTAGATTCTGTGGGAATCTTTAAGGAGTCTTGAGGATGTCACTTTGGAGCACTGGGAAAAGCTCTCCTGCTGTGACTCTCAGCTCCCATAGTCTATATATAGAAAAGGTCTGGGTCCTCAAGATTTACTCATGGGCTGACTGAGGAGACAAAAGGAGAGTCAGGCTGAGCTAGATGTAGACACACAGGAGACAACTGTCTGGCCCTGCAGGACTCTAACAGGCTCTATGATCACACACACAGCCTGGCTAACACGTCCTGCCTCACTGGGAGACAGGCAGGAGGCTGTCAAATGTTGGACAAATATAGTCCAGGACACCTGAAAGCAGCAGTAGAGGCAAACCACAGATATCACTTAATCTAATCTTTAGAAACTATAATACGTGCTGCTAAAATATATGGATAAAAAAAATCACCACTATTCTCAGACCTGAAAAATTAGCAGTGATGCCTTGATATCAAATGTCATATCACAATTTAAGACATCAATTATCTCAATTTTTTTTTTTAAAGAATGGTTTTAGCTAGTCAGGAAAAAAAAGCAGTCTATGCATGGCCCTGGATTAATTCATATCTGAGATCTCTTTCAGTCTACGCCCTCACCCCTTCCTCCATGTTTAACCTTAGAATTACTTATGGATGAACCAGGGTCCTGAAGATTCTGGATCTGGAAATTTGCCTCTATATAACGTTGTGAACATATTCTTCTATCTGCTAGATTTTCTGTAAACTGAGCAGTCAGACTTTAAAGGGTCATTTAGGTACAGCTGGGGTGGTTTGGGGAAATCACCTCAACTTGATGATGTGTGCTCGGTGACGCCACACAGGAAGGCACAGAATGTCTTACATTGTAAAAGCTCGGTAGTTTTTAAAACATAAGTTATTTATTATTATTTTTACTTTGTGTGTGTTTTCCTACGTGTGTGTGTGTGTGTGTGTGTGTGTGTGTGTGTGTATGTATGTATGTATGTATGTATGTATGTGTACTACATGTTTGCCTGATGCCTTCAGAGGTCAGAAGAGAGCATCAGATCTCCTGGAACTGGAGTTACAAAAGGTTGCGAGCCACCATGAGGGTTCCAGGAACTGAACCTGGGTCTTCTGCAAAAGGAGCAAGTATTCTTGCTGAGCCATCTCTCTCCAGCCCCCAGGGGTCTCTAGTGATGCCGCTTAGTTTCCTTCATGGGAGGTTTCTGAGCAGGTGAGGCAGGACATGCATTGTGCTGGCTCTTCCACCAAAGGCAGCTTTACAGCACTGGCTGGGACATGTGTAGCAGCTACTTTTAACACCCTGAAAAGTAATTTGAACATACCCGTTGGGAAAGAAGACCAGAATTTAAACTATTAACAAAATGGTAGTGAGTTTTTAATTTTCCTTTCGCCTCTTAGGAATGATTCTTAGGACACTGGAAAGAAGCCCCTAGCATGTTACAGAGACAGAAGCAGAGGGATGAGCACCACCTTCTTAGGTGGATCCCACACTGCACATGTATGCAGCTGTCCCCATCATGGATCCTGACACCGTACATGTGTGTACCTGTACCCATCATGGATCCCTACACTGTACATGTGTGTACCTGTCCTCATCATGGTTCCCACACTGTACATGTGTTTCCTGTCCTCATCATGGTTCCCACACTGCACATGTGTGTACCTGTCCTCTTCATGGTTCCCACACTGCACATGTGTGTACCTGTCCTCATCATGGTTCCCACACTGCACATGTGTGTACCTGTCCTCATCATGGTTCCCACACTGCACATGTGTGTACCTGTCCTCATCAACACCAAAGAGGATGAGAATGAACTTAGACCACTGGGAAGTACAAGGCCTGACTTCCACCAGCACAGCCCATAACCAAGAAGCAGGGACATGCCTATCAGGTCATCTGCCTATGAAGGCAAAAATGTATGTATTCTGTCTAGAATTTACTTAAGATGCTTATGTCAGACAAAACAAGCAAAATGCCAGAATAAAAACTGAAATTAGTTGTCATAGAGAGAAACAGGAAAATCTCAACCCATGTGGGAAAAAGACAGCAACCAGATGGATATTACCATAAAGAAGCACAGGTAAGGGAGCCACGAGACAAAACTGGAGCACATCGCTCACACTCTTAACAGGTGATCACAGACACACCGGAAACAAACGGAAAAACAAAGTCTAAGAAAAAGAAACAGGAGACAGAAAAAAAAAAAAAGAAAATTTTAGAAATAAAAATTGTAATAACACATTAAAACGAAGCAAAGCACAACAGCTGGTGTGTAAGAAAAGCAGATTACCAGTGACAAAAGAAAGAACTGGCAGTTTGAAGACAGATTAATAGGAAGTATGCCCTCTGGACAACAAGGAGCCAAATGACTGAGCCTCTGGTCCGATGTGACAGAGGCTAGAATCCAGACTCATAAGGAATGAGGGCAGCACTGAAGACATTTGAAAAATGATAGCTGAAGATGTAGGAAGTATGGTAACAATCAAAACTTAGACTCAGAAAACACTAAAGAGGATTAAAAAAAATCTACCTGCAGATGCCCAAAACCAAGATCTAAAGGCTGAGAACTAAACACATTATGCTCTTAAAAGCAGCCAGAGGGAAGAGATGCAGGATCTACAGGGGAACAAATCAAGTGACTGGCTTTCCCTTTGGAAACTAGAGAAGCTGGAAGTGGCACATTTAAAGTGCTCAGAGGAAAAAGGACTGTCATCCCAAATACCACAGGCCATAAAAATGCCTTTAGGAATGAGGGTAAAACACAGACATCCTTGGCTGAATGAAAACTGAGAGCATGTGTCATCTGCAGCCCTGCTTTTAACAGCATCTCTGAGCCTGCAGGGAGCTCAGCGGTTACAAGCACATACTTCTCTAATATAGAAGCCGTTTGGTTCCCAACACCCACGATGGGCAGCTCACAGACACCTGTAACTCCAATTCTAGATGCGATTACTTCTTCTGGCCTCCATGGGCATCTGTGTAAATACACATACATAGAGACAGACAGACAGACAGACAGGCAGGCAGGCAGGCAGGCAGGCAGGCTGACTGACTGATACACACATACACTTTAAAACAAAATTTCTAAAAAAAGCATCACAGGAAGAAGTTCTTCAGACAGAAGGAGAATGATACCAGAGGAGCCTGAGGACAAAGGAATGCGGGAAGGGTCACTGAAGCCATGCCTGTCTGAGTAAACAATGTATCTTTTTCTCTGGAGCCCTTTAGTGTAGATAATTTCAAACACAAATCAAACATTGTCTTCTGGGAGTACCAATGACTGAAGAGTAGCAGTTATTTGTAACAGGAAGAGACCCACAGAACCAGGTTCCTGTATTCCAACTGGTGTGAGGTAATATTGATTCAAGTCAAGAAAGACCCTAGTCTGACCTGTCAGTCACTGGAAAGTTCTGCCCCAAATTCTCACTGGGTTGGGGGTGGGGGGAGTCCCCTGGTGATTATAACCTAGGTCCACTGAACAACAATGTTTCAAAATGAAGATGTATACTTAACTCTAAAATTTTTTGTGTACAGTGTTTTGCCTACATATATGCATGTGACCACAAGCGTGCCTGGTGCCTTTGGAGATTAGAAGAGTATGTCACATCCCTTGAGACTGGAGTTAGGAATGGCTGTGAGATACTCTGTGGATGCTGGGTACTGAACTTTGATCCTCTGTAAGAGCAGCAAACTCTCTTAACTGCTGAACTATCTTTCTAATTCTCAGAATATAATGAACAAAACAAAGTTTTTAAGCATTTAAATATGGAAAGCAAGCAAGGGTAAAAATCTGAGTGTTGAGACAGTCGATCAGATAAGGTATAAAGGAGCTATGTGGCCCTGGAGAAGCTAATGTACCTATCTAACTAAGGCTCCTCATCTGTTCAGTGGGAACAACTCACCTGCACCCACAGAGCGACTGTCCAGGCAATTAGATACGATGCAGTGGACTTACTGACTTACTGTGGCCCTCCACAAACAGTAGCTGAGAAATAACAGTCAGACACAGATGTGCCAAAGATGATACGAGTGACAGCAGGGGGTGCCCAAGCATCTGGCTGCACAAAGCACAGAAAAGAGTCAGGACAGGCAGAAGAGCACAGAGATCATGATGCCCCCAGGACTTACTGCAGTTCTCCTCGTCACTGCCATCCGGACAGTCCTCAAATCCATTGCAGCGGAAGCGGCCGATGATGCAGTGGATGCCGCTGGCACAGGGGAAGAAGGTTGGGCCACATTTCGATTTTGCTTTGGCTAGAGGAGGAAAAGAAACAAAGAGTGCCATCAGGGGATGAAGTTCTCAGGCCACAGCCTCCTCAACCCACTCATTCTGAATTTATGAGTGAGTCCTTGCAGGCTTAGCATGAAGTTCCCAAGGAATCGTTACCACCATCACTCGACAAATGCCAAGCCAGCACAGACACCTTCTTACAGTATTCTCTAGGAAAGGAGCTGCCAATCATGCTGTTTCAAAAGTCCTTCAAGGGACCTCAGAGATGGCTCCGTCAGTAAAATGCATGCCACACAAGCAAGGGGACCTGTGTTTAATTCCCCAGAAACTATGCAAAAATATGAAGTGTAGAGGCATACACCTGCAATGCCAGCACTGGAGAAGAACAGATGACTGAGTCCCTGGGGCTCAGAAGGCAGCCAGACTAGCCTATTTACTGAGACCCAGATCCCAGTAAAAGACCCTGTCTTGAAAACAAGGTAGAAGGCTCCTGAAGAACAACTGAGTTTGACCTCTGACCTCCACACTCTAGTATGCGTACACGATAAGCACACAGACATAAACACCATATCACATGCACGCACAAAGTCCTAGAGGAGGCTAAGCACAAACTTCGTACTGTAGCAAGTCCAAAAGAGGAGAACGGAGAGGTGGATTGGTGAGCAGATGGATGGTACCGACGGAGCTGGATGGTGGATACAGCGCTTGCTTCTTTAGAAGCTGAAGAGCCAGTCAAAATGCATCTGCGGCATATCAAAGCAACTGTTGTTGGCACTTAGTGAGTCCGTGTCACACTAGGCAGGGTGCCAAGTACTTTGCACAGATTTTCTCATTTAATTTACCCAGCAGCCACTCAATGGGATAGCATGCAGAAAAGCTAAGGTGACACTCTCAAGACTGCACCTTTCAGAAGACCTGCTTGCAAGGTCATATCTGGCTTGGCTGGAGTTTGTGGCTGTGGTTTGTGGAACCACAGATGTAGGTGGAGACACCCTACATCTAAGAAATCTTATACCAATTCTTCAGTTTAGTTTTTGCTAACATCAGCGTTCCCTTTGGGTCTGGAGTCTAGGAACGTATGTGGCAGATGGTGCTTGTGATCATTAATAGTGACTGTCAACTTAACATGATCTAGCACTGCCTAGGAGACAGGCCTCTGGGCATGTCTGTGAGGGAGCATCTAGGTTAGGTGGGAAAGCACCCCCTAATTACAGGACAAATATAAGCAAGAAGGAGCTGGGCAGTGAAAATCATCTTAGCTTGCCCACCACAGATGCAGTGTGGCTATCTCAGGCTCTTGCTACCATGATTTTCCTCAAATGAGGAACAGCACCTTCAACTGTGAGCCAAAACAAGCCCTTCCTTAAGCTGCTTTCATCGGGGTATTGTATCACAGCAACGGGAAAATAACTAAGACTAAGAAGGTGTGCAGATGACCAGCCCCGGACAACCTGGGTGCTGAGTCTGAAATGAGCCTGCCTTGAGGCAGCCCTCCACACACCCTGCTGAAATCCAGATGAACTGAATGCATCTGGTACGCATGTTCTAAGAGAGAACTCTGGGGAGCCCATGCTTGGGCCTTCTCGGGACAGCACTGCCATCATCTCTTGCCTATGTTGAATGTGCACTGCATCCTTTTGATGTACGGTCCTGAAGATGAACGTGTGCAGTGTTCCAAGACTCTTAGGAAATGATGGCCCGGGAGGGACTTGCGGAGTCCTGATGGAGTGGGGTATGATGGGTACAGTTCTATCCCCATTTTCTGGATATGCTTTGAGGATAAAGTGACTCACTCAAGCTCACTTAGCTAGGAATTCTAGTACTGAGGAGAGGCCCAGGCATGTGGACTCCAGAAGCCATGACCTCAATCAACCTAACGGCATGCCTCTCAGCCAAAGGCTGTCACTTCTTCCAACAGAAGCCAGACTCCTGCACTAAAGAAATTTATTTTGCACACCTGCTGTACAAACAGTTTGAACAGAAACAGTTGTAACTTGGACTTGATTTACGGTCCTGCTAAGCTCAGTAGCCCTGGGGGGCAATGCTCTTTCTAGCTAATGGTGCTGTCTGCTCTGGGTGTCGATTAGGAGACAGGAGATGAGATCTATGGCTAAGTGCAGGTAGCAGCCTCACTGAGCATCCCGCCAGACTCCTGTCTGTGAGGCCGAACCTACATCCCGCCAAGAAAGAAAAGGCTATTTCTTTGAAACAAATAGATAGTAAATTGCCTACATGTTCCCACTGTCTGTATGACGCCAATTTAGATGGCAACTGACTCATGGTCAACAGGATATAAGGCCTAGAGTAAGTCCAGTTTTGAAACTCCACATAGTCTTCATTCAGCCAGAACTTTCTGTAATGGTGTTTGTGAGTTCTTCACAAAGCATAATCTCAAGAGAGTCCTGGGCTCAAACTCAGACTCCATTCTGATGACTTTAGGCACATTTCTGAATATTGCTAAGCCTCAGTTTCTTCACCAGTACAACCTGCTTACCAGGGGTCTTGTAAGATGAAGATGGTCGATTTAAAAGCTTGAGTAGAAACACCGACAATGCCTGCTTCTCTTATCACTGCGACAAAATGCCAACAGAAGCTGTTATGTGGCTGTTTCCTTTATAGGGAAGAGCGAGGCTCAGAAGACTCAGAAAACTAGTAAGTATTGGAGGCTCAAGAAGGTCACATGTTTACACGACTTATTAGGCCTTGTCAAAGTTATATAGCTAAGTAAACACTTGCTATGAGAGAGGAGACTCCAGGAGAGCTGCCTGCAAGTTATGCAAGGAGGACTACCGATGTGAACTGTCACCCATGATGCAGTGGGCAAGGTTTTGATCACCCATATTAAGTAACCACAGTGAACTCATTGGTCACAAAGCTAGGTTTGGGTGAAATCATTTCTTTGTTCTGTCACTAGTGCCCTAACTGCCTGGCATGAACAGACATTTGCTTATTTCCTCTTAAAAATAAGCAGAGCCAGTGGCCAAACAGAGACCAGCAGAACCAAGGATGAAGTAGAGAGAAGCAAGAATGTGGTCCCTGTGATGAGTGATGCAATGCGCAACTGAGGCTGATCCATCTGGAATGACATCTGCTCAGTCACCAAAACTAAGGCAGCAGGAAGGAAGTCTCCAGCCTCAGAGCAAGCAGCTCTTCAGCTTGAAGACTGGGTGCAAATCTGACCTGCATATTCAGAGTTGCCCTTATTTTTTCCTATTTTACCAGAAGCCAGTGTTACAGATGGATCAAAAGTCAAAGACATAGGTGTCTGGGAGATGGGTAAGAACTATAGGGTACCAGGAAGTGGTATGGTGACAACTAATCTGCATCCAGAGATCTCACATATGTGAACACTGAAGCCCAAATAAGACACCACACCTGCCCAAAGTTAGAGAGCTTTTATTAGGTGAACTTGGGTCTTGAGCCTGATTCAGTTGTTTCCGAGTACAGCCTCTTTTAGTAATGGTGTGCTATGCCATAGGACCATACCTGGCTCAGATCTTCCCAGAGTTTAGATGTTACAGAGAACAAAAGAAAGAGAACTAGGAAACAGAAAGCCCTTCTTCCACATGTCAGACTGTTCCAGACTTGAGATAAACAGCTCTTCACTAGACCATAAACCTATGACTCTCAATCTGCCCAGAAAGCACTCAGGGCTACCCACCTCTTAGAAGATGTTATAGACCCATCACCTACAGCTGACAGCCCAGGTCTCTCCAAGTGGCCACCAAACATAATAACTGGACTAACAGCCCAGTGTGGTGACACATACCTGTGATGGCAGCAGTGAGAAGGCATAAGCAGGCGGTCTGAAGTCAACCCAAGTGATACAGTGAGACCCTATTTCAGTCACCACTAAGTTGCGCCAGAATAGCCATGAACTCAGCCAAGCAGACCTGCCACACTCTTCAAGTGGTGGCTACAACTCCAGCCCAAGCTATGGGGACTTAGGGTGCACCTCCTTTGTCTCTGTGCTTGCTGCCCACCAACTCCTACCCCAGGATCCTGCTAATACAAGGCAAAGCCAAGCCAAAGAACCAGAAGCAGGAGCCATAAGCTCCTCTGCAATGCTCCCATCCTTCCTTCTAAGCATCAGAATGCTGAATGACATTTCAATAACAGAAAAGCATATAAAGGAGAATGTCAACTTTGTCACCGATCACCACCACGCAGGAACAATGTGATGATTGTATATGCTTGGCCCAGGGAGTGGCACTATTAGAAGGTGTGGCCTTGTTGGACTAGGCGTGTCACTGTGGGCATGGGCTTTAAGACCCTCACCCTAGCTGTCTGGAAGCCAGTAGTCTTCCAGCAGCCTTCAGATGAAGATGTAGAACTCTCAGCTCCTCCTGCATCACGCCTGCCTGGATGCTGCCATGCTCCTGCCTTGATGCTAATGGACTGAACCTCTGAACCTGTAAGCCAGCCCCAATTAAATGTTGTCCTTATAAGAGTTGCCTTGGTCATGGTATCTGCTCACAGCAGTAAAACCCAAACTAAGACAAAAGAGTGATCTGGATATTTAGCAAACATGATTCCCTGTTGGGAGCCGACTTTAAGCAGAAAGCGGCTAGAAAGCAGCTATCAGCTTTGCAGCCATCTTGAACCATATACCCTGACATGAGACTTGTTTTTCAACAGCCTACAACAGCTGAAGCACACTCTGATAAATATCTTGTTTATCCCACATAGCTTGTTTTGCTGTTTAGTGACCCCAGCTGCATAGTGCACGTGGTAAAATGTTTTCACCTGTGTTCTCCTGCTTGTGCTTATAAAAACCCAGGATTTCCTTGTAGTGGTGTGGTGTAGTAGTAGTAGGTGTAGTGGTGTGTGTATGGTGGAGACAGTAAAGACTTTACTATAGATCCTCTGGCTTGTCTCTATTCTTCTCGACCCTGACCCATGGACCCGAGCAGCAGCGCAGGCCGGGACATTTTGACCCCCAAGCCAAGCAGAGTACGGTTGTCAACATTTTGGCACCAAGCGTGGGGCAGCTTGGTCCGCAACAATTCCCTGTCAGCTACCCTTCTTGTTGTTGTGGCAAAACATCTGGCGAAAGCAATTTGAGAGAGGAAGGACTCATACTGGCTCACAGTTTTAGGAGACTTTCAGTCCATCAGAAAGAGATGGTATGGTAGCAGGTGTGGTTCGGTTCACATTGCTGAAATTATGAGGTGGCATCATGACAATCAACCAGGAAGTAAAAGCAGGGACAGGCTAGAAACACCCATCTGTGCCAGACAGGTCCCATAGTGCCCCCAAATATTACTGCTAGCCAAGGACCAGGTGTTCAAACACACGAGCCCACAGAGGAGATGGCACACTCAAGTGGGTCAGTGGGTCAAATTCTGATACTGCAGTAAGTCTAGAGTGAAGGCTGGTATTCCACATTGCTCCTGAGTTCTTAGGAAACACTGCGACAGCAACCACAGCACTGTGAGTCGTGGAATGACAAACACTGTCTTGTCCACTGCCCAGAAAACTTACCCAGTGTGTAAGCTATTGAGTAAGCCCTGATGGAATTAACAAGTGGGCCCCAGTGGGCAGCTGTATGTAAATACACACAAAACACAGGCTGCTCTAAAACCAACTTCTGACCCTTAGCATACTGTCCGTATTCTGAGTATTTGTGTTTCGGGGGGAGGGCAGGCACACCTATATACACGTGTGAGTGCATGTGGAGGCCAGAGGTTAACCTCAGGTATCTTCCTCAACCACTCTCCAACTGCTTTTGAAGTCAGGGCCTTTCATTGAACTGGGAGCTTGCTGACTGAGTAGGACAGGCTGGCCAGTGATCTCCAGGGATCCTCTTGTGTTTGGTTCCCTAGTCTTCAGTGCCAGTATTTCAGGTATAAAACACTGTTCCCCATTTCCACTGGCTGGTGGAAATCAAATTCAGCCTTCATTCTTGCACAGTAAGCATTTTACTCAATAAGCAATCAACCCAGTCACCACAGCATCCTTAATGGCTTCACTGCCTCTGTGTGACCCGTAAGTCGGTTACCAACAGACACTTGCAGTGCTTTAGGTAACAATACACACCCAGATGGATCCAGTCATTCCCTGCCTGTGTAATATCTCATTGATACATAGCTGCTCACTTTAAGGCTATGCACAATGTAGATTCTGGTGTCCTTTAGCTCATCACCTCGTGTCCTCTGGCTTCACGAGAACACTGCTGCCTGAGACAGACGAGAGGAAGCCATAACTCTGCACTTATGTTAGGCTGGTTCCTAACTGTTGGACCACTTGACTATTCTCTACCCATCTCTGTCTCCTTCCATTTCAACCTCAGAATGTTTCATTACCCTCCAGAGGCGGGGACATCCCCACCGGGTGGAGGGAACCAACCATGCTTCATTCTCTTCCTAAATCTGCATCTAGTATGGACATCAGTTTTAGCTAGAATGGGTTTCCTGGTCTGCACAGATCCCCTGCAGATGCGGGAGTCTCTGTCTCTGGGCCACATACTTTCTTCTGTCTCAGAGGGATGGAAGATACAGGCTGTCTCCCACGGCTATCCACTCGCCAGCATCTCTGCAGAAGCCCTACCTCCCTATGTAGTTTTGGAAAGAGTGAGTTGGCAGGCTGCAGGCAGAAGATTCACCAAGGGATGGGACTCCTCTCAGTGTGCTTATTTTCATTAATAGCAGCCAAACATTTCAGTGAACACATATATGGGCACAACCTTGCTAGAGTTGAGGAATGGTTAGAATATGTCCCTCCGCAGGGTTCCTGAGCTGACCCTGGTTCTCTATGTTGAAGTGAGAACTAAATCTGAGTGTGGTGTTTTCAGATGAGTCCTTTGGAAGGTAACTATGATTAATAAAGTCATCAGAATAGGTATGCCATGACTAAATACTGGTTGCATTATGAGAGATGAAGAAACCAGTAGAAGCACAAACATATACCTTCCCTGGCTCTTGCCATGTGATATCCTGGACTATCTCAGGACTCTGCCAGCAAGCAAGTTATCACCATTTATGCTTCCTCTAGAACCAGAAACATTTCAAAATAAACATTTTTTCTTCATAAAGTTACCCAGTCTCTGATATTTTATTACAGTACCACAAACAGACTGATACAATCCTATTTTGCCAGATTCTTTTATGTCACACACAGAACAGGCGACCTTATCATCCCTTTCTTCCTGGTATTATCATCATACAACCAGATGCCATTCCAAAAATCATAGCCATGAAGACAGTGAGGAGCCAATTCTGACATTATTGTTCCAAATCAAGTCTAACAATGACATCCTATATATAAGTGTAACTGTGAGCCTCAAGCAAACTAGAGACCACTTTGTGAGCTTTCCTCATTTCGGTAAGGAGCAAAATCATTTTTCCTTGGACACAAAAGCTGTAGGCTCATATACTACTGGTTATTGTTCTAGCAAAAAGGTCCCTTTGAGTTTGAAAATCTTTATCACTTTTACCTATCTGGAAGAATTTATACTTTACCTGTGCACTATACAGAATAGATTTAAAAAAGAAAAATCTGCCACATTGTTGGCAAATAACACAATGTCCCTGAGCCTCCTGCTATCTGTCTTGCTTGCGAGAACAGAAGCCAATGAGTCTCTTCCTGCAATTCAAAAGGCGTCCTCAAGAGGGAGCTAATCTCAACTACATGGATGTTAATGCCATAAGACTTGCAGGTATTCATGGGGCTGTGATACTCCCAATGTAGTCAAGAGGGAAACCCATGCAACAATTACAGTCTGCAGCTGTACCTACTCAACTATGCATTTCACTCACCTACTCAACTACGCATTTCACTCACATCAAGGCACAGACTGCTCTACAGTGGTGCGGATGAAGACCCACAGAGACAGACAGGACGTGTCTGGATGCCTAGTGCTTGTAGAATTGAGGAATGGAGACTGTTCCAAGGAAATACAAGTGTGTGTGCCTGAACCTGCAGGTATAAACAGTGTGGAAACGGAAGAGAACCGTGAAGGGCACAGGAGTGTGCTGTTTCTAGTAGTCAATGTACTTACTATCTCTTCTTTAGAAAAAAAAAATGTATCTTATGATGGGCAAGATGGCTCAGTGGGCAAAGGCACTCGCCATGAAAGTCTAATGACCCAAGTTTGCAGCCCTAGAATCCACGAAGAGAGTAGAAAAGAGACTCCTGAAAGATGTCATCTTCTGATAGTCAATGCATGTATGGTCTCTCTCTCTTTCTCTCTCTCTCTCTCTCTCTCTCTCTCTCTCTCACACACACACACACACACACACACACACACACACTTGTAATAAATGAATAAAATAAAAATATATTTTCCTTAGGAAAAATACTGCAAACCAGTTATAATTATAATTCAGTTCTTTGTAATGTTATTGAATGGATGCTACACAAAAGTATAAATTAGAAAGAAACAAATTACAATATCCAGGCAATTTAAATCATTGTGAACACCCCCCGAGGTGAACACATGCATTCAGCCATCACTAGCTGAAACTCTGAGAAAAGCAATCAGTCCGACTTTATCACTAGATCAGCTAGCTCTCTAAAACATCAAACTGTGGCTCCTTTTCAAAGGCAAAAATTACTTTGTGGTTGGTGGACAAGAAAGCAAAGAAACAAATACAAAACCAGCCTGCCTGGACTCTGTTAGAAGTCTGGGGATGGGGAGCCTGTCCACTGAGGTCTCAAAAAGGAGGACAAACAGCCCAGAAAGTCGGATTCACACTGAGCTTGGAAGCCTGTGCAAATCATTATTGTCTGATTGTCACAATGGCTCAGCTCCCTACGAAGGCGGCAGGGGACTCTAAGTTCTATTGATCAGACATGGCCATGAATTACTTTTCCCTAAAATAACATGTTGACTATTTGAGATGTGAGAGAAAGGCCAGCAGATGCAAGCTAACTGAAACATAAATACGGAAAAAAATGTGTTATGAAATAGCTTTGCCAGAAGATTCTCAATTTGAAAATAAATCTCCCAAGCATCTCCCCTCTTAAGTCTCAGATATGAGGTTCCCAACCCAGAGTCAGGATGTCAGAAGGAATCATGGTTCACAAAAAATTCAAAGTTCACAAGGGATTCCAACTATATGACATAATCACTGAGACCTAGCTCCCCTACGTAGTTCCATGTCCCCAACAATGTAAGAAGGGATAGGGACACAACTGGCCTCACCGGTTGTTTGAACAGAGAATCTGGTGTACAGACACCTGATATCTGGGGCAGATTCGGGCTCCCTGACATGAATATGGTTGTGCAAGGTGCTTACCCTGACAAAGGTGAGGTGCAAACCATCCTTACCCAGCTTGCGGCTCTGTGCTTTGCCTTACTAACCTCACTCTCTCTTTTTCCCTCCCTTCATCACTCTTTCTTGAATTAACTCAGAGCATTGTAGGCAACCAAAGCACTCTACCATTGAGTTATATCCCCAGTATTTTTGGGTCTACCTATCATCTATCTATCTATCTATCTATCTATCTATCTATCCATCCATCCATCATCCATCCATCCATCTATCTATCCATCCATCTGGTTGGTTGAGACAGGGTTCCTCTGTGTAGCTCTGGCTGTCCTGGTACTCACTCTGTAGACCAGACTAGCCTCAAACTCACAGAGATCAGCCTGCCTCTGCCTCCCAAATGCTGGAATTAAAGACATGAGCCACCATACCCAGTTGCTTTTAATTTTCTTGAGACAGGCTCTCATTACATTGTCCTGGCTGACCTAGAACTTGTAATCTTCCTGTTTCAGCCTCCCAAGTAGCAGAATTATGAGTCTGTCTCACCAAGGCTGGTTATCATTCTGTCTTTATGTCACACAAAGGACAAGTGTGGATATTGCAAGGAAAATAAACCATATGGCTTTTGATAGTTAGTCAGAGCAGGGATGTAAGAATGGTGTAAGCCTGCCCAAGCTCAAATCTCATTGGCTGTGTGATGGATGATATATTATTTACCCTCTATGTACCTCACTTTCCACACAAGACATAAACATAGTAACCCACCTCACTGGACTACTTTGGGGACTGAATGAGATAATATAGTAAGTTCCTAAAACTTTCTCTGGAAGACAGTACAAGCTATGATAGCTATATTTGTATTTTATAGGATAATTAATAATAGCTATAATAAAATGCAATGTAAGAATTAGTTTCATATAGTATTATTCAACAATATTAGCTATTATTCATATTGTTAAAAAATCACTTAATTTTTTAAAAAGTTGAACAGTAGCGAACACTCAATCAATATGTGAGGAATGCAAAGGAGCTGAAAAGAGTGTGGCTGAGCCTAGGGAAGCCTTACCTTAGCTAGGTGGGAACGACTGGGAGTGTGTCCATAAGAATGGAGAGGGAAGGGCACTCAGGGCAAGAGGAATGGTGTGTACAAAACCTCTCAGTCAGGCCAGGTCACAAAGATCTGGGAGAAATGAAGGCACTGGGAAAATGGAGCTTATGTAATGAGGCAAGGCCAAAACAGTAAGTAGAAGCCTGCACTCAGCCCAGGAGCCAGAGGAAATCTTTACAAAGACAAGCAAGGTGCCATATTTGTTTCTTATGAAGAGATTTCATGAACGCAGAGGCATAGTATGAGGTCATGTAAGCTGAACACTATCAAAGGCCTCTGGATAGTTTGAACAAAGACAAGTCTGTAAGATGTTGGGAACATTTTGTAGGACAAGCTCTTTAAACTATAAAGGATTCAAGTGCACGGCACTGCCTTTCAAAAGGGGCCCCATCATCAAGAATGACAAGGGGAAGAGGCAAGGCAATGAGACAAAGCTGGAATTGGAAACTCCTCTAACTCGAAGGGGTTTCTGGCTATTACCCTGGCCATTTAAAACATGCATACATGTGTGTGTGTGTACTCAAATGAAGATTCCAGCTGCTGGAAGCAGAAAACTAAGACATTTCCAGCCCAGGCTTCTGAATCTTGAAAGGTAAAAATGGCCTTAAAAGATAATTAACATAGGTAGATTGGATAACTCAGCCCTTCCACACTTTCTCTGCTCAGTAGAAACCTTGCTAATGTGGGCCTGGATCCCTGGGACTGGGAACAGATGGGTGCACAGCACAGACAATTCCCTCCATAAGGGGGAAACACCTCAGGTGCACTGGCTCAGTGGAAGGTGGCTTCCAAAAGCAGGACAGACAGAAATGTAAAAGGAAATTGGGTAAAGGGGCTTGTGAGAATCAGTTTTCACAGCTGAATACACTAAAGAAAATCCATTCTGGATCATTTTCTGTTTCCCTAGATGGGTGTATGTATGTGTGTGTGGTGTGTGGTGTGTGGTGTGTGGTGTGTGGTGTGTGGTGTG
>JANHMN010000002.1:167438345-167478801 GCA_030674055.1 Rhabdomys pumilio
GGGAGGGGAGGGGAGGGGAGGGGAGGGGAGGGGAGGAGGGAAGAAGGAAAGGAGGGAGAAAGGAAGGAAGGCAGACAGACTCAGTGCTGAGTGCTATGAGGTGTTGGAACGCTGTGTGATAGTGGCTGCGAGGCTACTGGATGACAACGACAGGAACATCTGAGGCAGAAGCCATTTCAGTGTGATCTGTAAACGTGAAAGACATAAATATGCCAGATGAGGGAGGGCAGGAAACACACCTGAAGTAGAAACTTAAGAGTTCTTTGGAGAATCAGTTGTGTTGGAAAGTGTTTTGCTGGGGCAAACACGTGAAGGAGTGTTTTTCTGAAGTGGACACAGGTGAATGGCTAAGGCAGATTCGTGAAGGAACGTTTCACTGATGCAGACACAGGAGAAAGGATGTTTTACTAAAACAAGCACATGAAAGAACATGTATAAAGGACTCTTTGCTAACAACATGCAAATATTGGTCTGCCTTACACTGCAGAGTTGAGCTGCATTTGTTAAGACTCTATAGAGAGAAACGCACCAAAATACTTCTGGTGGCGTGCTGTGGCTTTTTTGCCACTTCCGTGGACTCAGGCTGATTGGCAGTGATGTCAGTTGAGACAGACACCCAAACCAAGGCATGTGGAAGACATGTTTGGAGGCAGTATAAATAGAATTTGAATGACAGTGACTGACAGTGACCAGGGCTGAGCTAGGCTTGTTTAAAGGCCTAGCTGTGCAACGCTTCTTGGTCTCTCATCTTCACTGATCATCACTGAGAGAGGCACAGCCGAAAACTTCTGGCATCCTGGTCCTTCCAGTTGACTTGTGCCAAGGCTGAGGCCTGGCTGTCTCTGCTAGGTAGTGCCGCCACTGCTGATTCGTGTTTGCTATTCCAACTCTAGTGAACTGGACTGCTGGTGTACCCATGAAGTGTATGCAAGTGGATTGAGCTGCCGCTGCTGACCTGTGAACTGAATCAGTGATTTCCAGACAACACAGACAGGAGTTGCTACAAAGAACCTTTCTAGACAGATCCACCTCCCTTGTATCCTTTCTTTTCTACTACCTCTGGTGGGTAGTGAGCTAAAGGGGAGGTTAAAGTGTTTAAGAACCCTCATTAAAAAAAAAAAAAAATCAAACACACATCTCTGAGTATGTCTGTGAGGACATTCCAAGGCAGGTACAACCGAAGAGGAAAGATGCTCCCTGAATATGGGTAGAACCATCCTATGGGCTGGGCTTAGGTCATTTAAAGGAGAGGAGGAGAAAGCAAGAAGCACAATTATCACGTCTCTCTGCTTGCTCACTTCAGATGCAGTGTGACTGACTGGTCACCTCACATTCCTATTGCCATGCCTTCCCTGCTGTGATAAGACTGTACCCTCTCAAACCATGAACCAAAAAATTCCTTCCTCCGTACATTGCCTTTTGACAGTTATCTAGTCACATAAATGAGAAAAGCAACAAACTCAGATGGACAGCTCTGGGTGAATTCTGAATCCTCAGGGCAGGTTCCTCAACTCAGCCCATTAGGGATGGGTGATTCTTGGCCATGCAGGGGCTGCCCTGTGAACTGTGAGGTCTTATAGCACTTTTAGCCCCTACCCAGTATCTACTGGCACTAGGGGTGGCCATTAAAGCCATCTCCATCACTGTGAGATGTCAGAATCATGTCTGGCTGAAACCTACTGCCTTAGCAGTAGTTCTGGCTGAACGAGCTGCTGAATGAGTGAAGAAGAAGAGGGCTCCAAGCTCATTCCTAAGTTATCAAATATAACAAAATGGCAAGATCATCTCACGCATCCTGAAGGCTGGCCCTCTGCACCACTGAATTCCAGCGCCAATCCATCATTCCTCCATTCACACAACATACAGTGAGTCTCAGCTGTACCAGGGATGCCAGCCTAACTTCAAAAGTATGTCATGTAAAGGAGACATTCATGCACATTCAGTGCAGAGACATGTGAGTGTGCTTCACAAACCCCTGAGAAAGAGCAGGAACAGGAAGGGAGAGATGACCCTCTGCTCTTGCAGGAAGCAGGGGCAGTTGATAGGGAACCCCTGGCCTTGAAGGCACTGGCACAGAGTACAGGAATTACATAAAGAGCTATGAGACAGAGCAGAAAGGTATGGGAGAGGAATGTGCATCCAATGGGAAACACAGGGCCAGATACAGATGTTTTATAAGGCATTTCCAAGCCTCACTGGATTCTAACGTGATCTGGGAGCATAGAGATTGCTGTTACTTCACTTCATTATTCCTGATAATTAAAGAAAACTCAAGACAGACATTCATGGAGTGCTCAACAGGCATTCACCTTGGGAATAGAATCTTCCCAGCTAAAGACTTGTTCCAGTTTCATCCTCTGTCTCAATGATAAAACAAACTTAGAGGAGGAAAGTCGGATCGGGAACTCAAGCAGAAACCATGAAGGACTGCTGCTTACAGGTTAACTCACTAGATTATGCTTAGCTAGCTTTCTTATACAGTTCCAGGTCCACCTGCCTAGGGATGGTACTGCCCACAGTGGGCTGGGCCCTGAATGTTGGTCTTCAAACATCAGTCAATACAGTAGCCAATACATATAGCTATAGGTTTATCTGATGGAGGCAATTCTTCTCTTGAGATGCCCCCATCCCAGGTGACTCTAGGTTGTATAATAAAAGCTAACCAGGACAACACTGCATCTACTCCACCACATTCAAAACTGTAGGCAAGAGAAGTTCAGTGGATTTATTTATTTATACAGGATTTATTCATTGACAAGTGGCAGTGCCAGCATGTGCCCCAGGCTGCCTGACTGACTGTGGTGCTCACACCCACTCTGCTGCCTCCATGGTTTTTGAGGGCAATGACTGGATCAGACATGCAGTATGGAACCCCCTGCAGCAGCACTAGAGTGCAGGAAAGGAGGATGTCACCTAGACAGAATGTATTATATGGAAAGCTTGAGCCACTCCTAGAAGAACAATGACCCAGGGAAAGGGACTAAGAAGGAAGAAGGGCAAACAAGAAAGACAATTGGCCACCCCAGCTAGCCATAAAGGGACAATGTGGTGGACCTCGCCCTATCTGCTTGAAGGACATCTAAGGAAGACAGTATCTGCCCAATTTAACAGCAGATTCCTGGAGATTTGTGCAGTAAATCCATTACAGAGACAGATACAAAAGCCAGGATATGGGGTACCAAAGGCACATACTCAAGTACAGTAAAGGAGAAAAGAGTGGAACAGACAGAAATCTGGCCCAAGGAAAAGACAAGAGGATGTAAAGAAGCACTTGCAGCAAGAAATCCCAAGTGTGAGTATGGAGCAGACTTACCCAGGGAAAAGGGCACAAACTCCTATGCCCACCTAGACCAGTGAGCTAATCTTGTGTGATCTGTCTTCAGTCCACGAGGGACCCTGACTATCAGAAAGCAAGCAGGTCTGTGTTTGTTTGAGTGGTACAGAAACTTCCTAAGCTTCATCTGAGACTCGCTGCTTATGGAAGACCCAAGATTATTCTGATGCAGCTAGCTTAGCCCCTGGGAAACACAGACGTGAGGCCTGAGGGATGCAGACCTCAGACCCACAGCATCAGCAACCACCTGGGGTGCTATTGCAGTCAACCTTGCCCCAGGCCTACTGAACTAGAATCTTCAATTTACAGAGCCCCACCCCTACTCCAGCTTCTGAAGACTTATAAAGCTGGAGACACCTGGGATCATTTCAGGGAGGGTTTGGGAACCCAGGTCAGTGGTCCTAGGAATCTGCCAGACATCTTTAGAGATGCTCCTGCTGTGTTTGTGTGTGCTGGGGATGGTACATGGATGCACACACAGAGGTCAACCTTTTTGTTTCAGACAGGGTCTCTTACTGGCCTGGAATTGCAGCATGTACACCGGGCTAACTGTCCCATAAGCCTTCAGGGCTCTTCCTGCCTCTGTCTGCCATCTCACCATCACCAGGTTAACAGGTGTGCACACATGCACTCCCACCCCTGGCTTCTTACAAAGATCCTGAAATCCAAAGTCAGCTTCTCATGCTTACAAGGCAAGCATTTTTCCAACTGAGCCAGTTCCCCAGCTGTTGCTTTTTACCACAAAAGGTACCCCTGATGGAAAATTCCATTGTGGTTCTGGCATTTCAAGCCCCAGGTGCATCCTCTGGGCCAGTTAGAACTGACTTCCGCTACTAAATATGCAAGCTCTCTCTCTCTCTCTCTCTCTCTCTCTCTCTCTCTCTCTCTCTCTCTCTCTTTTTTGCACAGGGAATATGTTGTGCAAGATTTTGCCTCTAATCTCTAGGGATTCCTCAAAAAATCTCCTCCTCAATGCTCAGCCAGGCCTCACACTGACCTGCAGGGGGCAGCATAACAGTGGTTTAGGCTCACTCTGGAATGTCTGTATTCACACCTTTCCTGTAAGCGTCAATCCTATAAAAAGGGTGTGTCTGTGGAACTTAGTGTGGCAATCTGAATTCTTTATGATAGCAGCCATGCAGAGCACTGAGTAGAGTGGCTGGTACACAAAGTCTCAGCAACATGCTCGCTTGGAGTCCAATCTATCTGCACATGTAAAACATTGAAAATCCATCCCTACACATGTGCTCAATGTGCCAGCACACTCTCTATCTTCCCTCATGGACAATCACAGGTGGCTGGTGCTTAGAGATAACCAAGTCCCTTTAGAGTGGAGGAAAGTAGGACCTAGAGGAGCTAGAGTGCTCACGAACAACAAGAGCTAGTTTCCATGTAACAGTCACAACCATGCAAAAGTAACAACTATGGGGGGCGGGGCTTTTAGGGTTTGCAGTTCTCCCTGCATATGAGCACCAAGGCTGCCTGGGCAATAGCTGAGCTGAGGAGGGCTGCATCTTTCCAGCTGGTCGAGCTGTCTGGCACTTCCCCTAAAGTCATGATATTCACTGTGAGTACCCCTACATCCCTGGAATTAAATACAAATGCCACTAAAGCTGCCAGGTGTCCACTGTTCTTGGGCACAAAAGTCCCTCATTAGCCTCTGTCCCTGTCTTTAACTCTAAGCAAAAGATTAATATTTAATGACAGAGGCTGAGGATCATAGGTATCCTGAACGATGATCAGGGAGGGGTGTCCCCGAGTTCACATCCATTGGGATCCAAACTTTGAGAAGAATGATTAATGAACAGGCAGGAATAAGGGATGAGGCAGTAGAAGGAGACAGTGTGAAGACAAGATGTTAAAGCAAACCCATCAAGAGGTCCCTTTAAAAGTCTTGAGAAACATCATTGTGGGGGTGGGGTGTCTGTCTCTCTGTCTATCTCTCTGCCTGTCTGTGCGTCTTTGTGTGTCTCTATATGTGGTTAAGTCTCTGTGTGTGTCTATGTGTGTGCACACTGCAGGTGGAAGGAACCCTGCTGCTCTTCAGGAACCCTGACTACTTGTTAGGAAAAATCTAGTAGAGAAAGCAGCCATGAGAGAACAGTAAAAGTTGTCTGTGCATTTCCAAACAGTCTTTCTTCCTCGATGCATTCACTCAGCAAATATATGCTGTGCATCTCCTATGTGCCAGGAGCTCACTGCTTGTTGCTAGGAAAACAGAGAAAGATGCATTCAGGCCCTTTGCTGGCTGTCCTAAAACTTCTAATGCCCTTGAAAGTGAACATCCATGGGTCTTTATTGCATCTGATGTTTACAAGTCATAGGTAGAAAAACACAGTTCTATGTGAGTTGGAGAAAAGAATATCTACCCTGTCAGGGAAGAGAGGGGAGAAAGGTTTCTGGGAGGGAATGGCTATAGAGTGAGGTAACCCTCTTTTTATGTACAGATCTACCTATACATGCATTAACCCATTCACTGATCAGTTAATTCATCCATCCATCCATCCATCCATCCATCCATCCATCCGTCCGTCCGTCCGTACCACCAATGATTTGGAAATAAACCCATCCACTCATCAAGCCATAAACTGATTCCTTCATTTATCTATACCCAACCATCATCAACATACCCATCCACCCAACCACCTGTCCACATTATTTTGTTTGTTTGCATTTTGATTGACTGTCTTTTAAGACAGGGTCTCACCTGGGAGCCCAATGTTGTCTGAAACTTGGTATATAACTCCAACTTGTAATTCTCTTGCCTCAGCCTCTGGAGTGCTGGAATTACAAGCATGAACACCAGGCCCATATTCTGCGTGCATGTGTAAGTGTTCATACATGTGCAGGTGCATGCATGTGTCAATAGGTGTGCACACATGTGTGGAGGCCAAAAGATAACCTCAGCTATCATTTCTGAGGTGTTGGTCACTTTGTTTTTGTTTGTTTGTTTTAGGGGTCTCTCACTGTCCTGGAGTTTGCCAAGTAGTCTAGGATGGCTAGCTAAAAAATCAGAGATCCACTTAACTACTATCTGTGATGGTTTGTATATGTTTGACCTAGGAAGTGGCACAATTAGAAGGTGTGGCCCTTTTTGGAGTAGGTGTGTCACTGTGGGCATGGGCTTTAAGACCCTCACCCTAGCTCTCTGGAAGCCAGTAGTCTTCTAGCTGCCTTCAGATGAAGATGTAGAACTCCCAGCTCCTCCTGCATCACGCCTGCCTGGATGCTGTCATGTTCCTGCCTTGATGCTAATGGACTGAACCTCTGAACCTGTAAGCCAGCCCCAATTAAATGTTGTCCTTATAAGAGTTACCTTGGTCATGGTGTCTGTTCACAGCAGTAAAACCCTAAGACACCATCTCTATAGTGCTAGGATTACCACACTAAGGTATCTCTGTCTGTTCTCTTTCTTTCTCTCTCTCTCTCTCTCTCTCTCTCTCTCCTCCCTCCTCCCTCCTTCCCTTCCTTCTTCCTTCCCTCCCTCCCTCCCTCCTTCCCTCTCTCCCTCTTTCCCTCCCTCCCTCCCTCCTTCCCTCTCTCCCTCCTTCCCTACCTCCCTCCCTCCCTCAAAAGACTCAACAAAACAAAAAGCAAGGGCTCCAGGGAACTGAACTCACATCCTCACGTCTGCAAGGCAAGCATCTACTGACTCGGATGCAGCTCCAGCCGTGGTCCACATGTGGCCTACATTCCTTCACCTCAGTTTCTATTGCTGTTTTACACAGTTCTGTACTTAGGCCAGGAGAGAATTCAAAGAACTGCATGCCGTCAATCCTGTAAGTAATCAGTATTCCTGGGAAGGTGCTGGAGGGCATGTTTCTACTTAGAAGGGAAGGAAGGTTCAGAAAGAAATACCCCATGCTAAGTTCTAGGAAGGGTCGAGAGCAGCAAGCCAGGCTCCCCTGCTGCTCCTCTGCAGCACACTGCCCACCCTTGGATTCGCTCAGAGCCACTGTGCTGCTTTTAAATTGTTTGTTTTGCTCTGATTTTACTCAAGCCCTCTGCATTCATTTCAAGATAAACAGGACACTGCTTCTCTGTAATTTTCCTCAAGGCTGTCCTTAAACATGAGACTGTAAGGATGACTGCTGATTGGCAGGAGAAGAAAGTCTGGCAGAATTAACAAATTAAGTGATGACACCATCTGCCTTTGTACTCCTCCTGTCGGCAACAGAAAACAAAGTACTTGTGAAATGCAGAAGTCGAGGGAGAGGCTGGCACAAGACCAAGGGATATTAACTAGAGAGCCCAAGGAAAGTGGGCTCCATGTATGCATTGTTTTCTCGGTTGTTCGCATGTGCCAAGGTGGGGGTAGCATCACAGCACAATTATTCAATGTACAGCTTATGTTTTCTTCTCAAACGTGCCTTGTGGGGGCGGGGAAGAGGGTGAAGGGCAGAGCACAAAGCTTATGGATTCTGCAAGAATCTGGTCCTTCACTGTCTAGGTGGACTTAAGTTTTAATGATGAAATGAAGGCATAACCACCTAATACTGCAAGCTTGGGCCAGGACAAGAGCACTAAAGAGACACGCCCAGCACCAGGGAGGTTGGTTGGGGGAGTGTTGTGTGTGTGTGTGTGCGTGAGAGAGAGAGAGAGAGAGAGAGAGAGAGAGAGAGAGAGAGAGAGAGAGAAAGAGAAAGAGAACATCACACAAAGCAGAGTTCAACATCAGGGGTTTTAAGATTCTCTGCCAGCCACTCGGTCACTCGCACTGCTCGTGCACGGTGTCAACAGCTTCCAATTCCCACCCCAAGTGGAGACACTGACCCAGCCACACTGCCAGATCGGAGTGAAGGGAGACCTGAAACAGTCAGAAGCTGAGAAGTTTCTACTAACAGGTAGGTAACTCGTCGGCACTGTGCCAGCACTATGACTCTGAGAGCAGATTTGGGCTCATAAGGAACAAATGTCTGAGTAGGCCTGTGCTCAGCGTGTTGAACTTGAGTTCTGTTCCAGAAAGAAACGATCCTGGTGTGGTCTCTGGAATCCCAGAAGTTAGGAAGACTTTAAAGAGAGAGAGAACAAAAGGTTGCTTAGAGAGTCCAGCAAGAATTCATCCTTGGATCTGTTCACCAACAGAACCCTCAGTGCAAACAAAGAAGTGTGCAAAGCCTACTCATTAAAAAAAAAAAGACATGAAGTTGTTCTGCTTAAAGCTGTTTTGCTTGAAGCAGGAAAAGGGTGCAAACCCAAAGCCCCTGCCACTCTGTGTTCCCCTTTCTCCATGATGGCACTCACCCTTGGCACCACAGAGGCCCAGTCCGAAAAGCAGTGACTAGGAACTGGCAACACAGCCCCACCAGGGAGGCGGAACCCCACTTCATCTCGACCATTCTCAGCTACTCTAGGCTGTACCACTAAGATCTGGGCGGCTTCCCCTTTGTGCTTCCATTTCTACACAGACAAATGACCAGCTGCATTTCCTTGAACACAATGATGGGATTATTAATAATGACAGCTGATACCCCAAGTCTAAGGGCCATAAGATTTTGCTGTGGTGCAGCCTAACTATTTAACAGGTATAAATGCATTCAAGCTCTACCAGAAATGTCGAACAGGCTCATGTGGCTACCAGCTGTGGTGGGCCTAGAGGTGCCTCCCCATCCCTTCCCTCCTTCCTGACTACAGACACAAGGTGACTGGCCACCTCTCTCTGGCCACCATGCCTACTCCATAATGGTCTGGATCCCCTCAAGCTATAAGCCAAAATCAACCCTTCCTCTTCACGTTGCTTTGAGTAAGGAATTCAGTCACAGAGCTGAGAAAAGTAACTAGTATTGGAGAGAATCTATTTCACCCTTTCCTCATTTTACAGATGAGGAAACTGGATCAGAGAGAAATTCAAACATGTGCAGCACATGTAAAGAAATAGGAAGAACCCCAGAGTAGCATGTGCCAGCATTGGGTACACTTACACACACCTTCTCCCATGAAAAATAGTAAGTTAGTGAATAACAACAAGCCCTGATCCATCCTCCCAGAGATTCCACACTGTCCCTGTGACATAACCTTGCTGCTTTTACTTGTCTAGCTTTCCAGAGGCCAGGCAGCTCTTATAGAGAATTTCATTTCTTGCCACATGAAATAATTTTCTCATACAAGATGACCAGGAGCCCACCTGATGTCTTTAGGGGACAATATGCAGGAAAGGACCATAAAGGCAAAACAAAGAGTGGACACGTGTGGTCAGTGCCAGGTACTTAGCACTACTGTTCAGGATGGACAGCTTCTGGAGGCACAACCTGACAGAGATGCCACCCAGCTGCCTGTGCCTGAGAGACTGACAATGTGCTGAGCATATGGAAAGATGCAAGGGTTGTCCAAGCGGTGACCTCATTCATCAAGACATAGTCTACCTTGACACCTGAAGTAAGCACACAGTGGCACACAGCACATCCCTGGCTCCCTGGGCTGCTGCTTTATATGCAGACTCCAAGGCGCTGTATTTGGGAGATTTCATTCAAGCAGGCTTTGAGTCACTCTTGTGTCTATAATAACAAGCCAGTCAGGTGTCCTGTCAACCACAGGCAGGCTGGGGGCTGTTCCTAACAGCTGCTAGCCCCAGGTGGTAGACGGGATAGACTTTCTCTCACTGTTACTCAGGAACAAACTCAATGAGAACTTTTATTCTTCTTACTTTATTTTTTGGTGACACCACATTGAGCAGCCTCATGCTGAACTGTCAAGACAAACCCACAATATCCTTGCATTCTTCCACAAGATGTATTAGTCACGGCGTTGTGGTTAGTGCAGCAGCTGTCAGGTGACAGCAGGCAAGCATTTGAAGCTGTTTTACCATGACAACTTTTTAGGGGAGTAGAAAGTATGAGGTAATGATGGGGAATTGGAACAGGCATTATTGAAGGCTGGCTGAGTGACAGGCACTGTACTAAGAGCGAGCGTGTCAAGCAGTCAGTTTTCTGAAGCCATGGGTGTAAGAATTATTCATATCTCATGTTATAGATGTGGTGGTTATTGAGTTACAGAGAGGTTAAGGGGCTTGCTCAGGGTCACACAGCAGAAAATAGTCAAAGATCACTTGGTACTTTCCTGGGACACCACAGCCCCGACTCTTGATCACCAACCACACAGCTGCATCCTTCCCTTGTCAGCTCTAGGTCCTATACCATCAACTTAGCAACTTACTAAGCATCCTTGAAAGTCTTCCCTTGCCCTTAGAAATGACTTCATGCAAAGCTAAACATACCAAATACTTTTTATCCTTTGGGATTATTATTCTGCTTTTTCTTCCCAGGAAACTCCTTGTATTTCCCTCAGATTTGTGTATAGAAAACCTGACCTTGACACAGGGGCATTAATGTGTGCCCTCTAGGAGACAGTTGCATGCTGAGAGTGGAGCTCTTGCAATGAGGATTAGTGTCTTTCAAAAAAGTGGGGAGGGATACTCACGCTAAAGAGCATCTCTGGGAGGCCCAGGCTCTTGCGATGGCATCTGTGGACCCAGGACTTCCCCCCACAGAGCTGGGTAAGCCACTCTTAAATCCACACTGCCATCCACACTTCTTCCTGGCTACCAGATCCTTCTTCCTCATTCTTCCAATTCCTCCTCCACTCTTTCATCCTCTTCCTCCTCCTCTCTTTCCATAAACGCACAGCTCACTCCACAGTCTGATGGCCTTCCCTTCTGCTGCCATCCCAGGATATCTCTTGAACACCAAAAGCATCTTGATGTCTGCAGTGGCAAGATCTGTATCATAACCACTGATCAAAACACTTCCTCGAAGTTGAAACACCCAGAGGTTCTCCCCCAGTCAACACCCTGGCTACTATGGACCAAGACTGCTGGCATGCTCACAAAACTCAGATCCTTGAACCTAACCTCAACATGATGGTGAGCTGTGAGGATATAAAAGATAGTGAATAAAGGAACCTTGAAGGCAGAAGAGCTAGGCCACACATGGTCACTATCACATCACCTTAGCACTCCTTTAGAATGAATCGTCACTGAGATGCCACTCACCTGCCTCCACCTGAGAAGGGATGTTGTGCTGGTATCCCTTCCATATCTTTTATATTGATGGGCTCATTGGGTGATAAGAGAAAAGCCTTTATTTATCAGTGCAATTGGTGCCCTTCTAAGAGAGGACAGAGGAACGTGGTCATCTGTCCCATCATGTAGCATGGCAAGAAAACGAATCTGCACAATAAGTCAGGATGTGGGGCCTCACCAGATACCAAGTCTAACAAACTCAGATACTACGAGGCTTCTTGATCTCCAGAGCTGTGGGGAATTAATGTTCACACTACGCCTGCTGGTGGGAGAGCAGCCATGTGGAGTAAGGCCCAGCACCCTAGAAAGACCGAGTGAAAAAGCAGAGAATGCCCCAAGTTCCACCTCCACATCCATCTCCTGAAAGGCAACAGGAAGAATAACTAAGACACTGACTGAAGCGTTCAAATGTCCAAAGCAACTGGCAGATCAGAGTCCTCCTCAGCCCCATCATCCACTTTCCATCAATGTGCACTCCAAACACAAATCCCCTGTCTGTTCTTTCAGCCTCTCCCAACACCTTGCAAGGACACAAGCAGGGGGGATCTATTTGCTCCACCTCCTTGGGGAGCTCAGTAAACTTTCTGGACTGTGTCACCTGATCCCAAAAGGAGAGGCAAAGAGCACTTCTGACTACTAAGCAACAGTAGGAGCCAAGCCAGGCTTCCGATCCTGCATACTTCAAGCCCAAGCTAAATCTGGAACATTGCCTGTCTGCATTCTCCCAAAATAAAGGGCCTGGGCGGCAGAAATAAGCGTCTCAGGCACATATAAATGTCTCGCTCCTGAGGAAGGCAGACTCTGTATTTTAATATGAAATTAATCTGAAGCTCTGCTGTTCTTGCCGCACATGAAATATGTGTGTGTCACCTGTTTCTGTCCCTTTCCTCCACACCACATGACAGGCTTTTATACTTAAGACTCTGCTGAGATTTTATGGGACTACATCAAGAGTCACAAGTTCCTGAGCTGCTTTCTAAAAAGGGGTTCACAGTTTGCCTTTGACATCACAATGCTTCACTTCCGTCCTTTCCAGCCCAGCTCACAAGAAAACTAAGAACTACACCACAAGACACTAGTTCCATCCCCATCCCAACCCCCACGAAGGAGTCACAGCTACTATGTGCTCCTGAGGAATGGTCATGTCATATCCAGAAGACAACATCTACCACACCCCTCATCCTTTGGTTCCCAGAGTGCTACCTGCTTCTCTTCCACGATGTCTTCTGGGTTTTGCATAGAGTGACATAGATTCCCCATTTGGGGCAAAGCATAGAGTAGTCACCTGTTATCATTACTTTGACCAGTTATGGGTTCCCTCTTGGACCTTTGCCCACTGTGGGAAGAGGCTTTATTGATGAAGGCTAAGAGATGCATTAATCTATCATCATAAACACTTAGAAGGCCATTTTAACTACTTGTCTACTTGGCAAGTCTATTAGGGTCTATAATTTCCCTAATCACAGACTATTTGTTTTAAAGATAGGGTCTCTGTATGTTGCCTGGTTGGCCTGGAACTCACTATGTGGATCAGGCTGGCCTTCAACTCACAGAGATTCTCCTGTCTCTGCCTCCAAGTGCCAGGATTAAAGGTACAGGCCACCATGCCAGTCTAGCCAGAGGCTTTTGATCAGTTCTGTAGGTGCCAGGCTCAGACACTATCCCTAGGAGAGAAAGGAAAGGGTAGACACGAGGGTAAGAGGGGTCTGGTTGCAAAGAAGGGAGTCAGTAAGTCGAAAAGAGGGTGAGAGAGGGCAGTGGGGGTTGCATGCAATCACAGTACATTGTGTATAGTTTTGATATTGTAAAAATAAATTAGAGACTCTCTAGTCGTGTCTGCATTATAAGAATGCACCACATTATCTTTGTAAAATTATTTTTTTCTCATCTGTTTCTAGATATAAAAAAAAAAAAAAATTCCATTAAGCAATTGCACATGAGCCGTGTCACAGCCCAAAGTGTGAGTCTGAATTAAAAAACAAAATAAGAAATCTATACTGTCACAGCCTAACTCAGATCCACAAGACTGGTCTGGATGTGCCAGGAAAAAGAATTTTGTTTCTCCATTCTGTAATTTTGTAGCCATTTAAATTTTATTAGCAATTACCAGGCCCTTTACCACTGACTGTATTTTGCAGTTACAGCCAAGTCCTGGCAACGGGATCTTGCCCAAAGGACCGGGGCCCAGGTGGACATGGCTATGCTTACGCCAGACGCACTGGAATGTGAACCTGCCCCTCAATATGAACCATTTCCTTAGGGTTCTCTCAAAGGCAGAACCATGCTGATAACAGTGGAGCTTGCTGAAAGCAGGAGGGGCAGGAGATGGGACAGGCAAATTGAAGTGAAGAGCTGATTTAAAAGATGACTCCACATTGCTAAGTGTGGTGTGACAGTGCCGGCATTTAAACTGTAAGTTTCCTGACAGGTTTCAAAGGACAGCTTTTACCTAGAGATGCAGAAAGCTGAAAGGATCTTGGTCATGCTCTAGTACATCACGTCCAATTACCCTGTCATCACCAGAACAGGGCTAGGACATGGGCAGGGGTATGAGACACGCAGCTCTGATATAACAGTAATAATAACAGCAATAATAATGACGACGATGGTGATAAATATTAACAATAATAATAAACAAATGTGCCCAAATTATGATGCGCTGTGCCTAAGAGCCTGGTCTTTTCATGGTGACACAAAACCCAGTACACGCCTCCTGGTTTTCTCTTCATCTCCTGGCAGCTTTCATTCCACAGATCAGCTCATCTTCTTCCCTAACCAAAGCCTGGAGTCTTCTGTCCCAGCTCCAAGGGAGAGGGAACAGAGGCTCCTGGTAGAGAGCTATGCTTCTCACCTTCCAGGTGATAGGAGATGGCCCAGTGTGAGCTAGAGATGGACCACTGCCATCGATGTGAATGCCTTACCTGGGGCTGAACTATAATCACCTGAGCACCTCACATCCCAAGTTCAGTTATTCTATCTCCAGCAAATGGCTCTGGGAAGGAGAGATGCCCATTCTTGCCTATGTACTGTCTCTCTGAACATCCATGATGATCTCAGATCAGTTTACCTTCTTTAACTTGGATTCTAAATAATCATCTATGTTTGATGCCTAACAAAGCATGTGAGAACCTGCACTAAAATTCTCTGGCCACCCTAGAGACTTCCTCTTACAAAACAAACTGTGACCCTGGAAAGATAGGCAAGTCCATCTTGTTAAGTATCAGACAGATACATGGTGCTCACACATCCTTCCTGTGTTTTCTCACTCTGTCCTGTTTCAATTTCACAGACTAAAAAGCAGAAGCTCCAAAATGGTCAGTGGCTAGCCAAGGGCAGGTGAGGGATCTATGCCAAGAAGTGACCCTTCTGCCAGTAACAGTTCAGTTAGTGTTCCCAGTGTGCCAGCTGCTGATGGGAGGATGTGAAATAAAGTTTGGGCTCTATTTTGTTTCCCCCAAATGCCCACGGAATCAAAAGGACAGCAAGGCAGTGTCTTGCCCAGACACCATAGTTCCACAAGATGGAGTTAGGATGTGGCACAGACAATGTGGCTACACAGCAGGTCCCTCCCACTGTACATGTGGACTCTCATCCTGTCTGCCCAACACCCTAAGGAAGGCATGCACACAAGCTGCATTTATCTGCTGGGAACGTTCAACACCCTAGGCTGAAACATCTGACATCATCAGTCCAAGATGGTGCTGTGGCAGAGTATGCCACTGCTTTATGTGCAACGAAGACTAAAACACTGTGGTGGTCAATCCAAGACCGCACGTTTCCTGACTCCATCAGAACATATGGAAGGGACCATCCACCTTACAACTACAGCCATCTTGAGGGCCTTCAGATAAACAAGGAGTTAAAATGAAGGGCAGATGAGAAGTGTGATTTTTTGGTTTGGTTTGGTTTGGTTTGGTTTGGTTTGGTTTGGTTTGGTTTGGTTTGGTTTGGGGGGTGGGGTTGTTTGTTTTGGCAAGTTCAGATTCTAATGCTAAATCTCTCTTTTGTTCCCCTCCTTTTAAAAAAAAAAAAAAAGAAAAAGAAAAAGAAAATCTGATAAGCCCAATTTTCATGTGTGAGCTTCCAATTTATAAAGACTAGCAGCTAACCCATATTCTGAGCAAGGCAAACACACTGGACTTAAAAGCCCTGAACTGGCAGGGACATTCAGTTCCAGCCATCGCAGCGTGTAGGCAGGGCTGGAAGGCAGAAAGCTGGTGATGGTGTGGGTGTATTTCATCTCCAGCACGATGCTTACCCATGGCTGAAAAAAGCACAGCTTTGCCAGGCTACATTCTCACAAACTAGCACACTGAGTGTGTCCTCATCACAGAAGTGGAGGAGCCAAGATGACAGAAGAAAGAGTAATACAACCAATTTAAATATATTTATATTTATTCTATCCTCCATGGAGAGTACACTTCACACTCAGACTTTGCACTTCTAGTCTCCAAAACTGGAAGAGCTGCTTTGTGTCATCCGGCTTGTGATACCGTGTTCTCGAAGTACTACGAAACTGCTATGTCCAGGGAACTGGGGAACACTTGGTCTCTCTTTTTTTAAAAAAAAAAAAAAACTTGGTGCAAAACTGCTGGCATCTTTTGGGAAAAGCAAAAACAGAAGTACCAGGATCTCTTAAGAAATGGTTGCAAGAGACAAGATTTACAGGAAGCCTGACAACCTGGTGACTGACAGGTCCTACCTAGGAACAAGGAATTCTAACATCGGAACTAAGAATCTTTTCTCACAGTGGCTGTACAGGTATAAAATTCAAGTGTGGGGCAGAAAGAGAGGGCTTCTGCACCATGTTTTAAAATGGTTTCAAGCCAGCATATAAAGTGAAAGGTCTCCACATCACAGGTACTAGAGAAGACCACAGGTCACAAAGCAGAACGCAACCACTCAAATCTATTTAAGTATTCTCAGCTCTGAGGACAAGCCAATTACAGCCACTCTGGCAGTTGGGGACCAACTCCAGGTTCACTCCAGGTTCACTGAGACTCTGGGAAGAATGCAGAGGAGGTTCTACCAGCTGGAGGTGCCTTCTCAGTCGCCACACTCAACTCAGGTCTGCAAATATTTGTTCATTTTCTCTCTGGCACCAGCTTGGGTATCTGGCTGGCTCTCTGGAGAGCTAAGCGGAAGGACATTTCAACACTGGGTGGCTAAAGACTCCCTCAAACAACAGATATTGAGCCAGGAAATAAAGCAGTTTCTGCAGCAGAGCCTCACTTACCGTAGTATAGGAAGGTGAGGGGCAGGGGCATGTGGAGACAGCGGCTGACCACACCATGCTGGGTATACCATCACCAGCACAACAAGTAAAAGAGTCCCCTAGAATTTACTGAAAACTTTGCTCATGCCAAACAGAGACCTAGTATCTGCTTACTCTGAGGTGGATAGTACAGTCACCCCAGGCACAATACCTATTATACAAGATCAGCTTCTTTCTGATTACACCATGCAATGAATGATTTGAACATGCCCTCTGGTGAAGGTGCAGAGACGGTCCCATCTTATAGATGAGAAAGTATATGCTGAGAAAAGTACAGTAGGGCTGGAGACATGGCTGAGCAGTTAAGAGAACTGACTGCTCTTCTAAAGGTCCTGAGTTCAATTCCCAGCAACCACATAGTGGCTCACAACCATCTGTAATGGGATCTAATGCTGTCTTCTGGTGTGTCTGAAGACAGCTACAGTGTACTCATATACATAAAATTAACTAATTAATTAATTTTTAAAAAGTATTGTAGCACCGAGAGTCTTAGGGGCTGTGAGAACCTAACATGGTCTGGCCCTCAAGCCCTGTTCTGAACTATAGGATATATAATTTTACCTTTGGGATGGAAGAACCTGAGGGTCCGGACATGACTGAGTTACCAGTCATGTGTGTTTAAAAACAAACACACAGCAAAATAACACAAATAGGAAAGAAAGAACACACAAGAGTGTACACATGGGTCAGCATAAAGCCACAATCTGTCTCTGAGGCATTCTGAGGGCTACTTCAGTTGTCAGAAGCTCAACTCCTTCAGAAGCCTGTGGAATCCAATATTTCACTATGGCTAGCCAGAGTTAAGACATGCAGGAACAGGGATAGTTCAGATACTCAAGCAGAAACAGAGAGCAGGGCTCTCCCCAAGAGATGAGGCAAGCATGGCAAGCCAGTAAAAAGAGATCTATGTCCACTGCTTCCAGGTTAGCCCAGAGGAGTACTAGTGCCTTTAGTGGTCCCCCAGGAAGTAAGCAGATTCCTCTTCAAGGGCAGCAATTGCAGAAGTTCCACCAATGGAGTGGACTATGTAAATGAACCCTGGAGGTTGTACACAGGATCAAGTGGTCATCAGCGCCTCAGCTACCCCAGAGACTCTGGCTGCATTCCCTTCCTCACCCTGCTTTGGCTTCTAAGGAGCATGTTGAATCCCTGGCATCCCTGGCTGGCAGCTGAATCACCCTCCCATCGATCCTTGTTGTCAGACGGTATCCCTCCCTCATTTCCCTACCTTATCTTCTTGGAACACCACTCAGATTGCAACAAGGGCTCTCCTTACTGTGGTATGACCTCATGTTAAGTACTCACATCTGCAGTGACCCCATTTCCAAGTTAGGGAATGTTCTTGGATACTGGGAGTAAAGATCTGAACATGCTCTTATGTTCCAACCACTGAGAAGGCAGAAGCTGGTGCCTGTGAAAGTCATCACGGTTCATGAGTGTTGACATGCATGCATCTCTAGGTGACACTTAAAACACAATAGTGATGAGTCATGGCTGTGCTTGTATACAAGGGTGGCTGTATCGAGATTCCACAGACGGAACAGCTTCAACAGCAGAAGCTTATTTTTCCAAATTTCTGGAGGACAGATGTCCACAATCAATGGATCTGAGACACAGGGACAGATCCTAGCCTCTCTCCATGGTTTTCAGATGACTTTCTTCTCCCTATGGCTTTACATCATCTTCTGCCTCTTGGTATCTGGGTCCAAATTCTCTCTCTTGGAAGGACTTCAGCTGTGATGGTTTAAGGCCTACTCTGTGACCTCATTTTAATTCAATTATGTCTTTGTGATGCTTAATTGTGACTGTCAAATCCAGTGGATTAAGAAATAAAGCCTGCAAGCTCAGTAAAGCACACCTCGGATACATCTTGTGAGGGGGGGTTTCGAAGAACATCAGATTATGAGTTCTCTGACCTAATCAATGGATTGATCTCATGATGAACTCGTAATGAATATGATGTCCTTACTAAGAGCAATGAAAGGCAGGAAGTGAGGCTTAGCTAGAGGAAGTCACAAGGGATGGTTCTTAGGGGTTACATCTTGCCTTGGCTCTTCCTGTATTCTGTACCACTTCTTGGTTACCAGGATATGAAGCACACTTCTCCACCATGCCCTCCCCAGCATTATGGCCTGAACCCTCCAAAGCAGGGAGCAATGACCCCTTCCTCCCTTCTATTCGGTCTGTCAGGTATTTGGTCACAACAGCAAGAAAAGTAACTAATCTGTTCTACTAACCCTCATCACCAAGCAAGGCCAAATCCATTCTGCTAAACTCCAATACAAAGCAAGGTGAATCCAGAGGCACCATGCCGTAGAAGTTTAACAATGCTGGTGGCACTACTTGATTCAAAATATTGGTGGCTTGGCAATTCTGTTTTGACAGAGCTGAAAGGGAAAAATCCATTCTACTGTAGCTGCATCCCACAACTCACTGAAAGGCTCCCTGCTTTCCCTGGCCACAGCATCCCGAAGCACACTGTATGCAGCCCGTGACAAGCCTGGATTCCCCATCTTTGTGCATGTGAGACCCTTAGTAGGTACCTTAGTGAAATAGCCAGATTCCTGTTCAAGCTTGCAAACTCAAACACCATTTTTTCCACTGCTTGCCCTGAGTCCATGTTAACTTAGAAGCAGTTGGTTTAAAAGAAACCATTACATGTGGTGCCACCTAGAAGCAGAAGCCTAGGACAGTAACAAAAAAAGAGGAGGACCCCTCTTACACTTCTTGGGGACTAGGGTTCCACACTTGCTGCTGAAAACGGTCAAGTTCTTCCGCCATCATGCCTGAGCCATGTGTAAGCAAGCACTGGGTACACTGGGGGCAGGTGGAATCCTGATTCCAAGTCTGCACCCACTTTTCCACATCTCTGGTTTTGGAGATTCATTAAAATGTTTTTTTTTTTTAATGTAACATCTTTTAATTCCTCCTCCACACCCCACTAGACATGCATGCACCCAGGTACAAATCAGATAAAAGTCCCACATGTGACCAAAGACACAATGCAATTTCCCCAAGGAGAAATAATCCCACTCGTGAGAAGGAACCCCTCCCCAACATTAACATGTCCCCAAGTGTGTCGTGACACGGACACAATAGTGAAAGCCATGGCAGAACAGGAAGGTCTCAAGGTTCTCTGCTCCAGACATTTGTGTCTCTGCTTTAGCACTGGGGATGATACTTTGCTCCTAGGAAAAGGCTTCAGATGCTCACAGGACTAATAGCCACCTTAAAAATCATTACTATAGAAAAACATTATTGACGTGTTGGATTTTTCCTATAGTTTGGATCCTGAATGTGCCTCAGAGGCTCAAGTATTCAACTTTTAGTGGCAGGATTAGGAGGTGATGGAGCCTGAAGAGGTGGGTCCAGGGTTAGTGATATGATGGGACAGTTAAAGGCACTTGCTACTCTTCCAAAGGACCTGAGTTTGATTGGCAGCACCCCCATCCCTCTGGACTCCACAGGCACCTGGCTACATGCAAATATGCATGTGCAAGCACGCACACACACACACACACACACACACACACACACACACACAATTAAAAGTAATAGCTCTTTAAAGAGATAGTCTACTGGGAAGCCTTTAAGCCATTGGGGGTGTGTCCCTGATGAGGATGATGAGACCCCAGACCCTTCCTCCTCATTCTCTTTTCTGCTTCCTAGTCATGAGGTTTTACTTCACTGTGCACTCTCTCACCGTGACACATTATCTTCCACAGGCAGCAGAGCCAACTGGGTCCGAAAGTAAAAACTCGAAAACTCCAAAATAACCCTTTCTTCATAAGCCAATTAACTTCTGTATTAGTTGTAGGAGGTTCTGTTAACTACAACAAGCACAATACAGGTAACATAGATCCAAGGGTAATACAGACCCACAAGATCAGCTAAGAGACACCTACGCAGGTAAACAAGACCCTTGAGAGTCTCGGACGGAGGAAGGCTATGGGGTCTTACAGGGCCAACATGCAAGCCCTGTGTGTTTTCTGTGCCTCTGTGACAACAGCTCCTTCACAGCAAAGCTTTCCATGACAACCCAGTGAGTTCCTAGGACATAAAGTGCCTGGCTCAGCACGATGCCTAGGACCCTCAAGCGTATACTCACTGTTGCTCCTCAAAATGAGTGCTCTCATGGAAACACAGCATATCCTGAAACGTATGTCTCATCATTTTATAGCCACAGAAAGCACACGGAAGACATGAAAAGCCATTTGAATAAACGGATCACTCAGGGCAACTCACTAGCCAAGAACAGAAATATACTAGAAGCACACCAAAACAAGCCTCCGAACCCCAGCTCTAGGAGGGAGGTCCTCCAGAGGCATTCTGCACAACAGTTAATACCCAGGTGAGAATTAATTTCAATTCATCAACAGATACCTTACAAAGAAATACAACTAATATCTAGAAATATAAGCTACCTTGTTAATTGAAAAAATTAAAAATGTAAAGTACATGAACTTCTCTCAACTATTAAAATAACCAGGAAAAGAGAGTTTATTTTAAAGATATTACTCAATGCTGCCAAGACTAAAATAAGTCCCAGACTTTGCTCTTGGCCAGTGAAAGCAAGCCAGTGCAGACCTTCAGCAAAACAAGTGGGCAGTCTGTGGGCACAGGCAGGAAAAGCTCCCGCCCTTCAGCACAGTCTTGTTTCTGAGTATCCAGTCCCGGGTAATGGGGATGGGGGTGAGATCTCCACTGTCAGACATCACCACGGTGCTTACAATTAGACGCCTTACTGCTCCCATTAAAACATGACAAATCTGGGGTCCTCTCAGGGTAAAGAATCTTCTTTAATCCCACCAGCAGTTGCTATAGATTACATATTCCCCTAAGGATGCAGGAAAGGATCATGTCTGAGTCAGGATGCTCTTCCTCCAAATCTCAACTCAGCTCCATGGCTGGAGAAGATTATGAAAGACAGCTCATGGGAAAGCTCAATGTCTCTTAGAAAAGAGACTTCCACTTCCCTTTAACATCTAAGCAAGAGTTGTTTTCTCCATTGAATGCAAAACTGGGCAGACAATGCGTTTGTAAGTATAGTAAAAAATTTTAATTACGTCTGCATCAAACATTAAGCAAATGCCTGTTGGGCGCCTGTCACACCTGGGGAGTAGGGTGGAGGATACCCAGGAACAAGCCTGTTCCAAACCAAACCAAGCTCCAAGCAGCTGCTGACACAACCCTTGTTTACAACAGTCTCTCTCCACCACCTCTTCCCATTTCTGCAGGAATTCTCACATGCTAGACTGTACCCAGAGACGGCAGAGACTTCGAGAGAAGTCAGTAATGTCGCACAGCTGCTACTAACAGAGGTGGGGCTGGACTAGCTGCTAATCCTGCATTCCTTTACACATTCATGAGCTGAGTATCACCCGCCAGCTAATGACAGTCTGTATCTACTGCTGTTCAAAGGCACACAGTGTCCTGAAAATGGTAACTCTATATTCTTATAGGGTGTTTAATGTTCCGTAAAGGCAGGCCGATGACAGGCCTCACACATTCTATCACACTTGAAACACAATTTTAAAATGTTAGATTTCTAGAAGTTTTAAAGTTATGCTAGAAGCAAGGAAACAGTGACAGAGACCTAATACTTTTTAAAAAGTTAAAACTTTTTTAAAAAGTTAAGGGAAAATAATAATAATAATATAAAAAATATATGAGGTTTAACAATTTAATGAGAAAAACCACACATAACAAAATCTAATACAGACTCCAAGTCTCCCCAGTTTTCTCCTCCTCAAACCTTCTCTTAAGGGCAGAAATAGGCATGGGGTGAGGGGTTGAGGGGGAGACTATGTCTCATGCAGGTGAGAGGTCAACCTCAGAATGGGCAGCATGTCTTCACAAGCACACTATTAGGGAACAAGTATCTAGCTGCCATGGGTGGCTCCAAAACCAGTGCTCCCTCTTGTGCATCAACAGACAGAACCTCAAACCCAAGAAAGGTTCCGATAAAAGTTCAAGTTCCTATCCTCCAGTACCTTGTCCTCAGCTGCCTCCCAGAGCCACAGCTGACTGAGAGCCAGAACAGAGAGTCCTCCCAACAGAAATGCCACTTGGGCCAGCGGTGGTGGCACCCGCCTTTAATCCCAGCACTTGGGAGGCAGAGGCAGGCGGATTTCTGAGTTTGAGGCCAGCCTGGTCTACAGAGTGAGTTCCAGGACAGCCAGGGCTACACAGAGAAACCCTGTCTTGAAAAAACAAAAAAACAAAAAAAAAAAAAAAGAAAGAAATGCCACCTGGCCTGGTTGCCAAAGCCTATGACAGAGCTGAGATGTGTGGTTCCATAGCAGTTGCTCATCTAATGAGCCAGGACCATACCTCCTGATGTTGCCTACCTGCCAGGATGCCAGGAGGTGACCTAAAGCCAAGCTCACTGTGCAGAGACCAACTCAGGGGAGGAAGAGAGACTCCTCAGGGCAGGGAGGATTTTCAATGGACATCCTGGCCCCTCCTCTCCTGTGGATTATCCTTAAGCCAGATCTTAAGCATGTTTCAGAGAACAAAATGGACAAAATGCTAAAGAAAGAGATGGGGTAGAGGGGACCAGAGAGTCCATACCATGCTGATCCAGTGAAGATCCAGACTGTGGCTATCTACAGAGCAAAGGAGGTAAGGCAGCATAGAGATACGAGCAAAGTATCCACTCAGTATATAATACTAGGTCTACAGAATCATTGGGAGAACTCTACCACACATTCACAGATAAGTCTCCAGCCATGGACCAAGGCAGCCAGACATGGTCCTTGCAAACTGAGAGGCACCACAGAATATAATGCCTGGGATTCTAAAGGTGAGAGTAGCATCCAGGAAAGGTATCCCTAGAGCTCGAGGAGAGTCCCTTCTGCTAATCCAAGCAAGCATGGGATCCTCTGTCATACTACACTTCCGCACGGTCCACACTGCTCCAAGACAAAGGGGCAGCTGGCTCAGTAGCTCACAGCAAACAGGGCACAAGATCCAAGCCAAACTGGACCTCCTGTTCTTGGCCTGGAATTCCACCCTTATCCAGCCCCGCCCACAACCACAGGCAGCCACTCACGGCATTCCTTCTCGTCACTCTTGTCGAAGCAGTCAGGCAGCCCATCACACTGCCAGGCGCCTGGGATGCACCGCCCGTTGCTGCACATGAAGTTACCTGGGATGTTGCACTCGTTGGTGAAGTTGTTCCCAGGGAGCAGCTGGCTCTCTGTGAGAGAGAGAGAGAGAGAGAACAGATAGTCAGAAGGCAAGCATAATGATCACAGGCAGGCTTGAGACCTGGGCTAGCTGGCAAGACTGATGTTCATTCAGACTAGGGAAGACCTCCACGAGCTATCTTTGCTTTTCTAGGTCTGTTTCCTCACCTATGAGACATACTTATGCCTCGACCCACCTCAATGCAGAGAAACTGAAGCCATTAGCTGGAGCAATACAAAGGAAGCATTCTGTGTCTAGCATTTAACAGATGCCAATTTCTCTCATGAAGATCTATGAGAAAGGAGGCTGAAGACATGGCTCAATTAGTCAGAGCACTTGTGGCTTTTCCAGGGACCAGAGTTCAGTTTCTAATAACCAAATCTGGCAGCTCACAACTGCCTGTAACTTTCTTTCCATAACTATCTGCGCGCACACGCGTGCGCATTCACACACACACACACACACACACACACACACACACACACACAAATTGGTAAGAAAACCCAAATGTTCTTTCCTAGCCAGTAGCAACAGCTAAAACTTAAAAGTTTTAGATAGGAATATGTACTGAACCTCAAATATCCCAGGACTCAGACTCACAACCCCTGCAATCACAGAGTCCTTGAATTGGGACCAAGTTGGCAAAAATATCAGATCATTTCCCTCCAAGAAATAGGATACCTCTATCTACAAATCAATTTGCCTGACACTGTGCAGGTAGAAAAAGGCAAGATGAAACCTGTACTTAGGCCTGCTAACCCCCAGGAGACTGCCCTGAACACTATACTATTCAAGAGTCACCGAAGGTTTAAAACCAAGTCCCAAGGTTCAGGTTCAAGTCCACTGAACAATCATAAAACGTCAAAGGCCCTACCCAGCACTGCCCTTAGGCAGGAAATTAAACAGACCTAATGATAGAAGGTAAGGGAAGGTGCAGAACTCATCCACCTTGAACCTTGGGGGGTGGATTTTCCAGGGAGCCAAGATCTGATGGGTCAGATAGCGCTGAGCCAGTATAATCAAAGGCTAGGAGATAGGTAGCCACCAAGAAGTAAAAGGATATTTGAGGAAAATGAGAAAAAGACCAGTCGGCCATCACACTGCAGCTCTGACCCCACTTGAGTCATTCAGCAAACATTCATTGGGCATTTTTGACCAGACACTTGAGCTATGATGAAAAGATACAAAGTTAGGACTTCCTCCTCCAGGGCTAGAAATGGACAGATGCACACTAGATACTTTACTGACACTGTGGTGATTGGAGCATAACCTTCGGGAACTGCCTAGGGCTAACAAGCTAGCAAGACTCAAGATCTTTCACAAGCTCTGCCAAAGGAAATAGCTCCAGATTAGTGCTCCTAGCCTTCCATGCATCCCCTCACACCATTCTGCATCTCATTTATTTATTTATTTATTTATTTATTTACTTACTTACTTACTGCCTAGAAAACCCTTCATGGCTCTGGATCTCCTATTAAATTTGAATTAAATTGCTGACTGTTTTGTTGCATAGAGACCCTTAGATGCACACAAACACATATATATTTAAGCACTTCACAGACCCTGGAATCCAAACACTCACACAGGCACCTATGTACACACACAGGCACATATGCACACACACAGGCACTGACGAGCTCCCTGGTGATTTTTTTTTTTTTTTTAACAATTCAAGACAACCAAGAAAGAGTCCAAGAAAGAAGTGGCATTTTCAGTGGAGACTGATAGAAAGCAAAGGCCTGCAGATCAAGAGAACAGCATCAAGCACCTGATGTGGGGAGGCACAGCCTGGAAGGATCAGAAATAAAGAACGTTGCAAACCAAATGGGCTACCATTTCTCCCACCCTGGCACCCAACCCATCAGGATGCTCCATTCTGCTGAGCACAGACTCAACATGGGACTTCCCCTGAAGGCAACTCCACAAGTCACCACTAACCCTGAGAATGAGCAGTAACTTTATTATCTCCAGGGAGAGACCTGGATGCCCATGGGGAGGTGTCCAGACAGCAGTCATACTCTGGATTCTAGCCAGACACTACATGCTCAGCCCAGAACCTCCACGCCCTACCCTCTACCCCCTATACACAGGCCAGCTGTTCGAGAACAACTGCTCAGAGAGTCACCAGACAGCAGGGGATTCCTCTGGGCTGCAGAACACAGAGCTGTCATTCAGGTTTGTTTGGAAATAACTTAGACTCGCTTTTTTAGAGCTAACTCCTCCAAGACAGACCCCCTGGAAAAGTCGATACAACTGTGAAATCTTGTTCTGATAAACAGATTTCCAGAACGAGAAAATTGGTCAGATTAGATTCCAAAGACTTTGCTCGGAGCATCGAGAAGGCTGGCAACACATGGACTTGATGAGTGGCTGGTTGGGTTCAGAGACTCATCCCATCTTTTACGTCCATTACATACAAACACCCTGCCAGTCCCAGGACACTCTGCCTAGTGAATACAACAGGCACATGTTCCGTGCTCTTCTGAGTCTCCTTAAGCAAACAAGGGGTACCCCACCCAGTGCCTTAGGAAAGTGACATCATCATATGTAAGCACCTAAGAAGAAACCAAAGCAGAGAAGATGCTCCTGTTGATTTTGTCTTTCTAACCTCCCTCAAGCCCAGCCAGCTGCCTCTCTGGCCTAGTGGCTCCTGTGAGTTACCTCTTGCCCCTTTCAACCAGCAGTCTACACCGTGAAGAACAGTGTGGGAATGTAAGTCAGGGCATGGAGACATTTTCTCGTTGTGACTGGGGTAAGGTGCTACTGTGATGTGACTTTGCATGAAAGGGTCTGGGGGAAGAAAGTGCAGCTCAGGCTGTTAAGATGCATTGTGCTCTATTTCTCCTAATCTGCCACCCATTGAGACACCACAACACAGAACCATCTGGCCTGACATGTCAGTAGTGCTGAGGCAGCAGAATACCTGCTGCTTAGCAGTTCTCACTCCCTCCAGTTGCTTCTCTTCTCACAAAGTGAGCGTTTCAATGCAGCTGATGCTGTCTCTATGCCCTTCAGGAACTCTGAGTTCTTACCTCCTGGTGTGGAGAGCCCTTCTTCAGAAGCATGACCTTGCCTCTGAAGCCCCTGCACTTTCCTCCTTTAGAACCAGTGTCTTAATCACATGAATGTCATTCTTGTCCCGAGGCTTCTAAACACGGGGCAGGCTGACCTAGCAGACAGTGTTCAGCCCATCTTCTCCCTGGTGTTTGGGGATGCACTGTATTCCCCCTAAAACTTTATGCTGTAGGCCTATCTCATAATGGGAGCACATTGTCTTTAGAGAGGTAATACATTAAAATGAGGTATTAGAGCAAGCCCTAATTCAACATGACTGGTATCCTCACTGGAAAAGAAAATTAGGGGGTCTCTCTCTGTCTGTCTCTGTCTGTCTGTCTGTCTGTCTGTCTGTCTCTCTCTCTCTCTCTCACACACACACACACACACACACACACACACTGAAAAGACAACATGAAAACACAGAGATAAGGAAGCCATCAGTAAATCAAGGGGTAGGGGCTGAATAAGAACCAACTCAGCTGACAGCTTGATCTCAGATCTCTCCCTGTAAGACAAGCAATCTCTGATGTCCAAGCCACACAATTGTAGTAGAAATCTAATCCAATAAGCTATCCTCCTCCTGCTCATTCTTCAACCCCAGTATAAGTAATAGAATCTGAGAACCTGTCCCAGGCACCCAGCCTGAAGCTGGTCCTTTCTGTTAACCCCTCTGGTCCCATCCTGTGCTTCCCTTAATCCCAGCCTGTGTTAGTGGTTGTCTCTAGAAGAATGTACCTGCTAGGCTGAATGACCCCTACACACACACACACACACACACGTACACCACCCAGAAGAGCAGGCTCTGTTCTCAGCTCTGTACCCCAGGCATCTACCATTCCCAGCTCTCCCATAAGTATCTCTGACAACTCTAAGAAGAAGACCAGGTATGACATTAATTATCATCCCGGGAATGCCCCATCACCCTTACCCCAGTTCTCTAGCACATGGGTGGGACCTGTGCAGACATAGATAAACTAAGGAATACAGGGAACCTGGACCTGAACAAGTAGATCGCTATCCTGTCTGCTAGATAAGAGGTTAGAAACCTTTTCAGTCCAACAGCCAGGCATTCTAGTGTCAGCAATATTCCTCCCACCTTGGTGTCTTGGAACATATTTAAATAAAAACATGGCCAGCATTGTTGGCTTCCTCCTCCTCTCTTCTCATTTTTTCATTAAAACTAAGAATCAAAAGGAGTTGCATGTTTCCACTGCAGAACATCACTTAACTGAAAATAACTGCACCATCTGTGCACAAATGGAAAAGTAAAAGCCAAGCCCTTCCTTGTCAGGCAGAAGACAGCAGCCTGTTGCTAAAGCTTCTTCCAGAGCCCCTGACCCACAATTCTTATTTGATGTGGGGAACAAAACTGGGACAACTAGAAACTCCAGCCGGGGCTACGCTCTGCTGAAATCATCCAGAACACTCAGCTAGTGACACAGACGTTTCTAGCTGAGAAATGGGGATTTCCTCCTGACAGCTGGTGTCCTTTGGCAGTTCTCCTTGCTCTCCACTCAGCCTCCTTCCCTAGCAGCATCCGTCATGGTGCAGTCTGAATGGACATCTGCAAACAATCAGCAGGCTCCATTTCCCGATTTCTGCCCAGTGGCCTTTCATTCTTGTGCTTTGCTTCCTGACTGTCTAGATCTGCGGGCACCATTGAACAGAACAAGACACACAAACTCATCTGTGCAGCACACATGCAGCTTAGCATTCAGACTTACAGGTCTCAGATAGACCTTGCTTCCCTACCACCTTTGCACACTTTTCTCCATGACTCATTTCTTGAGACATGCAGGCACACCTACACAATACACTCACCTACACAAGGTTAATATCACCTAGTGAGCTCTTCTTCAGTGATTTGTTTATATGCATACCTAGAACATGTATGACGAGCCTTTCCACTCTGGACTGTTCCCATGTGGTGTGAGCACTAAACAGAACCTCGGACATCTGTCCTGTGTATTTTTCCAAAAGCCATTTGGTCCTCATCATGCAAATATCTTCCTGTTCAAGCTTGGATATGGGAGCATCTGGCTGTCACCAAGAAGGCAGCAGTCACACAAGGATGTCTGGGTCTGGCCTGGCTCCAAGCATCTGGGCCTAGCCAGGCCACCTCAAGCCTTATTAATCTATACTCCCTCTACCCCATGAGCTCATTCCACTACTGCTGCCTCCGTTTACCCATCTGGTGGAGGAGGATCACCCTGACATACCACTGAGAAAGTGTAACATGACCCCACACTTCCGCTGACCCTTTATATCCACAGATATAATATAAACATGACCCTTGACTCTGAAAGAAAATCATATGTTAATCACATGCCATTGCGCTCAGCAGGAGTTAAGGATGGAGACAGTCACTAGGCTAGTAGTGATCAAGCCCAGCTAGCATCTGCCCAGCATCTGCCCATTACACAACTTCACAGCTTTTTTCTCCCAGGAAGTGGTCCAAGATGACGGATGCTTTGTTTTCTTCTTACAAATCAAGCTAGGGAAGAAAGCCAGTGGCCAGAATTCAGGAAGCAAGGGAAGGTCAGGAGGAGGTGTAGGAACTCATAGTTTCCCTAAGGAGTCAGCTCTGCAAATTATTTTTCTCTGGACCTCTGCCCTCTTGGGCTGAAGCTACTGCTTATATTTTTATGTATATTTTCATGTTTATTCATCACTTCATGAAGAAAATGATGTGGAAATGGTGTTCCTGTTTCAGGAAGCTATTGAGCCACTGGGATGAGGTCTCATGTCCATAAGTTGAACCCTGAGCCACACCAGAGCCTTGGTTTGTCCCTCCTCTGGTTCTGTTAGCAGTTCTTGAGATGCCAAGACAAGACTCACCCAAGGTCACACAGCTAGAAAGGGTCAGATAGCTAATACTTCAGTCCTTCAGGCCATGAATCTGGACTAAAGTTATTGGATAGGTACCTATCTAAAACAGAGAATAGTATCTCATAAATATTTCATTGATGGAATTTTTTGAAATCTTCAAAATCATTAATTTTCAAAATAATTTTCTGTATTCCAGGTGTACCTCAGAGAAGAGTAGGTTTCTTTCTGGGATGAGGGTGGGAGGTAATGGACTTCTTATGTAAGGGAAAGTCAAGGTTTATATTGTCTGCCCTCTGCATATTTCTAACGATTTAAGCCTGGAGACCAGGAATCGTCAGACAACATGTACAACCACTTACCAACCTACAACTGTGCCATCTGTCCACCCCACCACACTCACCTCATGAGAAAGAGGCTGCTATTTACCTAACGGTTCCCTGGCTCCACAGAACCTTGGTTCTTCTGCTGCCCTGTGTCTGTAGCAACAATCAAGTGCCAGGGATCCAGACACCCTGCATACGGCTGCTGACCTCCCTATGGGGACAGAAGAACCTGCCGACTCCTACAGGCATCATTTCCAATTCTGACATCAATTCATCTGAACTGCCGTGAACTTCAATCTTGCTTTGCCATATGTAATACAGTGGATCAATGACGTTGGCCCAAAGAATGAAGCTTTTCTAAATTCCCAGGAAGGGAGGGAGGCACAGAGCTTGAACCCATTTCCTATTGTTCTCTTTTCCTGCTTACCCAAGTCCTCACCAAGAATGAGCTACACAGAGGAGGCGGCAAGAGCCCAGTGCAATGAGCCCTGCCCCCAAGTGCAACCTGACCCGCCCCCAACCTTTTTCTTGGCCAGCTTTCAGCAGCAGCAACAGAGAGGGTGGGTCAGTGAAGCTGAGCTGCAGGTCAGGAGAGGGCAGTTTTCTGACCAACTTCATCAGGCTGGTGATAAAGGAGGCTTATGATAAAGCTAATCACGGCTCAGAAGCAGGCGGAGGTCAAGAGGAAAAGCTGTGTTTCAGCCCCTAGTTTATCCCCATGCACCCAGAGATCAGTGAAGCCACCTCCACAGTCTCTGAGATCATTCCACAACAGACCATCTGCTCACACTACCCCTTCCCCTGCACCCTCCCAAACCACAGACAAGGCTGTAATATCACAATGCCAGCCAGGGAATGAGCCAGAAAAGGAAAATGACCTTCATTCTGGCCCCAAAAGCACATCTTGATGATGAAGGATTTCTCAGCTAAGACTCCAAACAAGCAGAGGCCAGAAAGGAAAAGGCAGCTGAATACAACTGCATTAAAATGTGAAGTTCCAGGTCACTGGGTAAATTCTATAAACATGGTTCAGACACCCCATCCACTGGAAGATACAAGGTGTGAATATGTAGAATCTTCTTGCAAAACTGCATGAGAGAGCACAAAGGATGCGGTGGTCGGGGTCAGGGCTGGACACAGCATCCACAACAGGTGCTCCTAGTGAGAAAGGGGTGCTAAGTCACTGTAACCACAGAGTGACTAATGGAACAAGGACATTCCATCCACAACCAACAGGCTTGCAAAAACCTAGAGCCTGGCACTCTCGAGGGGCAAGAAGTAGAGCACTAGGAACCCAGGCATGGCACAGGCATGGGGACTCTGAAGAACACGTGGCAGCAACTCGCAAGGTCCAAGATGATTCCCCCTAGGCTGCAGACAAGTATGCACAGGCACAGGGTGACACAAGAGACACAAAACCAGGGCTAGCAAGATAGCTAATAAGTAAAACAAAATAATAAATAAACAAACAAACAAAACACAAAAACAATCCTATAACCCTGATGACCTGAGTCTAGTCCCTGGAAAATAAATAAATAAATAAATAAATAAATAAATAAATAGGCTAAAATCCAGATGCCAGAGTTCCCATGAACAGAGTAGGCTAGAAGCTTGCACAGGCAGTACAGCAAAAATACAAGAGACCCTTGGTTACACTGAGGAGGAAGAGCAGAATCTACTCCAAAAGAGTTGTCCTCCACACATGTGCCTGCTAGGAGCTCTCTGTCTCTATCTGCCTCTCTCGTTCGGTCTGTCCGGCTGTCTCTGTCTGTCTCTGTCTGTCTGTCTGTCTCTCTCTCTCTCTCTGTCTCTCTCTGTCTCTCTCTCTCTGTCTCTCTCTCTCTCTCTCTCTGTCTCTCTCTCTCTCTCACACACACACACACACACACACACCACCACCACCACCACCACCACCACCACCACCACCACCACCACCACATGTTCATCAGAGGAAGAACAGAGAAAAGCACACACCTTTTCCCAGAGTTCACAAGCACCCAGGGCTTTTGTGGAATGAACTGGGGTGAAGTGAATTTGCATGGCTAAATCTGTGAAAGTTAACAGGAAGTGAAAAGGCAAACCGCAGAACCCATGCTAAGCTCAGAAAAGAACTTTAAGGAGACACGGATGTGATGGATGACTACCCTGGTCAAGGTCATGGTCACCTCTGGCAGGCAGGGTCAGGGGCACAGGTGGGCACAGGTGGGCAAGCGGCAGAACCCAGGGGGGCAGGTAGTGAGCAAATGGCTCGCTGGACATTTTTCTAGGTAACTTTCTGTGTGCTTTACAAACATTTCATGAATAAATTAATTTGAGGAACCTACAGAAGATCTACTCTAAAACTTCAAATGCCCATCAACTGGAACGAGTGTCACTGTGGAGGAGACAGGGCAAATGTGAGGATGCCCATCTCAGAGCTTTCCTCTGTTCTGAATTCTTTTCATTTTCTGAAAGGCAGCAACAGTTGCGGGGTAAAAGCCTATCCTGGAGGAAAAGCTAAGTGTATCCCACCAGACAGATTTACCCAACCACATATTAAGCCATGGCATTCCAAAGACAAAAATAATCAAGCCTAGCCATCAGGTCAGAGGCTTTCGATCTGAACTAAGTCAACACAGTCTTTCTTAGAAACCCCTCTGCCTCCTTAACCCTAAGCTCAGCTGAAAGAGGCTCAGAGGGGGTGGGGCAAGAGAAGCTACTGGTTGCTAAATAGAGTTCCCAGGCTTTTGCCACTGTGGAGCACAGGAGAGGTAGCCTGGGAGAAGGGGCAGCAAGAAGAAGCCAGCCTTCAGGCCTCGCCCACCTCCCCCCTTTCTACTGTAAGGAATCATCAGACTCAGGTTCAACCCAAGTTCAAAGGTTAAAGTCTCTAATAACTATAGAAAGTTATGTGAGTTACCCTCTTTGAGCCTCACTAATCCACCCCTCTGGCAGTGTTGCTGATGGAAGGATGTTAGATGACTTAACAGAACATAAGCAGACGATAAAGAATGCACAACAGCAGGTGCCATATTTGTTACTCCTTCTTTCTGCCATTCATTCTCACTCACTCTTTCCAGAGTGCTGGTACTTCTGCAGTTATTTAGAGGAGGTCACGTCCCTTTCTGATCTATGCCCTCTAAAAAGGGAATAGCCCCAACAAGAGAATGTCTGCTGGAATTGGGGCTATTTGACCCAATATCACTTAGATCTTTCCCTCAGGAGATCATCTAGACACTCAGGAATTTCCTAAGAAATCAAGAGCCCTCTGGCTCGGGAGATGGCTCCACAGGCAGAGCTTACAGTGAAGACATGAGGACCAAAGTTTGACTGTTAAGAACCTGTATAATATGCATTTGTAATTTCAATGGGCCCACAACAAGCTGGGAGGCAGAGACAAGAGAATCTCTGGGAGCTAAAAGGCTGGTCTCATTACACAGAAGCCAAACATTCCCAGCAATCTTGAGCTAGACTACAACAGGATCATCATTGTTTCCAAGTGTCTGCAATTGTTTCTGCAAGCTAAGCCTTAGGTTCCCCATGTATAAAGCAAGGCGCTGGCAGGCCATGTCTTAGTCATTTTTCTACCCTTAATGCATTCCCTCCTTGTTCTTGTGGGTATATACCCAACACTGGACAAATGTACACCGTCTCCCTATTCCAGATGTATTACTTAGCATTTAAAATTTTCTCTAACACAGAGCAACAGAGAACCAGCCCGCTGAAATACAGGCCAAAGCTGGCCAAAAACACCAGGTTCCTGGCTGCTGGGGAGACCTAGTCCTGGCCTCTGCTGTCAAGAGATGACAGGTCCTATGTAGCCCTGCAACCAGAGACAATCTATCCAGAGGGCCAGGGGCCAGACCTGCCTCCCATTCCCTACGGATCCAAGGGCCTCTCCAGTTCACTTGACTTACCCACCACCTTCCATCAAATCTCAGTAAATGGACAATTGTTTGGCTTATCACTTTCTATTAGGAGAGGAACTCTGCCAGGAGAAGAAGAAAAAAAAAAGCCACCCCGCTACTGCCAAGCGAGGGTAGAATGCCTATTAACCAATGTGTCTTCTTAAATATTCTTAAGTAGCTTAATCCATTAAACCAGTCCATCCTGCTTCTACAGTCTGCTCATGGCGATGCACCCTCCCTTCCCACTGAGCTGACAACAGGCCCTCCATCATGAGGAATTAACTGAGGGAATGCTGTTGGGACATTCTGAGAGCGGGAGGGCTAAGCAGTACTTACTGTGGGAGTCCTCAAGGACTGCAGCTCTCAGAGCAATTTACCTGTGCAAGAGACATGTCAGACCTGATGAGTCAGGGCGCTGAAACCCTGGGAGGAACCTGTTTGGGCTTTTCAGTCTGTGGAAGGCGGATTATGACCACCCTGAAAATAAAGTTTAAAATTAAGGAGGGCTGGCTATGGACATGTAATCCCTGCAGAGAGCATGAGCTAGAAAGTAGCCTGGGTTCCACAGTGAACCGTTATCTTGAAAGAAAGGGAGGGAAGGAAGGAGGAAGGGAGAGAGAGAAGGAAGGAGGGAAGAAGGAAGGGAAGGAAGACAAAAGGAAAGAAAACTAAGACTACAAAGTTCTTTACATCCTAGACACATGATAGCCCACCAGCCCTAAATGCTAATACCGGTTCATCCAATCCCAGGGAACAGCTCTGACACATCTCAGTTTACCCATCTACAAAAGGGAAACAGACCAAAACTTGAACCTTACAAGCTCCATGAGTGATAAAGGAAAAAATTCAATGGAAACTTCCAGGTTTTCATCCATTTTATGACAACACACAGATAGAGGCCATAAGATTAACCACGGCTCATTTCTTAAAGGTATTATTATTCCCTATTAAAGAGTTACTATTCTATAAAAACCAGGTGTCATGTAGACACATAATATGTCATTTCCCAAGGCATACCACTATAATGTAGCTACATGATTAGTAATTAGAAGACGGGTGATCTGAACTGCACAAGGATTCACCCCACGCTGAATACAATGGAATCGTTCTAGGTGAGATGAGAGAGCGGGCAAAGCGAGCTGTTCATTAAGAAATGATTTTTCAATAAATTCAATAGCATGCCCCACTGTGTAGCTCCTGGTCTCTGGCTACTGCATTGATCTCTGCTAATGGGGACAGTTCAGAATGAAGGCACTGGCAAGAAGTCAAAAGGTTTGGTGAACACTGAGACCATGATTTACCTCCAAGAAGAATGCCAGCCTACAGGTCCCTCTCTCTTCAGTCCCCAGCATTAGCTGATTCTGACCCTCAACCATCCTTACCGGGTCACCACTGGCCTCCCAACAACTGAACCTAACAGTTACTTTATTGCTCTGGAGGCAGAGTCTCACTATATGGCCCAAGATGGCTTCAAAACTCAACCCTCCTGTCTCTCAGCAGGAATGCAGGGATTACAGATGTGAGTTACCAGTCTATGTGCACTGGGACACCTGGATCAGCCCTTCCTTCTAAGGTTACACCCACCAACCCCCAGTATACCACTTGTTTCCCCACATCCCTCATATACCCTTGGAAGCAGCTTCTTCCACCCACCCCTCAACAATCTTGGGGTTCTGTTTCCTTTGGCACAATCAACAGATGGCTTCCCATCTGTTTAAGCTACTTTGTCCTCTTATTGGATTTGACCTCCAAGGGGAAACCTCAACTTGGTACCACAGTGTCTGGCTAATTGTTCCCCTGACAACTCGATCCTGTACCTAAGCTTTGAGGTTCCATCCCTTACCACCAAACATATCTCCTTCCCAGCATCTAAAACAGAACCCTAGTTTTCTCTAAGCTCCTCCTCTATCCTTTCTTCTCTATCCTTGCTTCCCACAACCCTAGAACAAATCCTTCCCTCATTACCTGCAACCTCCTTCCCTCGTATTTCTCAGTTTGAAGCCTAGAACAAACCTCACCACTTCAACCAATGTGTGCAACAGTCTCATAGTTCCATCCCCTGAAGGGTAAGGCTGGGAGACTCTGGGGTCAGTGCAGGATCTCCTTGTGTGTTGCAGGTAACCCACCTCTCCAAAGACTTCCTCCCTGGTCTCCCAGGCCAGTTTGCATACCCACCTAGTCCTATCAACTTACATGAGCTTCTGCCGCTTTGCATACCATAATGCTCCATAAACAGTCTGTTGTTCAGCTGCCCCCTCAGCACCACAAGCAGCTTCTATACAAAGGCCTGTGTCCTAATGTAACCCTGGCCTCAGACAGAAAATTTAAAGGAGTTGGGGGTGGGGAAAGGGACAGATGAATGTGAGGGTTGGTGGGTAAAAATCCTGCCAGTTGCTTCCTTATACTATATTATAAAACGCATGCCACCAAACATCTTGTGGATTATTCTCATGTTAGGCCGATTTCCACATTTGTACGTAGTTTAAGATTTATGGAACTCGAAAAAAATCCTTCATGCTTAGATATTATAATAATAACTTGATCCGAACTTGCTTACTAAGAAAAAAATCATATTACTATTCTATCTCCTGAGAAGTTCATGGATCCTGAGATTTTCTACAAAACAGGCTCCACCTCTAGATTATCTTAAGTGCAAGCTAATAATTCTTGGAGGCTCAAAGTCAAAGATCAGAGGCAGCACAACATTAGCAGGTGAGAGCTTGTCTCCAGAGTTCCTGGCACAGACAGAGAATGATGTGGGCTGTCAGTATTACCTGACACTGCTATCCAGAGCAAATTCAACCTTCTGTGAACACCCATCCTCACAAAGCCAGCTCACAGAAGTCAAGGTCAGCTCCTCGTGCTGGGAAGACAAGCCAGGATCACACATGTCCAATCAATGACACAACTCTGAGAGTCAGCCCTGTGTTTCCAAGAGCCTTGCATTGTGACAACCCCTCAGCTAAGTCTGCAGGTCCATCCATAGTGAGGCCAATCCCCTACACCCATGGGAAATCCCCAACCATCAGCACCCTACCCTTGGCCGATATTTGTTTCTCTCTGTATCTAGGGAGTAGTGACAGCTGCAGCCCAGTGGCATTTGGGGCTGGGACTCTCATCCAGAGCAGAACAACAAGCCTGTGCTACTGGGGGTGATGAGGTTGCCTGGCAGAAATGAAGTACGAACTGGAGCTGTCCTTTGTCAGCCATGGCCACAGCAGTGTTGGGACTGGGTTCCCAGCTAGGCCAGTTTTTTTCAGCCCTTGCATCCACTTAACTAGGAACGGGCTCAGGCCATTTACCAGTACAGAAAGGGGCAGCTCTTCACATGCTCTGGACGTGACAAGGACTGGCTCCATGGGAATTTGCCAAGAGGATTGTTAAGGGAGCCAGATGGCATGAAGGAAGCCAACAGAATACGGGAGCGCGTTGATGCAGAGCCACGTGCAGCCCGAGCACTTCTCCCCACCTCCTTCCTTGAGTCGGTGTGCCTTGACGCTAACTAACCACATGAAGGGCTACGGTTTTTAAGGGACTGGGTCTCCCTGCACCCTGTCAGTAATCAGCTCCAGCAGGCTCCCGCCCCAGCCTGGCACAGCTCACTTCCCACCTCACATCAGACCCACTCCATGCTGCAAGCTGATAATGCATTTACAGACGGCCAGGATTCTGCAGCCAAAAGGAAAAATTTCACCTAATTAAATAAAAACAAAGCAGAGAACCAAAGCCTTCAACTAGTGCCAGAAATAAGGGCAACTTGATCTTTTATAGAACTTTCAAGGCAAGAATGCCAACGACTTTTTTTCTAAAGGCATTAAAAAAAAAACTGTAAGCAAACTGCAAAGGAACCAGAAGAAAATGAGTAAAGGGAGTAAGTGACCAAGGCACTAATGGGAGCCGACTGACAGCGAGTGAAAAGGCTGAGGCCTGGGGACGGTTGCTCAGTGTCAGTGTGCTGGCCAGACGAGTGTGAGGACTGAGTATGGATCTCAGAACCTGAGAAAGCTCCAGGTGGACATGCGGTCTGCCTGCAATTCCCATCTCAGAAAGCAGAGACAGAAGAGTCTCCAGAGCAAGCTGGCCTGCAAGACTTGTCATAACGAGTTCTGTGTTTCAGTGAGGGATTTGACTTCAATATACAGTTGAGCAGCAGTGAAGGATAATTCCTAACATCAACCTTGGGCCTCTATTTGCATGTGTGCGCGCGCGCACACACACAGGCAAGGAGAGGCGGGAGAAGACAAAGAGCTACAGTCTCGCAGTTAAACAGTCAAGTAAAACTGTCACTCTTTAAACAACATAATGATCTATATAACTAAGGGACTGACATGGGTGTGAGGAAACTGGTTTTGGCCTACTACAGGTGGGAATAGGACTGACTGACTGGTCAAGCTTCCTGGGCCACAAGACAAGTGAACAGGATCCAACAGTATCCACCCAGTTTGTCTCCCTCCCCTTCCACACCTAGACACCTCTCCCTGGGGACACATTTGTGCAGACAGAAACACACAGAAGATGGTGTTCGCTTCCTTTTTCCTCACAATATTATTTGTGAAAATCAAAACTTGTCTCTTTACAACACTAAGGGTGATGAATAGTCAATCACAAACCAGTACTAACATGGAGCAGCCTCTAGGAAGAACCTGGGAACCTGAACACATCCATCTGGGGCAAGGTCTATAAGACGGTCAGAGAAAGAAAGCAATCTGCAAGACAATATGTTTAGCACAAGCCCAGTCTGGTAGTCTCTAACAAGGTGTTTTAACTCAAATGTAGCGAAACTGACACTTAGATCATCAGGTCTAGAACAATGACTGTGGAGAAGTCCTTGAGGGCCTTAGGATGTGTGCAGCTCCTCCACTGGCATCCAATTTTCAAAAGTGATGCCTTAACACGTCAGCATAGGGGATATATCTGAAGGACCAATAAGAGCATCCAAGATGATCAAGGGGAGGCTAAACAGCATGGTTCGTATCAAAGCTGGAAGCAGGGGTGTCAAGAAACAAAAGTTAAAAAAAAAAAAAGTCATACAATTTATCAAATTACAAAATATTTAAAAAAAACATTCTTAAAATCTGAGAAAGTCAGGAAGTTGGGAGAAGAGGTATTTGCCATAGCTACAGAATTCACAATCCCAATACTGACTTAACCTACAAAGGGAAAGCAGCAGGGAATCTTTGGGTGGTGGCTATGGAAGGCTCCTCCTTAGTCAGTTAAAAAGGGAGGGCTCATGAACTCTCCCTTGGCCTCAGGTGCCCTCACCCCTTGCCAGCCCCACCCCTAACAAGAGCCCCACCCTTTGGTGCCTGAGGTAAAACTTAGCCAGCAGAGGTGGGACTGTGAGATGGGAACACAGGAACTGTGAGTCTCATTAAAACTTATAAATTTAATCTGTCCTGTGTGAAGAATGCAGAATGTCTCTCCAAGCCTTCCTGGCACTCTCTGTAAGCCCACAATTATAGCCTGCTCTGGACTCCTGTTTCCAGGGTACTGGGTCTTCCAGGTGGCCTCAGGCCACATTCCTGCTGGAAGACAGAAGAGCTCATTCAAAGGCGCCTAAAGCAAGGATGCCAGAGACTGGAGCCCAAGGCTGCTGAGATGTGTGCTTGCCAAGATGGGTTGTCCTCGAAACCCAAGTGGGTGGAGGGTCATCCCACAATTGGCCTTCTGGAAATGAGAGCCTTCTAACATGGAGTGAAAAGAGGTATTCTTGCCCATTCAGCATCAGAAAAAAAGAAAATTATCTGTGGTGTTGGAAGTTGGGTCAGTGGTGGGGTGCAAGCGTGGTGTGGGGCTCCCTGGGATGTTAGGGTATTGGGTGCTCTATTTCTTGACCTGGGCTCTGGCCCCCAGCTGTGTCTACTTCTTGAAAATGTACAGATCTCTGCATTTGACAACTGTGCCCAACCAATGCAGGCCACATTTCTAAAACAATATTTACTTGAGAAAATAAAGAAATAAAGGAACACATTGTTTGACCAGTACAGCTGACTCTCAGACAAGGTCTCCATCACTCCCAGTTGACAGCCTCCTTCCTTACATCTACAACCTGAGCCACTAACAGTCTACAGTCCACATCACACCATGTCACATGCCACAGCACATGATGTGTGGATCCGGTGGGAACGGGCAGCCTGTAGAAAGGAATGGCATGTTCAGGATTTATTTTTAATCGATTCGCTCATTTTTCCTAACACTCAAAGCAGTCTGACTCTGAACACCAAAATGGCATCAGCCACACCCTGATAAACCCCAAGCATGCTGATGTCTCAAGCCTGGCCCAAGGCCCCAATTCCACTGAAGCAAGCTAAATCAAACTACAGAGGACATTCAGAAAGGTCGAGGGTAGACGTGTTCCATTTCATTCCAAATGAATCCAAGTCACAGGTGGAGATGCCACTCTTAGAGGTGAGTGCCATCTCCAGTTACAGCCGAGCTCAATCCTCAAGCTCTCTTGGGGTGATGCTTGGTTATTCTAAATCTTACAGGGGCTACATGGAACACACACACACACACACACACACACACACACACACACACACA
>JANHMN010000002.1:167478811-167520193 GCA_030674055.1 Rhabdomys pumilio
ACACACACACACACACACACACACACACACACACACACACACATACTCACACACACCAAAAAGAAAAAAAGAAAAAGCAAGGTTTATAGAGAACTACACAGAGAAAAGAGCAATCTGGAATGGTTTATAGTCCATGAACCCACAGACTGGGCAAACGACCCCTGATTCTGCCTGAGGCCCAGTCAGAAGTCCAATCGGGCTTTGCTCATTCTCTCTCATCACAATAACTCCTTCAAAAAGGCAGGGTCAAGCTGTCAATGCTGCCCAGAGGCTCAAGGAAAGAAACTTCAACTCCAGGAGGAGGATGAGCTCAGATGGGCAGCCAGGCTTCAGGATCAGTGGCACCTGTGTTAAAGGAAAAAAGAAATGAAGAAGGCTACCCAAGCAAGAGAGTCTTGTGACACCCCTATAGGTACCACTCACTTCCCCAGCCACTGCTGCTCCTGGATACAACAGAGACCATCATTGATTTGCCTTGATGATGTCACAACAGTCCATTAAAAGACAGAACAGGTACTTAACACGATTCATCATTATTCAGCAGAGAAGACCCTATCCTTACCCTGAGAGATGTGTTCTAGAAGTCCTAGAGAGGAGTTGTGACCACAGACAGTACCAAACCCTAACACAAACCCGGCAGTACCACAGCAGCATGTCCAGTAACCCAGATGTGCTGTGGCGAACGCCTTTAATTCAGTCTGTGGGAAGCAAAAGCTGGCAGATCTCTAAGAGATCAAAGCCAGGCTAGTCTTAACAGAAAGTTCCAGGCCAGCAATGGCCACATAATGAGGCCCTGTGTGAAACAAACACACAAAGCCCAGAAGGCTGGCTGCTATGGCATGAGCAGGCAGACAGGACACTCAGCATGGATCCTCTTGGAGATTAGACATGATAGTCTACATTGGATTTCAAACTGGGCACAACTCGGGAGGGGCACATGCAGAGAAGAACTTTCTATCACCTTCTGAATCGTCTAGAAAATTCTCAATTGTTGTGAACTCCTTCCCCAGGTATTGTCTCAACCAAGGAAGACAGCTGCTCACTCCACCAGAGCATAAAGCGGCTTTATCTCAGGCTATCATTTTCCCCTCAAACCAATCCATCTGTTCCCCCAAGTCATGTATCACTTCCCTAAAATCTCCTGTGCCTCCAGAGAAGGTTCTTTGCTCCCTACTATCTGTTAGAGAGTTGATATTTACAAAGGTGGGATTTGTTTCATCACGCTATGCAAAACAGCACGCCATTAGACTGAGGAATTGTTTGCTTCTGGAATTTTCTGTGTAACTTTCTCAGACTTCAGTTGACTGTAGGTAACAGAAAGTAAATTTGTGGATAAAGGTGACTGGGGTACATAGACACTCCCCCCCCCCCCCATCTCTCCCTCTCTGTCTCTACCCCTCCCCCTTTTCAGATCAGCTTCTGTGTTCCCACAAAACAAACAGCCTCTGTTCCAACTTCAGCCCAGAGCCACTCAGTCTCCATCCACCTCCCCCACCCCAGTAAAAATCCCGACCTAGGTAAACAAGGAAAGGCCACTCAAAGCTCAGCTTCCGCCAGCAGGGAGGAGGAAAGGTGTGGGTGGAAAAGGCACCTCAGACTACACTCCTCCAGTCCCAGAGTCCCAGGGGCACAGTCCAGCAGCAAGTATGAGGTCCACAAAGCACGCCAGGAGAGCCTTAAGGGAGAAGGTGCTAGCAACAGGCTTTTTAATTGCCTTCAATGTAGATGTGATGCCCCATGCTCACCCCACCTTGGCCACTCTCCTGCAATGCCCCTCTATACGAGACTACTCCAAACTGTGGGGCAAGCCTTCAGGCTACACCATCAGTCCCTCAGCTACTGAACAGAAGGAAAGGGGGAGTAGATTTTGTAAAACATCACCGGAAGAGACAGACATCCACATCTCCTTCTCCCATTAATGAGCTGCTGGGAGGTCAGGAGGCCTGCTTACTAGGAAGGAGTAGGGAATGATTTGCTTTCACCAAACTTCCACTCACTACTATAATCAGGCTCACTACTAGAAAGGCAAGATAAGAAAACTGGAAAACATTGAGAAAATAGTATTCTTCAGAATTTCCCCCACAAATAAATAAGAATAATATTTTTCTCTTTAATGAGATCTGGCATAATCATCTTTGGGTAAGATGATTTATACATAATTTATACATAATAGATTTTCTTTTTTTTTTTTTTTATTTTTTTTTCAAGACTAGCAAATAACTTCAGAACAGCAGTGGAAAAATTAGAATGTAAACATTGCCTGAATTCCCCATCCTCTGTGTGCAAACACCAGGGTTTCTTTTCTTCCTAATTTTTTTAAATCTAGTTTTTGTTTTGTTTTTAGTTTCAAGATCCCCAGACATTCACATCTGGAAATGAAGATATATCACCAAAGGTTGCTAACTCGAACAGCTCAGAATAGAGACTAAATGGAACCTAGGTTGACTAAAATCAGTAAGAAGAACCATGTTCAAGGGCAGCAGTAACAAAAAGGCATTATTAAACATTTCTAATTAAAAACAACTGTGGCTAATGCCCAAGTTCTTGTGCCACAGCTAGGGAGCCAGGCTGCAGCTGCCATACCATACCATAAGGATGCCAGTGAGATGCCATCACTCAAGGGTCTACAGGTAGCACACCAACAGGGACCAGCAAGATAGCTCAGCCTCTTGAGGCATCGTGGTTGACCCTCTAAGTCACTGGCTCTGTTTAAGAGTACATATTCATTGAATGAACTGACTCATTACCCCACCCCCCAAGGGATTTTCTAGAAACCTAGTGCCCAGGAGGCTGCAGGGAACCCAGGAGAAAGCACAAGAAAAACCTGACCCTAAGAGTCCCAAGCATTCATAAGCATCAGAAGGTCTAAGTGACGCAGAAAAGAGAACCAAGAGAAATATCAAAATTACTAAGGAGGGAGACATTTATTCCAGAGGGCCTAGCACTGAATGCTTCATGGAATAGTTTGCAACCTGCCTGGGTTTGTAGGTTGGGTAAAACAAAAATCTTATTCCAGAGGAAATACTGAAGTAAGTAGAGTCATGACAGCAAATGGGTGAATGGTCCTGATGAGGACTAGCAGCCTGGAAAGGTTTTGCAAGCCAGAGGATGGAGTTTAAACCTTACCTTATACACAATGAGAAATGTGCATCAGCTCTGGAGCAGGGATATGTCAAATGTGCAATCCCTTATGTAGATTAGCTCAGTTGTCCCACAGAGAGACAAACTCAGAAGCACACTGAAGAAATAGAATTGGGAAGCTACTAAAAAATGTCAGCCATCTATCTGAGAATCAAAGAGTTGGGCCTTATTTTAATCACCCCAACATAAATTCCCTGTCTAACAAGAAATGTTATGAAAGGCTAGTCAAACTTAAAATAAATGAATATATTTAGTCTCTCTGACTATTTATTGAAGGCAGAGACAAGCGTCATCAATCTTTGCCTTTGGGAGACAGCAGATGGCATTCTTGGCAGCGGACCCACTCAGTTGTGTTCTGCTCAGGCTAGTGCTGCCCTGTCTGCTTCGCTTCGGCATCTCTGAAGGGGCGAGCAATCCCAAGTGCCACCAGTGGTTCAAGGGGCCACCCCAGGCTTCAGATTTTAGCAGCTGTGAACCAAACACCTACACTAGAGTGGACAACGTCCTTTCCTCTCCTGTGCAGACAAGGTGCGAGGCCTGAGCACACTACTCGAATTGGTATAGCTAGCCTGGCAAGCCCGCAACCCTTCCCTCCGCCCCCAGGTCCACGTTTCCCCCACCCTACTCTTGCTCCTGCTTGTCTGGGGGATGTGAATTCAGACCTCAGTGGTTGGTTTTGTTTGTGCTGTTTTCCTAAACCTTCTTTTCAGACAGGCAAATAGCCAGCCAGGAGAATGCTCATCTTCAGTGAAGACATCTAAAAGCCCTGTCTGTGGCTTCCAACCAGTGTCCCCACACTATAGCCCAGATGCATCTGACTTAATGAGACAAAAAAGCCTGGTTCATCTCAGCAAGAAGGGGGATTTTTCAGAAAAATTAACTCCTCCAGAAACTCAAGGAAAAAGGGATGGGAGCTGGGGGAACCCATGGACATGTGAACAGTATAAAGTCCATTTTTGTGAATACAAGGAAGCCAGGCTAAGATCCCCAGTTGTGTGAAGGACCTTGACCACAGTATATGTGCTGGGGGGGGGGGGGTGTTAATATCTGGTGCTTCACTCACTGAAGAAAAAAGAAAACTAAGAATACATCCAATTCAAGCAAACAGAAACACAGTGTATATTATTTTCATAATCAAAATTTCAAGAGAAGGCTCTAATCTCCACTGGGGTAACATCACTATAAGCATGTGTTTTGGTGTTGTTGATGTTGTTGATGTTGTTGTTGTTGTTGTTGTTGTCCTAAATATGTCCTCAGAGAAAATACAAGTCCAAGCTGGAAAACTCATAAGGAAAACAGGGCAATTCTGCTCCCTCAGACAGCACAGCTTCCTGCAGAAGAGCAGCAAACAGGAACGCATTCACTGCTCTAAAAAACAAAGACCTAGCTTCTCTTAAATATGCTTATTAATATTCAGTCAGTTAAACATAGGTCTTTCCCAGTTGCCATCACCAGCCCATAAATATTTAGTAGGGGGAGATGCAGACACACATGTACAGAGAAAATACCCCTTTTCTCCCAAGCCTCAACTATCCATGGAATTGGACACAAGTCTGAAAAGCCACATTGGAAACAGGAACATTTAAGGCTCCACACGATCATCTCCTGGGAGAAAACGGCTCTCCCAACCCAGATTCCAAAGCCTTCTCTCTATTTTCCAACTCTAGAGAAGCCCCCAGCATCTTAGAAAAGCCCTGAGGTAAGGACAGTGGAGACTTTTCCAGGCCACTCCCATCCACAGCCTAGTGTGAATCGAATCCATGTTTTCCAGCCTCAAATGGATTTTCAAATAATATGGGACTCTTGGTTTACACTCCTTGCTTACCCACCCCATTCCTGGTTTGGGTAGCCAAGGGGTGTTGGAAATTGATGAGTATGGTGCCTTCCCCAAAGGTAAATGGCACTCCTGAAAAGGACCATTTACTGTATTTCTTCTGAGTGCCAGGCACCTTTACAAATGCCTCATATTCATAACCAGTCCAATCAAAGATACCACTGCTTCCACTTCACACATGAGGGAAAGACAGAAGGTTCAGTAAAGTACCTAAGGTCATTCGGAAGGAGCTGACTCTTCAGAGCTGGGGCTAACTAAACTGGTTCCATCCCCCATGGGATTCTCATATTGGCAACCCCAACCAGCATATGCTTTGTTTTAGTTTCTGTTTTCATTTTGAAACAGTCTTGCTATGTAGCCCTGTGTAGCCTGGAACTGGAAACCCTCTTGCCTCAGCCTCCAGAACACTGGGTTCAGGTAGACACTGCCATGCCCTGGCTCACAGCTTCCTCCCAGCACCCGGCAGAACCAGAAGGCTGCACTTCAGCCTGCAATGATTCTTCCACAGGATTCTCCAACCAAGGAAGTTTACGAGGACGTCACAGAACTTACTGGTCTACAGATGCTATAAAGTGACTTCCAGTTTTAAAAACTAGCAGGACTCTCTCCAAAGCCAGTGACGAGGGCCGATGCAGCTCATAAAATATTCCATTAAACCATTTCTGTTCGATTAGCCCCATGTGTTTCTTTCCCGGAGGCTGTTTGAGGGGAGACAATGTACAAACCTTCTCTCAAGCCAAAGGTCCCTTTATACCCCGGAAAGCCTCAGGACGCAAGCCTTCTAGTCTTCCCTTTCTTGCCCTCATCAGCTCTCAACTCTGCACAGAGGAAACATGATTAACCAGCCTTCCTACCAGAGGGCCATCTCAGATGGGCCCCAGGGAGCTACTTCTCATTTACTTAAGTGATTGAAATCTCCTCTCTCTCAGTTACTCAACCCTGCAACACCAGCCAGCAGATATAATTGCAAAGCAGGTAAGTTTCTCTCACTGCTCACTGCTCTACAGATTCAGTGCCAGCGAACGTTGCAAATTACAGGGTATAAATTTAGCAGGGTGGGTCTTGACACACATTCCTGCAAATTACATGTTCCCGCACTAGTAGAAAGTGCATTAATTACTTTGGGTGTATGCACAACTTCCATTTACTCAGGGGCTTTCTGGAGAGCATCAAGAAACTTGGAGTAATCTACAAAGATTAAAGCATAAATAAATAATGCCTGCTGAGTGGGTGGGTCTTCCCAGAGCTCTTGGAATTAGAATTGTTAACTTTCTCCCTGTGGATTGGAAGAGTCAGAAAAGCCCATTGTGTGTGGTTGAAGATAGAATGACCTAAATCAAGCCCTATTGTGGGATGGGCACAGCATTCAACTAGGGGTGGCAGAAACATCAGAAACTTCTTTCCTGCAAGGCTGAAAGATTTGCTTCCTATACAAGAATGGGGTGTTGCCAGCTGTGGCAAAGCAGATACAGCCAGAAGTGAGAACAGGAGGCATGGGATCAGGGCAGATTTAACCCAACAACCTAGCACTGTCCACATGCTGGGTGCTAGGCTAAGTAAACAGGAGTCTTCGCCAATATCTTTACATGATTCCACCTTATGAAGGAGGAAGCAAACAGTGCCAAGGTCACCCAGGAGGAAACAAAAGCTAAATGACTCACCCAAGATCATAGAACCAGAGAACCATGAAAGCCAGGTTCTGTGTGGCAAGCAGCTTCAGTATCCAGAGGGGCAGCTTGGCCCCAGATGCCCCCAGGAGTAGGAGGGGCAGAAAATACCAGGGCAAATGCATCCAGCAATTCACCATGTCTGTTCTGGGCACACAGCTGAGGACTGTCATCAAGGATGCCCATTTAACATGCAGCACAACTTTGGAGGCATCTTATACCCCTGGTATAAGATGGGAAAACCACAGTGAGAAAAGTCAGGTTCCTCCCATTGGAAAGTGGTAGGTCCAACGTATTATCCCATTTGCACATACCTCCAAAACTCTCAGCTCTTCTTCCTAATCTGTGAGTTCCCACTATGTGGTTTAGGGGGAAATAAAAGGATTAAACAAAACCAATTGCTGGGGTCAGATGTGAATTACCATGGGGATGAATTACCAGGTCCCTGCCTACTATTTATAGCAGGATGGGGAGAGAGAAGGCCATTACCTTGTCCCATCTAGAGTGGACACAGGGGTTGTTTAAATTGCATTTCCATTTCACTTTCTACTTTGTTGGAATTATCTCTATCAATAGCTGTAAAGTAATAGGACCATAACCAGGGGTCCTACCCTCTATAGCCAAAGGGAAGCTATAGGATGATCCATCTCAGGAGCATGACCCCACAAAATAGGGACAATGACACTAAAGATAAGCCATTTTCTCCAAGAAGCAGTATGTGGCAATATTCTATGAAATATGACCAACACATCCATATGTTCACGCTCTCTTGCCTCCTCCTTCCTCACCCATCTCCCTGTCTCCTCTTTTCCATCCCTCCTATCTCTCCCCTTCTTACTCTCTCCTCTTCCTCCCTCTCTCCCCTCCCATCTTCCCTCTTCTCTCTTCCTTCCCCTCATCTCTCTCCCCCGTCCCTTCTGTTTTCCCTCTTCTGTCTCTCTTCTCTCTCCCTCTCCATCCTACCCCCCCACCTTTTGGAAGATCAACATCCCTGTGGATGAAGAAGTCTGGATGTCAGTAGGAAGCACAGGAGACATGGAAGGAGCAGGAGCTATCATCACAGCCTTCATGTGCTTCATATTTCAACAGAAACAGGGCATCAGAAGGGAAGCTGCCCAGTCCCAGAACAGGCAGGACTCACACCTAGGAGGCGCCACACACACCAGTCCAGTCCACTCAGACGGGGCATGGCTATTCAGAATGATCAGTCACCAGCAGGTGAGCCTCTCAGCACATCGGACATTGATAGGGTATTTCCTCTTTGTAATCATAATTTGATGGATTAATTACACTTGGAATTCTTGAGCACTCAGGGTTATGACCTCAATCCTGACTTCAGGAAATTGCACATTCTTTGTGTTAATTGGAATTAGGTATGGTTTCACCTAACAAAAATGTGATGGTAACCCAACATGGTTGCTCTGCAGCAGAAAACTAATAAATGGAGTTGGCACTGTTATAAGGCAAGTCATTCTTAATAATTTGTAGTGTGCCTTCAAATGGTGACACAAGTGCCCCCTTACTATTTAGGTGGTCCCGAGTTCTTTTCTTTTTTTCTTTTCTTTTTTTTTTTTCTTTTTTTTTTTTTTTTGGTTTTTCGAGACAGGGTTTCTCTGTGTAGCCCTGGCTGTCGTGGAACTCACTCTGTAGACCAGGCTGGCCTCGAACTCAGAAATTCGCCTGCCTCTGCCTCCCAAGTACTGGGATCAAAGGCGTGCACCACCACCGCCCGGCTGGTCCGGAATTGTTATCTACCAGAAAGTTGGAAACAGTATGTTAGGTGAGGTCTTTTAGGCCCTGGCCAGGCCTTAGCAAGCCAGGACGAAAACCAATTTGAAGCAGTTTGTCTGTGTTTCTTCTTTATGTGTGTGTGTGTGTGTGTGTGTGTGTGTGTGTGTGTGTGTGTGTACCACGCATGCGCGCTCACAAGTCTGTGTACATGGTACAGGTGCTTGTGCATGTGGAAGTTAAAGGACAATCAATCTCTAGGGTTGTGCCTCGAAAAAAGTGTAATCTCACTTGTTAGGCTACCTGGTTGGTGAGTCCTAGGATCTGTCTGTCTGTACATTCCAGCACTAGGAGTCACCGTGCCTGGCTTTTTTACATAGAATCTAGAAATAAAACTCTAGTTCCTATGCTTCCAAGGCAAGCACTTTAACAACAGAGCCATCTCCCTGGGGCCTGTTCATCTGGATTCTGACCTTTCAATACACTGTCTATGCTGCCTAAAGCAGGGAAGACACCAACGGGCTCCTCCCCAGTGCGAGCCACAAGAGAGGCTGAGAAAGATCCAATGAGACCCTAGAGAGACAGAAAAAACACCCAGTGGAGATCATGTGGACCATGGGGACTTCTAAAAGATTTCCTGTGCTCCTCTGCTGATGGGAGAGCAACAGCCACAGAATCATGGAGTACTGACTCCCCATCAGAAGGGACCACACAGATGCACGGAAGAGATGGCAGACATAGTGCTCTCCAGGACTCTGTGCTGAGTGTGTGTCTGTTGAGAGCCACTTGGTCCTTTGGGGCAGAAATGGATGTATGCAGCTTCTGCGATCCCTTTGAATCTGAAGAAATGTCTGAACTGTCCACCAGCTAGAGCTACAAATGTGCTACCACGATACCACTCACAAAAACTAAAACTCAGAAATGAAAACCCAGTTTTGGAGAGTGAGTAAATAAATTCTAGAACGTCGGCTGGACTGAATTCAATATGGCCATTAAAGTAGATTTCGGTGAGTTGGCAAAGTGCCCCCCAGAAAGAAGGGGAGGTCCACTCAGGAGACTCACTGAACTATGTAGCACAAAAAAACTGAACTAGTATTAGAACATAGCTCCTGGTTAGAAGACAACTGGAAAACCAATTATCTTCACAATGGAGACTGTAGAAAAAAACCTGAGAATTACATTGGCCAAGAAGACTGGGGAAAAATCCCACCCACGCCGTGTGTGTGTGTGTGTGTGTGTGTGTGTGTGTGTGTGTGTGTGTGCGTGTGTGTACATGTACATGTATGTGCATGTCTTAAAAATAACTGGGGATGCAATTTAGAGCTGTGTGCCAACTACAGAAGGACCCTACTACTGAGCCCCATCCCCAGTTAGAAATGTTTTCATAAATAAAAAAGTGCTTGCTCTAGTAAACTGGAAAATGGACATTAAAACTACACACACATTCATACATCTATCAAACATGACAAAAAGGGCAGCTTGCCACACTTTCACTGAGTGGTGCAATTACTAGTGATTTTTATTTTCTTTTCATCTAAATCTATTTTCTAAACAAACAACGGGGGTGTAAATAAATGTTATTCTTTTAGAATTTTAATGGAGGTGACAGTTATCACAGAACCAGCATACAGTAACTCAACACAGGCAGAGAATTTAGAAAAAAATCATTTCCCCCATTACTAAATTAACAAAGCATTTGCTGAAAGAACTGCCCAGTTATACCTGTGTGCAGCCCACTGCTGAGAGAACTCTTCCACAGGATCCTTCTGAATGTCATCCTCACTTGAGAGTTAGCCATACCACAGAGAGTTACATGTGGAGAATCCAGATTTCTACCCACTGGTGTTCAAGTCTGGGGAATATCAACCCCTCCCGTCTTGCTCCAATCTCCCTTCAACTCTAATCTGTTTTCTCAGCCTGTTTCCAAATGGGGAGGGACCAACTAGAACACTCAGTCCTCAAGTACTGGGCAAACTAGTTCCAGCACTTCAAAAGCCAACTCTCCCTTGGGCTTGACAAACCCAGTGCTAACAGCTGCAGGAGAGCATAGTCACTTACACTGTGCCTGCTTCACATACAGCTCTGAGCCATCCCTTGTGCCAGCCCCTGCCCTCTTTCACCCATCACAACAGATGACATCCTACAAGGTTCACTAAGTCACTTCCACAACAAAGTGTCCCATCCCGCCCCTGAACCCAACCACCCTTCCGTCGACCTGCATTCCCAGTGCCCCTTAGGGTGTGTACTCGGTTCCAAGCTGGACCCAGGCAATTCACCTCACATCTCTATTCCATAAAGACTATAAGGAGACTATGAACAGCACCAACCTGCTATCATCCTCTTGGGCAATACCAAGCCCAGGTTTTACACACAGTTGGTGCCAATCAATATTTTCTGACTGAATTAAGTCAATGAGCTCCCTCAGTGCAGGGTCCAGGCTGGCTTCATTTTCATCAGAAATGAAAGCTCCACTGAGCGTAGCGTGTAGCCGTGGTTCCCATCAAACGTGTACAGAATGAAGGACGGTAGTGGCCTCACATAAGCAAATGCATCAGCCTGAACAGCTCTCCCCACACTGCACCAATGATCAAATTTCAAAGTGGAGGTGACCAGGCCAAAGGATAATTCATCCCCCTAAAGACACTAAGTGTCAGTTAAATTGCTGTATTTAATAGGGCCTGACTGGGATGAGCCATTCTGAACAAAAGCAATAACTGCTCCAGTAATGAGTCTCCTTTAAATTTCTATGACTACTACTACATAGCATCCAAAGACTCCTACAGCCACCAGACCAAAGCCCATTAGCTATCAGCTCACTTACAAACCGAAGAGCCCCTTCAGACCCATCTCTGGCCTCTCTGGAACCCAAAGGTCCTAGCCAAGGCTGATGGCCCTCAGGGGCTCATTCTGGGATTTGCTGCTTGGCTTGTTGTTGTTTCACTGGAGCCTAAGCACTAGGCTCTGAGTCATCACACACAGGTACAGGGACAATTCTGATAAGAAGGGAATTCTCCACATCTAAAAGGAGACAGGGCAAAAGGCCTTACAGAGTCAATATGGTACTGAGCTACATGTTCTGTGTTCAGGGGAATTTCATGTCCCAGGATGGTTCCCAAGCATCAGAAATGGAGAGAGGAAACCTTTATCTGCTATGAGAGATTATATTCACTGACATTGAGAATAAAAGGTGAGCACATATAAAAAGTATATAACAGCAGTTTGAACAGGCAGAACAGATGGAAAACATCTCTTTGGCCTCAGTTATTCCAGGAAAGGGGACATGGAAGGTGAAGGACGAAAGCTTGGAAATAACACACTAACATAGGCAAACACTGATCCGGGGTCCCCATAACCAAGAGGAGTCAACTTCCTTCAAAAAAAGACCTTCAAACCCCAAATAGATGCCCAGGTAGCCCTCAGCATAGTCCACAATATTGCCGCAACCCTATGGCTAGTGGCATAAGCCTTAGATTTCTGATCCAGAAAATGGGAGTTTCTACCACTTAGTCATAAACATAGCTGTTATTTTCTTGAGCCAATGATATTGATAAATTGCTCTATCTGTACTCACTACCTTGTTTTCAGCTGTCCATCTGTTTATAGGGCAAACACATGACTGTTGTCATTTGACAGATGATGAAGCACATACAGGTGCTCCCACAGGTAAATAGGGAGCACGTGGAGAAACAAGGACTTCACTCAGAGGTCAGCAGTGGGTTAGGGGTTGTGCTGACATACTGGGAGTTCAAAGAAGATGGCACACTTTGGTTGAGACTGCCTCTTTTAATCCAATCCATATTGTTTTAGTCATTAAACATTTATGTTTGCTGCCTTTATTCCTTCTGTGCACTCCTGTCCCAAGCCCTTCCAATTAGTCAGATAGGGAAGACATTTATCCTTCATCAGAGGACAAGATCAATGCCCAACAGAAACCCTGCAGACTGACTGTCAGCAAAATCAGGCAATGTGGGCTTTTCCTTTTAGTTCTGAAGGTAACCTTGCTGCAGGCCAAACCTGCAGACGCCTAGTCCTTCCCTCTCCACCCCATTTACAAACCTCAGCCCAAACCCCTAACTAAGCAAAGGTATTGGCCTCTCTGAGTTCGGTCCATTATTAATGCTACACTCAACGGAGTCAAGAACAAAGACACTGAGTCTGTTGTGGGTGGCTCTTAGCACAAGAAATGCCCCTGCTAGTTTCTATTGCTCTGCTCATTTTATCTTACACTTCCACATCACAGTCCATCACTGAGGGAAGTCAGGGCAGGAACTCAAGCAAGAACCTGGAGGCGGGAACTAAAGCAAGGTCAAAGAGGAACACTGCTTACTGGCTTGCTCCCCCTGGCTTGCTCAGTTTGCTTTCTTATACCCCTTAGAACCGTCTACCCACAGAGGGATCCTTCCACATAATCATTAAGCAAGGATATGTCCCATAAATTTGCTTACAGGCCAGTCTTATGGCTGTATCTTCTCAATTAAGGTTCTCTTCTCTGCTAACCCTAGCTTGTGTCAAGTTGATTTTGGGGGAAAAAAGACACTCGGAGAAACAAACAAATCAGCCTTGCCATTTGGCCATGCGATGGCCTCTCAGACCCTAGAGGCCGGAGCAGATCTGAACCAGCTCCTAACTTCTAGAGGCCTAGAAGTTCCTAGTCATTCTTCCCTAGTCACACCACACAAACACCAGAACCATTTATGGACCTGACTTTCTCTGCCCCTCAGAAGAAGCCCCCATCCCACTCCCCAATCCTGTAGTACAGCTAAAATGTTCTTTTCTTTGTATGTCTACCCACAATTAACAGATACCAAATAGAGCTTCAGGCACATACCGGGGTGTCCTCTCCCTCATTCCCGACATGTATACTTCCTAGTTTTCTATCAGCCGGTATACCAAATTTTACTTTCAGTGGAAGAGCGAGCTAGGCACCTGTCATCTAAATAGCAGCCATTTAGGAATGTTGAATGTCATTACTAAAAAATGCTGAGAAAATAGTATCTTTGGCTAAAAAATAAACAAATGAATATCCTCTGTAAGTAAGGCGACATGCTGTGCTAAACGGAGAACAGTGCTCCATGCCAAGGGAAGTCGGTCCTCACATGCCTGGAACTTCCTTACCCACCCAGGGCCCCTGGAGAAGGGGTTTGCAAGGAGGCCAGTCAGTACCAGCTAGTGAGTACCAGCACTTTTGCTCTTCCTGTGTGTTTGTGTAGGACCGTGTGTACATTCATGTCAGGGAGGGTGCCAGTGAAAAACCTTAGGTCATCACTTAGGTGCCACCATCATTTATACAAATGTCTTGGCAGTCTTGAATTTTCCAAGAACCCAACGACCTCCTTGCAACCTGCCTGTCATCCCTTCCCCAGTACTGAGATCATAAAGGTTCCCTACCACTCTAGCTTTTTATGTGGAACCTGAAATATCGAACTCAGGTTCTTACTGACAAGCCATCTCTCCAGCCCTTATTGCCAGAGCCTTTACTAATCCCAAAACTGTCCCAAATGTAAGAGCCCCCACACTCCCGGGAGCACAGAGAAATGAGACACGGAAAGCATCATCTGCAGTCTCAACCACTAATCAACTGAGTAGGCTTGCCATCCTGACACTCTGAGACTCAAGTTTTCATCAGCAAAAAGGAGAAAAATTTTATAAAAATATGGATTATGGATTCAATATGATGGGTCACATTCAGCAACATTTAAAGACATGGAAGGGAACAGATTAGAATAAATCTAAATATGTTAGGAACAGAAAGAGTATCTTTGAATTCAGTTTTTATATAATATTTTAATCTGCAATTTAAATGTGACTTTTAAACAGATTTATTGAGATAAAATTCATACACTATTCAGCTCTACAATGGAAGGCAGGCAACTTGTACACCCATCACTACATCCTACTTCATAGCGTTCCAAAGCCCAGAAGGAAGCTTTACACCAGGCCAGCCACTCTCCACTTCCTTCCACACCCTCAAGTCCTCTAGTCAACCCCCTCTTGCTTCTGTCTCAATGGGTTTTCCTCTTCTAGATATCCCCACAATGGTATCACTGAAATTCGTGATCTTTTGTAGGACTCACTACACCATTGTGTGTGTGTGTGTGTGTGTGTGTGTGTGTGTGTGTGTGTTAATTCTGTTGGTGAATTTCTGCTTTCTGAACAGAATAAAGACCCTGAACTCATGTCTGGCTCTTGGTACAGGCTCATGGCACACACCTTTAATACCAGACCATGGGAGGTAGAGGCAAGCACACCTCTACATATTCAAGATACCTGGTCTACATATTGAGCTCCAGGTCAGCAAAGTTACATAATAAGACCCTGTCTCAAAAGTAAACAAGCAGGCAGCAACAACAGAAGACCATGACCTTAAGGCCCTATTCATGTTCACACAGCCCTAGGGATTACAGTAGCTAACAGCTTCTCCAGATATCTAAGAATGGGGAATTTCATAGAACTTTGGCCTCTGGCATCTTCACTGTCCAAATGGACTGAGACAAGAGCAGTTCCATGTCAGGAAGAGCTGTGGAACTCTCAAGGTACTAGGGTAACAGCAATGACCCTGCTCCCACCCCAGGATGCAAATTTCTACACCATAAGGCTCAGACAAAGGGTATTCACAAACAGACATATGGTCAGAGGTCTTCCTGATGTGAGCACATATGCACAACACACACACACACACACACACACACACACACACACCCCTATTCAATTTATAACATCTCCCTGCGGAATGCGATTCCAACAATCGCTGCTATCAAAGAGCTGATGGAAGGGGAGAGGCTGTCTCAGAAGCAGCTCTCACCACCAGCCAACCAGCATCAATAATTCAGTTATTAACAGTCATGAAACTAAAGAAGCTTGGGAAGGATGCTCTGAAGGGGTCTGTAACACTGGGGAGAGACATCTCTATGGCTGCTCTCTTCTTCAATGCAGAGTGACCCCCTTACCTCTTATCTGGAAGAACCTCTCCCCCATGGAGGTGGGGAAAAGGGAACATAACAAATTTGTAGAACCTGAAGAATAAATACAATTCCTATATATATGCCTTAAATTTACAGCCCTCACAAAGCCTGCAAAATATGATAAACCATTATAGGTTTTTCCTGTCGTCTCTGCCTTGGCCACAATTAATTTCACCATGTTCGACTGTAATATGGAATGGAAAATATGAAGGCGGGAGATTTAGAGGCCTCATTGCTTTGCAGTGAATAAGCTTCTGCACTATGAGGCCCTGGAGGTAAAAGAAGCAATAACGATAGGCCTCATTTTGAGGAGCCATTTGTGTGCGTTTTCTGTTTTGCATCGTTAAGCAAGACAAAAGTGCCCGAAGGAAACCATGACAGCACTGGGCTATAGTCACTTGAAATCCAAATGCTGGGTATATTCCATAATAGAGATGCATGACAGCTCTCATACATACCCTAGAAGAGTGTGCAACCCCAGCTAAGAGCAGTGTATCACCAGAGGACAACAGAAATCACTCTCACTTGATGAACACAGTGACCTCAGAGGCTTAAAAGGACAGCAAACTTTAGTTCAAAAGTTCCATGAAGACGTTCCCAAGTGCTCTCCTTCAAGGAGTAGGAGAAACTCTCACTTACTAAGGATATACTGTAATGGGAACACTCTGTTGGTGTTTTGCTACGCTACTGGAGTAAGTAGGATGTAGTTCCCCAAGAAGATATATTCCCAGCCTAAGCTCCAATACCATTAACTGTGACCTTATTTAGAAAGAGGATCTTTATAGCTAAAGCCAATGTAAAAGGAGGTCATAGTGGAGTGGAGTAGTTCCTAATCTAATAACTATTATCCTCATAGAGAGAAGGAAATCTGGACGAACGAAGACACACACACTCACAGAGACAGAGAGAGAGAGAGAGAGAGAGAGAGAGAGAGACACAGAGAGACACAGAGAGACACAGAGAGACAAAGACAGAAAGAATGTCCTAGAAAAATGAAAGTGGGTGGTCAACACATAAACCAGGAGGGAGCCTAGGAGAAAAGAGAAAGCCAAGAGAAGGCCTGGAGTCTCTCTGGAGAGTCAACCCAGCCAACACCTTGATTTTGAACTTCTACTTTCCACAAATGTATTTAAGCCACCCAGGTGTAAGTATTTGTTATCACAACCTTAGAAAACTAAAGCTGATTAAAACTTGTGATAAGCCAAAGAAAGTGGCATTTACATACCTGTATCCCCGACCCCCCATAAATGGAAACACTGACACTTAAGAATAAGAAGAAGCCAATTCAAAATTCACATCAAGAGCCGGGTGTAGTGAGCACTACTTTAACATCAGCAACTGGGAGGCAGAGCAAGCAGATGTATGAGTTTGAAGTCAGCCTGGTTTACAAAGCAAGCTCTAGGACAGCCCTGGCTACATAATGAGACCCTGTTTTGCTTGTTTGTTTAAAAAATAAAATAGAGAAGTAGATAAATAAAAACAACCTACCATATAGGAGAAAGAAATGGACTAGAATTTGGGCCTGGGTTTTCTAATTCTCAATAAGGCTGATACAAACAAGGCAGAAGTCTCCCTGTGAGAAGGTTTAAAGACTATCCCTTTAAAAATGCAGAGGCTATGCTAGTAAAATACACAAATTTGTTATAGCTAGTACTTGGTCACCCAGGTGGCAACGGAGGCAGAAGCCCTCACTTGGTCAACATCTCATTTGCTAGGTGCTAAGAAAGCGCAGGGCCGTCGGTCTAATGTGAGGGGGACAAGGACCACTTGATGAGGAGGCACTCGAGCTTCAATCTTCTCACACAGCTCTTGGTCCAACACTGAGCAGTCACTTAGAAGGTCCTCATAGCAGGGCACTCTGAGTTAACCGTGACAGGAGGCAATTCTCACCGACTGACCTTTGGACCTCCTCCTTTCCCAGGTTAGGAAAGGACCTAGTTCTGATCAATGGAGTGAGGGGAACGTGATATGCAATACTCCCAAAACGAAGGCTGAAGGAGACAGACAGCACAGAACAGCTCTTGCAAATGATTTCCCTGCTGTGACACTGCTCCAGTCAGTGGATCCTCAATCAACTGGATCAAAGCAACTACGGGGAACAGAAGCAACGCCCACCCCATCCCTTCCCGCTGTACACCAGCCATCCAATCTCCAGGGTCATTGAGTGAGACCTATCAACTTTGGTAGAAGTATGTTGCTGCAGCTATGGTCTATACAATCCTGACTAAAACACAGTCCAACAGACATCCTTCTATGAACCTCTGACCATAAATAATAGAGCAATTCTAAGATAAAACTGTATCATTCTCTGAGCCTGAACATCAAGAATAGTCTCATAAAAAGACGTTTACAACACTATATAATGATGTCTTTACATCCATACAAAAAGGAAGAAAGGGAGAGTTGGTTCTAATAACTTTCTTAAAGCATCGCATGAAGAATTATGTTCCTTTCTAAAGATATTTGGCATCTTCCAAATTCACCCAGAATGGACTGGAAAGGAGCAGAGACTGTCCTGCCTGCGTTTTTCTTCACATGCATAGAACTGGACCAGAGTTTTCCACATGAGCACTGCACTCTCCATAGACTCGGAGATACACATCAAACACCAGCCATCGACACAAGAGATGTGGATGCTGTTTGCTGCTACTTTCCTCAGCCATGCAATAGTCCAGAATCTGTTCTCTCCTCACACCACAAAGTGAACTCTACAAAAGTATCTTCTACCTTTGTTTCTCTTAGGGACCCAAAGGCAAGAATTATAAGGCCCAGAGGCAGAGTTTTAGCTATTAGCATGCCCATCTCCAGAAAGTCCTAGGACTGAGCAGGGATACCTTAAGGAATCTGCAGAAATATATTCTCCTAGAGTTTACTACATGTGAAAAGCTCAGAAACAAAACAAAACAGCATCAGAGCAAGATGGTCCAGGAAGAACCAAGTCAAGGACATGGTCTCAAGGTGTCCTGTGCAGTGATGCTTTGAGAGGCGACAGAGGGGGAGACCCAGAGATGCCCCCATTCCATCCAATCCCAACCTAAGCAAAGCAGCCTATGCAGTTGTACACATTTAGCACTATGTGACGATGGCCTTGGAGAGAAGGTCCCTTGGTGATGGAAGTGCCTTGCCTGAATACAACCCGGCTCTCCAGTTTACTAAGCAAATTGGACAAGTTTCTTCACCTCTCAGAGACCCAGACCCCCATATCTATAAAGCAGGATGCTAATACCACTTTCAGACCTAGCCTAAGGATTAACCAAAATGACTGTGTAAAAATGTTTCGTGTACTCTAGACCAACAAACAAATGTTCTTTCTCTTCTCAGTAAGAAAAAGAAAAAAAATCACTGGCAAAGTAAGCCAGCTGCACGTGGGGCTGGAGATGTTTATCTTGTAATTAGTGTGAGGTTGCTTTATAAAATTCTTGGTGGGAGCCCAAAATCTCTAGATAAACCGGCATGGCATACTGTTTTCCCTAAAAATGGAACGATCCAATTTAACAAGTATTTAATGATCTCTCATTGAATGGGGGCGGGGGAGGGGGGACCCTCTCTCAGATGAGAATTAGCACACGGTTCCTCTTATTCCCTTAGGCAACAATATAAATAGAAAGATCACCAAAAAACCTGTCAAAGACCGTCTTATGAAGTCCAGCCACCAACCATCTGGAGACGTCCACAGTCACTGCACACAGGAACTCTCCCTCTCCACCCTTCAAAGTCAGCCTGACACCTTCCAAGCCATCAGCCACTGACTTTCTTGGCAAGCACCCCGTTTAAACATCCCACCTGTGGCTTCTAGAACAACAGTTGGCTGGGCAGTGATCTGTGGTGGCCCCGCCTCATTCCAGTGGCCTTCCTCTTATCCTTTCAAGAGTTCTCTCTCTGTCTCCCAGGTTTAGGGACACAACTGCCTCCTACCTTCCAGGTTTGCCATAACAAATCACTACAAGCTGAGGTGACCAGGATAAAATGGGTCATTGGGATACACCAACCTCACAGAGGTCACAAAGGGAAGAAGGACACTGTGAGTCTGTGAGGACAGAGAGCGAGCTGCTCAGAGTACAAACCAAGATGGGGCAAAGGTTGCCAGAAAACCAAAGCTGGGAAATAAGTAAAACAGATTCTCCCACGTGTCCTATTGAAGAAATCAACCTTGACCTCAGACTCCCAGCCTCTGGGAACCAAAGGGGAACTATCTGCTGTTGCCTAAACCCCTATGTGTGCTACTTTGTGACAGTCCCTTTCCATCCAGTACTATACCTTGCTGTGGGCCAACTTGACCTTGACCATGGGACTAAACCCCGGCAGGCTAGAGCAAAACCTATAGTAGAGAGACCGAAAGTGCCAGCTCTAAGGTCATGAAACCAAGCAACAAAGATCTCTTTAAGCTTTTAATGGACAATCCAGGTATGCGAACTACACAACAAAAGTATCAAAAGACTCACCCACAAGTTACACTGACAGACTGGGTGGGGCAAAGTGTGATGTAGTAACTCTGGGCAAGGAAAAAAGGGAAATGCAAAGTGTCAAGTCACAGCAGCAGGGGATCAGTCCCAGACAGACCTTCCTATCATATTGTCTTGTACTAAGTCATCTCTGGGTTTTACTTCCCAAGGTTAACTGGGGCCCGACACAGTCTGAAAATATTACATGGAAAATTCCAGAACTAAACAATTCTTAAGTTTTAAACGGTGTGCTAGGTCTGAGTAACATGATGACCTTAGGCCATCCCACTCTGCCCTGCCTAGGTCATAAATCATCCCTTTGTCCCGCAGTTCCACTCTGTATGCACTACCCGTATATAAGAATCTGGTACTATAATTGGCTATTTCAGGAACTCAGGGGTCCTGCAACATGCTTCCTCAGATAACAGGAGTTACTCTGCATTAATCTTCCATCACCAATAAGAAAGCTAAAACCCAGGTAACAGCTTCCCTCCCCTGGTGGCTCAGCAGTCACCAGAGTCTCAACAGTAGCTCCAGACTTAGGTTCGCAAACTGTTGAGGCTGCCAGGAATTCCCAAGACCACTTCAAAAGCAGCAATCAAACCTGTCCATTTGCCTAAATGTCAGGCAACTTTGTTCTTGGCCAAAACAAAAACAGGCTTGTGTGGTAACAACGGCTTCCTTCCACTGGAAACTCACAGCTATAAATATCCTCCCGTGCTGTTTGCACAATATGAATTATTATTTAATAACTGCGATTTAGTAACAGGCTCTTTCAAAACATCTGCTTCCTGGGAAGAATACCATAAAAGAAGTTCTTAGCAGGGTTGTACAGGGAGAGTAAGTAGACCAGTATTTACCAACACATTTGGAAAACTAGCAAACACCTTCACGGAGCCCCACGTCAGATCTCAAGTTTATCATTAATAAAGTGACATTTTTCATAGCGTCGTTCTCTTAGACTGTTTAACAAAGCTCACATTCATTCATTAACCTTCATAGTGGGGGAGCTAAAGGAGGCAGAATTTCCATTTTATATATAAAGAGAGACAGAAATCTCATTTCCAAAACAAATAATTCAAACTCACTTAGTGCCTAATAAGCCAGAGGACCAGCTCCTTGAGAGCACGTCATCCTCCCAAAGTCAACACAAGAAAGGGGTAAAGATGATCAGTAATTCATCTCCATAGCCAGATTTTCATGGATCATTTATTTCTGTATAAAAAGCCTCAATTTCCCTGGCAATGAAATGGGGCTCTATCTGCCACCTGGTGATGAAGACACAGCTATAAATGACTTTGAATTGCCTGGATAATCAGCATTATGCAAATCAGTAGTGTCATTAGAGAGCTGCTAAACACAGCTATAAATCTTATAAAAATACTTCAATGGAAATTAAGGTTCAATTAGGAGGCTCCACTTTCAAAAAATTTTCCATCATCCTGTTATTTTAAAGAAGAGGCAGCTAAGGGCTGCTTCTAGCAGAGGGTAATGGGGCCCCTGCCTACCATTCTGAGTGAAACTGCACATTGACAGAGATGGTCAATAAGACGGGAAGATGGTACACCTGACGAGGAAGCTGCCAGTCAGGTAGAAACCAGGGTTCCAGGACAGGGTGCGATGGGACAACCACTGGCTCATCAAACCTGTCCCTAGAGAGGATGTCACCACCTTGGTGTGGAGCTACAAAAGTCCCAGGGTTTTTACAAGTTCTCTGTTGAGCAAAGTGCACGGACACCACTTGACTTGATATTAACTCTGTCTATCCCAATGTCTTAGGAAGTTTCGAAAAAATACCAACCCAACCCATGGACCAGAAGTCCTGATGCCTGCCTTCAAACTCATTAGATATCTTCTAACCTCAGCAGCCCAACTCTAAGAATTACTTACCAGTTCCATCACACTCTCTGCCTAAGGGATCCCAATACCCTCACTCGCAAGCATCTCAGAGCTAAAAAGAAACCAACCACAACTTCAAGTCTCAAACTCAGGAAGGTCACAAGTTGCCTGAGTCCCAACTAGACAAGACATTAAAGGAACAAATTAAGACCTGCATCCACTCAGTGTTGCCTAGCAAGGATCTCCAAAATATCCTTCCACCTGGGCTAGCCTGTGGTAAGTTCTAACACAGCACTGTCCCAACTGGGACCAGGCCACTCATCTTGGGTCACTCAAATACAGCACTGCATCACCCTGTATCCAGATGCCTGTCACTGGGATTGGTACCCAGTGCAGTTTCTACAGGTTGAGCCTCTTCTGCCTACCGTTGGTCATCGTGGTTGAGAAACCAATACCCTCTGCAATCACTCCAAACCTACAGTGAAGCTTTCTTCACTGACTAAAGTGACAGGAAACACAGCTAAGATCGGGCAGCCTCATTAAAGAGCCCTCTTCAAGCAGAGGTCCCAGTGTCATTAATAACAGAGAAGCAGGAAGCAGTTCAAGTAAATCTGAAATAGCCCAGTGAGGGACAGCGGTTCTCAAGCTACTCAGACCCTTGAAGTATGAGTGCAATTCAAACACTCATACTTTCTGCCACCAACTCTCATGTGACACCCATGAGTCACATGAGAAATTCACACATTCCCAGGCACTGACAACCCCCATTCCACTCAATAACCTGCTCTAGGCAAAACAATGCCTCAGGCTCAGGTACAGTCATCAGACTAAGCTACCCAGGCTGTAACACACAGGGATCCTCACATCTGGGATACTGGTGATAACCTTGTGTCCAAAATAAAACAGAGCTGGGATCCCAAAGCAAAGAAGCCACAGCTCTCTCTGTCTTGAATCAAGGAGCTTGGATGTGAAGAATAGCTGGCAAAAGCAAGAAACTACTGAACAGCACATGCTACATGGATGCTACCAGGAATGGGGAAGGCTGCTCTCTTCCATGGACCCTCTGGACAAAGGCTCGATATGAGGCTTAGTGGTACAGTCTCAGCTCTCAAACCTTAAAGAAAGGAAGCTGGAGGCAGGTAGGGCACGCATTCACAGAGGCCAGCAGCCCCCCTATTCCTTTGAATGAGAGCATCCATCGTGCCTTCTTATTGCATCCTGGGATTGGCAGTCTTATGTCCTTTCCTCTTCCAAAGCCCTAGGTCATTTTTTTTTTTTTAGGATTTATTTTATTTTATTTTATTTTATTTTATTTCATGTGTATGGGTGTTTTGTTTCCATGTGTGTCTGTGTACCACAGGGTGCCTGATGTCCCTAGACTCCCCAAGGACTAGAGTTACAGACAGTTGTGAACTGACATGTGAGTGCTGGGAATCGAACTCAGGTCCTCTAGAAGAGAGGCTAGTGCTACTACCCTCGGAGCTACCTCTACAGCCTGAGCCTTTGGTTGTTTTAAAGCACCTGATTTAACTGTACCATTCTGTAGAAATCCCAAGATGTGGCAACATCACTAAAAATAAAAAAAGATGCTCACAATGCTTCAGGAGCATCTATAGATCAGCATTCACATCCCAGAGTATCCCCCATGGTGGCTGTAGAATCTGGAACCTGGGTCTGAAACCACCATTTCCTTCCTCTAGCCCCACCAGTAAGGCCTTGCTATTCAGGGTGGATGTTCCTCCAAAATTACGTTGAAATCCCATCCCATCCCTGCAACAATCATGTTGACATGTGACACCTTTGGAAGATGATCAGGTGATGAGAGCTTTAACATAACTAGTGCCTTACCTGAGCCCTCAAGGAGCCCTCTCCTTTTCCCCTGCTCCTCCGATCTTGGCCTTCCCAGCCTCAGACCATGAGCAATACATTTCTACTTGATTAAAATTACCTCCATCCATATTAGCTGTTTTTCTTGTTGTTTTTTGTGCTGTTTTTTTGGGTTTTTGTTTATTTGTTTGTTTTTGTTTTTTGTCAACTTGAAACAAGCTAGAGTGATCTAAGGTGAAGCGCCTTGAGAAAATGCCTCCACCAGAACGCCTGTAGACAAGTCTACTGGGCATTTTCTTGATTAATGACTTGTGTGGGCAGACCCGGCCTCAGAGGCCCCACTCCAGGGAAGGTGGGGGCTACATAAGAAGGCAGGTGAGTAAGCCATGAGGAGCAAGCAGCACAACATGAGGAACTGGATTAAAGGGCTGCAAGTGTGGCATTAGGACGGTTGAGAACCACTACCATAAATATGTTCTAAGCCTAAGTAGTTCCAAGACTTCAAGAGAAACAAAGAGGTAAAGCAACATACACGAGTACACACACACACACACACACACACACACACAATGCTAAAGACACTGTCCACTTTGCCACACAACACAATTCAACAAGAATCTGTTTCAATTCTTAGGAAAAGGAATCTTGCATGGCTGAGCATCACTACCCACACTGTAAGTCCACATCCCTGTATCCACTAAGATCGGTTCCTGGTGGGAAATATTCGACATAGTAACTCTGATGAGAAATGAAACAAAATTTTCCTGCTGGCCCAGAAGAGAGGAGAAATGAGTATAAACTGGATGGACTAACATCCCCTTCCTGAATCCGAGAAAATACCCACATCTGTTCTTCAAAACCCCACCCCTCTGTTCCTCACAACCTCTCTCGGAGACCCTCAACTCCACTAGCCTTGATCACTTGCTGTATGGAGACACTCACAAACCCCACTACCCCTCAGGCCTCTTTTTCCATGCAGGATATCCATGAACCTCCAGAGGCCCTGGACACACAGCTAAGCCTCCACAGCAGAGAGGGGACAGGTCTCACTGCACATTTCCCAGTCCAGACTCTGTCATGAAGCAATTCACCTGCTACAGGTCAAAGAGTACCTTTGGTCTTTACTAGCACTCCCTCTCCCTAGCCAGGCATGCCCCTGTTTTGGGACCACCCCTTTTCTTCTCCAAGAAACAGGCATAGAGACCCTTTTCAGAACCCTCCCCTCTTAGGGAAATGGGACTCCCCCATCCCCACACCCGCTAGCTCCTCCCATCTGATATCATCAACACCCTTCTCTTCACAGCAGCCCAAGGCCTCCTTTTATGTCATGCTGAGCCAGGGCATCCACTGCCTGGCTGCTCTGGCAGGTGCTTTTTCATTTAGTTTTTTATTATAAATTGTAATTTATCTATTTTTCATTTATATTTTAAGCCTTTAGACTCAGCAGACCAACCAATCCACAATGACTTTGGGGGAATAAAAGCTTTTATTTTTAAAGTTTTTTGGCCTCAATCTATGGTCAGCTAAATGGAGTTAGGAGAATGTAGTGAGAACCAGTCCAGAATTCCCATTCTTTCTTAGAGTTTAATTGTTTGCTCTAGTTCTTTTGGGAGACTGGCACGTAAGAATCATCCATACCTCAGATGGCCCACAGCCTATCCAATCACTTCATTCCACTGGGATGACATGTTCAAGTGACAGTGGGACACTAATATCACTTCCAGGCAGAGAAGCACCTCAAAAGTCCTACCTGTGAACAGCAGCAGAAGCCTTGAGGTAAGAAGACAGAATTTCAGAACCAAAGCAAGAAAGCAAGGCTGCAAGTTCTACCACACCCAAACTCTCTCCAGGTCATCTTAGACTATAAGCATGAAGTCAGCAGGGAGTTCTCCGTCAGGTTCAGTCGAAGGATGAACCCAGCTGCCAAAGGGTCTCCTGGTCCTACTATGTGGTCTCTTGTGGTTCTCTTCCTCTGAATGTGGGTTGTACCTGTAGCTTTCCTCTAATCAGCAAAGTAATGAAAACAGGACAGAAGAGAAGCCACATGTCATAGCTCTGTCACACTTAAATCTCTCTTATTGATTTGGGTAAACAAACTTCATGTTGAGAATTCACATGTCAAGGATCTGAGAGTGGCCTCCTGAGAGCTGGCAAAAAAAAAAAAAAAAAAAAAAAGAGCTCTTTGGGGCTGGAAAGATGGATCAGCAGTTACAGTGCTTGCCACAGAAATATGAGGACCTGAGTTCAAAACCCCAGTACTCACATAAATGCCTGGTGTGAGTGGTGGCCAGCGCTTGGAGGGCATCGCAGAGAAAGCTGCCTAGCAAGCTGGCAATCCCTGGGTTTGAGGGAGAGACCTTGCTTCAATGGATAAGATGGAAGAGTGATGGAGGATGATTCCCAACATCAACCTTGGGACTCCATATGCATGCATGCACAGATTCCTGTACATACATGTACATACATGTACATACATGTTCCTGTACATACACTAGCACCTGTATATATACAAACACAAATGTAAAATATACACAGAGGAAAAATGGGGAAAAAATGAAGCCCTTTACCCAGAGCCTCCAGGGGAACAAGCTATCAGCAGCCCCAGAGTCTGAAGGCAAGTCCTTCAGCTATCCACTTGCAGATGACGCCCAGAACCCAGGGATGATCACATGTGCTCCTCAAGATAGCAAGTCAGTGGCCACACTGTGACACCGCAGTAGAAAATGACCACAGGTCAACAGTGAACAGCAACGAGCTTCCAATTAATGACAGAAACGACAGGGTAGCCACTTGGTTCCTCTGGTTCTCAGTGGAAACCAGGAAAGTTCCTGTGGGTCCCCTCACTCACACATCACACCTAAATACTGGCTTCCTTTGGATGTAGAAGGACCTCTGGTTTTCATCTAATCAACAGAATAAAGCAAAAGTGGCATGAAAAAAGTCTACATGTTAAAATCTTTTGAATATAAGAAAATCAACCCAATTGAGAAAACACAAGCTTTTTACTATATGATTTTGGAGGGAAGAAATGAGAGAAAACTCAGATGTCATGAAAGATTAAGGGATATGACTAAAGAGGAAAATATTGCCTGCAGCTCGAATCACAAACAGCAAATTTCCTTAATATTTCAGTAGTTCCCACAAATCAATAAGAGAGAATCCAGATAAGATCAATTTCACAACAGAAGGGATATGAACAGTTTGCAGAGAAGAAACAACAGTGGTTTTTAGACTTCTGAAAAGATGTTTGCTCACAAGAATGGCAATGAAACTCCCAAGTAGGATGGAGGTAACGTGTTAGCACTGGCTTGGGAGGCAGCGGGGAAGCTGGCACCCTCACCTTCTCCTGGGGGACAGTCTGGTACAACTTCTCAATTATAACTGCTCAACAGTTATGCAGCAGCTATCAAAACCACAAGGGTTCTTCGCTGCCAGGCTTAACAATTCCTCGTCTAGGAATATTCAAAATGACATGTGAATGAAACCAGGCAATCGTAAAAACATGGACCAACCAATCTACCCATAGGGGATGACTATGTATGAACATGTATGATCATGTATGATAACATGTCCAGATGACAGAATAAAGTAAGCCATATAACTTAGATGAAAGGGAGCTGCCTGATACAGAGGTTCAAAAGACAGAATGAGGAATTCTTTTCTAACAGGGAAATCTCTGAAATCTATTAGTAAATAAATAATAAAAATAATAAAAATTGAGACACCATCAGGGAGGTACATGGGGAGGCTGGGTCAGAGCAAAAGAGGTTTCATTCTGTGCTCTTGCACACATCATAATTATTAAATCATCTGGCTGGGCGGTGGTGGCGTATGCCTTTAATCCCAGCACTTGGGAGGCAGAGGCAGGCGGATTTCTGAGTTTGAGGCCAGCCTGGTCTACAGAGTGAGTTCCAGGACAGCCAGGACTACACAGAGAAACCCTATTTTGAAAAAACAAAAAAAAAAAAAAAAATTATTAAATCATCTGGCTGGATTTCTTTTTCAGAACAAAAATTAATAAGAAAGCCACACTGGGACTCTCTACACACGCATGCAGGCACGCACACATGGGGGAAGGGGTACACAAACAGCTTCCTCTTTAATGGCACCCAGCATTTAAGGGTCGATTCTCAGGCAGTGGTCAGTGTGACTATCATAAGCTGGGCAGAGAGAGGCAGGGTGAGAAAGGGAAGTATTTCTTGCCTGTGTTCTCCTTCATATTTTGTACCATTGTATATGTAGCCAATTTCAAAACCAATCGTTAAAAGATGGCCACACTAGCCAGCTGAGATGGCACACTCCTGTGATCCCAGAACTCAGGAGAGGCTGGATGCAGAAGGATCATAGGTTGGAGGCCAGTATGAGCTACACAGCAAGACTCTGTCCCAGAAAATATGTAATAGTAAGGGGGCGTGGAAAACAGCTCATCAGGTAGAGGCATCTTCTACCAAGCCTAATGACCTGAGTTTGATCCCCCAGAACCCATACATTGGTAGCAGAGAACCAAGTTCCTGTCCAATCCCCACTGCCCACTTCCCTTTAATGTCTATGCATGCTCAAATGTCCTGTTTTAGACGCCAGCCACACTAGACTAGAGCCTAGGCTACATGGTCTTGGTTTGCCTTCACAGCCTCTGTAGCGGCTCTGTCTCCCTAAGAATCATGTTCTGAAGTGTTGACAATTAGGGCCTCAACATATGAATTTGGCAGACATAACAATTCAGCTCATGAAAAGGCCAGTATCTCATGTTACTCACCTCAAGAAAACCCAGCCCTGGGGCTGGGGGTGTAGTTCAGTTGGTAAAATGCTTGCCCCAGCATGCACAAACCCTCTGTTCAGTCCCCAGCACTACATAAAACTGAGCATGGCAACACATACCTGTATTCTCAGCAATCTGGAAGTAGAGATAGGAGGATCAGAACTTCAGTCATCTTTGCTACACAGATGAGTTTCAGACCAGGTTAGGCTACATAAGAGCCCATCCCCTTTCCTGCCCCCAAAGCCTCAGGACTGGGGAAATGGTGCTTCAATGAAATACTTGCAGTGTCAACTCAAAGACCTGACTTTAGAACCCTAAGACCAATGTAAAGTAGGACTTAGTAGTGGAGTATGAAGGGAGGGCATCTGTAACTTCTCTTTCTCTTCACTTTGACGAAAAGGAGGCAGAGACAGGGGAGCCCCAGAGGCTCATAGCATATCATGTGCTCATATGGCCTGCTCATGTGGTGACTAGGAGACCCTGCCTCAAACAAGGTGGAAGGGTGTAGGAGAGCTAAGGTGGGAGGAGTAAGAAGAGGAAGGGGAGGAGTAAGGAGAGGAAGAGGAGGAGTAAGGAGAGGAAGAGAAAAAAGAAGAGGAAGAGCTAGAGAGAGCAGAGATGTAGGAGTGATGGAGGGCCATACAGATATGGAGAGCAGTTGTGGGTAACAACTTTTATTTTGGTTAGCTAATTGGGAAACAACTCTCTTTGTATGGGCATATTGTTATTATTAACAAATATATAAGCCTTTAGATCATTTAAGCATTAGAGTCTCATTTATACCAAGCCCGTGTGGTTGGTTGGATGGTCTGGGCAATGCCCAGCCTTGCAGAGACAGCATGGAAGATTGGCAGAGCCATCTCCCACACTGGTATCTCGTGGGTGGCAGGGCTGGTGTTTCTGGCTGGCCATTTCTAGCTGCAACACACACATGGCCTCTGGCCAGGGAACATGGTGGCTGAGCTAGGCAGAGCCGCTGCAGCTTAGATAGTTGAGTTGACCAGTGGCTGTTTTTAAATAATTACTATAACAGAAGGGGAGGACAGATAGGGTATTCACAGTCTCAGTCTCAGTCTCTCTCTCTCTCTGTCTCTCTCTCTCTCTCTCTCTCTCCCTCTCCCCCTCCCTCCCTTCCTCCCTCCCTCCCTCCCTTTCTATACACACACACACACACACACACACACACACACACACACTTTTTAAAGCCTCTACTGGTATTCCAATGCCCTTTCCAAATCACAAGCCCTACTTTCATTGCATTGGAAAAGCCAGAGTGAATTTTCACCTTTCCCAACTAGAGGCAGAATGGGACAGGCAGTCAGTCTGACTCCACAGAATAGGCCCTAGGCTCGGTTTCCCTCAGCTTCACTGAAATACAAACTATGATATCAGTCTCCACCCCACGCTTCTGTACAGAAGATAGGAGGCTGTGCCTGCTTAACCAAAGCAAATCCCAAAACCAAGCCACTCAGGGAACCGTCAGCCCCATCCCGGACCTATAGCACATCCACACTGCAATTGTACAGCCTCCCTCTGAGACCTCACTGCTCATCAAGATGTCCTAGATTGCCAGCATCAGTAAGTCACTGCCGAGCAGTGGAAAGGAGGGCACAGACTTGGTGACATACTCTGGCACCCTCAATCATGTGTTTCTGCATGAACAACCCAAGGCAGAATGAATGCCTAACACCTCTGAGCCCTGAGTGCTCCTTGGCAAAACAGGGTTAGTAGCTGATTAGTCTCATAGGCTGTTCTAACAACTAAAAGCAGCTGAGTGGGTTAAGACATAAGAGTCAAGAAGGGTAAAGTCAGCCAGGCAGTGGTGGCGCACGCCTTTAATCCCAGCACTTGAGAGGCAGAGGCAGGAGGATTTCTGAGTTCGAGACCAGCCTGGTCTACAGAGTGAGTTCCAGGACAGCCAGAGCTACACAGAAACCCTGTCTCGAAAAACAAACAAGCTTTTGTTTTTTCCAGAGAAAACTCTCCCCTGTAGTTCTAGCTTTTAGTAGTTGCTAAAATCCCAGGCATCCCTTGGCTTACATGAACATCACTCTGATAAGTCTTAATATTTCTCCTGTCAGTGTGTGTGTGTGTGTGTGTGTGTGTGTGTGAGAGAGAGAGAGAGAGAGAGAGAGAGAGAGAGAGAGAGAGAGAGAATGTGTGTATTTTCTAAGTGTGGGGGAGGAGAACGGAACACAGATCAGGGACTGGAGAGATGGTTCAGTCAATAAAGTAAACTCATTAAGATCTGAGCTCAATTCCTAAGATCCACGATTAAAAAGAGACACATGACTTGCAATCCCAGCACCAGAGAGGCAGAGACACGGGTTCCTAACTCTTGCTGGCCAGGTAGCCTACTCCAACCAGTGAGCTGGAGACTGTCAACCAGAGACCTTGTCTCAACACACAGGTGGAGGCTGGAGAGATGTGGGTAGGAATGTTTGTTGTACAAGTACAAGGACCTGAGTCCAATCCCAGTACCCACACCAGAAGTCGGATGCAGCTATGTGCACACCTACTCTTCAAGACATGGAGGGTGGAGACAGAGGACTCTGGGGCTTGCTAGCTGTCAGCCTATGTCTACATTTAGTAAAGACACTATCTCAAAGGAATAAGAGTGGGACACCCAATGTCCTCCTCTGGCCTTCATGGGTGCATACACTACCATGCACACACCAATGGAGACAGGCCGTAGGGTCAACATCTGGATCCAAATGCACACACATGTGCACCCATTTAAACACACACACACACATACACACACACACACACACACACACACACACACACCAAAACCAAACAAACCCACAAATCACTGAGATGAGGGTCAACCCTGATCCAGTAAGATCACCTTAACTGACTTTATCAGGGAACATGCCCTTCCTGTAAATTTCACATTTACAGGTACAAGTATGAGTAGCTAGGGCTTGGACATATCTTTTTGGGAGACACAGTTCAAACGTCTTGAGTCTTGACCCAAGAGGATTAAAGACAGTGAGGATACTGCCAGGGTCACACAGGAAGGTTTCCTCTTGCAGCACATGAAGCACACAGAAGGGCTTATGCTACACAGAAGCCTCTCTTCCAGAAGAACAAGTCCAGCCTCTTAGCTCCTCATAAAAACAAAACCCACATTTGAGAAACCAAAAGCTAACAGTGTCTTCAGCCAATGAGCTATTATGACTTTTCCAACAAACAAACCAAGGGTTGGTACGGAGTCACTGATACAACTACTTTATCAGTAAGTCTGGGAGAAAAAAAAAACACACCTCTATACACTCACATGGGTCCCACAGGCCTCCTCCTTGGAGAGGCTGGTTCTGGCAAGGGCGAGCCCCACAGAGTGCTATAAAAGCAGAATCAGTTTACTCCCGGGATATGGCTCTGGCTCTACCATCCGGCAGTCTGCCAGAATAGGTCTAGAGATAAAGCCCTAGCAGCAGCACAGGAGGTAGAGACAGGCAGCCCAAGCAAGGCTGAGCCACAGAAGTCTCATACTGTGGCTCCCTGGAGAGCTGGTAGCCCGTAGCCATACCAGTGATTAATAAATCATGGGCAGGGCCTTCACTTCCCCCTCATGCTGGGAGTCATCAACTCCTCCCCATCACACCAATCAAAACTGCTGCTCACAACTTGAGGATGGCTCTGACTGAGCTCCAGAAGCCTTAAGCATCTGCAGAGTGGATTTTCTTCGTGAATAATGTTTGAAAATGAGGAAGTTAAGTGGCCTGAGAGAACCTGGGACCCATTAACCAACTAGTCAGTCAGAGCTTCCATTAAAAAGAGAAGAAATGGCTGTATATCTGAAAAGCATCCCTGGGCAGCTGTTCAAAGATTCCATTATGAGTTATCAGGGAGGTTCCTGGGGTTCATGCCAACCCAAGTGGGGAGCATCTACGGCCAAGGGGCAGGAAGGCAGGGACAGCAGCGGTAGTCTGGAGGTTCTTCTCACTGCCTGAACTGTCAGGATGAGGACTAGGACATGGTCAACCTCTGATTCCTCTGTGTGAAGTGCAGGTGCCACCAGAGCCCCTGTGCATAAGACATGCACCAGATCCCCGGGGGCACTGGGAAGACCCAGGGATGGAGGATCAGAAAGTGAGATCTACAGTACACAACAGAGTGTAATGCGCAGATCTGTCAGGTGCAAACTGGAGGCAAATGGTGCTGTGTGTGGACTCAGAGACTTTGGAGAGAGTTTGTCATTTAAATGGTGGGAATAGGCTGGACATGTAAATACAGTTTGAGACATTAAACCAGGAGGAAATAGTCAGCTAAGCCAAACTGATTTGCATAGCTTGGTAGATTCCAGGCTTGAATACTGTGAACCAATAAAATAATGAAAAAAAAAAAAAAAAGAAAGAAAGAAAGAAAGAAAGAAAGAAAAAAGAAAACAACAACAACAAAAAACCCTAAGTTGAGTTTCTTAGCCTGGGTCACTTATTTGATGAAAGAAGACAATGCAAAATGTGCACTCTATTGCTCCATTACCACTGTGTGAAAGACATCACTGTGTGTGTGTGTGTGTGTGTGTGTGTGTGTGTGTGTGTGTGTGCCGGTGTAATCACTCATTGATGAGGACTCACATAACATTAACAAAATGAACTGAAACAGTCACAAGAGCAACTACACACAAAGTGTCTGAACATCACTACTATCTCCCTACACGGATCACCTAGGTCCCTGAAAAGGTTCAAAAGCCACACATCCTAGAGTTAGAAACTTAGGGAGACAGACTTACTCTGAACCCCAACTCTGAGACTTGGCTGAGAGGCACTTGGGTACATTAGATATACCCAGAGCACCCGTTTCTCCATTTGTGAAATGGAAATACTGTCCCTGCCCCAAAAGGATCTCTACAAAGGTTTAGGATTAGCTCCCAACTGACATACTCCCGGTAGGTGCTAAATGAATGTTGGCTCCTGGCTACCTCTGTCCCCTCCCTCCCTCTCTCAGTACATTTTATGCACTCCTGTCTTCACAATGGCCCTCAGTTCCTCTGCATAGTGAGGATCCCCTACACCTCAACTGCCCCAAACCTGAAAATTAGTCACCCCACATCCTCCCATACAAGATCCAGATTGGCCTCCTGGCAGGACAGTCTATCCACCAGGGCCCAGCTATGTGAGCTAAGAACACTCTGACCCATGACAACAGGTTCTCTCTGTTAGTATTCTGTCTAAACTCCACCTGTTACCTGGCAACCGCCAGATAGGCCTGGCCCACTATAAAAGGGGCTGTTTGCCCCCTCCTCTCTCTCTTAATCCCTTACTCCCTTACTCTTAATCTCTTACCTCTCTGTCCCCTCCCCCCTTCCTCTCTCTCCACATGGTCATGGCCGGCCTCTACTTCTACTTCTCTTCTCTCTTATCCTTCCACCTTCTTTCCCCCACCTTCGCCCTATCTCCTGAATAAACCTCCTTGGAACCGTGTGGTCTGGAGTGGTCTGTTCTGAGCTGCAGTCAGACTTCTTAGAACAACTAAAACTCTCCTCAGCCCACAAGAGCATAAAGTAAAGAAGCAATGCAGCAATGCCTTCCTAGGCTGAAAGGATCAGGCTTTATTCTGAGCACAAGCTACAGCTATATTTTCATATTAAAACATGATTTCTTGGGGGTAGAGAGATACCTCGATCAATAACTCAGTGGCTGCTGAGACATGAGTTCAATCTCTAGAACCCATGTTTTCAAAAACCCAGATGTGGGAAGGCATACTTATGATTCTAATGCAGCGAAAGCAGAAACAGCTGGATCCCCAGGGCTCACAGGCTAGCCAGCCTAGGCAAGTTCCAGACAAGTTCTAATTTAGTGAAAGACCCTCAAACAAAGGCATGAAGCCTGAGGAATGGCACCTGAGGTTGACCACACTCACACACAGAGCACACAAACAGTGACGTCTTTCACACAGTGGTAATGGAGCAATAAGAGTACACATTTTGCATTGTCTTGTTTCATCAATAAAAGTAGGTGATCCAGGCTAAGAAACCCAACTTTGGGGGGTTCTTTTATCTCCATTATTTTATTTATCATAGTATCCAAGCCTGGAATCTACCAAGCTATGAAAATCAGTTTGGCTTAGCTGACTATTTCCTCCTGGTTTAATTTCTCTCAAACTGTATTTACATGTCCAGCCTATTCCCACCATTTAAATGGAAACCTCTCCCAAAGCCTCCGAATCCACAGCGTCATTTGCCTCCAACCTGCATGTGACAGCCTCTCCCATCCAGAGCCTCCAAGAGAAGGCCAACCCCATCTCCCTGAACAGAGCACCCACCAAATCAGAAACTGTAGACTCAGCTCACCTCAGCTCACCTCTGTAGTGTCCATCACCAACCACGTGCAGGGAGGGATAAGAGATGAGAAAGCCAAGCCTTGTCCAAGTCCAGGCAAACTGCAGAGCTTCTAGGCCTAGCTGTACTTACTATAATCCCTTCCTCCTAGCAACCTTGAGAATGCGCAAGAAAATCAAGTGGACAAAGCACTTTCCACAGTCCTGAGGACACAGTAGAGAACAGTGAATAAGAAGGTATTCACAGGAGGGCATGTCCTCCTTCCAGCTCAGCCTCTGTTGCTCCATCTACTTCCAGCAAAATGAGCAGATACAACATCCAAGATGTAGGGCAGACATTCAGTCACACCTGGACTCAACCCAGGCCAGCCTGGAACTCCATCTTAGCACACAGTGTATAGTACCTAAAATCTGTGTGCAATTTCTCTTAACAGAATCTCAGTTACTTAGGAAGAGGGAAGCTGGATTCCAGGCACATTCACTGTGCTGCCTTACAAGTGAGGGAACAGTAAGACATTGTAAAACACCAGCACTGTACCAAACAGGCAACTTTAAAGTTAGCAGACAGGGAATGAAGAACTATTATCCGATGCTAAATTCTTCCTGAGACCAAGGCTAATGATATTTATATGCACGTCTGTACACACACACACACACACACACACACACATAGTTCTCACAACCGGTCACTTTAGTTTCTCCTTTGCTCCATCTCCATCTTATTAGTGATTTGATCATGTCAGTCTTAGTTGAGTCTCTACCATGTTTTATCTATCTTCCCAGTAGCACTTCCAGTGAGGTGGATTTTTATTTTGCAAAATCGATCTTTTACAATTTTATTTCCTCATATACATTGGGATTCTAATCCACTAAACGTCCTTTCAATAGCGGATGCGTCCTGTGCACATGAACAGCTCCAATCTAAAGAGAATTTCACTCCTTTCCATCCTACTGTATCCTCCAGCTCTCACGTGAAATTAAAACAGAAAAGGAGTTGTCCGTTTGACTCCTTTAATATATATTTATCTCCAAGGCAACATTCTGAGTCTCCCTGGTCTATTGCAAGGCCTCACTCATGTATGATGTGATTCCCATAAGGGCCCCTAAAACTCAGGAGGCTTCCAGAAACAGCTGTTGTGCCTCTAGAAGCCAACACAGACCAACATGGGATAAACGGTCATTAGCCAATGCCTCCTTACCAAGGCCTCACAGGGTAAACATGGCCTCCTCCACTCAAACTGCAGGATGGAAGAAGGACCTTCTTGAGGAGAACATACTAAGATGAGCTGTAACAGAGAGCTGCAGAAGCACACTCACTCCATCCTGATGTCTCAGGACCTACCCCAAACTTTAAACCTAGACCCCAGAATAAGTCCAGTTGTGAGATAAAACGTCCTCCAGGGCTCAAGAAACACAATCCTGTGCTCCAAAATTCAGGAGAATTTTCTATCTAAAGGAGGAAAGCTATGTTCCACTATATAGCCCTGGCTGACCGGGATCTCAGTCTGTAGATCTATCTGAAACTCAAAGAGATTCTCCAGGCCTCTGCCTCAAGAGTGCTAAGATTAAAGGCATACACTACCATGCCTGACTAACAAATGTTTTTCAAAGTTCATTAACAGCCAGGCTGATGGCATGCCTATAGTCCCTGCATTTCAGAGGCTGAAGCAGGAGGAATATGAGTTCAAGACAGCCAGGACTGTTGGCAATACCCCATCTCTAGCACGAGGGACTGAGTACAACATCAGCAAGACAGTTTTTTAAAAGAAAATATAAATTTAATTGGAAGATGTTAACATTTGATAAATCTGTGTGTTGAGTTCTATGTTGATAGCTATATGTTATAGTATATATCATATATTACATGTTACTATTTATATATCTTATTATATAGTATTGCATATTATATATTATATTATTATATATTAGAATTTAAAGTGAGTTGAAAATACATGTTTAAAGAACTTACATCACTTTTATGATTCTATATTGATTTAATAACCATTTATATCTTAAAAAAAGGAAAAATAAACTGTAATACAGTATATATGTTTAGCAGTATCAAATGTGAGGTAGAGATGACCTTTAAAAAGTCAGTGCTTAATAGGGCATTGTGGTGCATGTCTTTAATCTCAGCACTCAAGAGGCAGAGGCAGGTAGATCTCTGAGTTCCAGGCCAATCTGGTCTATAAAGTGAGTTCACCACAAGATTACACAGAGAAACCCTGTCTGGGAAAAAAAAAGAAGAAGAAACCAGTGATCAATTCTAGGTTGGGAGCTGAACATAGAATTATGGCTTCTAGAAAAGAAGACTCACTAGCATGTCTTGAAGGATGAACGGGAAGCTTTCCCAAGAGACTGTGCAAACAGCCACAGCCTAAGTTACAGAGACAGAGAACAAGCACACTCCCTAAGGCTGCACTTAGCTATGCAGAGGGCTGGGAGGCAGCATTTCCTGCCAGTCCAGCCAACCAGAATCACTTTTGTACCAGAATCACTTCTTGAAACCCCAAGAAGAAACAAGAGACCCCGAGGCAGAGCTCTACCTTCATTTTATGCAAGTCTGCACCCACACAGCCACCCACCAGCAAGTCCCGGTGACGGAGACCTAGCTGCAAACGAATGGAGAGAAGGCAAGCTTACTCCCGCAGCTTCCTCAAGGAGTGTGCCTTTCCCCCTTTCTCTACCCTATGCATAGGTGACACTTCCTCAGTAATCCAGTGAGGGACACACTCAGGATGCAGTGACCGCGGCAGCTCTGTGCAGTTAACAGTGGAGTTAGAGTAAATGTACATGGAAGAAGAGAATTAAAAAATAATGATAATAAATCCAATAGAGTCCTGTGCTACAAATGGATATTTGAGTCTGCATACACCAGTGTTTCCATGACACTATGCTGTCTGGTGATGTCAGAGCCATCTTCATGTGTACAAGCACACTTAATAAATGTTATTCACAAAAGAACAAAATTATCTAACAACATACTCTTCAGAATTTATCTCTCCGGTTGAATAATTCCTTAAAAAATACTTCAAGTGCTTAATAACACATACACACATACACACACACACACACACACACACACACACACACACACACACACCTCTTTTTCTGTCCTTGTAACAGGTCCCAAACTGTTCTTGTCACTTCTCGCTCATAGACACCCCTTGGATAGCTGCTGGTGCCAGGTTCCCTAAGCCCAGCTCCAAGCTTAAGGAGACTTCTCATCTCATTAGCAGGGAGGACTGATCCCCAAAGCTTCCATAACCAACAATTCTACAGATCCAAAGAGCAGGTGTATCGAGAGAAGACTTCTAGGGGGCTCCTACATGGTCCAGTGAGTCCAAATGTCCTTTCGTAACTGTGGACATTTTACCACGCACCCATCAGTCCTTCGATCTCAACATCACTATTGCCAAAATCGCAAACATTAAATACATGTATTCTCTAAATAATTAGGGCCTTCTATACACTAGCTAACTTAACATTTAAAGAGCCTTCAACACTCCCATTATTCTTATTTCTCATGACGTTTTATGTGGAATGATAAGACATTGTTGTTTAATGAATCTGTTGCCATTTGCAGCGGCCCTGTTTAATCTACCTTAGTGTTCACTGTCATGTAAATACTGAAGTGATACCATCAAGTCCCCCTGTAGAACAAATTTTATCTTCCTAACTTTGAATTCTATTTCTCTCTCTTGCTTTTTTAATCTCCTCTCAGAACATACGGGCGGTACTTTTTTCTATGTAAGTGTTAGCAACGTTTTGTTTTACATTTAGTTTTATAGCTGATATGTGCATGTATCTCGAATATATATAGATAGATATAGATATCACCCTTTCCTCGAATATGTATGTATAAATATAGGTATCACCCTTTTCTCCCCCCAACGCTGTATTTACTGCTGCACTTCCTTCCTGGAGTCGTTTGTATAGTTTCACCAGTATATTTTTCCCTTTAAACTATACCAACTTGTTTAATGTTTTTTTAAATAATGATATTAAAATAAAACTGTGTGGTACTTTTGTTAGTGTCTCCCATTCAGTCAGAAAACCATGTGAACCTCTTCCCAGTGGAGTTAAAACTCCCAGCAGGTTTATTGTCTATTATAAACCTTTTCCATGTGGGGCATGCTAGTCCCGTAATGCATGTGTCTAATTTATAGCCTGATCTGAAATTGTTCTACTCTATTTCTTTCACAACTGCCTCCTTTTCTTTGTCTATTTAAGCCAAGGATATCTCTTGTAACGATCCTTACAACTCTTTGAAGATCAATGAGTCTGCTCCAAAACTAAGAGGAGAAATAATTTGTCACAAAAGGGCACAGTTGGCTTGGGCAGGTAAATTTCATTCCCAGTGGCTTCATCTGGCTCTCTCCCTAATTCATTATCTTCAGAGTTACAGTCACCTCTCCACACTGGCCCCTCCATTGCTTCCTCTAGATGACTTACTGGAAACTCTGTTGTGTGGCTGACATGATGCCAACCCCACTGAACCAGGTATTGGAGAGTGCCAGTAAAAGACATCAAATACAAGGGACCCCACCTGCCCCATGGAACCTACCTCTGTCAGGATTTGTTACTGGGTCACAATTTATGGGTGATTTCAAGGGATGCTGATACTATACCATCTATTCTGAATACTGCTTAACAATCTGGGGAAGGGGAAGATGGAGTGTGGGTGGTAGTAGTGTGTGTGTGTGTGTGTGTGTGTGTGTGTGTGTGTGTCTGTGTACACATGTGCACGTACCTGGGTGTGCTGCTAAATCTGTGTATGTATATGCACAGGCCAAAACAAGATGTCAGATGTCTTTGTCATTTTCTTACTGCCTTGAGACAGAGTCTTCCACTGAACCAGAGCTCATCGTTTCAGATAGACTGGACAGCCAGCAAGCTCTTGAGATCTATGTGTCTGCTGTCCTCCCCACCCCTTCTCTCCACATACACAAACACACAATGCTGGAGTTATGGGCATATGCAGCCATATCTTGATTTTTCCGTGGACATTTGGGAGACTCAGATCTTTGTGAGAGCAAGCACTCTCACCACTGAGCCATCGCCCCTCTCTGTGTTTGAAAGTTCTATTATCTCTTTGATTGCTCTGATCTGACTGTTGTTTAAGTGAACAACTTCCTTATGTTTTCAACATCCATTAGATTTTTCCTGCAGGATCTTTATCATTGCTTTGGGCAACAAATGAATTTTAGGAATGCTAAATCTTTTGGGTTACATCATGGCTGCCTTGACTAGGTTCCCTTTAACATTTAGAAGATCAGTTCTCTTTTATTGATAAAGACCATTCCCAGTGTACACGTCATTCTTTCCAATTTTATCTCTTCCATGGTGGTTATTAACTTTTCTAGTTTCCTTCCCTGGATTCCTGCCAGCAGGGCTCACTGGCTAGTATCGTGTTTTTTAATCAAGCTTACAAGGGATGTTTTTATAAATCTGCTTTTGAAACACGTATTCATCTCTGTTCTGCTTTTCCTTAGCATCAACCACTTTTTTATGGCTTTGGCGCTAATGAAATGAATACTCTACATTGTTCACCACTCTCCCATCTTCCTGCAAACTCTTTCATTTTATTTTTATAATAAAAAACAAGTTAAATTTAGAATTTTCCAAACCAAATGAGAGGCTTTGGCCAAGCCTGGAACTCACAAGTGTGACTGGGGTCCAGTCTTCAGCCATTTCCAGTTAGTTAAGGAGAACACTGCTCTGATTCAAGCCTGACGGAAACAGCTCCAGAGGCACCGTCACAGACACATGCTCCTGACATCCCCCCCTCGCCCGCCCCGCCCCCGCTAACCTCGCTGGACCTCTCAATAATAAGCAGGGAGGGAGCTCTGATGCTGTAAAATTAAACACCCTTTATACTTTCATTTCTTCCTGCCAACACATACACAAGTACCCCGTTGCCACCTGGAAACTGGCACCTTGGGTTTACGAGTCTTCTAAATCAAGCTATTCATAATTCTACTTCCCTCCAGCTCCAGAATAAGCTCAGTGGCTGCCCTCCTTCTTTGTGGCCACTCTCCAGGACTGAGACAGCCTCATCTGCACAGTGTGCTACTTGTCAGAAATCACAGTTGGACTGAGGCACAAGAGAATTCACCCAATTTATCACCATAGCTTGATGTCATGATGACTCACTAAAAGTAGAGTCTGATTCCGGTTTTCAGTTCTCTAGAGAAACCTTAGGAATGAGAGTTTAAAGTCCTGAGGTCCATTCTCGTCTGCCCTTAACAATCTTTATAAACCAGAAGCAATCGTAATTTACAAGTACCATCGCCCACATGTCCTCCTGGGCTTGGGGGATGAGAACAGGGACAAGAGTTCTTAGCATCCTTCTGAAGCACTACATTAAAATGCTGCCCGGTACTGTAAATAATATCAAGCATCAATTCAGAAACAAATCGTTCTCCTGTAAGAGAAGTATGTGCATGCTTACTTAGAATAGGAAAGTAACTCTTGGGAAACTTGAAACTTCTCTTGCTTTTTATAACATTATCATCAGGACTCTATTTTTGTCTAGAAAACCAGTTTTTAGGTGTTCTATGCAGTGGTCATTTATCTATGGCACTAACACTGTTTATAAGGTACATACTGATAGAAGAAAAATTCCTGGAACTGGCAAGATGGTTCAGTATAGAAAGACATTTGACAGCAAGACTGACAACCTGAGTTCTGACTCCAGACAGCCAGATAGTAGAAGGACAGAACCAATTCCTGCTAAGCTGTCCTCTGACCTACACACACACACACACACACACACACACACACACACACACACACAGAGAGAGAGAGAGAGAGAGAGAGAGAGACAGAGAGAGACAGAGAGAGACAGAGAGAGACAGAGAGAGAGACAGAGAGAGAGACAGAGAGAGAGACA
>JANHMN010000002.1:167520203-167552145 GCA_030674055.1 Rhabdomys pumilio
AGACAGAGAGAGAGACAGAGAGAGAGACAGAGAGAGAGACAGAGAGACTGAGAACGTGAGCAAGCACTAAAAAGTTTTTTGAATGCTTTTTGGTTAGTATTCCAACAAAATAAAGTTTCTTCCATGAAAGAAACTTCTTCCCATCATTTGCATATCTAATGCCATAGCAACTTGTTTGTTGTTGCTCTTGATAAACCATGCTTCTGCAAAGGATGACTCAAAGGTCCCCAGTGATAACTTCTCCACCCAGGAGAAAGGCAGACCATTCATCTCCACCTTCCAAAACATAAGAACAGAATCCCTGGAACAGAATCAGCTTGGGACTTCCTCTCCAACAAGAAGGGTGAGTGCTGACAACACTATCTTCTCATGGAGCTCCCCAGCACGAGGAAGACCCTGCACTTACAACTTTTAGCAAACATGAGATGAGAAACACCACGACCTGTGGCTAAGAGTACAGGTTAAGGCTGCAGGGCAGACCTACATGCCAATCCTGAAATCACTTTCCCTGGTCAAACTCTTAGGACAAGGACCCCACTTTTTTTTTTAATTATTTCTTTTCCTTTTTGAGATTATGGCATCATTTTCCCCTTCCCTTTCCTCCCTCCAAATCCTTCCATACACTCCTTCTTGATCACATTCAAATTCATGGCCTCTTTTTTTTATTAATTATTGTTATATACATATATGTATATCCATATGTATTCCTAAATACATAAATATAACTTGATTAATCTGTACAATGTTATGTGTATGGATGTTTTCAGGGCCGACCATTTGATATTGAATAAAATCCAGTTGGTGTCTCTTCTCCAGGGAAGTCCATTTCTTCCTACTCCAAGCATTACTTGTTATAGTTCTCAATGTAAGAATGGAGGCCTCTTCACCCTCCACTTTGTCTACTGCTGTTGTCCTTGTTCAGCTCAAGTTCAGGCAGTCATGTTAGTGAGATTTTATGGGTGTGACATTCCTAGGAGACAGTCTCACAGCAAACTCCCCATCCTCTGGCACTTAGAATCTTTCTGCCACTTCACTTGCAATAATCTCTGAGACTTAAGTGCAGGAGTTGCTTTGTAGATGAATAAATCCAGTCTCTTTCTGTCTCAGAGAAGGTCTCTCAATGAGGGTGAGAACTACACTTATCTGTGGTAAGTTTAGCACAGCAGTGATTGTAGGTTCTCCTAGATCCATGAGTTTACTAGCCCTGAATGATTAATAGGTTTCCAATACCAAGCATAAGTTTCCTTTTGTGGAGTGGGTCTTAAATCCAATCAGAAAGCTGTTGGTTACTGCCAAGGTATGTGTACCACTACTGTTCCCTTGGGGTTATCATGCCTTGCTGGTCATTGTTGTGGTTCACAGGCATCATAGCTGGGTAGGACTGATGGTTACTACACTCCTTTGGATGTCTGCACAGAACTTTATGGTATCATGAAAGGTGGTCCTCAGGGAGGATGCTTTCAGTTGGCCTTACTTTTATTTGACTCATCTATAAGATGGCAGGACACACTACCTGTCTGAATGCCATATACCAAAAAGATGTTGGTAAAGCTATCTTTAAAAGGATGAGCAGATAGATAACTGGAATAAAAGCAGCTAAGAACATCTTTGACTTTAAGAACAGCTAAGACAGGATGGGTCTAAAGGTCAACAGCATGACAGATAAGGCTACGATTTACTGATCACTGACCTGGCCTGGGTGAAGTTGGCTATGAACATCTGTATATTATCACTTTCGTCAAGTTCTAAACTGCCTGCACTGAGAATGCCTAGTATTTAAGATATCTCTCAAAAGATGACACTAGAATATGGTATTGAAATAAAAAATGTGAGCATGGGGGTTGAAGAGATGGCTCAACAGTTAAGACCAGAGGTCCCAGGTTCAATTCCCAGCACCCACATGTCAGCTCACAACTGTCTGTAACTCCAGTTCCAGGAGATCTGACACCTGCACACAGACATTCATGCAGGTAAAACACCAGTGCACATAACATAGTAATAAATAATTTTAAAAATATGAACACATAGAGGAATGAGGCAAGTGGGTAATAGTGACGGAATATCACTGAAAAAGAATGAAGACAAATCCCTTTTTTTTTGGTAGGTAAAATCCAAGCATTTAGAAACTTGATAGAAAAAGATGTCCCCAAATGGCTGCATCCACATCACCCTGGGCTTAGGAGACAGGGCAGAAGGATGAGCCACACAACACAAGCATGGCTGACAAAAACTACTGAACCCCCTGAGTATCAAAGATACATGGGAGCAGCTAACCTGTCCAGTGGCTCAAAGTAGAACTGATGACAACAAAAGAAAGCAAGAAAAGATAAGCTACAACCCGAGGCAGGCATGAACTCATTGCATCCAGTCCATGTGTACACGTGCATTTACCAGTGAATCCAGGAATCTTCAGATGGTCCACAGCGGTTACTTAGGAGCAGGGAAAGAAAGGTGAAGGGAAGATTTGACATTTCATTGTCATACTTCTACACTGCCTGGATTCTGAGCACAGGTATTCTGGTGATGTTTTTAATTGGACATAACAGTAAAATATCTATACAATGCCTGGCATCCTGCCTGACAGAGTGAACCTTCAGTGAGTGAGGCTCTTCCTAGTCTCCTCAGCATCAAAGAAGCAAGAAACATGACACAGAGTCCTAGACCTTAAGCAAGTACAACATAGTAGGATTAGGGTTTCGTCGGCTCAGAAAATCTGAAAGGAAGGTATATCGTGTGCCCTCAGTGTCCACCTGCATCAGAGTGTGTAGAAATGGCTCAATGGGCAAGACTCCTTCTCTGAAAGCATAAAGAGGTGAGTTTACATATTAAGTACCCACTGAACAAGCCAGGTATGGCTGTGCATGTCTATAACCCCAAGTTGGGGGTTCAAAAGGAAGATGTTCTGAATTCACTGGCCAACCATCTGGGCTAAAGCAGGCATCATTTGGTTCAGAAGAGACCCTGTCTCAAGGCAAGAAGATAGAGAGTGATAAAGGAACATACAATGGCCTTCTCTGGCCTTTCCATGCACATGCACAGGTATGTGCACCCACATGCACACACTTGCAAGCATAGCACATGGGCACAACACAGCATACACACTGTAGGAAAATGCATCTCTTATGAATATACACAGACTTCTTGTCATTATTTCCTACACAATTTGGTATAATAATCACTCATACAGTGTTTACATTGTACTCAGTATTCTAATTAATGTACAGGTTAATTAGAGTACACAGAATATGCATTAAGTTATATACAAATACATTTTAAGTCATTTTATATAAAGGACGTTTGTATTGAATCCATGGTATCTAAGTGGAGTTCTAGAACCAGTCCACAACGATGTCAAGACATACACACACACACACACACACACACACACACACACACATTTTTGACCAAACACTAGTGTTCAATAGCCACATAAATTACTCCAATCTCAGAAAGCTGAAGCCTTAGAAGCCTTAAAACACCAACACATATATTACCTAGAAAGCTAAAGCAGTAAGCTACGGTGTGTGCTGTCCAACTGTCCTGAAGCCATGCTTGCCCTAGCATCGTGACTTCTGTACAGCACTGTCCCTATTGATGTCCAAGGTCCCCAAAGATATCCAAGCTCCAGTACCACTGACACTAAGAAATGCCTCTGAGGAACCAATGGCAGAAGGGCTGCTGTTGTGCCCCAGATCATAGCGAGATCAGCAAACTCATATTCACTCATAGATCCTTTTGTTCTCCATGGGCAAATAGCAAGGTCTGCATGGTTTTGCACTCCTAAACACAACACAGTAATGGTGTGTGCAGGCGATGAGATTACACTTTTGGACACATGAATGAGGCTTAAGAAGAATTTTCTCATTACTCAGACAAAAAGAAAATGGATAGCTTGAGAAACCAGAGCTCCTGAGTAGAGAAGGCTTTCAAAGAGTACACAGCTAAGACAAATGTGCCTGGACGGAAGCCCTGCTTTCCCTTTTGGGAACCTGCTTCCTTCATCCTGCAAATTGAAGCATCAAAAGAAGGCAGGAGCCAACCAGTTATATGGCTCATCTGAAGAGAAGAGGAAGTGAAAAACCTCAAGGAAGTCTGGGGACCAAACAAAGAGGACAGCTGCGGGCAGGAGTCTTAAAGGAACTTCAGTGTATAAAGCCACAGAGTGGAACTTTAAAAGGACTTCAGAGTACACAGTGAAAACATCAAGAAACCACCTTGCCGTAAGCATAGCTAATTTCCCAGCAATATGCAGAACTGTCCCAAGTTGTACAGGCTTTGATACTGGGAAAGGACTCACAGAGAGGGAAGGGAGCTGAGAAGGGCAATCACTATAGCTCTATGGAGTGGAGGAAGGGAGATTTCCAGTGTTCAGATTTCAACACATGATTCTCAAAACAAAACAAAACAAAACAAAAAAAAAAAAAAAAAACCAGGCAACATGTTCCCCTTCAGCCTGCAGGCTCTGAGCAAAGGAACAGCCCAAGTTTAACATTAACAAAGCCAGGGAGCTTTTAGTGTCAACGACCACCTCTCAATGACCAGCTTTACTGGCATGTCTCTCCCAGGGAGCTGAAGGTACAGGCAAAAATGTTTTTACAACAGCACAAGGGGAAAGTGAGAGGGACGAGGTCTGCAACAAGGGCATGTCTAGTTAAGGGTCTAGTTTTACATCTTTGAACTTGTGTGGCTCCAGATGCATAAAGACAAGTATGATGAAGTAGAATGTAATCCAGGAAAGATCTTTACGATGGACAGGAACAATACTCATGATGAAGAAGAGCAAGAAGGCTGGGACAACTGTACAAGAGGTTTTCAAGTTGGTAGTAACCAGAGAGATGACTGATTGTCACCATTCATGGGACAGGTCTACACAACAAACAACTATTCACTCTAAAATGTCAGTGATTCTAAAGGCTAAGAAACCCTAGACTAGACTAACTTCCTTCTTGGAAGCAGCAATGGAAACCTCATAGTCCTAATTCAGAGAAGCATTTGTTATCCTTCTTGAATGAACAGACAACAACTCAAGAGTCTTCTCATTCTGGTGAGCAATATTAAACACCTAACAAATGATATGACCAGCAAATGTTGCAATTTCAAAGTAACTGGCCACCCTCCCAGAAAAAAAGAATAGAGAATTCTCCTTAGCAGCCAAGAGAGTAGACTCTTCACAGCCGTTCCAATGCAAGAAAAATGCAGCCTTTAAAACACCTTGTTGGTCACCAAGTAGAAGACAGCTCAAAGAAAGAAAGGGAGGAAAGAAGGAAGGAAGGAAGGAAGGAAGGAAGGAAGGAAGGAAGGAAACTCAACAGCCATAGCAGATTTGTCCCTGAAAGTATCCCATAATTAATACAACTCCAACACTAAGATGTGTACATAGCACATCTTCTCATTTATATTTATACAAAATGATAAACATATAAGAAAAGGAAGAAACACAAATATAGAGCCCAACCAGTGAGCACCCTAAGGTTGGTACTACTCAGATGAGCAATAGTGCCTGGCCTAGAGCATCTTCCGGTCAAGATTCTCAGCCTCATGCATGGGAGATTACTGTGACAACTCTACATCTCCACATAAAGATTGAGATTTATTGGAACTATTCTCCATGAACACTTGTTAGCTTTTCAGAGACCACCAAGTTCAGGGTGTTATCCATAAAATGAGATCTGAAGAAGGCAAGGACATTCATGGGCAAACTCTGGGGTGGTTGTTTTACAATGACAAAGGTCCCTGGCAGAACAGACACAGTAGCAATTTCCATCAAGTTGTAATAGCAAGAGAAGCCAGGATAGGGTTCTGAGAAAAGCTTGGGTTAGGATCTAGGTTCCATCTACACCTCGGTACCCTGCAGAGTCATCAGTCCCTTGGGAGCCATGGAATGACATGCCACTCCTTGCTACCTGAGCTCTGGAGAAAGTGGAGGAGGTCAGTTGTTTTCAGTGGCAAGATGAACATCTCAGGTAGTAGACTTAGACCACAAATCCTGGGGTTCCCTAACCTCCCTAGGCAAAAGGCTTTCTTATACAGGATCACCAAATCGCATAATTTCCCAATGTGAAATTCTCAACTGTTTCAGAACTCTCAGACTTAGAATGAGTATCACTTAGGCATGGGGCACTCCCATAGCATAAATTAAGCTCTCCTTTTATTCCCAGCATCACATGAATAGGATAGGGTGGTCCACACCTATGATCTCAGTACCTATGTTTCAAACATATAGATGAGGTTGTCCTCATCTACTTAAGAGGCCAGCCTGGGTTACGTAAACTCTTCATCAATAAACCAAAACAGAAATAACAACAACCAAACAGTGGTGGCAACACAAGCGCAAGGGGAAGGGTTTAAGACCAGGAATTGACCAACTTTGACCAACTTGCCATCTACCGTTCTTCATCTGCTTCCTCCCCCACAGACATTAAATGTCCAATCTAGTGGACTATCAGGAAAAATAAAAACAAAACAAAAACTACCTCACACTCCAGGAGGGAGCCCCAAAGACATCCTTTGAAGATGAAAAGGAACAAGGTGTGTTTATTTATACTTCTCTGCAGTCTCATCTACCCTGTTGGGTGGAGCTAGGCTAGGCTAGGCTATGAGCAGCTACTCAGTTAAAAAAAAATAAACAAAACCCACCCCTCAGGCCGGGAAGCAGTTCCTTCAAGGAGAAAAGGTTAATAGGCACAGGGCTGCGAGAGGAGGAGGGGAAATCAAGCCTCTTCCCTGAGGAGAAGGTCTAGGGTCTTATCAAAAGCTAGCCAGGGAAGGAGAGGACACAACAACCAACCCACCACTCATCTTCACACCTCCTTTAGAAATATCTAAAGGTTCACACACTTAAACCCACCACGTGTAACACCAGGTGCCAGAAAATGGGGCATCAGAAGTGATTGATGTAAGGCTAAAGAGATCTGAGCCTCTAGCAGGATCCCTGAGAAAATAGTAACAACCACAATCAGTGTTTCACCTCCTTAAGACAAACAGAAAGACAAAAGGAGAGAAAACATCCCTGAAGGTGCTCATAAGGTTCCGAACAACAAAGGCCTTTGAATTGTTCTTGGAACAGCAGTGTGGCCCTCTAGTCTCCTAAAGACCCAAGACTTAAACTCAGTACTGAACTCGGACTTAATATTCAACTCAGACCCCAGGTTTCCTCTACAGGAAGCCTTCCAAAGTCCTGGCTTCTACAACCTCTCTGGTATTACCAGCTTTTCAAGAAATAATTGAGGAATGGGAGGTGAAGGCTGGTCCAACAACCCAGCCCTGTTTCCTACACTTGGTTCAAGACACAGTTCACACTTAAAAGATGATACTCGGTGTAACAAGAAATGGCTTCAAGCCACCTAAAGATCCTAAAGCAAGTTCAGGAATCCAAAGCCCAGCTAACTCCAACCAAGGAACACTGGTGGTCCCTCCCCTGCCTCAACTATGGCTCACCGTGACTACTGCACTTCCTTGCGCTCTATAGTATACATTCATAGGCATATTAAATAATCATTGCTGACAGAAAGAAATACATATAATTTTTTTGTGAACTCAACTCATGCGACCAACTACAACAAGGAGATGTGACAATTAGTGCCCACTGGTCATAAGCAGAGAACACATAGAAGAGCCAGCTGGGGTGTTACCAGGGGACATGCCATTGCTATGTGAATTAAATGTGTGAATTCATGTCTGAGATGCCCTGGAACTGAGCCTGCTCTAATAGCCTCCAAATAACTTGCACCTGCTTATAGTTGCCTAATTCACTTTCCCCTCCCTCCTTCTCCACACCCCCCAACCCCCGTTTAACTCCAGACAAACTGAACACAAGACATCAGACTTGATTTAAAAAAAAAAAAAAAAAAAAATCTATAGCAGCCACAGGCGTCTAGCCCTTCACTGGAAACTAAGCAAACCCACAGACATTTAAATGGAGTCTCAAAGGAGTGAGGATGATGGGGGAGGGGAAAGTCCCGCTGGCCAGCCGTTTGAGAGGACGCACAGGACTGGCAATTTCTAGGAAGGGAGGGTTGCCAGGCATCTGCTAGGGGTAGCTCAGAAAGGTTTTGACTTCCCCACAACAAACACAACACAGCAGCCAAGTTTTCTGGAAGCATTTGGGGAAATCCGACATAAATTAGACGTGTAAATGATACAGGCACATAGCGAGAAATCTTCAGTAAAGAAAGTTCAGTGAGCATCAGCTGCCCAGAAATAAGCATCAGGGGCCAAGAGCGGGCAGAGCTGAGGAGGGGCTGCTGACAGCTGTGGCCGGCGGGCAGAGGCAGAGGGGAAGGGCTCCAAGCTGGAATTTGGAGCGTGCCCACATCAGCAGAAAAGTTCCTGGGAACAGCACTCGGTCTGGGAGGGACCCTGCGGGTCTCAGGATGCACGCGCTCTGAGATGCAAGAACCAACGGCCGTTAGAGGAAGCCCCGGTCCTCTTTTCCCGGATCCCCGAAGGTGAAGGCATCTTCGACAGACGACAGAAGTAAGAGATCTGCTCCCAGGATGAGTGAATGATTTCCACGTTCAGTCCCTACTGCATCTCGCTATTCCCAAACCAGACACGGTACCGGGAAGAAGAGAAAGGAAGCTGGGATGCAGATGCGGGGACAGCGTAGATGGGAAACTGAGGCAGGAAAGTGCATGTTAAAGGCTGAGGGAGTCGGGAAAGACACGAAATCAAGAGTAGAGTCCTCTCCTTCCCCTCTTCGGTTCCCAGCACACAGAGACACACTGGAGCTACGCCCAATCCCGGCGGCCGCCGGGCTCTAGGGAGCGAGCGCCGCACAAAGCTCCGCCCGCGCACACACGACAACAGCACCCGGTGCGCCGGCCCACACAATAGCGCGGCGCGCGCCCCGCCGCGGCCCCTCGCGGGGTCCCGGCCAGCCCGGCGCCGGGGTCCGCCCTTCGCGCACACCCACGCCCGCAGCCCAGGCCCGCGCGCGGAGCAGGGACTAACGAGGCAGCCCCCGCGCTCCGCGCTCGGTGAAGCGCGTCACGCGCCCCCCACTCACCCGCAGTGCTGCTCAGCAGCAGGCACAGCGGCCCCAGCAGCCACATGGCGCGGCCGCAGCTCCGCTGCCCAGCGACGTTGCTGCCCCGCGGCCTCGCTCAGACCCCGCCTCTCGGCGCCGGCCACGCCCTCTCGCCGGCCCAGCCACGCCCCCGCCCTCCCAGGACTGAGAGCTCAGCCAAGTTCTGCACGCTCACAGCTGAAGGTGGCCGCCGGAGCACTGCTCCAGGGTCCGGGTTACAAAGGTCCAGCGGACCCAGTTCTTGCTGCCTCCGGGGACAGATCGCGAGGACCTCTAACTGCCTCGTCTCTGCTCTCGGCGGATTTCCCTTTCTTCCGGCATCCTGCCGGGATGCTAGAGTCACCATCTCCCCAGAGCCCAGAGTCTTAAGACTTGCATTTAAGGAGAAAAAGAAGTTCGAAGAACGGGTTCTTAAGGAGAAAACTTATTTTTTAAATTGTTGACGGTGAAATACGACCATTGCTTCTCAAGATGCATCAGGCAGGCTTGGCGACCCTGTTAAAAAGCTCACTCCAATTCAATGAGTTCGCATTTCTAACAAACTGGGGAGTGATTCTCAGGATGGTGGTTCTGGAGCCACTGGAGGAGCAGAGAAGAAATTTTATCCTGAGATCCAAGAACACTGAAGAGACCATGAGCTTCAGAGAGTTTTAAGGCCCCTAAAACTTTATTCAATTTCCGTTGTTTGGGCATTATACACCTTTTTTTTTTTTTTTTTTTTTTTTTTGGAAAGCCTATTATCGTGGAGCTGAAGAGATGGCTTAACAATTGACCTTCCCCGGTTAGACCTTCAAACGAGCCCCCAGCCCCAGTGGAAGCCATGATTGCCTCACCAGAGACCTAAAGTCCGTGTGCTCCTCTAAGCTGCGTTTAAGTTACAAACCAGAAGACTGTGTACGTTCATTGGGTTATTGCTTTCACCCAAAAGTCGTTCGTTACACGGCAATAAGTAATCCATGGTCTTATAACAAACACTGACCAGAACAGCCCAGTCTCACTTAGCATCCTCCAGAAAGCAGCAAGAAGATGTCACTAGGTGGTGTCTACTTCAGGCATGGCACACTCATGGTCACATTTAACCTTTACAACGTCTGAAAACAGACAATAATGTCTCTGTGACACAAATGAAGACTCTGAGGCAAAAGAAAAAAAAAGAAAAAGAGAAAGAAAAGAAAGAAAAATGTTCTCAACAGCCATACATCAAGTTACCATAGTAAACAAGCCCAGTTCATAAGACCATAAGACACAGAACTTATCTGCAAGTTCAAAGATGATGTGACCACTGGATTGGAACTATGATCATGGAAATGCTCAACAAACAAAAGTTAATTTCAAATTTTCAATGTTTAATACAATTCTACTCCCAGGAAAAGATTCTGGGTTGCAGCTCTCACTCCCCAAAACTACTGAGCAGGAGAGTTTTCCCTACTGGAAATTAAAGTCATTCTTTAACTTCTGTGTGTGTGTGTATGTATGTATGGTGAATGTGTGCAAGTGTATGAGCATGGGTGTGGTATGTAAGTCTATGTGTGTGGTATGTAAGTCTATGTGTGTATGAGAGAGTGTGAGAGAGAGAGAGAAAGAGAGAGAGAGAGAGAGAGAGAGAGAGAGAGAGAGAGAGAGTGTGTGTGTGTTTAAATTGTCAGGCTAACACTGCTGGGAAATGGCTTCTTATAATTCACATTTAATGTAGTCATAGGATTTCAGGAGAGAAATTGGCTTGCATCTGCTAACAAATATTTTTGCACTATCCAAAATGATAGAAACTGTACCCTCCACTTTTTAAAAAAATTATTTATTTTATTTATATATCCTGTTACAGATGATTGGGAGCCACATGTGGTTGCTGGGAATTGATCTCAGCACCTCTGGAAGAGGAGTCTCTTGTCTGCTGAGCTATCTCTCCAGCCCAGTCTCTTACCCTTCATTTTGTACAATACGAAATGTGTTACTTATTTTATATTACTCCTTGAATAAAGTTGCCTGTCCCCTTAAAAATGTAATTTCTCATGCCTGTGGCCAATTCTAAAACCAAAGAACAAAGTACGGGGATAGGGTCAGTTTATCAAGAGAGCCCCTTGTACAGTTTTGTCACAGATATGTTTATTTTTCTTCCTCACTTAAAAAAAAAAAAAGGACAGATTCCTTATGAGTATAGTTAGGGTTTCTATTGCTAGAATAAAACTTATGACCAAAAGCAACTTAGGGAGGAAAAAATTTACTTCAGTTTATACATTCTAATCACAGTCCATCAGGAAGCAGTGGCTGTGGAGAATCTCTCTGCTCATGCTCACATCCTCCTCGGGCTTGCCTCCTCCTTATGGCTTGTTCAGTTGGGGGGGGTGGGGGGGAGGGGGATATTACAGCTCAGGACCACCTGCCTGGAAGTGGCATGCCCCACACCCACACCTCCCCCCCACTGACCACCCACATCAAGTAATCAAAAGCAAAATGGCACTGCAGACTTGCCTATAGCAATCTGGAGGAGGCGTTTTTTCTCAACAGAGAGTCCCTCTTCCAAAGGACTCTTGCTTGTGTCTAGTTGACATAAAACTAACCAACAGTGTATCCCCCACTCGTCAGCAATGGACAAGAAGAGAGCATTGTTTAGAACTTCAGGGACATCCAGTGCCAAATATGGTGCCCTTAAGCTAAGCTTCAGTTGATTGCAATAAGCCCTTGAAATGTGGTTACTCTGAATGGCCAGTGCTTTAAACATAAAATGCAAACTAGATTTCAAAGGCTGAGTACCAAAAAGAACATGAAAAGGCAATAGTTTTACTTTGCTCACATGGTAAAATTTAATATTGAAACATATAGGCCTTTCATCACTTTTGGTTTTTAATGTAGCTAAGTTGACAAGATGGCTCAGCTGATAAAGGCACTGGCTGCCAAGCATAATGACTTAAGTTTAATCCCCAAGTCCCTCATGGTAAAAGGAGAGAACTAGCTCCTGCACATTGTTCTCTGATCTCCATGTGAGAGAGAGAGAGAGAGAGAGAGAGAGAGAGAGAGAGAGAGAGAGAGAGAGCTCTCTCTAGAGAGTGTGTGTGTGTGTGTATAAAATGTTTTAAAAATGTAGCTACTAGAAAACTTTAAATCTCACTCTGTGGCTTATATAGAAGACTCACAGTGCATTTCTCTGGAGCAGTGCTGATGTAATGGTTTTATTTCCTGTGTCAGCACATGACCCCTTCAGGTTCCTTGTTTTGTAACAGAATGGGTCCTCTTGAAGGTCACTGAATTAAAGGACTTTCCCCTCCCGGTTTCTCCATCTCACTAATTCTGCTTCCAAGACCTCTTGACCTTCTATTACAGACATCAAAGTCCACTGACATGAAAGTAATTTTAATGTCATAATTTCTGTATTACAAACGCCCCCACAGAGTCATGAAGCAGAGGAGGGATGAAATGAATTGAGACGAAAGAAACCATCTTTTTCAACTACAAGAACATTTTGCACTTGAATTCAAAAACAAAAAAGCAAAAAAAAAAAAAAAACCCACAAAAACACAAAATTGAATGAATACCCTCTACATTTTCAGTGGGGATATTTATCCATTAATTAGCTAACAAACCAGAAGTCACAAGAGACCCCCCCTCCAGTTAATGACAAATGACAGGGAATGCGTCCTGCATGCCCAGAACTGTTTTCCTTTTGCAGATAACAAACTCATTCATAAACAGACAGACAATCAACCTTAAGAAGAAGCCTCATGAAAACATTGCTGAAGGTAAATATATGTTTAATCTGACATTATTGGAGCATTTCTCCTGAACTATGAAAACCCCTCTTTAATAATTTAAATTGTTTTTCTCAGTATTCTTCAGCCTACTTCTTTTAAACACCTCTTCATTTTGAGCTAAATTCTTTGGGCTTGATTGATTTTTGTGTTTAAAAGCTTAATTTCAGGTGCTGTTTAATCGCTTAATCTGGGATTGATGCTGCGTGGGCGGTAGTTCATTATGGAGGAGAAAGAAGGCATTTTTGGGAGGGGGTTGGTTTTTTGTTATTTTGGGGGGAAGGGGTTTTGTTGTTGTTGTTATGTTTTTTGTTTTGCCAAGCTTTTAGCAAATCGCCATGCCCAATGTGGGAAAAAAATGCTCAAAGAGGACCAGGAAGGGAAAGTATTGTACAATGGTCAGGACTCTTCAAAAACATAGGGTAAAAACACAGTAAAACTATATAGCATTGTTTGCTTCTGTTAGGCCCTCACAGACATTCCTTAAAAATAGCTAGAATTGGTGCCAAGAAGATAGCTCGGTGGGTAAGAGTGCTTGAACCAGGCACTAAGTTAGTCGTGCAAGTCTGAAATCCGTAAGGGAGTCAAGGCAAGTGGATCTCCAGAACTCACTGGCCAAAAGAGATTGTTGTATAACTGTTTCCTCAGAGATTCCATCCTACAGGGAAGTTCTTTACACAGGAAAGTAAAGAACTCAAAATAGCTTCAGAAAGTCCCTGAAACTGACCAGATTTACTAGACCCCACCCCATAAGAATCGTATTAATGGCTGAGAATATCCCTCGGACACAAGAAAGATGAGCTGCAAAGAAGACTCCCAGACTAGAACAGTTGCCTGGGAGAAGCAGAAACCTGCCCAGCAGCCCAGAAAAGGTTTAGACAAACTAAGGCACCTGAAAAAGATATTCTTCAACCTGTCAAGCTGCCTGCAGGCCGTGCAGTGAGTTCCAGGTTTCTGGTTTGGGGATCTGTCACCCATTCTGAGGTGAACTTTGGCAATGTGCCTAGCCATGTTTGAGTCATTTCTGCCCCAATAAGTAACTCCTCACCCATATTCCTGTAAATAACCACAATAAAGTTCACTGGTTCACTAAGTTGGACTTTAGTCATATCTTTGTTTGGTCAGTTGTGGGCTCCCTGTCTGGGGTAAATGGATGTTGTGTCTCCCCAGGAAAGGTTTGGTCACATGGCAGTAAAGTATACAGCACAAACAGAAGGAGACACTGACATCTGCTCTGGCCTTCACATGCATGCACATACATGCACACACACACATGCCCCACACACATATCACAAAATACAAACATACACACATGTGCAAAGCTAGTATCATATCCTCCATCTTGTGCATGGCAGAAATCTGACTAGAAGTGTAGTCAGCCCTTGGATTCCCTCCATAATCGCCCAAAAGATGTGTCCTTTGAATCCACTTCTCTTCTTTCTTTCTTTCTTTCTTTCTTCCTTTCTTCCTTTCTTCCTTTCTCCTATCAATCCCTAGGTTCAGACCCCTGCACATCTCTGACTGGGTTGCCTCAAACACCTCTAGTCTGGACTTCTGTCCCACTGAATCTGCATAAGACTCCCATGGCTCCCCACTGCCCAGAGGACAAATTCAGATAACCTAGCTGGACATGTTCCTCATGAGCTGCTGCTGAGGCTAAGGATTATGGGAATAGGAATGAGATCAAGGTCACAAATAAAAGTTGAGTATTTGGCAGGAACATTTGGCCAGGTTAGGGGGTTGTAGGTACTATCCTACCAGTGACAGAAAGTCACAGATGGTCAGGTTCAAGCAGAGACAGGAGCAGATTTACATAATGTTTGAAAGCAAGAAATCTGGAATTACATGCAAAGACTGACCATGCTACTTCATTGTATATCCTTGGGTTCCTAGCCTTGTCTCTATCTATCTATCTATCTATCTATCATCTATCTATCTATCTATCTATCATCTATCTATCTCTTTCTCCCCCTTTCTATTTTGTATGCGTGTTGACGTATGTTTATAATATATGCACACGTGGGCACATGTCTGCATTTGTGTGTGGAGATTAGAGGTTACTAGCCATTGTCCTCCTCCTCAACCACTTGCCTCCTTCTTATTTGAGACAGTTTCTCATTAAACCTGGAGCTCACTGATTTGAGCACTGTCTGGCCAGCAAGCCCCAGGAAGCCTCCTGCCTCCATCTCCCCAGAGCTGGGATTACAGGCAAGTGCCATCACAACCATCTTTGGATCATGGAGCTGAGCATCCAAATCCAGATCCTCATGTCAGTGCAGCAAGCGTTCTTCTACCTAAGCCATTGTCACAGTCCCAGCCTTCATGAACCTATTTTTTTATACTTATAAAATGTAGGCCGAGACCTCCTGCAAGAGAGACTAGGCTGTGAGATGGAAATGAGGTATGTAGCATACTGCTTGCTCCATAATACTCACCTCAAAAATCAGAGCTAGCATTAATGACTCCTACTCTTGTCATGGTTCTCGGAGAAGACTTTCACAAACCCTTGGGATCAAGTTTAGTCCATTCCCACATGCCCTTGAGACAGCTGTGTGTGAAACTTAGGAGCCCACCTTAGGGTTTTTTCATAAAGCTTCATGAAATGTTGAAGGAATAAAATAGTACAGCTGGAAAAATAATAAGCAGCCAAGAACGAGCCCAAAGTTCCACCAGAAATAATAATTCCAGGAAACAAGAGCTACATACACAAAAGGGAATACACTCCAGGATACACATAATAAAGCCACCTTGGCAAAGTGTGTGGCCTGATGGCCAAGCCAGGAGAGTGATGGAATGTAAAACGGAATTGGAAGTTGGACATTTACCCCTTGCAAGTCCATCTGGAGAGGTGTGCCAACCCACCCAGCAACAATCGAGTTACTGCCACATAAACATGAGCCCCATCACTGTGAAAATCCAGAATAATCACAATGAAAATTTCCAAGGTGGAAGAAGAGATCGGGCAGTGGTAATGCTAGAAGCTATGTGTGTAGGCCAGTTGGCTTAGAGCTCACAGCCTAGTGCCAGCAAAGGCAAAGTCAAGGCCAATGCTGGGCTAAGCCATTGGCTCTTACTGTAGGGAAGAGCTCCAGGTTCATGGGATGAGTATAACCTTAGTCCCACTCAACCATCCTGCAGCAGCTGGTGTTTGAGGACAAAAGGAAGTTATGGAAGAATTTGAAGGGCGCAAAGTCAACCACAACAATCATGTCTGAAATTCGTACAGGGCAGGTCAATATAACAGTTCGCTGATGAAAGAATAAAACATTTCTGGACCAGCTGACAAATAGGTCTGAGACCCCCAAAAGCGTTCCATATCACACCCTGCTGCCTAGCTGCTTCCTAGCTACGCCCTGATTGTTCAGCAAATCTCATGTCACATTCAGTTCTTCAAGCGCTTGTTATGCCCAAAGTAGGTGAGCCATGGTTTTCAGTATGCAAAGTGTTTTCTCAATCTATAGACGGGTGCTTTGGTTTAAATATAATTTACCACTCCAGAGTTCCTGTTACCAGAGTTTAACCCCAACGAAGAGTATTAGGCACATAGAAACTTCATCTGACTGTAGTATCTGGAGTGTGTGTGTGTGGTATATGTGTATATTCATGTTCATGTAGGTTTGCACTGGTAACAGAAGAGTAATGTGTGTGCACATAAGTACATAGGGAGACAGAGCTTGACTTCAGGTTGTTTTGCTTTGCTTTGCTTTTTCCCATTGCTCTCTGCTTTTGTTTTTATGAGACAGGATCCTCCCCCTACTCCCCTGAACGTAGAGTTCACCAGTTTGGCTATGCTGGTTAGCCACTGAGCTCTAGAGGAGCCAGTTGTCTCTGCCTCCCCAGCCCTGAGCTTCCAGACAAACACCACTATATCTAGATTTTTACTTGCATTCTGGAAATCTATACTTGGGTCCTTATGCTTGCATGGCAAATGCTTTATGGCATTAGCTATCTCCCCTCAGTCCCAAAGGTGACCTTTTAAAGCAGGGCTTGTGGGATGCGAGTAGAGTTTGAGAAACTTATCAGGGCAGAGCTCTATGGTTGGATATGATGGCTTTCTCAGAAGAGAATGGAAAAGCAGGGAAACACATCCTCCCTGCCTCTTGCCATTGAGGCGGATATCACTCTGAGATTGCTGGTAAGAAAGCCATCACCTCCTACAGCCTCAGCATTGCTCCCTCAGACAAATGAGTCAAAATAAACTTCTTATAAAGTTATTTAGCCTTGACTATTTGTATTTATGCAGAATGGACTAATAAGACTGGTAGGCACAAGCCTAAGTAAGACAGAGGTGACCGCTGAGTACTCTGGTAGAAGGCTTTTAATAATAAGTCTTTGGAGTTTGCACCTCTTTTAGCAATCTACCCTTCATATTTATTATTGATCTCCTACATTCAGGGCGTTACACTGGATGCTCAAAGAAGTGCAGAAGATGCATCACCCCCAGAACTTGCTCCTTCCCAATCTAAAAATGGAATGGAGATCAAGTCTGTTCCTAACAGTGCAAGGCATAAGAAGGCGTGGACTGGAGATGTATAGAAATCATAAGTTTCTGACTCTAGGGTCAGTCTTATTATATGGGATTTAATGTGAAAGTCAACATTTTTCTGCTTATGTATCTTTAAACTCAAATTAAAAATGTTCATTACACAAGTAATGAAGAAGCTCTCTGGTAAATAACAATAATTAAAAATACCCACTGAGCATTTTCTCTTTCTTTCTTTTCTTGGGGGTGGGGCGGGAATATGGTGCAGAGCAGGGTTTCTCTGCATAACCCTGGCTGTCCTAGAGCTCTGTGAACACTTCCTTATGTAGGGTCCGCTGACAGAAATTGAGACAAGGACTTGGCTGCAGGTTGTTCCATGGGAACAGAAGTAAGTGGAGACAACGGAGAGAAAAGCCAAGGAAAGATGCACTGCTCTGAGCCGGTTAATACTGTGGTCAGCTAAGACTCCATGTTGATGCCAACTGTGGAGCTGTGGAAGCCATATCTAAAATCAACCTTCTGAGTGCAGAGCAGGCACATTTTCTATGAAATCCAGTCCTCGTTGACTGAATTCTAAATCTCTACCCTTCTCATTTCTCATTTCATGTAAGACCCTCGAGCAGCAAAACTAGAAGACAGAGTGGGTACTGAAGATGGGAGCTAGCAGGAGTGAGGGCAGTCTGTGTACAGTGCCCACTGCCCATGATCACACAGGCCTGTCAACCAGCACACAACAAGCAGGCAGGTTGACACAGGTTGACTCCAGAGATTCCTCATTTTCAAGGGGAGTAACTGAGATATGGAGAGATTAAATGCTCTATTATAGGTCACATAAGCAGGATATGGCTGAAGGGTCAATCAGTGTTGTTTAAATCCTGAAGCCAGCCGATCAACATACTCAAATATCAGCCATGCTGAGACTTTAAAAAGAGCCATTGTTTGGGGTTGAAAGGTTACTAAACAAGTTTATCTAGACCCTTGGAAAAACAGACAGCCAATCTGCCTATAGATTAAACACACACACACACACACACACACACACACACACACACACACACACGCACACACGCACACACGCACACACACGCACACGCACACGCACACACACCAGCAAGGTGGTTGTGATGCACACGTTTAATCCCACTACTTGGGAGGCAGAAATGAGTGGATCTTTATGAGTTCAAGGCCAGCCTGTTCTACAGAGTGAGTCTGAGGACAGTCAGGGCTACACAGAAAAACCTGGTCTGGAAAACAAACAAACAAACAAAAAAAGTATGTATAAAGTTTTGAGACAGAAGTACAAACAATAATCTTCTCCCAAACACTCGAATATCCATGTTAGGTTTTCTGTTGTTTTATTTTTATGTTTCTGTTTTTACAAACCACATGGCTTCCCTTGATTTCATTGAAAATACAAGGTTCTGTGGCCACTAATTCTCCATCATGCTACAGATCCAGTAAAGCTGAGGACAGCATGTTTAGAGAAGTTCATACATTACACTTCTTCTTGGCTTGTATTTTTAAGAAGTTGAGAACAATGGTTTTTTTTTTAATTTTTTATTGTTTGTTTGTTTGTTTGTTTGTTTTTTCTGAAGCAAACGGAACACCTTGGATAATATCAAAGGCACCTGTCACTTAGAGAGTGGTGAGCTGAGGTGACAGAGCACTGTTCAGTGGGCCTGGGCATTCAAGTGAGTAAGGATAAATAGTCAAAAATCCAGATGGGTTTGTTAAAAAGTCGTCACACTCCTGAAAAAGAGGGGTGCTGTTGTTGTTGGTAGTGATATGTCAGCCATCGGCAGAGTCAAGCAAACTCAGAGATCAGAGATGTCTTTCTCTTGCCTATGTCCTGAATGCTTGGTCTCCAAGGACACTTGGAGGAAAGCTTACTGCACATGGTATTAAAGCCACTAAAATACATATTTCCTCTTGTGAGAGAAGTACCGTCTCCATTTGATCAGTGCCAATCCTCCTGCTCACAATCAATTTTATTTCACCGGAAGCCTCTGTAAGTGGATTTGAAGTTCATGAGTCATGCTTGGGCCTCAGATGGCTGCTCTCAATGTCTGTTGCCAGGCCCTCCTGGACAACTTTTCACAAGCCTGATCTCATCTCTGCTCCACTTTAAATGAGACAGCAGTGGGCTCTCTCACATGTTTCCGGTGGGGCTGTGCCTCTACTTGGTAGATCACAATTAGGAGCTAGCTATTGTAGTGGAAGGAAATGCAATAAAGCCATCAGACAATCCTAAAAGGGCTAAAACCCAAACAGGAAGCTGTGTGAGGTTGTGCTGTGGAAGATGCTATTGTTTCTAATTTTGCAGTCTGGTTGAAGATGGTGTACCTTAAAATCAGCCCCAAGGGAAATAGTATTTACAAAGGCTCAAACAGAAGAAAATTTACAAGGATTCATTGAATGGAGTCTCAGAAATGAAGAACCTAATTTCTGACCACAGACACACACACACACACACACACACACACACACACACACACATACACACCTAACCACACACACACACACACACACACACATACCTAACATATCTCAAAGACACCTTCTCACTGTCTTATTACATAGTCCTATCAGGTGCAGGGGACACCCATTGTGACCATTTGTTTAGCAAATATCTATTCCTTCCCACACAATGTAGAAGGAGACTCTTCAGGTTACATTCGGACTGTGTCCTGTGACTTGTTTGAGCCAGTGAATTATTCACATATGTGAAAGTGCACAGGCAGTAAATTTGCTCATGGGATTGACCTGACCCCAAATCATAGAATGAAAACATTCTGCTGAGTCCAACCACCACCAGGCTAATTATCTCTGATGGCAGGCAGCCCTATGGTACAGTTAGTCACTGGGTGTTTGGTGGTCTGTTTCTGGCCAATGTGTCTCTTTGTCCTGCTTTGGAGTAAAATCCGTGTTCACTTGAACCACAGAAGAAAAATCCACACTGGAAAGTTGCCCTTGGCTCTGTAAATAAGACCACACCCATGTACATACAATCAACTCTAATTAAACCCAGTGGGGGAAAAAAAAAAAAAAACAAAACCAGGACGGGGCATGTTGGGAAGAAGTATTCCCGAGGGAGTGAAAGGACACAAGAGAGGGAAATGGGCTGATTCTGACCAAAATACATTACATACATATATGAAATTGTTGAAGAATAAATGAATTATTTTCAAAGACTGAAGCTGTCCATGTGTGGGTAAGTTTTGAATTGTCACACACGTAAATCATAGTTACCATTTATTCTTTGACAAGTAAAGTGTTTAATAATTCAACAACTTGAATGTATTTAACCTTCTCAATAACCCAAGAAATCAGAATAAATGTCACCATTAGACAGAAAAGAAAACCAGGGTGTAAAGGAGTGGTATATTCTATTAGAGCGCTTCTGACTTCTGAGCCAGGATTAGACAATTCAGGTTTAAGCAAGTCCTGATTATTACTAACCAAGCCAAACAGTGAACCAATATCAAAATGCAATACCCTTCTTCAGTATAACAAATTGGCAAAACTTAGGTGCCCTCTCGTATTGAATACTGGCAAGAGTCTGTCTCTTAGTGTGAGGCTGAAGCTGGAAATTGGTGCTGATGTTCTGGGAAGCAACCTGGGAATATTTGTCTCGAGCTTGAACACTTGCAGAGTTTGTGAATGGAGGCTTGCACTTCTCTGATTGTAGACATGATCAGAGATACAGTGGAAGAGACGTGTGCAAAGTTGTTCCCCAAGACATTGTTAATCACGGGACAAATCGAGTCAACTTAATGTAAAATATCTCCAGAATGCTCAAGAAACTGATATTGCCAAAGACCGGAACAATATGAAACCATTGAAAACCACATTAGGAGTGTGAGAAAAAGTTAGGGACAACTCTAAATGGAAGAAATCAGGAAAGAGAAACTGCAATATTGTAACACAATTATAGCAGTAATGCATTATTTCCACATGACACATTATTTTCTATAGGGTTTCCTGTTTTAAGCACTTGTTATATTTTGCAAATTTTATTGAATAAGCAAATATTTCTTTTATAATCAGGAAAACATTCTTGAAATTATTATTATTATTTTTTTTTTTTTTTTTGGTTTTTTTGAGACAGGGTTTCTATGTGTAGTCCTGGCTGTCCTGGAACTCACTCTGTAGACCAGGCTGGCCTTGAACTCAGAAATCTGCCTGCCTCTGCCTCCCAAGTGCTGGGATTAAAGACGTGTGTCACCACCTCCCGGCTTTGAAATTATTTTTAAAACAGTCATTTTTCTAAACATTTGTTCTTTATTTTTGAAATTCGATTGCATCAATTCTCCCTTCCCTTTCCTGCCTCCAAGCCCTCTTACGTACCCCATCCTTGCTCTCTTTCAAGTTCATGTCATCTTTTACTCACTAATTGTTGTTACATGCATATATGTATATGTATAAATATATATGGATAAATATAAACTAGAATAGCAATCTTCTAAAAATTATTTTTTCTTCCCAGTGTGTGAATGTTGGTATGCTCCAGCTATGGTGTGCTTGTAGAAGTCAGAAATAACTTCTGAGAGTTTGTTCTCTCCACCTTGTCAAGGTACAGTGACTCTTGTTTCTGCCATGCTGTGTTCTCCAGGCTAATTAGACGGTAAGCTTCTAGGTGATTCTCCCATCTCTGCCTTCCATCTCACTACCGGAGCTCACGTTGTGCATTGTATATAAGCTCTGGGGATCGAACTAGCCACAAAGCTATCCCACCAGCCTGAAGTCAGCAGGTTTCTTTTCTTTTTTCTTTTTTTAAATTTATTTTTATTGGATATTTTATTTACATTTCAGATGCCATCCCTTTTCCCTGTTTCCCCTCCCTAGAAAACCCCTAACCCATGCTCCCTTCTCCTTTTTGCTTTTATACAATTTTTAAATGTTAACCAAAGGCTTTTTATATAAGTTTGGTAATGCTCAATATCAATTAGAAGTATAACCCAATACCCAACCTAGATATATCAACTTTCTTTGACTGGCAGAGACATGTGAACATCTGTCTCCATGTTCCCGCCCCCCACCTTCTCTCTCTCATCACTTAGCTCCTCCTCTCCTTCTCCTCCTCCTCTCCTTACTCCTCCTCTTTCTCTCCTTACTCCCCCCACCTTAGCTCCTCCTACATATCACCCTTCCTGTTAAAATAAAACTTTTCTCTCAAAATACGATTAGAGAATAACAATACCAATTTGTGTCAGTAAGGTGCAATATAAACCTAACACCCAGTCCATCATTTTGTTGACTAAACAGAACCTCTGTCATCTCTCCTAACTAAAAGACTTAGTTCTGAACTTGGCTGTTTTCTAGGCTTTAGAATGAATATCAGCTGAAAACCATCCTCTCAAATCTTTTCTCTCAAAGTAAATAGCCAGGATTGGCTATGAGACTATAAGTTTTCAACCCTTCAGAAATCCAGAATGACTGAGTTAACTGAAATTATGGGAAGCACAAAGCATAGCTTCTAAAACTTAGCCAATTTATAGAGACCGCTGAACACCTGGACAGTCCCTATACTACAAAACATTGAAGCATCTGAACTTCAGCCTTCTGGCCCAGGATCATCTGACAGACCTAGTGATGCAGAATTATTAAGGGCTGATTACTCAAGACAGCAGTTTTTATCCCCATAGATCATAAGCACTATGAAGACAGAAATCACTATCTGCTTTGGTCACCTAGAGATGCCAGAAGGTACTTAGCTCCTAATATGTGCTCAGTAAATCTTTGCAGAATGAATGAAGTCCTACTTTGTCACCCTGTCTCTCCTGTGTGTGTTAGTCAGCCTCCATCCACAGAGAAATGCCTGAAACAGCTGACTGACGAGGAGAAAGGAGATGCTATGCTTCCCAGTCTTAGAAGTTTTCATCCATAGTAAAGTGGCAGAGAGGCAAATCTGTTCATCTCATTACAGGAAGAAAAACTGAGAAAGAGAAAGGTGGCCAACTTCACCATTCCCTCAGGGGTCTGACTTCACCATCCCCTTAGGGACCACACTACTTCTGACATAAGGACTTAGTAGGTGCTACCTTCTAAAGGTACCACTATGCCAAGTAGTGTAGCCCTGCTGGTCAAGATTATGTGGCAGCAGGTTTAGGTTATCTGGGGTTTCTCAAGCAACTGCCCAATGCAACAGGTTCAGCTCAGGCATTCCATGTGCCAGGACAGTGGAATGGTTTCTCTGGCTCATGATGTCTGGGTGCCACTGCTCAGAAAATGTGTGCATGAGTCTGTTTCTAACCAACAGAACAAAACACTACAACCTGCAAAGGCTTGAACAACAGAACCTTCTTTGTTCACTGTTCTGCAGGCTGGAGAATCAACAAGGGTCACCTGTCTGGCTCCAGGGGAGGGCCCTGCTTCTGGCTTGTACATGGCTGCCTTTTGGTTGAGTCTTCAGAGAACAGAGAAGAACAAAAGGCCCTTCTGCTGAATCTTCTTATAGACATCATCCCTATCTATCAGAATGAGCTGCTCATGACTTCATCTGACTCAGATAACTCCTCTAAGGGCTCATCCCTGTTATCAGTTTCAAGGTTAGGGTTTCAATGTGAGTTTGGGGCAGGGGGAGACACAGAATTCGGTGCTTAGTAACAGGAATAGCTGGAATGCCTTGAAAGGTTAGAAGCAAGCACTGCCTGGAGGTTTCTTTCTTCCTGTGCCTTATTCTGGCTTGTAGAGATTTGGTCCATTCTATCTGGCCTGGGCTTTTAATTGGATTCATCATGAGTGAGAGATCTACCTTTATTGTACAAGGATACTGGCACTTCAGAGGCTTATTATTACAGTGTATCCTGCTCGTCCTGGATGGATGTAGTGATTTTTCAAATATACAATTCCATGTACCTTAACTCACCTTATCTTCTTGTCTCTGGAAGGCTGAAGGCCTGCCTGCAGGATCTTTCTCTTCTGTCTTAGACCATCTATAAAGTTGAGTTTCTGCCCCGTGAGTATGAGAAAACATTTTTTTTCCTTCCTATCAAAAGCAGCCAGCCTGACAAGGGCCATATTTCCTGACCCTGCCCTTTCCCTGGGACTTTGTATCAATTCACTGGTATCAGGAGATTGTGGGGTTACAGCTCTTACCACTGAGCTGAGATGCAGTCAAAGCTTATCAGGGATAAAAGGCAGAGGCCATTTTTGTTGAGTGTGTTGCTAGCCTGGTTTGGGTCTTGCAACATTCATTTTGAAGAAAGAAAAAAAGTCTTGCTGAATTACTTTCTCTTTGGTAGTGTGTTCCTCTGTGAGATAGCAAGATTGCTCTTTTTTTTTTTTCCCACCTCGAGAACTGTGAGACACACGGGCCCGTCTGCATGTGCATGCTGCTGCTTATGAGGGCTGTGCCGTGGGCAAGCTACAGAATCTCTCAGACTTCAGCTTTCTCAGGATTGTGGTGAGCATGAGCTGAGTCCAGGCACAGTACGATCATAACTCAAATGTCGGTGGCTGTGTTAGTTCTGTGGCTACACAATTTCAAGTCTCCTGATCTGAAGGTCAGGGCGGCATCCAGTATGTGCATTTAAAAAACAACTGGACCAGAGGAATTTAGAATTTTTTGGTTCCCATTTCCATGGAGCACTGAGGGATGAGGGAGATCTTGAGCACCTGATGCCACAGGAGAAGAGAGAAAATGCCCCTCTATGTTACTAAATACCTACTCATTTATACACACTTGGCTAAGTCTGAGAACAGAGAAGAGGGAGGACTTCTGGCCAAGCTGTGGCATCATTTGGAGAAGGAAAAAGAAAAAGTGAAACAAGAGTGGAGATAGAAAATAGAAACAAAATATGGCTCCAAAAAAAAAAAAAAAAAATCCCAAAGCATGGGAACCTTGCCCCACACTCTGGCTGTACTAAGCTCCGTGGGAGACTGTGCCAGGAGGGCAGCCAGGCTGTTACACAACCAAATCATTGCTCAATGCACGCTCCTCACATGGGGCCACACCATCCCTGAGGTGCAGTACCAAGGGAAGGGCTGGGTGGGAAGCTGTGGCAAAAGTGATTTTTGGAAGTGCTAGTACTGTGCCTTGCACTGAAAGGCTGGGCTGGATCACCTCTGAGGTCCAGGGTTTCTCTGCCAGGCCCCAGTGGAAGGTAGCAGGAGAGAGGGGAAACGGGGAAAACAAAGCATCCTGTTTCTCTCGTCCGTGCCATCACTTATGTTCAGATGCACATCATGCAGACATTCTCCCTGGCTTGCACTTTTGAGGCCGTTTAATTTTTTATAGTTGGGTATGAACAACGAAAGCAAGCAGTTTCCTGCCCCTCAATCTCAAACCCCCACCACTGAGGAATCTGGGCTTAAACTGCATTTAAATCCTATAAATTAGCCTCCCTAAAGATGCTTAAGCATTTATGAAAACATTCAAATTTTATATTCTGTGCAATAAAATCTTAAATAAAAAAATAAAAAAAAAAAGGAAAGCTACCCGAAGTGCCATGTGAAGCTAAGTTGGCAAACAGCAAACAGTTATGTGTCAGGATGCCCACAGCTTCACAGATGATGAGTCTGGAACCTGGATAGGGACTTCCATGCATTAGAGATAAAATGAATGTTCTTGCCTTTGTAGGCAGAGTCCCTGGAGACTCCCTTAGGCTAAATCCAATGGTCTGGGAAGCAACTCACAGTATTAACCCATTTATACCCAAGTTGATGCCAACCTACAATATTAACACAGTTATAACCAAGTTTATGACAACTTACAATATTAACCCACTTATACCCAAGGTGAAGGCAGGGCAGGGAGTCATCTGGCTCCATCCCAGTTGCTCTGGAAAGCCACTGTGATACAAATCAGAACTGAACTTCAGAGAGCTGGGTTACTCTCTCAGTTAGGCTATTGATCTGCTTCTGAGCTTGAAGAATGGATAGCTCTGCTCCTAGCCTCAGTTTACTTCTGTGAAAAATTAGGATCTAGTGCCACACAGGTTTTCAGTGAGGGCAAACCCTGACACTTGCATTTCTGAAGGTCTATCATTAATACATTCAAATAAACATGTTTGCACACACACACACACACACACACACACACACACACACACACACGCACATGCACACTCTACAAAATAAGTGTGATTGTGAAAGAAATGAAGAACATTAGCATTTTATCCCTTTGCCTACCCCTTACTCACATTTCCCCAAGAACAGTTGGATTCTCTGTGGCTCTGAGGGAAAGAAGTTACACTCTTCCTCTTACCCACCATCCCCCAAAAAACCAAAGAGAAGAGCTGGGGCTGTAGCTCAGTGGTAGAGCACTGGGCTGGCATCACAAGGCCCTGGTTTGATCCCCACATCACAAAACAAAATGAAAGAATAACTTTGGCTGTGAGGGCATAGGCTTCGTATTTTTACGTGGTGTGTGGCACCTGTGATGTAATTCCAGCACTCAAGAGTGGGAGGCAGCAGAATGGCACCATCAAGGTCAGCCTCGTTCCAAGAAGAAATTCTGTCTTTGAACACCAAACCAAATAGAGACTGAGAATAGTTTTGCCCACCCAGAGAGCGGCTAAAGCAGACATGGATGTTCCTGGGTTTGAATGGGTTAGGTTGGAGCCAAGACTTTTCACTCATGATTAGCAAAATGCTAACACACACACACCAAATTCCAAAAGAGAACTCTTGTATTCTCTGATTTATAATAGTTTTTCCTGCCTGATTATCACCTTTTCTATTCATCAAAATTAGGTGGTTATCCTAAACATCACCCGAGAAGCTGTGTGCACAGCAAAACTTTGAGATTATAGCTTCCAAGGACAAAAACCTAGTTAAATATCGGTCCTCACTTGTCACTTGTCACTGCCTGCAGAGTTTTACCTTTGACTGGCCTTACTGTTTGGCTATTTCATCAGGGACAAAGGGGACTGTCATCAGTCCTGGTGCTTCCTGGTGATGTGCACAGCTGGATTCCTCTTCTGAGTGGAGCTTCCCAGGGTAATGTGCCTTCTCTCTTTGTAGAGTCTGCTTGCCACTACCCATATATGCCTTCAGGCTAAATATCCACAATACTTGGGGCCAGGAGTGTTTGGAAAGAATTTTCCAGATATTGGAATATTTTCATATCTGATATATTGAGGATGGAACAAGCCCGAACACGAGGTTCTTCTCTGTGCCCACTAGTCTCACGTATAGGCCTGGGTTGTAAACAGTCATTTTAGCGCTCCTGTGTTTTCATTATGACTTAACTTATGAGGTCAGATTCATTTGGTTAAAGATTTGGAGCACTTTAGATATCAGATTTTTTTTTTTTCAAATAGTCATGTCCAAACTGTATCACCTGACAGGTGACTAGTATAACTGAGGAGCTAAGTTTTCTGTTGCACTTTATTGTCTCTTTCAATGATGTGTGTATATACGTGTGTGTGTGTGTGTGTGTGTGTGTGTGTGTGTGTGTGTGTGTATCTGTGCATATGTGAGTGAAGGTACCCCTGGAATCCAGAAAAGGATGCTGGATTCTCCAGAGCTGAACTTACAAGTGGTTATGAGTACAGAATTCAAATCCACTGTGAGAGCATAACCTAATCTTAACCACCAAGCCACCTCTCCGGCTCTTTATTAAACTTTAAAATTTATATTTCAACATACGTGCCACACGTAGCTAGTGGCTCTCATACTGACAACGACATGTTAGACCCTATGCACTAAGAATTTGAGTGAGCTCAGTGCTCATGTTACAGAAATACAATATGAAATATAGGCAATGCTATAGAATTTTAATGTGAGTCTCATATGTAATTTAAGTTTTCGTAGCCTTCCACACTGTGGTTAAAAATAGGGGTAAAATTAATTGCAATAATGTATTTTATTACTGATTAGTCACAGTTTTATTTCAACATGTAAACAATAAAAACATTGAGCTAGTATACGTTTCTTGCTTTCCCTACCAGCTCTCCCAAGTATGGTGTGTACTATAGAATACCAGCACATTTCATTTGGGTTGACTGTACTTTAAGCCCTTAGTTGCAACAGTGACTAGTGGCTAACAATGGGTGAAACAGCAGTTTGGAGCCAGCCGGGGGGCTACCTTCTCTACCTGCTGCCCAGCTTTTAAAGCGCTATAATAAAAAGCACTTGTGTTCACACTAAAGTTTCTAAGTGAAAACCATTAAACACAAAGCCCACTGTATTCATTTCTACCAGAGTATACATGGTTAGGCAAAATATTTTGTGTCTTCTTTCTGAAGATGTTCCTGGTTGTTTCTCTTTAATTTACATCAATTAACTAATTTCACCAACATGTCAATATTTACTGCTCATTATTCAGGAGCATCTACATCTTGAAGAAAGGCAGTGTGATTGTGTGTCTTGAAATTCCTGAGCTCATGGCAGTTCCCATGTCAATAATTTCCATTAGTGTAATGGGACGCCATAGAAACTGCCTCTGGAATAAGGGTGTGGAATGAAGAAAGCAATCATACAGAATCATTTAGGAGCAAATCAGATAACCAATAAGCCAATGATCTGATCAATGGGTGTTAGATACACTAAGAGCAGAAGATGGTCCTAAAATATCCATTAGCGGAAACACTAACAAATAAATTACCTAATCATGATCAATAGAGCTGACTGCGGATAACCTCGATGGATGCATAAGCAATGTGTAAAATTTGCATACCTCCACTCGATTGCCTTTTAGAGTTTACAAACCATTCTCCCTACTCCCACACCGGCCCCTCACCAGTCCTCTTCAACACCTTTCTAAATCAGCTTGTTACCTCATTCTTTACAGGTAATGAGAACCAGAGAAAAGCCGTCCTGTAGGTTTTCTGTCTCTCCTGGGCACACCTTGCAGAAGCATGCTCAATATTTGCTAATGGCTTTGGAGGAGAAAGCTGTGAAGGCTGAGCCTGTGCTTTTCCCAGGCAGAATGCAAGAGGAAATCTGAGAGGGGGCGGCGTGGGGTGGGGTGGGGTGGGGTGGGGTGGGGTGGGGTGAGGTGGGGTGGGGTGGGGTGAGGGTACTAGGTATTAGGATCAGATGTATGCCTTTAAACAGGAAAGAGTCTTGTTCAGTCTGTCAGCCTGGCTCGAGGTGGGGAGGGGCTGGGGGAGCAGAAAGCAATTTCTGTGGTCTGTGTTCTGCAGGCTTTCTGATCAGGTTCGTTCCTTCCCCCTTTAGAGCAGTTTGTGTCCTTTGATTTCATACACCCCATAAGCATTTACACATTACGAAGTTAGCCGACTGGGAGAAGACAGGATAACGATCTTACTATTATGTATTATTTAACTGGTATTAAGCTTTCATTTGCTTCTCTGGAAGGAGCAAGATTTTGCTTTGCTTAGGAAAGTGATCATGAGTGGGCTGCCCACAAGCCGTCTTCACTGTAAAAGCCTGGCCCTGTCTTCAAAGGGCTTGACGGAGGACAGAGACAGACATTCTGAACCCCTTTACTGCCCCCTCTCCCTTCCCTCGTGTCACTCTGTGCCTGGGAAGGAGACAGAGCCGTTGACTAAAACCCAGGGTGTGTCAGGTTGACAATACCTAATTTTATTGACATTTGTTTCTACAAAGGCATGGTTAGCACCCCCTAAAAGGGCATTATTTTGAATACAGGGAATAGGAGAGCCCCATACCCACTCTAGTTACAAAATGCTGCAATGCCTAAGAGAAATTGTCAGCAGGAACCTTTGACACTGTTCGTTTGTAACAAGGAAATTAATCTAGGACTTTGAGCCAGAGCTATTGTTTAAGATTCTCTAATCATAGTACGTGTGTTACTTACTGGGTGTCAGCAAGCTCCCAAGAAGAAGACCAATGAAAGCCAGCATCCTCATCACATTCAAACAGCAAACAGCTAGAGGGTTTAAGAGCTACAAGCCAAATTCTTCTTTGGAGCAATGTATGGGAAAAACCCTTTAGGTGTGCATATCAAAAAGTAAAAAACAAACCCATTCTTTGTAAGAAAAAGTTATGAGATAAATATTCCTACAAAAGTTGGTGTGAAAGGGTGCTATTTTTTAAGAAGTAAAATTATAACTCATAAAAAATGCAAAATGTACAAGATGTCAAGAGTTTATTTAACTTAACTTAATGAGGGAGCCAGCAACGTTCTGAAGGTTCAAGGTGAATTCAAAGAGCAAATACGTGCTCAGGCGAGCAATCAGGACCATGGACGCCAGCTTTCTCTCATAGATGCAAAGTCCTTCAGAGGGGAGCCAGAGAGGGGGATTCCTAAAGTTCATTTAATGTGATGGAGATGCCTGCTCCCCAGGGTGCTACTCTACGGAGTTTCTCCCCTGGTGTATGGCCTCACTTCTGAGACAATGGATCTCATTGCCGTGATTAGGTGACAGAAGAGGGCACAGGTGAAGGGATTTTAGCAGCTGTAATTAAATCTTTGAGACAGGGTAATCAAAAAAAGGAGCTTATCTCAAATAGGTCTGAGCTAATCAAGCAAACCCTTAAAAGGAGAGATTTGGAATAGAAAAGCTGCCACTGGCCTCTGAGAAACAGGTTGGTAAAAGCGGAGGGGGAGGGGAAACTGAAAAGATGGCTCAGCTGCTGCTCCTGCAAAGGACCAGAGTTCTGCTTCCAGCACTGCTTCCGGTGACTCACACCCACCTATCACTCCAGTTCCAGGGAATCCGTTCTGGATACCATGGGTACCTACACTCATACATAAACACACCCCACCTCCCAACACACACCTCCCAACATACACATGAAGATTGAAGAAGGCATAGAGAGGAATACAAGCCAAGGCTAGAAACTGAGAACAACCCACAGCCAACCACAGGGACCTCAATCCTGCAGCTAAGATGCAGTCCATCCTTGGCAGTGAACTTGAGCGCAGAACTGTTACTGGTGGTTGACGTCTAGGCTGGGTGTTTCCAGGTTCTAGGTGCTCACCAATGGCAAAGTGGCCATCAAAGCTTCAGTGCAGACCAAGAAAAAGAGAAAAAAAGCATCATCATGCATGACAGGAAACTGTGTGAGAGACCGTGCCCATGGAGACCAACATTTGGGGGGTGGGGGGATGTCTTTTGACAAGATTCAAGAGGACTCACAGTTTTGTTGCTAAAGAGTATAGAGGAGGTGGTTCTCTATTTTGATTGACAGCTTAGAAAATATAAGCCTTTGGTCACGGGGAACGTGCCATGATGCACCTTATTTGAATTGTGTGTATGCCCAATTATGCATAGGAATAGGAGTTCCCCTTAAAAGTTTTCTCAAGATTTGCCTTGCTGAGCATGTACCCCAAATCAGTCTAGGTGGAGTCAGCCCCCATCTTCTACACCTGGTTATGTTCTAAAATATATTTGACTACCCATAGGAGGGAAGTTATTTGATGATTTTCAAAGGTGGGAGAAACTTGTTCCATTGTCTGTAGGGCATGATAGTGGGGGGGGGGGTGTCCATAGTTTGCCATTAGTTACTAAGTACATCATTGGAAGAGAGGTGTGTACAGCTTAATAAGGTACTTTGATCAGTCTTTACATGGAGGCTGTCCTGTGTCCTGGATGGGAGTCATCCTTTGGTAATAATCGTGGCAGTTAACACGTATATTTACCATGTATTCGTCGTTATTTTAGTACGTTACATAGTCTAAATGATAACTTGATACAGTGGCTACTGTTGTTATATCATTATGCTGCGGATGAGGAAACCAAGGTCGAGAAAGATTCAGTGATTTCCCCAAGTCCCAAGCAAGTGAGTGTCAGAGTTGAGTTAACACTGGTA
>JANHMN010000002.1:167562018-167582435 GCA_030674055.1 Rhabdomys pumilio
CCAAGTATGAATTCTACCTGATTCCTACTGTGTTTTCCTTTCTTTTTCTCCAGACAATAGGAATTGGGGTCCAGCCTAACTGACCTGCAGCTATCAGAAATGCTTTCAGTTACAATTTAGGGTAAACTATGCTTCTGAAGTCAGGAAACTCAACACATCCTTTTCACCAAGCTTCCCAGTATCAAGGCTTAGTGGGAAAAGGATTTTCTGGTTAGCTCTCAGATAACTTGGAATCTCCCATTCCCTACGACATTTTGACTAATTGACATTTTCCTGTAGTCTGTATTCTCGGAGACAGCCTCGACCTTGGAAAGGCTTATAGGAAGTGCCACTGACGGCCTTTGACACTCAAATTCAAATGTCTTCTTTCTGCCCTTTCCCTCTGTGATGCTGGAATGCATTGAAACAAGCGTGTAACATCTCTTTGTAATAAAGGGAAACAATTCAACCATGAGAGATTTTCTTTTGTTAAAATCTAAATGTAACAAAGCATTCAATAGGCAGAGAAGAGTTTGTTGCAGCAAAAGAAAATATTTTTCTTCTGATCCTGGCTTCCTATATATTCTGGATTGGAGATGGGAGGCTCTACGATGTTAGATGGATATTAAGAGTTGGGGAAGGTTGATTTGAACTATGCTTGGCCAGGGATGAGCCACATAGAGGGACTGTTTCCCCTGCATCTCTCTGCTCCCATACTGACAGACTGTTTCGTATGCAGTCTTCTTACTAACTGGCAGCATCAGAATGCAAACCCCAGTAGTTGAAAGATAGGAGAAGACAAAAAAACAAAGCCGAAATTCTACAACTCCAATTGCATTTAATTAGTCAAGAGAAATCAATGCTTCCAAATGTTCACTGCTGAGAGAGGCAGAGCCAGATGGTGGCAGCGTGCTCTGAGTCCATTTGAACATCTGGGCCCCTCACCTTCTTTGCCTTTTTTTTCTCCCACCATTATAAATAAGATGTTAAAGAATGCTATCGACTGTTCCTACTGGAGATAGCAGGGCTTAGATTAGACAATGCAAAAGCACTAGCAGATTACCACACACCCTGCCCAACACACATAAGCTCTGAGGATATCATTCATTGCACAAATCTATGCCTGAGTTGGATATCAGTCACCCAGATTTTATTTTATGGGATGTTTGTAGTTAAACTCATTGTAAACCTGACTGACTGGATTTGAAATTACCTAGAGGACACACCTCTGGGAGTATCTGTGAGAGTGTTTCTAGAAATGTTTAGTTGAGGAGAGAAAACCTACCCTGAATATAGGTGGCTCATACCATGCATTGGCTTTCTAAACCCACGAGTAAGAAGGAAGCAAGAACCAATGCCATTCATCTCTTTCTGACTGCAGGTGCAATACGGTCAGGTTGTCCTATGCTCTTGCCAGTGTGTGTCCCTACCATGATCAACTGCACCCCTTCAAACTGTGAGCCAGAAACTCCTAAAGTTGTTTTTATGAGGTATTTTGTTACAACAGTGAGGAAAGCAACTAAAGTAACACCCAGTCAAAGCACCTGGCCCCCTGTACAACTGGAAGAAGTGAAATCGGCAGATGTCATGACAACCAAACCTGCCCGGGCAACCTTCCTTCATGTCTTTCCAGCCCTGTGACTTTACCCAAATCAATGCGCTTTCTGAAGCTCTGCTTCCTTGCTGATAAAATGGTTTTAAAATGATCAGTACCCAGCATGGGGTGAGGCTTCAAGTCAACAACACATGAAAAGCAAGCGGTTGGAACTCAATACACCCAAATCCCACTCCCACCCTTTCAAGACACAACAGGCACTGCAGTGTGTTGCGGCTGAGTGTTTTGTGGAGCGCTATTTAGGGCCTTAGAAACTGAGCAAGAGGGAGGGTTTCAGCTGAGCAGAGGCAACCTTTGTCATCAGTGTGGTAAATATTTGACAGGTGTGATTCTCCTTGCTTTTCATACATGGAGGCCTGTAAAATGAGATCTGGAAGTCTTTAATGAAGACCCTAACATTCTGCCAGGTCCTGGGTTATCTCTGATAAAGGACATTTGTGCCCCCATGTGGCATGTAGGGATCTTTTTGCTAAACAGTCTAGAAATGCTTCTAAACTAGCTTGGAAGTGTGCCAAAGTGCCTGCATGTGCGAATGTGCGTGGGTACATGTGTGTGTCTGTGTATATGTGTGTGTGTGTGTGTGTGTGTGTGTGTGTGTGTGTCTCTGTGTGTCTGTCTGTCTGTCTTCTGGATACAGCTCATTTCTAGTTTTCTGTTTGTGACTACTCCATGTTTATTTTCTCAGACATAGGCTTTTCCTTGGCATCCCAAATGGCAGAAAAACAACCACCCGCCTTTCTAGAATTACTACAGGCTCCATTATATTTGAAGAACAGGAGGCAACTGGATGTTGCGCTCTTACCAGTTTCCCAAAGAAGAGGAGCTGATTAGCCCAGCCACACCCCACTGTCCATCCTGGCTCCAAACTGCCGTTAGCTAGGGAGCTGATCACACTGTGCAAACATGAGATTCTGAAGACAGGAACGAAAGAGGAGTTTTCTAAGGGCAGGAAGCAGGGCATGTCCTTAGATGTCACCATACCAGAGATGCCATCTTGCTCTGCATAATAGTAGAAACAGGAAATTAATAAATGTCAGAGTAGTTTAAGATCACCAGCATTGCAATAAAAAAATTTGCATATTCCCCGGTGATGCCGAAAGTTCCATTTACTCAGACTTAGCCCATAGCCTACTTGTAGAAGACACACATGGTTGCTTGCAAAACAGCCTTGCTCTCCCTTAGTCTTAGCTGACAACGCTCCACACCTACTTGGCTGTCCCTTCCTTCTCTGTCAGCCATAGAAAGACAATCTCATCCCTAGATTTGGTGCCAAATCACTCAGGCCTGAAGTTGTAGCTTAGGGGTAGAGCACTTACCTAGCATGCAAAGACCTCAGGTTCTGCCCCCCAGCATCAGAGGAGAATAGGATGAATTGCTCCAGTGTTTGCAGTGTGACCCTGTTCTCCTTTTCAGTGACTGTGGTAGACACAGGCATGTGCCTCCGATCTGGTCATGATTCATGGTGCGCCATCTGCTGAGAGGTCCTCTATAAAAAAAAAGACTCTTTTCCCTAGTGAGAAGAAGCTCACAGTTGAAAAAGCTCTGAGTTCCAGGCTTTTTCACAGCCAAAAGGAAAGCTGGATGTCAGCACCACCAGGGGACTTCAGATGAGGACCCAGCAGCAGAAAGAACGTGAGCTTTTGGCAAAGCCGGTTGACTGTTAAGTCCAATGTTCTTATTGTTTAAAGACACCGAGTTGATTTTTAACTTTTAGCTACTTGCATCCCCACGCTGACCACCTGCACCCTGGCTGGCATTCCTCCTAATGAATGCAAATCAACACACAAGAAAGACACTGGCAGGGAAATTAATCCTGCAGATGCTAAAGAGATGTCCCAGAGGCAGTGGTGGTACCCATAGCCATGAGATCACAGATCATTCCTCATCCCCCCACCAAACCTTATCAATACACAGCATTCTACAAGTCTAGGAGTAGTATAATTTATGTTTATCAAAGGCTCCTCAAAGAAACGAGGCTTCTGGAAGCCTTCAACTGCTTCAAAGTCTTTCCTTCTATTGATGGAGAAGGATGAGTTTAACATGGCTGCATTGTGTGTCCTGCTTACTCCAGTTTGATAGGATGTGTTCTCGTGACAGCCTTGTCCCTGTAGTGGGTGCTGGGATGCTTTGATGTGGGCTGCATTCGGACAGCCTAATACTTGGGGAAAATGTACTGAAATTGAACAAGATTGCTTTCTGCCCAGCTGCTCTCCAAAGGCTAGACGTTTTTAGCATGGAGCAAAGAAGCTCGTATTTGTTTTGACAGTCCTGGCAGGGAGAACAATGGTTGATTATCCCGGCACTTTACTAACAAATAAGACTGCCTCCAGCAGAGATAAAATATGGGTCTTGACTTGATTGCATTTCATGTCCAAGGGAATTCTCATCTGTTCGCTGGCATGGCCTTTCATTATGCAGAGCATCTAGTCTGTCCCTCATCCTTGCCCCTCAAAGCAACCAGTGGCTCTCTTTCTGAGAAGGCGCCTTCTGCAGTCTCTGTGGGCACGGTGCTTGATTATCTTATAAAACATGCATTTTCACCTTCTCAGCTTGATTTCTCGGAAGCTAAATTTCACTGTTTGCTTTTGGATCTGCTCACGGTGAGGTTGGTTTTTCATCTGTGATTTTGTGACTGTTGACTTTTCGTAGTTGCTTAGGGTGGCCTCACTGTTGCAGCATTGAACAGACTTGGAATTTTCCATTATATCCACATTTCAAAGGACTGGCCTAGGATTGGAGAGACACTCAGCCCTTAAGGAAGATAGGCATTTGGTTCCCATCACCCACATCCTCCAGCTCACAACTGACTATAGTGTCAGTACCAGGGGTTCCTGTGCACTCCGATGGCCTCCTTCAGTGCCTTGTATTCATGCATACACACACACACACACACATACACACACACACACACACACAATTGGAAACATAAAACTTAAAAAGAACTGCCCAACACATAGCCACAGACATGCTTTGCATAGATTGTGTTCAAAACCAAGGTATTTCATATAATATAAAAATACTCTTATTTCTCTATTGTCCACCTTCCAAAAGACTAGAAATTGAGCATCTTTGAAGTGTAGCATATTTGAGGAAAGGTTTAGACCCTGATGCATTTTCAGAACCCACCTATACAGGGCTCCCTTCTCTGTCATCTGCCCCTTCACTAAGGTGACTGTTCTTTAGCTTCTGTCATCTAAGTGAGCTCTGCTGGTTGTTGTGTCTAAGTTCAGTTGGGCTAGCATTTCCTGAACAGTGGTGGTTTCTGTTTTCACTACTACATACTATTCCATCCCACACATGTACCACAGTTTACTGTCTTTTGATTCCTGTCTGTTTGGGACCATCACTGTCATCACATCTCTGTACATTTCTTTTGGTAAATATGTCTTCTTTTTTCTTAGTTATATATACCTAGAGGCAGAATTACTGGGGGTGGGGGGGAGAAGGCACACAAATTTTTAGTGTTGGTAGAACTTTCCAAAATATACTTCCACAAAAGCGTATGAAAGAAAGCCCTGTAACAGCTTGGATCCTTAACAGAAAGTGAGATTATTGTTTCTTAATTATAAAAGTTATTTTAAGCCTCTGGCAGCATCTCACTGTGCTGTTTTGCATATCCCTGATGACTGACAAAACTGCTTACTTTCTGTGTCTGTCCACATTCTGTGAGGTGCTTTAAAGAATTTTATCCTTTTTAGGTTGTTGTTGTTTTTTTTTTTTTTTTTAGATGTGTGCACATTTGTGTATATATAATATACATGCATTCCTCTATATAGATTTCTTATAATACGGAAATACATTTTTTATTATGTTTATTTTGTGTGTGGGAGGGTGGCACACATGCCATGGAGCACAGGTGGAGTTTAGAGGACAGTTTTCAGAAGTTGGTTCCCTCCTTCCATGACACAGGTCCCTAGGATTGAGCCCATGCCATCAGCTTGGTGGCAAGCACATTTACATGCTGAGCCATTTTGCTGGCTTTGGAAATGACCTTTCTATTGGGTTTATGTATTGCAAACACTGTATCCTACTCTGGAGATTTTTTTAAATTGCCTCTTGATAAATAGGAAAAAATTAACATGATTTTAGGTTTTTAAAATCTTTAGATTTACAAAATAGTAAAAAGAATTCCTCTATGCCCATTTTCTGACTTGTGACATAGTATACAACCACACCGTTGGGCAACCACCCATCTTTACTCTCCCCTAAAATTCTTGTATAAATTTAATAGCATAGAATTTTTTACTCTGGCTTTTATTTTGCCCAGCACACTACATTGGAGATATATTTGGCAGACAGCTCTCTCTGAGTTCCAGGCCACCCTGGTCTACATAGGGAGTTACAGACCAACCAGGGATACATAGTGAAGCCCTGTCTCAAGGAAAGGGTGGATGTATGTTTATATTGTTGTACCAGTAGGGTTTTTTTTTCAGTGCCAATAATACTTCACTGTATGGATATACCATAACTTTTTAATGAATTCACCAGTTAGTGGACATTTGAACTGTTTCTAGTTTAAAGCAAATACAAATAAAGATGCTTTAAAAATGTATATGGTTGTGTTGTTTGAAGTGAGGGGTGTGTGTGTGTGTGTGTGTGTGTGTGTGTGTAAGCCTTCACTTATCTTATATAACTACCTAAGCATGGAATTACTAGATTTTATAACAACTGTATATTGAATGGTAGTATCCATACTTCCCAGGCAATTTTCAAGGCGATGGTGCCATTTTATCTTCTTACCAGAGTTGTGATTGTGCTGCCTCCTTCTCCACCCTTGACACCGTCTCAGACTTTTTTCACCAGACTGGGGTGATGTCATCACTTTTGACAGGAATACCACTGATGTGATACGCCACGTCAGACCCTGCATCACACTGATTTATTCCTGTAAGGTCAGCTGCACTCTCTTGATTAAGGCGATGTGAGCTAGGAAGTTGAACGGTGGAGCTGCTGTTGTTTCTTCTGTCAGTGTAAGCACATGTAGGGAGAGTCTTTGAGGCCACTCACGTTTGTTTCTCACCTAACCCTGGGGTGATTCTGGCCAACAGGAGTTCTTACCCTGCTGTTGCCTGACAATCACTGTCTATGTTTCTTCCTGCTTGTATGGGCTGGAATTGGGGGTTCTGCCTTTCTTTTTTATTTTTGTTCTTTTTCTCTTTCTTTTTAAAAAACTGTTACTTTGTTTTATTTCTTCGAGACAGGGTTTCTCTCTGTAGCCCTGGCTGTCCTGGAATTTGCTCTGTAGACCAGGCTGGCCTCAAACTCAAGAGATCCACCTGCCTCTGCCTCTCCAGTGCTGGGATTAAATGTTTGCACCACGGTTGCCTGGGATCTACCTTTTTTATATAAATAAATAAATAAATAAATAAATAAATAAATAAATAGTAGTTAGCTGTGTTATAAAAGCATTTTTATTGATTCTCTGGGACTTTCACATCATGTCCCCCCATTACACTCACTTCCCAGCCCTTCTATTTCCACCCCCCAACTATATGGGCTCCCCCCTGGTAAAATTAAAAATAAGAATAATTTTTTAAATGTTCAGTTTGTGTTGTCTATATTCTCATATATCTGGAGCCCGATCAAATTCTCAGTGGGCTGCCCCTTAAATAGAACTGAGTCCTTCCTTCTGCTCTCAGACCCCCACCAGAAGCCATCAGTTGTGCAGATCTACATTTCAGCCTCCCCATCACATTTTTAAAGGGTCCTCTTTGGTGGCTTCCTGTCTAGGTTGTGAGGGTAGATGAGGCTTAGGTGGGGGCACAGAACCCTTCCATGTCTCTCCCTCTCAGCTGTGCATCCTCAGTCATCCACACTGCAGCAGAAGTAGCCTCCTCGCTCTTCACAGTCAGGGGAGCATGGATGATGGGCCTCTGCACAGTTCCTGGTGACAGCACAGCCCACAGACACAAGTCTTGGGTCAGTAGGACCACTGACCCAGACAAAGCCCTCAGAGGCAGCATGGATATCAACATGACCTCAGGGGGTAATGCAGGCCTCTCAGGTCAGTATGGTCCTTGGCTGCATGGCCCACGGACATCAACCTGAGTTCAGAATGCAGCACAGAACACAGACAGCTGCATAGCCTTTGGTGGTAGCATTGGTCACATGGATATGTTGGGAATCAGAACATTCCTCTCATTTAGGCCTGTCCTGGGGCTAGCCTGATGCTCTCTGGAGTGGTCCTTTTCCCTCCTGACAGTCAGGTGAGCCCTCTCTTTTATCTCTGAATCATGCCTAGAAGCAGCCCTGTCCTCAAGAAGGAGAGCTCAGGGACAAGTTCAGGGGCTGACTTCACTGGCCCAGCATCCTCTGCTCCTCAGCCTGGTTTGTTCGCGCTTGCTCTAAGTGTCTCCAAGACTGCTTCGGAAGCACATGGTTTTGGGTGCAGGAAACTGCTGATGGGTGTCTGGGGAACATGTGGATTCAAGGCTGTCACCTCAGTTTTCATTTAGGCTGCTGGCCAGGGCCCTGTGGATTTTCTGGATTTGGCAAACACACATAGGAAGCCAAGAGTCTCAAGAGGATGGTGGGAACAGGAGGAGCTGGGTGCTGTGGAAAAGGAGGCTGTGAAATCCACACCAGTCACCGCCTGTGAGACCCAAGCAAATCATGTAAGCTCCCCAGGTCTCACTTTTGTTATCTTTAAAAAGAGGAGGCCTTGATCTATTCTTGGTTGGGTTATATTTGAGATTAAGCGAAATAACATCTGCTCAAATAGCGTCAGGAATTGAATCTTCATCTGAGCCTAGGGCCTTTTTTCCTATAGGGAAGTGTCTGCCTGAAGAGTTCCTGAACTGCTCAGTGTCTTGGCTTCTTCATTCAGAGCTGGAATGATTGTACAGAGTGGTCATGAGGATTAAATACGTTAATCTATGTGAGGCTACTTAAAGTTGGCTGAACACTGGTGTTCACAGTTCATTTAAGACTGCCTGAGAGTTACAGATGTTGTAATAGAATCATAGAATTGTGGCTCATGTTCAGACAGACCACACCAGGCCAATACAGCTCCACGTGAAGGGGGAGAAGGGGGTGGCAGAGACAAAGGGAGGAAAGAGAAAAAAGAGAGACCGAAGGTCAAGAGGGTCTGCCTTTTATTTAGGCTCTAACATAACTGCTCGCAGGTAAACATGGGAAGTAAACCAGATAGATACTGAGAATATATGGTGATTGCCATGGCAACAGATGTGAGGGCCCTGTCACCTATGGATGACATCACTGTCATTGCTGGATTCAGAAGCGACCTGCAACCATAAAGCCAGTTCCTAATACCAACAACAGAGAAGTCTGCAAATGTGAGATCCCAAGATGGGCCCAGTCTCCCATCTTAGCTTGTGCTACTGTAACAAAATACCATAGGCTCAGTGGTTTATAAGTAAGAAAAATTTAGTTCTTACAAGTTGAATGGATGCAAATCTAGGGTGAAAGTCTCTATGTATGTTTTAGTTTGGATGTGAAATGTCCTCCCAAAGGGTCATATGTTCAAACACTTGGACACTGATTAGCAGCACTCTTTGGGAAAGTTGTGGAACCTGCAGGAAGTAGAGCCTTCCTGGAGGACAAGTCTTGAGGCTTTACATCCCAGCCCTCCTTTCTGGTCATGCTGTGTCCTGAGTGTGCACGCTGATCTGAGCAGCCAGCCCTTTGCTCTGCCACTATGCCTCCCCTGCCTGCTGTCCCAGTTTCTCCCCTGTGATGAGCTATGGGTCTCTGGAACTGTGACCCCAAACAAGGCCTTCCTCAAGTTGCTTTTGTCATTACTCAATTACAGTAAGGAGAAGCAGGCAAACCCTGTTCTGGAATTTAGGCTGCCCACTTCTTTCTTCTTCTAGAGGATTAGAAAGCTCTTCTGGGTTCCTTTCATATGTACATGCACTGATCCATTCATTAGGCTCCACCCTAAGGACCTGATCAGCTCTCTAAACCTCCACCTCCTCATACAGTTGCACCAGGAACTAGATTCAAACATACCCATTTATGGACATACGTCCCCCCCCAATACACACACACACACACACACACACACACACACAATGGTGAGCCAAGCTCTGTTTTCCTTTCTGGAATACAAGTGCTCTTTCTTGGGAGACCCTTCCCACTCTGTTCTTTTCTACACACATTCAAGAGTGCAGCTACTGCTGCATTCTAAGTTGCTGCCTCAAACATTAGTGGTTTAAGACAAACATTTATTGCCTAGATTTTGTGGCTTGGGAATCTGAGAATAGCTGAGCTGAGTGACTGTGGCTAGAGATCTCTCCCAAGATCACAACCAAGATTTGGCTGTGATTGTAGTCATCTGAAGGCTTAGTATCTTGACCCAAGATGGTCACTCATTATCTGTGGGCAGGAATTCTCTTTGCCTATGTGGGTCTCTCCAGGAGCTGATGGAAAGACCTCCCATAGTACAACAGCAATATCCATGTCTTTTATGGCCTCAAAATTAACACAGCATTCTACAACATCCCATTCATGGGAAACTATTCATAAGGCCCACCTGTGCTCAAGAGGGGGAGAACTGGGCGCATCTTCCTCTTAAATGTGTGTCTGAGTGTTTTCCTGCATGCCTGTATGCCTACCACGTGTGCGTTTGATGTCTATGAAAGCCAGAGGAGGGCATAGGAGCCCCTTGAACTGGAGTTATATCAGTGCTGGGAACTGAATCTGAGTCCTCTGCCAGAGCAGCAAGTAGGCTTAGCCAGGGAACAGAGCCATCTTTCCAGTCCTTAGGGGACGTCTTTTGAAAAAGTGTTGTCAAAGAATTTAAGGAGCCATTCTTCAGTCTTCCCTCCACCATTCCACCATACCTAAATAATGACAGAGACAGGGACGATTATGGCAGGAAGTTGGTTCCCAAATGAACCAGTGTCTGTCCTCTGAGTCTTTTCTACAGGTGACCCTGCTCGAACAGGTGTTGTAGCGCGGTTGAAAATGAGCTCAGAAATGGAGCAGAGACTAGTCATGGATCCCCAGCAGCTCTTAGCAAATGCCTGTCTGTGCTGTCTCCTCTGTTGGGAGCTGGAAGGGGAGGTCAATTTAAAAACAGAACAGAACAAAACAACACTACACCATAAAGGAGCTTGTGTGTATTACATAGAAAGAGAGTTAAGCTATGGTGATAGAGTGCTTGCCTAGGATGCTCAAAGCCCTGGGTTCAAGGCTCATATCCTCATAGAATGGACATGGGGAACATGCCTGGAATCCTGGCACTTGGGAAGGTATGGAGATCAAGAATTCAAGGTCCTTCTCTACTGTATTGTGAGTTTGAAGGCAGCCTGGGATACACAAAACTGTTTTAAAGCAGAGGAGGAAGAGGAGGTGGGGAGGGGGAAAGGGAGGAGGAGGAAGTTATGATAAAAGGAGACAAAGGTACCCTTACATGGTTCACTTGTTTTCATTTCTGTACCCTCCCCTTTGCATTTACCCCTTCCTGTGAGTGATTAACCTGGGGAGGGAAGCACTGTCAATGCTGTAGCTAGCAGGGAAGACTTCCTGCAGGAAGAATCTTGTTATAGGACTAAGAAGGCAGTGAGGCAGAGCTCAGGCATTGATATTTCATCACCAGGAACCACATTTCAACTTAAATGGAAGTCCAGGGTGGCTGAGAGCCTTTGAACATCTTTCCTGCTACAGGAGAGCAAGTGGAAGAGATGGGAAGGGGCGGAGAGGAGAGGAGGGGAGGGGAGGGGAGGAGAGGGGAGGGGAGGGGAGGGGAGGGGAGAGGGGAAGAGGGGAGGCTGCAGGAGGAGGTTAGACATGCCACAGAATCAGCCTGTGAAGAGCTTGAGGGAGAATATGAGGAACAAGTACTTCCTGGTAAAAAGCCAGGGAGTAACTGTTGAAAGCTGGAAAGGACCTTTGAGGTCCTAGTGAGGATGGGAGGAGCTACCCCAGGATCCATGTCCAGGGTCTGAGAGAGAGGGCTGTAGCTGGCTCAGGAGCCAGAAGCCAGAAGCCAGCAGTGCAGCAGGCATGTGGGGACCATCTTTCTGCAAAGTGTACAGCCCCAACCCTACACTTCTTTGGGAGGCAGCTGCTTTACTCTGCACAGAAGCAGCTGCTCAACTCTGCTTAGAATCAGGGGTTGGGGGTAGCAGCAGCTGCCTCAGGCTATGAGGCAAGGTCTCACTGGACTGCCCGCAAGCCCTCAGAGCTCAGAGTAGCAACGCTCTACTCCCCCACCCATTATTCCAGCTCCCTTTCGGGCAGGGAGCTGGAACGGGCTCTGAAGGCACAATTACTGTAGCCAAGAGATCAGCCTGTGAGTTGGAAAACACATTTCCCCCTCCCCCCACGACAACAGAAGAAAACTGACTGCTCCCAGGATCTCCCTGCTGGAGTTGACTGAGGAATGTGTGGAATCACAGGGAAGCAGTTTTCTCTCGGAGACATATGGAAAACAGTTTGTTTGTTACGAAGAGAATCATAACTTGTTGTCTTTTTTTTCCCCCAGAGGAAAATGAAAACAGTCACACATTAAGTCCTTTCAATCCCTTGTTTGTCTTCGGTGCTTTTGAACTAAACTGCAGGCATGGAGAGAAAAGTGTTTGTGGATGGAGAGGAAATGTTAGTTGGAAGGAAATAAGAAACTACATGGTAAAAAAATATCCCTAAGGCAAGAAGAGGGTGAATGCCCCAAAAGTCAGGTGACACATCTCACATGGGGCGCAGGATGTTTATGACATTAGTTACAGTGTGTGTGTGTGTGTGTGTGTGTGTGTGTGTGTGCAGTGACTCTCTGAAGCAAGCTTGTTCTTCCCAGTAGAAATGAAAACAAAAGAAAATGCCTGAATTTTCATTGGTTCGCTGCTACAGAAAACCAAACCCAGGATCCTGGGTAGATCATCCAGGCAAATGCAAGCAGGCGGGAGGTCCAGACTGGGGTTGCTTTCATCTGTAGCGCCCCAACATGGGTTCTGCCCACCGAGACCTCCTGCATTGCCTTCCTCTGCTGCTTTGAACAGCACTTGGAGCCCTTTTCTTGGTAACATGAAAATTTCTGTGCATAGCTTTCAGGATCTATCTGAATGATGATTTAGGCCAAGTGTTTCACAGTCACTCCTCCAGGCCAATAATTCTTCCAGAGAACATTTAGCTGATTTGGAAAAGTCTACCAAATCCCACATGGGACCATGTACATCTCAGCTGTGGATGAATGTGGTTCTGGTCCTGCAATCCATGCTCTAAGTCTTACAAACGAGTCGCTCAAGTGTGCAGAAAATGCTCACCAGCTTCTGAAGAGAAACTGGTTACTCCTGAGGGAAGCCAGGTGTGGGTGAAGGGGATGAGTGTGATTCTCCGGGTGGGTCATTTCCATAGCTTTCTGAGTATTTCCAGACCTGGGACTTCAGTGAGTCTGACTCATCCCTCCCTTCTCCTATGGAAACACCTGACTAAGCACCTAATTTGTGCCAAGAGCTTTGTTCAGGGCTTATAAAGACTTAAGAAAACTCGCTCAGTGAATCCTGAGCAAAGAAACACAGGAGCTAAGCTGCAGAGAACCCAGCTTTCTGCCTAGGGCACATTTAAGTGGCAGCACAAGAAATAAATCCCATAGACAGCAGTGGTCCCCCTGGTGAGACGAAGAGAGCTGAGGGGTTTCAAAGAAGAAAGACCAGATCAGAGAAGATAGCTCAGATATCTGCATTCAGGTCCCCTTTGTTTTTTTGCCACATAGAAAGCTTCATGTGCCATAGGACTTTCTACAGGGGCTGGGGTCTGGGGGTTCAGTCAACATATAAGTGCTTATTCCACAAGCGAAAGACCTGAGTTCGGTCCCTGGACTCTGCATAAAAAGCTAGGCATGAAAATGCCTGTAAGCCCAGATCTGGGAAGGCAGAGAAAGGGGGATTCCTGGAGCTTGATGGCCAGTTTCAGTGAGAGACCCTTTCTCAAAAACTGAGGCAGAAACCCATCCAAAAGACACTTGACATCAACTCTCCTCCCCCCACACACATGTACACCACCTTGCATGTCCTAGCCAGGATCAGCTGCTCAGGGAGGTGAGCTGGAGAGTCTGACGTTACATTAGGATGGCAGATGCTGCATTGCTGACCAGTCAACTCTACTGCCAAACACTAAGAATTCAGTGGAGGGTCCAGAAATGCCAATCCTAGAGAACAGTACCACACTAGCCCTAGCACATGGGCTGCTCTTGACCCACCTTATCAGAGCTTAAAAGTAAGCCTCAACAGAATCCATAGAGTCACGAAGACATTATATGATCTCTAGAACAACGCCCAACACCCTACCACTCAATGTCGTAGTACTCATAGTGTCTACTACCATCCAGTAAGAATATTAGTAGGCAGATGAAGTAGCAAAATCAAAGGGTGAGGCTGAAGAATAAGGTAAGAGAAACAGAGTAGAGATGACCCAGATATGGGAGGTAGCAAAGGCTTTAAGATACTCACCACAAGCAAGGCTGACAACAAAAAGGATAAAAGGGACATCGCAATACAAATATCTTCACATGGAAAGTTTTTAAAAAGACCAATGGAAATTACAGAACCAAAATGTGTGTGTGTGTGTGTGTGTATATATATATATATGTATATATATATGATATGCATATATATAAAATACACACACACACACACACACACACACATATATATATATATATATATATATACACATACATATATATATACACACACAGAGAAGGAGGAGGGGAGGAAGAGGGAGAGGAGGGAGGAGAGAGAGGGAGAGAAGGAGGGAGAAAGAGAGAGAGAGAGAGAGAGAGAGAGAGAGAGAATGAGACAGAAGGAAAAGGGGAAGGAGTAATGGTCAAATTTTTCTCCAAAGATCCATATGTTAGAAATTTGGGTCTCAGCAAAGAGCCATTAGGAGATGGTGAAAACTACCTCACCCACATGATGTGATATTTCAAGACAGACCCAAAAGCAACCCAAAAGTCAATCACGGTCTTAAATGACTAAAAAGTGCCCAAACGACCCTTTCTATTTATAAGTTAATTATCTCAGGTGTTTGTTATAGTAACAGAAAGGTGACTAACCTAACAATCAGCCAATTGTAAGTCAAGGCTGCAAGACTTGACTAACTACTTCTTAAACAAAGAGACAGTAGTCAATACGCACATGGAAAAGTTCTCATCATCATTAGTCACGGAGAAAAGTCAGTTAAGATCACAATGGCATATAAGTACACAGCCATCAGTGTGAGGAAAGTTAAAAAGGTTGATGATCTCAAGGGATGAAACTGTGGGATAGATAAAACTGTCACCCATTGCTGACTAACACATAAAGCAAACTAAGGTAGAAATCGTTTCCCACACTCTCACTTCTCTCTGAGCACCACTTCACTTCTGAGATCCAATGGCTGTTTCTTCCACACTAGCAAGAATCCCCTCAACCTTCCACTCACAAAGTGTCAAACCAGACCATCCCAGTTCAATGACAGTTTTCTTTGCTTGTTGTTTGTCCTGCTGGCCAACTGGGTGTAGAAAGAGGTTTGCATAACCCAGCTCTTTTCCTCAGATTCAGTAATTTGCTGGAATAACTAACAGAGCCCGGGGAACACAGTTACTGCTTTGCTGTAAAGGGGATCTAGTAAAGGGTCAAGATGAGATACACAGAACTACGTTCCAGAGGGTCCCAAGAAGAGCCACATCTATCTCCAGAGAGTTAGGGTTCTCCCCATTCTTGAGGGTTTTCTGAACTCTGTCTTTGGGGATCTTTATCTAGCTGTCATTATATAAGCACAGTCTACTAGCTCGGTAAACCCCTCCCTTCCCAGGATGACAATGAGAGAGGCTGAAGGTCCCTCGATTCTAATTATGACTCTCATTCTGATAACCAAGCCTGACCCGGAAGCTAGCCAGGAGCCCACTACAAGTCACCTCATCAAAACAAGAGAAGGCTCTATCATTCCAGAAACCCCACAGGATTTAACAGCCTTGTGCCAGGAGCCAGTGTGTGTGTGTGGTGGGGAGGGGGGGACAAATGATAGAACAAAGATGACAGCGGCCCCTCTGTCCCTCAGGAAGCTGCAAAGGCTTAAGATACTGTGTGTCAAGCATCTGAAGATGTACTCACCTTAGTAACAATCTCTCATAAAATCAGCCAAATATTGTTTGCTGTTGGTTTCTTATTGAATCAAATACATTCCTACTCTAAAGCCATGCATTTCCATTCTTAAGTATTCACCCAATGGCAATCAAACCGCATACAGACCAAAGACTTCAGCGATATTTACAGTAGCATTGTTCATTATGACCCCAAAGCCAAAACTATTCAAACGCTCATCAGAAAGAATGGAGTTCTACTCAATGCACTGTGCTCAAAGTTGTGTTAAATGGAAGAAGATGCAACCAACAGTGCATTTTCATGAGAGTGGAGGGAGGCATTCCGAGTGGGATGGGCACAGAGAGTGCATTTCCTATATCATGTAAATAAGTCACAACAGCAGTTATTGAAGGCCAAGGGAAGACTGACTGGGAAGAAGGAATTTTATAGAATCATGAAAGAGCTGTTTATCTTACTAGGGGTATGAAAAGCTTTTATATGTAGCTAGGAAGATAGTTCAGTGGTTAACAGCACTTGCTTATCACATGGACGACCTGGCCTCAGTTCCTAGGACCCACATGGAATCTCACAAGCACCTGTAACTCCACTTCCAGGGGATCAGATGTCCTTGCTTAGGCATCAGGTGTGTCTGTTGTGTGTGGTACACAAGCAGGTAAAGCACCCATAAACAGAAAATAAAATCAATCAATATTTTAAAAAAAATTATCAGGAGTGTGGGTTAGAGAGATACATACATATACTAAACTTTGCAAACTGCATGCAGAGATTGAGCAGCTCTTCCAAAAACAAACCACCTGGGGGCGGTGGCTCATGCATTAATCCCAGCACTCAGAAGCAGAGGCAGGTGGATCTCTGAGTTTGATGCTAGTATGATCTACAGAGTGAGTTTCAAGACAGCTAAGGTAACACAGAAAAAACCTTTTCTCAAAAAACCCAAAAATCAACAAACCAACCAATCAACCAATCAACAAACCAACCAACCAACCAACCAACCAACCAACCAACCAACCAACCAACCAACCAACCATCCCACCACCACAACCACTACCACCACCACCACCAAACAGCCAATAAGTACATGCTTTGTTTTAGATAGATGTGGGTTCAACATCTGATTTTGTCATGTATTATTTACCAGCCTTGGTAAAATCAAGTCTTGGTCTTAAAATTCCTCACCCGATGTTTTTGAGACAAGGTCTCTCAATAGGATTTGGGGCTCACTAATTCAGCTAGGCTGACTGGCAGGCAAGTTCCAGGAATCCTCCTTTCTCTGCCTCCTCAGTACTGAGATGACATGTACATGCTGTCATAGCCTTTTACCTGGGTGCTGAGAATTGAACTCAGGTCCTCATACTTGGGTTGCAAGCACTTTGCTAATTGATCTGCCTCCTCTGCCTCACAAAATAAACTTTTACAAAGGCAAATAGGGCTAGCTACATACTTATTATAAAATTGCTATGCCAAAGCCTGATAGCTTGAATTTGAGTCCTAGAATCTACTTGGAGGGAAAAAAAAAAAGAGTCATTTCTAACAAGTTGTCCTTTGTCAATGAGCATGCTATGGCATGTGTGCCTAGACAAATGTTTAAAAAAGAAAAAAAAAAAAAAAAAAGCAAATCAGATGTGGTTTCTCAGACTTTGTCAAGGCAAAGTTCAGCAGGTATCCAGGACCTTCATACTTGGGGGAGATCTAGACTGAGTAACTCTGAGAGTCGATGAAGGATCTTCTCCACATGTCTTCCATACTCCTTAGACCACAGGACAGCTAGAATGTTTGTTTCTTGGAAATGGGTTCTCAGTAGCACATGGATTTTCCGAAGCTTAAGACCTAAGCTTCTTTGGGTCGGCACGCTGACATACCTACCAGCCCTTAAGGCCAAGATGATGTCAACAGGGAGAGAAGTCTCCTCCACCCTGACTAAGGCAGGGTAAAGGCTAAACAGCTGGTAACAAACTAGGACCAGAGTTCAACCTACTCCAGCGCTTTGAACTCCTGGCTGATGGCCCATAGTGAGCCCTCAAAGACATCACAAGCTTCTTCCCTCAGACATCACACTCCCTTTCTGCAGAGTCCCTACTTCTCATCAGCCCTTGAATCCTTGATTCTCTTAAGTCAAGGTCAGACCAGTTGTACCTGCTATGTGACACCTGCCACAGGCCCCTCTCTTCACCTCATAGCTCATTTCTCTTGCTGCTGAGCTCCTACCTTTATCTCTTTGAAGGTTTATCCTGGTTGTCTGTGCTATGGAAGTTAAAGAGAGGAAACTCTGTCCTGGTGTACAGGTGTACAATCTTTAGTTTCTGGGGATGGAACGCTGGGTGAGGCATCCTTTAGGTGAGAAGCCTTTAGAAGGACTAGTGAGGAAACATATCCCTATTTATCATGAGTCACAGTCAGAAACTAAAGCGCAACGATATCTATGCTCTCTGCTCACCCGATTCTCTTTGGTGTTTTTCTTTCTTCTTTGTAACAGCTGCTGGTCTTCAGGGAGTCTGTGACACTGCATGCAAGTTTCCATCTCCTGGGTCTATGTCCTCTTACCTATGTTCCACATCCCATGCTTGGGCCAAGTTCAAGCTAATTAGCTGCCTCATCCCGTAAGTGAGCAGAACAACAGTCTTCCTTCTGAGAATCAGTGGACCAGGCTGATAGAAAAAAACATTCCCAGGGTCACTTCTTCATGCAGCTCCCGTTATGAATTCCTGTTGCTTAGGTTGATGGCATTGCTGAGCTTTCCCACCAATGATACCGTTCCCAGGTTTAGCTTTCCCTAGACGTCTCTATGTATGGTTATTCTCGTATGCTCCCCACACATCTCTGCACTTCACCTTCATCAAGCTAACCAGAGTCAAAATTGGTGTTATTATTAAGAGAGCAAACAAGCCGCTGGTTATCCCAGGAGCTGGCTGCTAGATCCACCCACACAATCTCTCCCTGTCTGTCAGGCAGGGAAGGAAACTTGCCAGCCTGGAACTCTGGGCTAACTGGCCTACAAGCTCTTGTAAGATGCATTTTTAAGAGAAAAATTCCCTGGATACTTTATGAGGTAGGCAGCTGAGTGTTTCGGTATGCACGCATCTTGTCTTTGCTGAGGAGAGAAACTTCCTGTGGCAGTTGGAATATCAAGTGGCTGTTCAACATCAAATCCTGCAGGTTAAAAACTTACCTTCATAATTATACTTGCAGAGTAGGTCTTTCGAATACTCTTAGAGCTCAGGGGAGAGACGGTCTGTGGAAATTACCAGAACTGATGGACTAGCAGGCAGCCTGAGAATCACCAAGTAAACCCTCTGCTGTCTATCATCAGTCTGTCTGTCTACCTCTCTATGTCTGTCTGTCTATCTATCTATCTATCATCTACTTTTCTTCTATATCTCACTTGCCTATGTATCTATCATCCATCTCTCTATCATCTATCCATCCAATCTCCATCACTTTCCCATCCATTTATCTACCCATCATCTATCTATTCATCTATTATCTATCAATTGTCTGTACATTGATTATCTATCATCTATTGCTCTTTCTCATCATCCTGAACCTATCTAGCCATCACCTATTGCTTTCTGTCTATCACCTATTCAGCTATTATTTATTACATATCCATCTATTTCCTTGTCTATCACTTACCCATTCATTATCTATTTATTATGTTTTCATCTATAATTTATCATTTGCGCATATATTATCTGTCTCTCATCGTCTATCATTTATCTATCTGCTTATCTGTCTGCCTGTCTGTCTGCCTGTCTAGCATTCTAGGTTCCCCTCTCTCTCTCTCTCTCTCTCTCTCTCTCTCTCTCTCTCTGTCACCATTAGACCTGACTTCATTTTAACAGACCCTGGGCATCCCTCACTTTATGTAAGGTAGCCAGCATGTTGTAGTGATTTGGTTGTTAGTCTGGCTTGCTGGGAAGGCCGGAGGCACAGCTCAGCATGGGCTCATCCTCACTTTGTCCACTTGCTGGGTGACACTAGAGAACAGAAGTGTATACTCATTAGTGTCTGCTTGTCAGAACTTACTACATCTGTGAAAAAGCAGATTTCGAAGGGCCATCCTGATTTGGAACGAGTGACACTTCTAGTTTATTCTTAATTATCCTTCTATGCAAATTTTCTTTCCCTTTCTAATTTGCTATGTGAGAAAATATTAAATTAGCCCGAACACGTAGGAACAGTCTCCCAAATCTGAGCTTTTGTTTTAGTCCCTTAGGCGTTTAATCAGGTTTTCTTTTTTTTTTTTTTTTTTCCCTAGATTTGTTTGGCAAGTTGGAGAAAAAAAGATAACAGGATCGGGGGCTGGGGAGGCAGTTTTTTAAAGAGAGAAGTACAAAAGGAGCTGCCATGTGAGGTCTCAAATTAGGAATCATACACTCGAAAGCTCTATCTTGCTATAATTGAATGTTTAAAACAGAGAGGATCTGACGTGACTCAAGAGCCTGCAATTAAAGTTAATTTTTTCTAAGAAGTGCCCTCTTAGTATATAATATAGCCTAATGGCCACCCTTCACAACTAGCTTGGCAAAAGAGTGTATTTCATTGTGAATAGATTTCATTTTAAAGAGCATATTTCATCTTACCATACAGATTTTCTGAGAGATGACAAAGAGTTATGTTTTCCAAAGACCTGGATGTTTAACTCCTCTCCCTGATACTCATCTGGTGGGGTAACCCTGACTAATCTGAGCCACAGTTTCCATGTCTATCAACGATAACCTCTTCCATGGCACATGATCACTGGGCTCCATAAGAGGCAAGATGCTTTGTAAAGGGGAGCA
>JANHMN010000002.1:167583400-167633839 GCA_030674055.1 Rhabdomys pumilio
TCTCTCTCTCTCTCTCTCTCTCTCTCTCTCTCTCTCTCTCTCTCTCTCTCTCTTTCTCTCTCCCTCTCTCCCTCCCTCCACGCTGTCTTTCTCTCATGTTTGTTTTCTCTTAATCTCTCTCTGTGTCTCTTTTTGTATATCTCTGTCTCTTGTTCTCCCCACTCTGTGTGTGTGTGTGAGTGTGTGTTGCACGTGTGTGCAGGTGTGTGCCCAGGAGTGAACACAAAGGCCAGAGGAGGAGGTCAGGTGCTCTGCTCTGTCACTCTCTGCCCTATTCCCTTGAGACAAAGTCTCCCACTGGACCTGGAGCTAGGCTGGCAGCTAGGAGCCCCAGCAATCTCTTCCTGTATCCACTTTCGATAGCACTCAGGTTACCAGCACACATGTGGCCACCCTTGGGGATTTGAACTCTGGTACTTGTGCCTATGAAGTAAGCATTCTTAACTCGGTGAGTTATATTCCCCAGCCAGCAACATTTTTTAAAAGTCAAAGCACTTGGTAAGCACAAGTAGGCATCAGTAGAGGACTGGGTGGACTATGGACAGTCAGCATAGTCGATCCTTTGCAGGTTTCAGGGGGAATGAAGTATGCATCTAGATGCAGATAAGGAAAGTGGCATCTATTTCATGTGAAAGCCACCTTATGAGACAGGAAGCCAGAGGACAGTGTGGTCTGTGTAAACTCTGGCACAGTGGTAAACTCTGGCATAATTTAGAAGCATAATTTAGGAAACCGAGAGATGTGTGTGTTTGGGAATCTCTGAGGATTCTGGGATGAGCAAGGGGAGTTTTAATTTTTACTTTGCATCTTTTGGTACTGCCAGACTGCTGTTTGATGCTGAACACATTACTATCACAGTGTGTCTTGCAAATGATGGCACTTAAGCTCAAAAACTAGGAAGAAAATGAAATGAATTGATCCCCATAACCATTTTGTTCTAGAGCATCTGTCTAGGCTGAGTCCGGGTGCTCAGATGTTATGGGGCTTCTCTTGCTTCATCTCTCTACCCCTTCTTGAGTTTACCCTCAGCTAGGCTCTTTGTCTGAAGTAAAATGGCAAATGGCTACCAGTCACTGCAGACTTTACCTTCTCTTGGTTCATGACAAAGAAATCACCTTTCCAAAGTTTCCAGTGAGAATCTTGGGATTGATTTTCCATGAATCAGTTCTGTAGTCTGTCTTTCACTGAAGCCACTGTTAATGCCAGAACTGGGAGGAGAAAGGCCACCAACTCGAATCATCATAGCCAAATTAATTAATGCAAGCAATAAATTAAGGCAAGCATTTTTGTTCATGTACACAGGCTACCTCCTCCTAAGGTGGGGTTCGAGAGATTAACATTGGATGTGAGGAAGACAAGCCTTTAATAGCTCAGGGGTAAGGGAATTTCAAAAGGGGGATTTGGCAGGCAAAATAGGCAGGCTTACAAGGAATAACTTGTTATACAGTTATAACAAGTTAGAACAATAATATTAGAAATAACTAATTGTTGTAATTATATAACAAGTTATTTCTAATGATGTCCTGAAACTGAGTCAGGGTTGCAAGATGGACATAACAAGATAGTCATAGCAAGGTATTCATAGGTGGTCAAATAACCTTTTGAAACAAGGTAGGGTTGCAAGATGGTTATAAACAACTTTCTGAAACAAAGTCATGTTTGCCATTCCTGGAGCAGGCAGCACAGAACCATCTGTAGTTAAGGTTACAGGTGGGGCATAGCCAATCCTTGAGAAACTGAGGTCTCATCATAAGCAGGAACGAACCTGGTTTGTTTTTACTGTAAGATGGCTTTTAAGCCTAAGGTGGAGGCAGGCTGGTACTTTACCACAAAAATGCAGAGTGTTAAGCTAGAAGGCCAGTTTATCCGAGTCACATGGGAGAGTGTTGCTGCAGATGAGGGAGGGAACTCCAACAAGGGAAAGTGAGGGGCTGTTTCCTAAACAGAGGGAAGCTCTCATCAGGTGAGAACAGCCACCTGCCACACACATACCATTCCAGTCTTAAACCACAGGAGACCCTTTATAAAGACAGTAAGTCTTCAGGGGAAGATGCCAGAGAAAGCACACTAGAAACCATTGACTACCACAATGATACCCAGGGGAGAGAAAACTCCACTCTGCTGGCTTTTCAAAAGAACCTCAAGTTACAGTGTGCTGGAGGAATTAGGCCAACAGAATAATTAGTGGTAAGCGTTGGGTTGAATTCAATAAATTATAGTATATCTATACAATGGGGAGTCTGCAAACACCGAAGCCAGGTGGTAGATGAATATTGATGCAGAATGCACTCACCACAATACTTTAAATGCAAACTGGAAAGCAATATTTACAGCATGAGCTTGCCTTTATTTTTCAACTGTGCGTGCCTGTGTACAAAACAGAAAGACAAAACCATCACATCATCGCTTCATGGATAGCTGTTCTGGGTTTGCACATTGTTATAAATTGTTCCATTTTACTTTGGTTCCATATTGGAATTTCCTAAGCATTCCCTAATGAATATTTATTACCTGAACATGAGCAAAGCACAATGATACACATGTATAAGAATGTCATAATGAAATCCTTTATTGCGTATGCTAACTAAAGATTTCATAAAAATAGTTATTACTGACTGAAAAGCCAGACAGTCCCATGAAATCCAGTGTTCATTTCCGGAGACAAAAAATGCTCAATGCTTTGAGCTGTTTTTCTAGGACTTACCTCAGTTTCATGAGATTATGTGTTTATATTGATATTGATGATGTTTAGGGAATCATGCGCTATGTATTGACTCTCACTGTATTGAGATTTTTCCCGGGGAGGCACGGCACACATACATCCATTCACTGTGAAAGTGGAACTGAAGACAGACCAAGAGTAACAATTCTGCCAAAGTCAGGCTTAGTGAACAAATAAGCTTACTGGGGTACAGGGGTATGGGGGAGGAGTTCCTTACAGGAGTAGGGGGGACCCAAATGCAGCTGCATCACAGAAGAGCCCACCCTAACACCAGTGAAGATTCTCAAAAGCTGCAACCCCGTAGCTCTCCACAGGGTTTACAATCAGTTCCAACTGGCCCTGTCTACAACTGATGTCGGTCAAAGTCTCCTCCCCTAGCGGATGTCTCTGGTCTCTACAACCTCGGGTAGGGGTCCTGATGAGCTGTGTAACTCTCAGCTTTCCAGCTATGTGAAGTTTACTTCCAGGGTCTCATGAGCCTAATACCTTCTTTCTGGAGGGAATACTAGCACTGGGAGAAAATCCTTATGGCAGACTCTCTCGTAAGGATGAGGGAGGCACACCATTGGTAGACCAACCCCTGTGGCCATTCTCCTACAGCAAACATCTGCATGAGCTAAATAAACCGCTTCTTTCAATCAACTGATATTTGTTGTTTTCAGAGTTAGAGCACGGGTTAACACCGACCACCGCTGCATCGGCTGCATTCATGTCTCTTTCCCTAAGTGCTCATTTTTTCCTAAGGATTTTGTTTTCACCCCAGAAAGTCTGCCATCGAGTGAAGACCCGTTAAATTTAAAAGACATTGTTCTATCAAATTAAGTGGGTGGAAATATTGAGGCATCCCATGTCAACTTTAAAGAGCCCAAATAACTTTCTCAGACAGAGAAATATAGAAGACATAACTATCACCAATATATGTTCAAATATGCAGTTCAGGATGAGTTGCAAGTAACTCGTTTACGTTTGATGCCATAGAAGGAGGGCTTCGCTTATCTAGCAAAGCTGGCAAAGCAGAATCCAGGGCGAGATGATTGAAGGGAGCTGTACTTGAAAGCCATCTTCTCATCAGCAGCTTTGTGTTCTGATCCTTGCCTTTCATTTGAGCTGAACACTTGAGGACTAATTAAAGGCAAACTAAAAGGACACTTCCAAACCAATGGAGGCAGTGCACACACCATGCAATCGGCTTTGTAAGACAGCCTTTCTTGCTTGGTGTCCTTCCCTAAGAAAGCATTTGAGGGTTCTTTCTAGCACAGGGAGTGACTAATGTATCCAATGTGCTAGGCACTGTCTAGAAACTTAGATCAATTGAGATTATGTGCTGTGTCATTGTGTGAAACTAAATGTCAAATGCTCCTTCGTATAGGATATGTGTTGCATGTGCTTCTGGGTAAAACTTTATCTACAAAATAAAAATTAAAAAAAAAAACCTGAAGGACAGATAAATGTTATCTGGAAAGTGGCATAATTTTAAAGTAGATATTGTGAATAGAAATAACATTTGAACAGTCCTTGTGTGAAGCAATTACATATTTTTCTGTTTCTTACACATAATTGCATTTTTAAATATCTTTTTTGAGGCAGCGTCTTGCCATGTAGCCTAGGTTGGCCTGTAATTCTGTAGATTTCTCAGGCTGGCCTCAAAATTGCAATTCTCCTACCTTACAGCTTTTCAGACTGTTGGTTTTCAGAACCTTTCATCATGTTTAGACTCCATTATTATATTCAAAATGTTATTTTGAAAAAACTTTTTACATAATGTATTTTGATAATGTTTTTCTCCTCCCCCAATTCCTCCTAGATCCTCCCCAAGTCCCTATTATCCAACTTTGTTTTCTCTATTTTTCTAAAATAAAAATAATAAAAAAAACAGAAGTAAAAACAAGGAACACACATAGTCAGGCCAAAAACATGCCCAAATAAAAGATGATATAGAAAGTTTAAAAAACACCAGGATGTTTGTAGATGTTTGGCTTTATGTTGGCTAATTCCTCGTGGGCATGTTATACTGAAGTGTGGCTGATATACCCAGTGGTTGATTTCCTGTGGGAGAAAACTGATTTTCCATTTGGCAATGGGTATTAGTTGCAGATAGCTTCTTGATAGGGGTGAGACCTTGTGTCTACTTCCCCTCTCAGCACTGGGATTCTACGTTTGAACCTGTGCAGACCTTGTGCCATAGTCTTGTGAGTTCACATGTACATCATGTTGTCCCGTTGTGTCTGGAAGACAGTATTTCCTTGGTGTCATCGATCACCTCTGGCTTTATCCACATAGATCCCTAAGCCCTGAGGAGAGGGACTTTATGAAGGCATCCCACTTAGGGCTTCAAGGCTGCTCACTTCCTGTACATGGTCTAGTTGTGGGTCTCTGTAAAGCCCCATCTACTGCAAGAGGACGCTTCTCTGATGGGGGCTGGTGGAGGCACTGACGAGTCTCAGCCCAGTGTCTCTAAATTTTTTTTTTAATAATAAAAAAAAAAACCACGGAAACAAAATCAAAATATTTGATGTTCTTTAAATTTCTAGTGAATCTTTGGTGAAGCTACAGAATGACATAGTCAAACATGTCAAATAGCTACCATTTTTTATTTTGATTCCTAAGAATACTCACCTGGGGTCTCATGTGCCAGACAGACATTTTCTTGGCCTTTCCCTGTCCTCCTGCAAATTCTGTCTCTTCTATCTTGTGCTACACTGCTGGGTGAACTCATGTCTCTCCCTCGATTTATCTATCTATCTATCGATTGATCTATCTATCTATCATCTATCTACCTATCTATCATCTATCTATCTATCTATCATCTATCTATCTATCTTTGATTTTCTGAGACAGGGTTTCTCAGCCCTGGCTGTCCTACAACTCACTCTGCAGACCAGGCTGGCCTTGAACTCAGAGATCCTCCTGCCTCTGCTTCCTTAGTGCTGGGATTAAAGGCGTGTGCCACCACCATCAGGCTTACTCCTTCATTTTAATGGAGCACATCCCTCAATAATACCTGTTTTTAGAAAGGTACTCAGAAGTAAAACATTAAGTCCTTGCTTCTAGAACTGTCTCTATTTAATACCCTTTTCCAACTTCTGTTTAGGCATAATAAAAATTGGAAGCTCTTTTCCTCCTTCATTTTAACACACTGTTCTGTCGTCTCCTGTTTGGTGACATTCTGACCCCTATTTTTCCCTGACAACATTTGTGATCTTTGTTTCTGATGATCTGAAGTTCGGGATGACAGGCTTTAATGAGAGGATTTCTTTGTTACACTTGGCTTTTGAAGACTCTGTTACCCTAGAAACTTACTTCCTTGGTTAATTCTACCCCTCCTTCCCTCCCTCCCTCCTTCCCTCTCTTTCCCTCCCTCCTCTTTCTTCTATCCTTTCCTCCTTGCTTATTTGCTTTCTTGCCTCTTTTCCTCTCACGATAGAGATTAAACTGAGGATTTACGAATCTCAGGCAAGTGCTCCTACTCAGTTGCCTCTCTAACCTGATTGCTTAGACTTTGGGTCATTCTATCAGCCACCTCATTCTCTCATCTCCCATCTCTGTGATGCTTGAATTTCTGGGGATGCTCTTACAGGGGCAAATGGGTGTTACTTCTGGCCCCTTGACTTTAACTTCCTCAAGTTCTTTCTTGCTCTCTTTCATTCTTGCCATTGTGGTATTTTCTCCCCATCCCTCTGTGCTTCTTTTTCCTTCTGGCCATTGTCTTCAGTTTCTCCCTCTCACTTAACACACCCGAGAGAAAACCAGGGGAGTGTCTAGGCTGCTGACTGGAAGCCCTATCTGTTTGCCGCAGTGCCTTGCCATCAGTGAGACTTGTCTATGGATTGCCCCAAATGTGCCACCTGGACTTCTTAACTGTTCATGTGGAGAAGCCTCTTTATGGACTAATTAGCCATCTCCAAGGCCTGTCTATCATGCAGATGGGTTTAGTCTATCTGCCAGCCAGAGTTATTGGGCCAGTCAGTATAGGAACAAAATGTTCAGGGATCCAAATTCTCCTAAAACAAGCCTAGGGTTTAAGAGGCAAAGTCACCACCCTCAATGGTTCCCATGTCCAATGCTTCAGTGTGACAGAAAGCATATCTCTCACCCCCAGTGGAGTTTCCAGACTGTGAAGATCAAGGGGCTCTTCTATACAGAGCAAATCAACTGGCTTTAAAAGGATTGTTCAATTTTAAAGACATTTTAATGTAGAAGGACAAATAGCTCTCACTTAAACCAAATGCATATCACTGCACAACGTGATTCTATGCACATATACACCCAGGATCCACAAGATGTCTCATCCTGAATTCAGAACATGCTCGGTAAGCAGAAATCCAGGACAATTTTGGTTAGTTCAAGCTCTGTGACGAAAGCAGTTAAAGCTGCTTCTCAGTTGATGTCACATCCCACTACTCCAAGGTCAACTTTAACATGGCTATGGCTTCGTTTGAAGCCAGCATGACAGCAAAAAGCTACATGCTACCCTTCTGTGGACTGGAGGATAACAAACCAGTCTACTGTTTGCCTACCACTGATTTGGTGTGTACTGGATGCCAGACTTTGTGCCAGGTGCTTCTAACCTGTGGCACATTAGACTAGTGTCCTGCACAATCCAAGAGCTGTTATTGGGTTTGTGGTCTGTATCAGTAGTAGTCGCCCTCACCTCTGGATTTGTGCCGTGTACAGAGCAGAACCGTGGTTTAAAATGTTCCAACAATCCTACAGGGTAGTGCAGCTCACGCGACAGATGTAACTGGTGCAGAGAAGTGATGCCATTTGCTGAAGTTCTCACAATCAATAGGTATTGGGTCCCAGAGCCCAGGGCCCACCAAGACGTTGCTTTCTTGTGGCACTGCAAGCTCACCAGAGCCCTCTGCAGGGCCGGCTCCACGCCCATGCTGCCTCCTGCCTGTTTGGTTTTCAGGGCCTCACTGTAGGGTGTTTCCTGAACACATTCATCTTACACATTTTGCTTTCCTTCTTTCCAACTTCTATCAGCAAAATTTGGACTGTAAGTAGCAAGGGTTTCCCCAGTGTCCTCAAATTATTACCTTTGTAGCCCGAATGTAGAGGATCTTAAAGGACAAGCCCGTTTGAGAAGAGTCAGAAGGGACAATGTTAGGGTCAGGAGGGTGGGCAAGAAAGACACAGAGCTGTGTGAAGATCAGGGTCTGTGCTTGCTAAACTGTACCAGTACAACCATGTTCTGTGGGCAAACTTTCTTACCCAGTCTGATAGGCAAAGAATAATGAAATAATGGTCAAGCTTCACAGGCTTACCCTCTGGATGAGAGCTTGGGAGCTTTTGTGCACAGGCTTTGGTATGGACATACAGGCACGGATACAGTACATGTGTCCATGCACTCATGTGCACGTGCATGCTCATGCATGTGTGCACAATGTGAGTGTGTATGTTTATGTGATCACATGCATGTGTGTACACATGTGTGCATATGTGTATGAATGCATATGTGCATGCATGTGTGTGTGCACGTGTGTGCATTTGTGTGATGTTCACAGTATTGTTTGGACAGGATAGGATGCAATGAGATGCCACAAAGCCTGACTTCGTGTGAGTGAGGTATGAATGTGTCTACACGCTCGCTCGCACAGATTTGTATTCTCAGTCCATTTTGACCATGCGGCTTCCCTGCCCTCTGTCCTCAACGCAGGCACATTTTCAGGCTTTTAGTTTTTCATCCCTTTTTAAATGACCACCTCTTGTAATTATTGCAATTAAAAAAGCGTTAAAGAAAGCCTGTCTATGCGTGTGCTGGTGGAGGTATGTGCGTGGGAATACAGTATCCTCGGAGTCCAGCAAAGGGGGGCTGATGCCCTGGAGCTGGAGCTATGAGCTGCCTGACATGGGTGCTGGGAACTAAATTCAGGTTCTCTTAACTGCTGAGCCACTTCCCCAGCCCCAAATTCTTGTGATTGATTGTAAAACACCTGCTTGTTTCCTAGGCAGCCACTGTGTTCAGTCTTTTATGTCATCTTGTTAATGTTTCCTGGATCCCCATGGAATAAATATTATACATCATTTCCAGGTAAGAAAACCAAGACCCTGAGAGGAGATGTAATGTACCAGCATCTTATTATTTATAAACTGCAGAGCACATGTCTGAGCCCAGATGTGATTCCAAACACAGCTCTTTGCAGTGTGGTCAATGAAGCAAATGTTTGTTGGGAAGCTACCACTTGCTAGACACCCCCTCTGACTGCTGGGAAATCATATTAAGCAGACAAGAGCATCAGGCCTCATGGAACTTATGTTCCACCACTGGGAATAAATATGCAAGTTAAATAGCAGAGTGTATCAGACATAAATAATGCTCAGAGCCAAGAAGGAAATGGGGAGGAACAAGGAGAAGAACAGTTTGGAGTGCTCACGCTTGGGAACACTTCTGGAGCTTGGGGTCGCTGCTGGATTTGGTGATGCTGGGATCTGGATGGTGCTGGGATCTGAGTCATGTTGGGATCGTGATGGTGCTGGGATTTGAGTGGTTCTGGGTTCTGGAGAGTGCTGGGGTCTGGGAGATACTTTGATACTGTTGACGCTGAGATTTGAGTGGTGCTGGAATCTGGACGATGCCAAGCTTTGGGTAGTACCTGGGTTTGCACAGTGCTGGGGTCTGAGAACGTGGTGCTGGAGTCTAGGTGGTACAGAGGTTGGTGGTGCTGGCTTTTGGCAGTGCTGGAATTTGGAGTGTGGTGACAGGAGAGGAGGTGGATCCATACTAACAGGTGCACTATTATCTAAGAGACACATTCTTTTAAAACATTTTAAAAACTTTTATTGATTCTTTATAAATTTTGCATCATGCATCCCAATCCCACCCATCTCCCCATCCCTTCATATCTGCCCTCCACCCTTGCAACCCCACCCCAACAAACAAAATAAATAAACCCACATCTCATTGTGGAAGCAGCAGTGTGTCACAGTGTGCCCCACACTACACTCTTTTGTCCATTTTTCCCATGCGAATGTTCATACAATGAGTTATTGGTTTGTTTCAAGGCCTCTGGCTTCTGCTACACCGTCAGACTCCTGACAGGGACTCCTCTTGGATAACCTGTTGTTCTCCCATGTCATGGAGATCCTGCAGCTTTGGGTCTGCGGGACTGACTCCCTCATACACTCAACCGGGTCATAGATGAGGTAGATGTTTGGATGGGCCAACCCAAAGCCCTGGATCTGGGCCTCAGTGGTAGCTGAGTTGGTCAGCCTGCAGCTCTCCAGTACCCATGCCACCAGGGCAAGCTCTCCAGCACCATCAACTAGCTCACCCAATGCCATAGAGGCAAGTGACGGGGCTGGTTCTCCTGGTCTCTGGCCACTAGGGCAAGCCTGAGTCACTGAACTAACTGTTGAGAACCAGCTGTTATAGGAACAAGCCTTTCCTGGCTTCTGGTGCTGTGGTATTCTGTCCCTCCGTGATCACTGTTGTCATGATGGCTTCTGATATGCTATAACGCAGCTGCAGGGCTCCTTGCAGACCTTGGGTCCTGGTGCTGGAACAATTTGCTACCAAATGTTCAGCAAATGAGACTCTTTTGCTAATTAGTACTCAGTTTTGTGTGTTTCATCATCGTAACAGGGAACAGACTGACGGAGTAGCCAGGGAGAACTCACAGGGGTTTTGTATGAAGACCTTAAGGAAGAGAGGAAGCCAGCCGCACGTGATCTGGATGGGAAGCATTCCAGTAGGAGAAACAGCCAGTACAAAGGTTCTGAGGTGTGGCAGGATGGCAGGTCTATTCTGAGACCGTGGAACAGATGCCACATGAGAGGAGGAGGAGGGAATATCATATTCCTTTGGCCATGAAATGAACACTACTTTAACCACGCCAGGCACACACGGGTGACTCACCTCCAGCAGAGCAGGCTCACACCCACATTTAGGTCTCTCTAGAGCAGTAGTTCCCAACCTTCCTAATGCTGTGTCCCTTTAATACATTTTGTTTTGTTCCTCACATTGGGGTGACCCCCAACCATAAAATTGTTTTCATTGCTACTTCATAACTGTAGTTTTGCTATTGCTATGAATCAGAATGTAAATATGATATGCAGGATAGCTGATACGTAACCCTCGTGAAAAAGTTGTTTTGACACCCCAAAGGGGTTGCAACTCACAAGTTAACAACTGCTGCTCTAAAACCCGAAGAGAGTAAAGGCTGAGTTTTATTAGGGAAGGGGTGAGGAGATCTGTCTACCTAAGCTGAAGGAACAGCCTGTGCAGTTCGTGGCTATGATTGATGAGTGGGAACCTTTACATGCACCAGAGTATATAACCCTGAAGTCCTCCCAAGGGCCACCATGCTCATTGCTCTCTTCTTTCCTAATGGAACCAAGAGAGAAGCCTGTCTAACTCTTAAGGCTGTGTATTCAAGGAACTGGCTCCTCCCTGAACACTGGTTTGTGAGGAGTTAGTCTAACAGCCGCTCATCTCCCACCCCTGACAGGTGAAAGCATAGATCCCCTCAGTTGAACCTGGGTCTGAGCTGGAGAAACGGCTCCTGTGTAGCCTTGGTTCCAGAGACATCCAAGTCAGGAGTTTGGAGGTCTTAAGGAAATCAGGCTCAACCCAAAGGAAATCAGATGCAGAGAACAACACAAATTGAATTTTTGGAGGAAATTGCTTTTTGCTTCTCCCGTCTAGCACCCTTTGATTCAATTCTTGGGACTGTATATAAGTTAGTTATAAACAATCAACTTGGTATTTTCCACCTGTTAATCAATAAATATTAAATATTAAAGAATTCAATTTGGGAATGTCTGGCGGGCCTGGGTGACAGGGTTCCAGAAGACTAGTTATGTCTCTGCTGCCTTCTTAGGTTCCCTCTCCTAAAGTGCACTGGTGACACATTGGGAATGCCACTCCGTGAATTTGAGGACTGGGTCTCTTCCAAATGACAGCCATCTCCATGATAACCTATGAGGTGCCCCTGCCCATCATCCTGGTCCAACAGGCAACTATGTGGCCATTTAAATTCCCTCATATAAAGAATTTGACCTCAAAGCTTGAGGGCTTTGTAGCAGGAACTAAAGATGAAGGCTCAGAGGCAGATGGGTAGCTAAAGCATGATGAGAAGAGAATGAAAGGGACTGAGGGGATAGCTCAGTTGATAAAGTACTTGCCTTATAATCATGAAGCCCAAAGATACAAGTTCAAATCTCAGAACCCACAGAAGAATAGCCAGGCATTCATGTTTGTAAGTCCAGTGCTGGGAAGACAAAGGAGAGGCAGATTCTTGGTGCTCTAACCAATGAGAGACACTGTCTCAAAAAGAAGGTGGGTGGCACCTGAGAATGTTTTCTTGGATATGCTCACATGAATGTGCACATACAGAAAGAAGAGCAAGAGAGGGCCCCAAGCATACGATCATCTTTGGAACTTTTTTCTTTCATCCAAAAGCTCTTATCTCCTAATGTGTGGCTTCATATAAGGACAGAAGGGAAATAAAGGAAGAGGAAGGGAAGGAAAAAAAGAGAGAGAAGGAGCTCAGTGTCACGTTGAACAAGGTCATATCACTCCAGTTGGAAGTGTCATGAGGATGAGGTAGGACAGTGTATACCTGGGAGAGACAGTCACATAAACAGTTTGGCACATTTTCATGTGGTGGGCAGAGGAGAGGGCACCTCCCTCTGTCTGCAGAATGGAGTGTGGAGGAGGCTTTGTACAGAATGTCAGCTGAGCTAAGGCTTAAAGGACGTGATATTCTCTAGAGACACCCAACGAAACAGGATGGACATAGAACTACTGGCCCGTGCAGTGCCCTGCCTGTAGGAAAGCCAGCTCACATCTCATTTGCAGGGGATGAAGTCTTGGTTATAGTTGAATGGCTATATGGGAACTTGGGTCCTGGAGTGCTTTAATTATCTTGCTAAGAGGTTAATGCTTCAAGCTGAAGAGACATGCAGGGATGCACAGACCTGATTCTGTGCTACCCAGAGAAACATCCATCTCTAGCTTCTAAATCTCAGTCTGAGACAGTGCAAATAACCCAGAGGCACCTGGAAAGCCTTATTTCAAGGCCCGAAGACATGGCCAGTGAGTCGTGTTCTGACTGTATGCCTGCTCTGGTCTGTTCCTGCCACTGCCCCTATGATAATGTCAGAGGCAGAGTCTTTGGGGTGCTGGGGTATTGAAAATAAAAGGCTGGTACGTGCTTAGTGACACCTGGCTGCCTAGGTGAGCTTTTAAGGAGTGGGTAAAGTATATATTATCTACCTGTAGTCCTTGAATTCTCTTTGCCTTCCCAGCTGCTTGAGACCCTCTTTTTTTCCCTGGCATTGGTACTTGGCTATCCTATGGGGTACGGTGCAGAGTCCTCACAAACGGCCTCAGTGATCCTATGAGAAAAGCTTAACAGGAACCCTGTGATGACACAGCCAGGGAGGATATCCATAAAGCAGAGGCAATCGAGACCCAGAATCTGCTGGCACCTTGACAGTAGCCTTTCCAAGACTCTAGAACGCTGAGAAACAAGCTTCTACTGTTCACAAAGTCACCCCATCAAAGCATTTTTTAAAAGTAGCAGAATAGACCAAGACAAGCCTTAGGTACTAGATTCTTCATTGTATTAGCAAATACCTCCTTGCAGGAGATAGCGTGAAAGAGTGAAGTTGGCAGGTGTCGGAAATAATGTGGGATGGAGACCCCAGATGGCAGCTCCATGCTGCTTCTAAAGGAACAGCTGTTTCTGGGCCCTAGTCAGTTGTTAGCAGAAAGAAAGGTGGTCCTAGTTTTGAAAAATTGGCTTTTTGAAAGAGGAGAGCTCTGGTTTTGAAGTATTTTTTGTGTGGTAAAGAAAGCAATGAGTTAAAAAGTTTTCCCATAATCGTGTGGCCAAACTTAATCTCAAGCAGGATCTAGCCACCTGGCTCCTCTACCGACCTGTCTATCTACCTCATGCGTCTTTCCATCCATCTATTGTCTGCCCAAACATCTATGCATGCCTGCTGCATTCGGCTGTATGTTCACTCATCCACACACATGAACTGTGTATCTGACTTAGCTATATACTCATCCATCCATCCATCCATCCATCCATCCATCCACTTACCCACATACTCACCCATCTATCTGACTGTCCACCTGTCTGTCTATCCATGTCTCTTGCATAGTTAAGAGCCACTCTCTTTCAAATGTTGGGAGAATTTATTTTGTTCCATTTTCTCTCCGTGTCTTTGGCCACTTGAAGCCTCATTTCTGTCCAAGCTCGAGCAGATTATAAATTTGTGAGGTGGTGCATATGTGCGTGGTCTGTGCCTGCCTCTCTCAATGGGGGAAAGTTCTGGTTTCCTCTCTTTCTTTGCTGTGCTGCCTGAAGTGGGAGTGTATTTTTTTTTCCTCCCCTTGGATTTGAGCCTTCACAAGTGTTCCAGAAGAAAATTAAACCAAATAGAGAATTAGATTCCCCTCCCTTTTCTTGGAAATATCTTGCCACTGGGCCACGCTCCCTGGGAATTAAATAACTCTTCAAAAGGAGATCAGAAATAGATTTCTCAGTGGGGTTTCTAGACGTCAGTAAATGAATTTATGGAAAATGGGTTAGGTTTGGCAAATTTTAAATTGAGATCCGGTGGATGTGTCATCTCTCCATACAAATACCTCTTTTTACTTCTCCTTCTCCATAGTCAACTAGAACAATTCCTCTTCAGTTCAGTTGTCCCTTTAACATCTCCTTCAGCTGGATGCTAATGGAGCAGGAAGTGGGTGTGGTAGAAAAACTAATATATGTTGTGATAAATTCTTGATCACGAAGTAGCAGCTATAGTTTGGAGTTCAGTGGGAGGAATCCGGGGTGATCTAAGCTGGAGGGCTGTAATCAGGTCTATACACTCTAACTCTGTTTTCTCATCAGCCATGTTGAAGAAAGCTTCATGTCCCCTCCCCAAACCAAACCGAAAATACTTTGTGTATGAGAAGGTAAACACATCCTGGAGCAATCCGTCCAGTTCGAGTCAGTCATATGCGGGTGCATTTGAGATGTAGTGGACAGAGGGAGCAATTTTGAGAAGTGGGGTGAACAGCCAAGGTCTACATGGCAGCCGCACCCAGGGGCAGTTGAAGCTGCCTGAGGATTTTGGAAGTATGTTTCTCTTTCACTTCTAGATCATTTGACCTGCCAAGTCACCTTACCCATAAGGACTGGTGGTCAGTCAAAATAGGATAGTGTCACACAGGCTGAGGCTTCTTCCTTATGACCCTCATTCTTCATTTCTGCCAAACATGAGAAAGAAACAGGAAAGATGAAGCTAACATCCATGTGGAGGAATCTGCTTTCTTCTCTGAGAATTTACTTCAGGTCCTGTCTCTCCAACACCAACGCCTGGAAGGCAGGGGGAGGGCTCTGAAGCTGGACTAGGGTGAGAGGACAGGTCAGGACCCACCCTACCCCTGCTGCCCTGCAGTGCCCTGGGTGAGGAAAGCTTAGGAGAGTGGCAGCCATTTTGCTAATATGGGCCAGGCGCTTGGCAGATGTTACTTCCTGTAACACTGCCAGCAATGCCCTGAAATCAGGACTCTCTGTTCCCATTTAATAACTGAGGAAACAGAGGCACGGGGGAGACTGAAATAAGGTTTCTTGAGTCCTAATAAGTAATGTAGTCAGGACAAGTTTGAAGCAAAAGAGACCCTGAGGCCTACAAAGGCTAAATATTGCCTCTCTGACCCATTACAGGAAAAGCACGCGGAGCATTGCTCAGAATAGAGCATTGCTGGCGCACCGCTGTGAGGTGGGACAGGCCCCGGGCACCCCCGACCATCCCCTTCACCATCACCACAGGATTGCTTCCTCTTCCGGCTCCCGACTTTGTTTGCCTCTGCCTCCCTCCCTGTATTACTTCTTTGGTGGTTTCTGAAGAGAGAGAAATTTCTGGAAGAAAAAAAAATCCATAGTATTTAAGTGTCAGAGAGCTCAGAATGCTTTGAATCCTGGCTTATTAGTTGTGTGATCTCATTGAGGTCCTCATCTTCCCAGGTCTCTGTTTTCCTGTCTGGATAATGCAGCCGGCACCCGCATCCTTCTAAGCAGGCTGCTATGAAGCCAGAGGGGCCTATAGGACTTGAGAGCTTTGTGGGACACGGAAAATTGACTGGCTTTCTGCCCTGGATGGTCTCCCATGTGTGACTCCCTAATCTTCCATCTCCCCATCCCAGCCTCGTTTCTATTCTGGAGCCTCATGTCTACTTTATGGTGAGACTTTTTTTTTTTTTTTTTTACATGTATACTCAGTCTTTTTGTGCTCTTTTTAGAGTCTGAATCTAGCACCCCTGAAGTTCACCAGATCCATGGATGCTTAAGTCTCTCAGACAGGATGGTGTAGTATCTGTACACTGTCTGTGTGATTCTCCAGTGCACTTCAGATCCTCTCACAACAGCCAATGCGATGCAAATGCAGTTGTCATAGGTGGTGCGTATCTCATTCAGAGAACAGCAACAAAGGGAAAGTGTACACGTTCACCGTGCACGAGTCTCCATCTCTTTTCAGTGTGTGCTTCATTGAGCCCGTGGATACAGAGCCCACAGCGACACGGTATGTGCACAGCTGTAGTGTACACATACAGGTGGGTAAGTGCCCCTTCCTCTTGCTCCTGCTCTGGTATCTAACCCATCTCTGCCTCCCCGGTGCAGTAAACACGCACTTGCCCTAGTTAGGCACTTCATAAACTAATAAATGCTGGTTGCATGAATGAGTGAAATTGTGTTTGTTTGTTTGTTTGTTTATTTATTTATTTATTTATTTATTTATTTTTAAAAATTATTCGGCCCATCCCTGCTCCCGGAGTGCTGACCCAGGACCGTGTTCCTAGCAACCTCACTATTCTGGCTGAGTTGAGGCAGTTTGGATCCCAGTGTACCCGAAGATACTGAGGTGGGAACCCTCAGTAACGGAGAGGTCATGGCCAAGAGGAAAAGGGGTGTCTTTTGGCTCGGGGCTCACCTTGCTTCCCTCCCTTCCTGTGAGCTCTTCCTTCTCACTTCCTCCCTGTGAGGCCTTTGCTGGCAGGTGAGCGGGCAACAGCTGTGCTGCCGGCAAAGCAGGGGAAATGCGTGCAATTTCCTGAGCGGAGTACTAGGAGAGCAAGGTTCATAAGCAGAGCTGAGGCCCGGCTGGCAGCCTGCTAACCTCATTTCCTGGGGACCCCAGCAACCTGCAGAGAGCCTCCGGGACCTCCAGAGGGGTCCGGGAGGGCGGATTACACCGGAAGGATGAGGAGTTCGCACACAGCCTGGCTCCAGATTGGTCATGTCACAGAGCCATCTTTATCTCTGATGAAGCCAGTGCAGGACTCTGTGGCCCTCAGGGTTTACTCAATAGCACTTTGTGTTGGAAATTTGCAGCTGGTTTCAACCCTTCAAGCTCAGGCTCCCTTACCTAGTTAAAAATGTTTAACCTGACAGCCGAAGACAGCTTAAGAGTTCTCAAGCTTCTCTGAAGCGCGCTGTCGCCGCCACCGAGAAATGTGGCGTCTTTCTTCACATTTCTACCACAGTTCCGACTTTCCACAGCAGTTCCCAGACGCTGGATAAAATGCAGCCCAGCCTCATATCTGTGCGGTTGAATCCACAGATTCAGTGAATTGTGGGTTAAATTTTTTGTTTGTTTGTTTTTTTGAGACAGAGTTTGCTATGTAGATTTGACCTGGAACTCATGGCAATCCTCCTGCCTCACCCTTCAGAATACTGAGTCAACGGTATTTGCAAAATTTGCATCAGGTTCCATTGAGATTGCTCAGCAGCTCAAGGTGCCTACTTCTAAGCTTGATGATCTGAGTTGAGCCCTAGGACCCACTAGAGGGAAGGAGAGACCCAACCCCTGAAAGTTGTTCTCTGACTTCTACACATATGCCTTTAGCATTGTGCATGAATATGCTATATAAAATATAAAACATTAAAGTCTTGCATGAGTCTTTAATGAACACATTCAAGTTCTTGTCAGTCCTACACAGCACTGCCTGACAATTATCTGTGGAGCAGTTACTTAGCAGCAACAACTATAAGTAGTCTAGAGATGAGGTAATGTATACGGGATGCTGTGCAGAGTCTATGCCGTTTTATGTAAGGGACTTTATAATGATATCCAAGTAAAATCCTGGAACAATCTCTGAGGAATTGTTCACTCTCTGAGCAAGGGATGGCCTTATGTTTCAGTCCAATCCCATAAGCACAGTTTGATGTAAGTCTTTAGAAGTCATGGTTAGTTTCTTTAGGTAAAAGAAAACCTTCCCAGTCACTCAGAGTTCTTTTCTGGTGTCTCAATGTGTGGTGGGGACACACACCGTGGCAACAGAGAAAGTAGATGTCCTCTGGATTCTTGTTGGAAACTGATGAAGAGTGGTTGGTCTGGGCTACTTCTTGCTCTGGACCTGCTTAGGTATGAAAGGTCCAAGACTGGTCCTCACTTGATGGCCCCTGAACCCTGGTGAACTGGACTACCTGGTCCCTCTCTTGTCTGGCCCAGGTTCTAGGCATGCTCTTGCCTGCTCAGCCCATATTGGATCTCACTAGTGGGCACCTGTGATATCTTCCATCTTTGCACTTGGTGGAGATACTGTGAAAGGCCAAGAATCAATCATGTCAATGCTACCTTCCAGATCTATACTGTCCTTTCATTATGGCACTCTGTGGGGAAATACCGAATATATAACACTATTTGAAATGCACAGTTTCAAATAGATACACAGTTTTAGTTGGTGGCTAGATAGAAAGAGACCACATGCCTAAGGGGAATTAACTAAAAATAATTGGGTGAAGAGAACCAAAGAAGTGTCATGGGACTGGCAATAGTGAGGAGCTCTGACCACCCTTTGTCCTTAAGGGGTGCACACTGAGGAGTGAGTGCATGGGAATGTAGCGAGGCAAGATGAACATTAGTCACTAGCTTTGGTAAGCTATGGCTATGGCCGAGCACTTGTTTTGTAAATAAAGTTTTATTAGAACATAGCCAAACACCTTTACTTAAATACCACACTATCTGCTGCTACTTCGTGATTCAGCTAATGGGAAATAGTGACAGAGAACATATAGCCTACAACACGTAAACTATTTACTGTTTGTTTCTATGCAAAGAAAGCTTACCCCTTGATATTTTTACATGCTGAAGTATGCCCTGCTCCATTCATTGACTGAAGTTCAAACCTCCCAGTTCCTCAAAATGTGACTGTAGTTATAAATGAGGTAATTTTTGCTTGTTTGCTTGTGTTTGTTTGACAGATTTGCATGTATCCCATCCTAGCCTGAAGCTTCCCTTGTAACAGAGGCTGGCCTTGAACTCCTGATCCTCCTGCTCTCAAATTCTGGGTGTCAGAGGTATGTATCATATGACCAGGTTGGAGTAATATTTAACAATGAGGTCATTAGAGCAGCCCTAGTCCAATCTGAGCAGTGTTTTTACAATAAGACGTGAAGATGCCAATGTGTCCCTAGGGAAGATCCTGGGGAGACTGAGGGAAAAGACAGCCACCTAAAAGTTATGGAGAGACATCTCAGAAGAAACCAACTTCACTGACGCCAAGTTTTAACTTAAGAACTGTGAGGAAAGAAATCTGTGTTGTTAGAGGCCCTCTGTGTTTGTCACAGTAGCCCTGTGATGTGAATGCATACGCCACAGTGGGATATCTGCAGGCAGGAAGGGACTGGGTGGGTTGAGCACCCATTGTTCTCTCCCACTCCTGCACAGCTGTGGAGACACCACTGGCTAAGCCAGTGGAAAGGTTCATCTCCCAGGGCCCAGAACAGGGCCAAAGGGCAGAGAATAGATGCTTGAGCAGAGAGCAGAGTGGCTAGTGTATACACCGGAGAGAGAGGATGTGCTGTCTGTACCCTGGACTACTCACTGCCCCGACCCTACCTACCTTTGGGGGTTGGAGGTGAGGTGGAGAGGAGACACAGGCTCCAGGAGCAGGTGAGAAACGCTCGCTGCCACAGCAAGTTTGTCTGAGCACTGCTGCAAGCCCCTTTAACAACCCCCACCTGTGCCCCATCAGTCCCAAGAAAACATCTCTTCTAAACAGCAGTTCCCGGTTGGCTGGCAGGCATTGTCTGCTTCAGCAATCCTTAGTCTCTCGGGCAGTCTTCAATTAGGTCCTCCTGCAGGAGATGCCTTTGTGGCTACAGGGCCTTCGGCATTTACACAGAGGTGGCCCCGCTGTTCCTCAATGGTTGCCCATCACACTGTATTGTTTCTTACTGTTGCAAGGATCTCTCCCCTTGATTTTCTTTTTTGGTAAGGAAAAGCACAGACATGGTAAAGTGTTCAGTAGGTATCACTAACAGATGACAAAAGAAACACAACCACAATGCCTTCATCACACCCACAAAAATGAACAGAAGTTGTTAACCATACCTCACCCTATTCCTGCTCAAAGGTCTCCATTGCCTCAAAAGTGTGTAACACTTCTTTCTCACCAGGCTTGAAGGCCTGAATGGTCATATTTATTTGAGAAAAACAAAAAACAAACAAACAAAAAAAAAACCCTTTATCTGGCCTCTTTAAAATGTCTTGCTTATCACACTCCTGTGCGGGCTTGTTCCTGTCCCCAGAATTTCCTGTAAAGTGCCAGGTAGTTTTAAAGTCTTAAGTTAATCGTGGTGCCTCTGATTGCATCATTTTACAGGAATGGAGTTTCTGCTTCTCCCACTTTCTGTAATGGTGAGGACAGTGGGTCTGCTAACTGTTTATCTAACCCGATAGTGTACACTGGTGAGTGCTGTCAAGCCCACTATTTTGGTCTGGCTGGCAAAATGTTGATTTTTCTAATCTAATACTTCCTCTATATTTACCAACAAAATTATTCTATAAGGAAGAACTTTCCCTCATCAACTAGTGACCTTGAAATATAATCTTATTGAAAAGACAAAAGTTATTTTCCTTATTGCTTTCAGAAGACTGAGTTGGTAGGACAGATACAAATGGCCATTTTCTTGGTATTATTAAGAACTGTGAGTTTGGGGGGCTTATTACTATTCTGTTAGCAGTAAGCTTGCTGAGCAGATATGAGGAGATAATCAACCCAAGTAAATAGCCAAGTGTGGCCATTTGCTTGTCACCCCAGTGATGAGAAGGCAGAGGCACCAGGATCACCAGTAGCCATGTAACAGCTTAAACATCGAGCCTCAGGTCCCAGTGAGGGATTCTGTCTCAAAAATATTGTAGACAGTTCCTAAAGAACAATAGCCAACTTTAAGTTCTGGACGGACACACACACACACACACACACACACACACACACACACTCATACACAAACATACAAAGAGTTTTAAAAAAATGTATTTTGTGTTTTTAAGTCCACTGATGTGAGTATTTATTTGATGCCAAATTGCTCTATATTCAGCCAGTGGGTGATTTTGCAAATCGGTTCTTATGTCCTTTTGACTCAACACCATTAGCCTTTGATAATGTCTTTGCTTTCTGGCATAGTAAGGCTCCCACTTCCATCTGGTGTAGCCTTTTCTTCATTAATAAGGCCTGAGTCTCTGCCCAGTTTCTCTAGAAAATAGAAGCTGAAGCAAAGCCAGGTACTCAGACTTTACTGGGAAGAGTTTTGGGAAAGTCAGAGAGGCAAAAATCAAACCGAAGTCAAGGCAGAGAGCAAGAGAGATGCTCACATAGAGGGACGTGCCCAGGTTGCCTTCTCTTCTCAGTCAATTGCTTGGGTGCTCAGAGCCTTTTGAGCAAGAAGGTCTGAGTTAACCACACCCCAGAACAATGGCAGGCTCCATCTCACCTGCTATTTCCTCTTCTGTATTCTTGAGCTGTGAGTCTCAAAGTACCTTTCCTAACAGCAGGAAGCAGGCAATGTGCAGTTGAGATGGTCCCTCTCGACACCACTGCTCTTTGTGGGGAGTCCTTAGTGTGTGCTACTGATGGTGATCAGGAGTTCTGTAGCCTGCAGGACAGTGTGCTATTGTTAGTACTTTGTGGATCAGGAAAATTGGAATAAATTCAAGGCCACTGATGTAAGTGGACCATGTAAGACTAGGGTTGCTATTGGCTGGTTCTAGTATGTCCATCCCTTTTGCTACATAGCTTCACATGTGTGTTTAAATCTTCTCACAATATTCAGATTTAATTAATAAATTATCTGCATGTCTTTACTTAGAGGGAAGGGCAAATCCAGTTGTTTGAGGTAATGGCCTATTGCAATCTCAAAAGACTTCAAAGCAATTGGTAAGTAAAGCTATGGTCCAGTGGTCATGATACATACTCATCACCTCCACTGCCTACTTCAGCTCTGCAACATCTGGTCCAATAGAACCAGAACCATCCACCCTGGTGGAAACATTTCGACCCAGACTTCAAAACCTTGCATTCGGTAGAGTCTGCTGTGACAGGTAAAAGAAGTTAATCTTCTCTGTGTCTCTATAGGAAATGCTAGTAAAGCCAGTTATATTTTTTTTTCACTTGCTCTCTGGAACCAGGAATTTTAACAGCATGAACCAGGTTTGTTCAGTGTCTGCACTATTTGGAGCAGAGGTCAAACAAAATGACCTTGGTCTGGCCTTTTAGTTGTGACTTCACCAAGTCACTACCCCCATTTTCAATCCAGATGATTGTCTCTGGGGAATGAGGTACATGGAAGACTCTGTGTCTTGTGGTCCAGAGCCTCTAGTGAGTAGTCAATGGTGCTCTTGTTCTGTGACAGTGCAGTAAAAGATCTCATGAGAACAGGTCAGGTATCCTGTCAACCCTCACGTGGTGGTGCTGGAGCGGTGCTGGGGGAAGAAGAGACAACCCTATCTCTTGAGTAGTGTGACGAGGAAGAATTGACTTTTCACATGAAATTAGAAAGCTTGATATCATCTACTTGCCACAGCACAGATAGCTGGTTACCCCCAGCCGTAGTCCTGTATCCAGGGCTGGAAATCAGTCCCTGCTGTTTCCATGGATTCATTTAACATCACAGCTAGAACAGTTTCAGTGAGCATGAGCCGTGTGTAGGGACCATTCCTAGCCCATGGCTACTTTGGTCCCAGGCCATGATAGTGGCTAACAAAAAGGACTGCCAAACATCACACCAATTTTCTTTTGTACACAACCCCATAATTTCATTTATGTATCTCTTTCTCCAGGACTCCTGGCTCCGGATCTTATTCAGTGCCTCTACCATTGTCTCAGTACATTCTGTGTTGCTGTAACAAAAGACTTGAGACTGAGTAATTTATAACTAACAGAAATTAATGTTGCTAGTAGTTCTGGAAATTAGGAAGTCCACAAGCCTGGCACTGGTACTTGGTGTGGGCCACTGAACTGGGTCACCCCTGGACAGAAAGTGTAAGGGAAGAGGTATGCAATTATTTCATGCATGTGTGAGAGGAGAGCGCCAAAGTCCCTCACTTGTCAATAACCCTTTTTCCTTGATAAGAACCTTGATTTTTCACGAGGACGGTGTGCTCATGACCCAGTCACCTCTGGAAGGTCTGCTCTGCCTGTGCTAGTGACCTGGGTGTTTAAATGTGCATAGGCCAGTGGTCAGGGACTATCCTCCTGAATTGCTCTCCACCTCCTACACATGAATTTTGAGAAAAACATTCAGGCCACAGCAGCCACCACCTCCCAGCATTTAAGGACCAAGAAAATGGCTGACTTAACATAGGGGAAACCTGCACTGTATTCTTCCAATGGAAGAACATGGGTACTACCAAGCAGGTAGACACAGAAGACCCAAAGCCATAAGAGTCTCCCATCCCTGTGTATCACATCACCCAGAGACAACCAGCTACATAAGAAATGTGTCTGGGTTTGGTGACTGTATAGATAGATTCCCCAGGTGGGGCAGTCTCTGGATGGCCTTTCTTTCAGTCTCTGCTCCACACTTTGTCTCCATATTTCCTCCCATGAATATTTTGTTCCCCCTTCTAAGAAGGACTGAAGCATCCACACTTTGGTCTTCCTTCTTCTTGAGCTTCATGTGGTCTGTGAATTGTATCTTGGGTATTCTGAGCATTTGGGCTAATATCCACTTATCAGTGAGTGCATATCATGTGTGTTCTTTTGTGAGTGTGGTTACCTCACTCAGGATGATATTTTCTTGTTTCATCCATTTGCCTAAGAATTTCATGAATTCATTGTTTTTAATAGCTGAGTAGTATTCCATTGTGTAAATGTACAACATTTTCTGTATCCATTCCTCTGTTGAACGGCATCTGGGTTCTTTCCAGCTTCTGGCTATTATCCTCCAACCAAAGAGTACACATGAAGGGACCCATGGCTTCAGCTGCATATGTAGCAGAGGATGGCCTTGTTGGGCATTAATGGGAGAAGAGGCCCTTGGTCCTGTGAAGGCTCAATGCCCCAGTGTAGGGGAATGTGAGGGTGGTGGGTGGGTGGGGGAATACCCTCATAGAAGCAGGGGGAGGGGTGATGGGATAAGGGTTTTTGGGAAAGGGGTGGAAACTGGGAAAGGGGATAACATTTGAAATGTAAATAAAGAAAATATCCAATAAAAAGAACGTTTCTTACAATAAAAATCTACAAAATGCAAAAGAAAAAAAACGAAGAAGTAAAAGAAAAAGAAATGGAGCAATGACTTGGTGAGACCTCAGTTAAGAGGCCTCCTCAGGTGACCTGCAGCATCAGGGCACTGGAAGTGGTATATGGACTGTGGTCTTCTCTTCCAGGTCCCTGACTAACGAGCCAGAGCATCTATTACTGCTAAAGCGTCAGTGTTTCCACACATGAATCCACTGTGCTGCCAGTAGCTCTGTTCGTAGGGGAGATCCTTCTCCGAATCCCACCCCACACAATTCCTACAGCCAGTTCTGAAGCCAAGATCTAGCTCTCTCTGAATTTACAGACGCTCCAAGTTCAGGTGAGATCCAGAGGGCTCTCCAGGCCGTCCTTCTGCCACTCAGGATTGTGACCCAACAGGTCTCACGACATTAGAAATACTCACGGTTGGGAGTTTGAATGCACTGAAATAAGAGACACAGCAGAGAGCTGAGAATGTAGCCCAGTAGTAAAGTGCTTACTTAGCACCCATGAGATTCTGTCCGCAGCACTTCTTAAAGTAGTGCAGTAGTGCTCCTCTGTCATGCCAACACTCAGGAAGACTAGAAGTTCAATGTTTTATACACGTACACATATGCACATGCATTCATATGTACATTTATACATACACATATATACACACATACATGCACATACATACCATATAAAATACACATACACACATACATATACATATGTGGATGTAATATATATACTTACACACATGCACATATATAATACATACACACACACATATATATACACAACATACATATCTTATCACACATACGTACATACCTATATACACAATATACATGTGTGCATATACATGTATACATACACACATACATATACATATATGAATATACACACATACATATGCACATACATACATACATGCATACATACATACAACACACATACATATATATCTATGCACGTATGTACAGAGAGAGAGAGAGAGAGAGAGAGAGAGAGAGAGAGAGAGAGAGAGGCATAGAATCCTATAGCAAGGCTACTGTACCACGGATGTTCATTGGCATCTGAGTACTGGTCTGATGGATCATAGTAAAAAAGCAGTGATTCACTATATAATAAAAATGGTACATCTGGGATTCAGTCTGGCTAAATCCAGAAGGCACTAATGAATGATGTGAACAGGTGGCACCGGCTCCCACGGCACCTCCTTTGCACCATAGTCTTTCGACAGAGGAACAACAGAGGCAGGCTGGTGCCTCCTTCCCACCAAAGGAGAAGTTCTACCGAGCCCCTTGCTATTAAGGATAAAGAAAAAAAAAGTCACCATAACAACAGGCACATGGACAGTGTCAGGTACAACAGCTGGACTAGCAGCTGTGCTGCAACTGGTTGGCACCTGGCTCGGATTACAATAATTCACCACCATCCACCAGAGGCTGGGAAGAGGAGGGCCTGGCGGGAGCCAGGGCATCCTTTTCACTGGGTGAAAGCTGCACTATTCCCTTGAACGCCTCTTACAACACAGCTCTGCTTCTGGCTTACCACCTAGGCCAGAACGAAGGGTTAATCTCCCCACAGCCCTTCGGATGGAGACTACCTTTACCACAGAAGCCAGGGAACTACCATAAGGACTCTGCTATGTGTACTCACCCAAGCCATGCATTCTAAGGAGAATTTTAACTGAGAATTAGAGGAAGAAAGGGTGGTTCTCATTGTATATTTACACTAGTGAAAAGAAACAGGTCTGTTCTGGAGAAAGATAATTCAGAAATTCATACTGATGTTTCCAGACAAAATGTAAGATTACAGTCTCAACTTGTGTGGGTTTTGTCCATTTCTCATCTTGTTTCAATTCATTTAAGATTTCCGGGTGTGTATGTTCCTGTGTGTGCTGATGCACACGTATGTGTGTATGCACTGGTAAATGTGCATGTGTACATGGAGGCCAAAGGACAGCCTCAGCTGTTTGTTGACACAGTGGTTTTCCACTCACTAAATATGTTAGAGTGGCTGGTCAGAGAGCCCTGGAGATCCACCGGTCACTGCTCTGCAGGGCTGGGGAGCGCGAGTTTGACACTATGCTTGGCTATTTTTATGTGTGTTCTGGGGAACTGAACTTGGGTCCTTATGTTTGTAAAACAAACACTTTCCTGATGCAACTGTCTCCTCCTGCCCTGACTCTTGTTTCAGTTTGGAAGCTCTAGGTTTTTAATTACATTAACAGAGGCATACCTACATACATTCTGCCATGTTATATGATAGTTTCAAAAGCATGGTAGCTATAGTGTCCTCTCTGCACTAGGCTGTACCACTGCTCATTCATATCGGGTGCTGAGCACTGCAGATTATACACCTGCCCATTTGAACTCAGACTCTGGGACTTTCTTTGACCAATAAAATGGGAGTTGCAGTTAGAGTGATGCTGGTCATTTCCAGGGAGAAGGCTTAACAGCCCGAGTATCTTTTCTCTTTGCTTCAGTGACTGGCTTTAAAATATCCCAGATAGTTGCTGTTTCCAAAGTTTGGGTCGTAGGGGGAGGACGATGTGTGGTGGGGCTGAAGCTCACATATAATAAAGAGGCAGCCTGAGGCTGTGGAAGGCACTATCATTTGGGTTTATTTGGCACTATAGCATAGCATCGCCCAGCCTGTCCTGATCCACATGCCGTTCAATACAGTTTCTGTCTTCATGTTTTTCTCAGGCCTTAGGATGAAGAACTTACTATTACTGTGCTACTTTATGAAGTTGTCCACACTAACTCCTCCTCCCCCCCTCCTCCTCCTCTTTCTCCTCCTCCTTTTTTCAAATTAAATGCATCTTTATTAATTTATTTTTATTAGTAACTTTAAAAAATGTTAATCAAAGGCTTTATAAGTTTGGTAATGCTCAATAACAAGATGCCCATACAATCAGAAGTGTAACCCAATACCCAACCTAGATGTACCAACTATCTTTGACTAGAGGAGGCATGAAAACATCCACCTCCATGTTCTCCCTTCCTTCTCTCTCTCTCTCTCTCTCTCTCTCTCTCTCTCTCTCTCTCTCTCTCTATCTCTATCTCTCATCTCCTAGCTCTTCCTCTCCTTCTCCTCCTCCTCTCCTTGCTCCTCTTTATCTCCTTACTCCTCCCATCTTAGCTCCTCCTACATATCACCCTTCTTGTTAAAATAAAACTTTTCTCTCAAAATACAATTAGAGCATAACTATACCAATTTGTATCAGTAAGGTACAAGATAGACCTAATACCCAGCCCATCATTTTGTTGACTAAACAGAACTCTGTCAGCTCTCCTAACTAAAAGACTTAGTTATGAACCTGGCTTTATTCTTGGCTTTAGAATGAATGTCAGCTGAAAACCATCCTTTCAAATCTTTTCTCTCAAAGTAACTAGTCAGGATTGCCTATGAGACTATAAGTTTTCAACCCTGTCAGAAATCCAGAATGACTGAATTAACTGAAATTATGGGAAGCACAAAGCATAGCTTCTAAAATTTAGCAACCAATTTATAGAGACCGCCGAACACTTGGACAGTCCCTATACTACAAAAGGTTGGAGCATCTGATCTTCAGCCTTCTGGTCCAAGATCATCTGACAGACCTAGTGGTGCAGAATTATTAAGGGCTGATTACTCTGTCTTGGCAGATATAATCAGTCGACTATTATGCAAGTGTGTCCTTTTCTGGACAGTAATTTGTCTGTAGATGAAAAGAGGCAATTTTTGCCTAGTGGCTGTCTCACCACAACTGGAGTAACTCCAAAGATGCTCAATTTCTTCTTAGAATCCAAGACAGGAAGCTTTCAGGAGCAGACAGGTCTCTAATCAAAATGAACATTAATACAGAAATGTTTGTAACATCAATTCTGTGGACTTCTGACATTTTAAAACCAACTATCCATGTAAGGCAATCTGGACTGTTGTTTGTTAACTCCTCTCAGCTATTTCTAAATAAAATATAGAAAACATCCTAACAATAAACTCAGAGCCATGAATTTGCTATAGGCCCTTAACTCACAGGCTACCATCTCAAATCAGTTTAAAAAAATTAAAGAAGAACTGGGTCTAAGCCTTGTATTCCTAAATGTGTTATATAGGCACAATGCCTATGAGAGTAACAGTATTAATCTCACTTTTATATCAATAAGAAACTCGTACTATTGAGAACCTTAAATTTGAAATCAAAGTAAATTTTGTACCATTTAAGAAATTATAACTTCAGCTTAATAACAATTATACAGATTTTTACCAATAGGTTATGGCTATACAAAAAATCCTAGCTAATCCTCCCTGTTGCAACAAAACCACTACTTTTCTCTAGAAAGACAGCCCACTTCAGTTCCCAAGCCCAGGGAATAGGGACACTGACTCTTCATTAACTTCTTCAAGCTGATTAGGGGTGTTGAGATATTAGAAGAGGGGCAGGGGGAAGAGCAAATTGATAAGCCTCTAACATTGTGTCTTCAGTGCACCTAGCTGGAATTCCAGGACATCTGAGGTTTGAGCAGGTCTGGTCAGCTTCCTTGATGAGTAGATACACCAAAGCTGTGTATTTTGCAATATACAATTCTCAAAACAAATTTTAGTATCAAGATAATTTCTTGTTTGAATTCTGAAATCTAGTCTCCTGGTGGCCTGCCTCTCTCATGTCTAATCCATATAATTCTGGAAGTTTCTATGAGGGTATGCTCCCACCATTCTCCCATTCCTGCCTCCCTGCTCTAGAATTCCCCAATACTAGAGAATTCAAGCTTTCAGGCATCAAGGTATTCCACTTCCACTGATGCCTGACAAGGCCACCCTCAACTACCTATATGGATGGAGCCATGAGTCCCTCCTTTGTGTTCTCTGGCTGGAGATTTTAGAATGGCTACTCCAGCTTGTTTCTTAGGACCATTTGCTTGAAAAATTGTTTTCCAGCCTTTTACTCTAAGGTAGTGTCTGTCTTTGTCACTGAGGTGGGTTTCCTGTATGCAGCAAAATGCTGGGTCCTGTTTATGTATCCAGTCCATTAGCCTATGTCTTTTTATTGGAGAATTGATTCCATTGATGTTAAGAGATATTAAGGAACAGTGATTGCTGCTTCCTGTTATTTTTGTTATTAGAGGTGGAATTATCTTTGTGTGGCTATCTTCTTTTGGATTTATTGGAAGAGGATTACTTTCTTGCTCTTTCTAGGGTATAATTTCCCTCCTTGTATTGGAGCTTTCCTGCTATTATCCTTTGTAATGCTGGGTTTGTGCAAAGATATTGTGTAAATTTGGTTTTGTCATGGAATATCTTGGCTTCTCCATTTATGGTAATTGAGAGTTTTGCTGGGTATAGTAGCCTGGGCTGGCATTTGTGTTCTTTGGGGGTCTGTATGACATCTGTCCAGGATCTTCTTGCTTTTATAGTATCTGGTGAGAAGTCTGGTGTAATTCTGATAGGTCTGCCTTTATATGTTACTTGGCCTTTTTCCCTTACTGCATTTAATATTCTTTCTTTGTTTTGTGCATTTGGTGTTTTGATTATTGTGTGAAAGGAGTTATTTCTTTTATTGTTTAGTCTATTTGGTGTTCTATAGGCTTCCTGTATGTTTATGGGTATCTCATTCTTTAGGTTAGGGAAGTTTTCTTCTATAATTTTGTTGAAGATATTTACTGGTCCTTTAAGTTGGGAATCATCACTCTCTTCTATACCTATTATCCTTAGGTTTGGTCTTCTCCTTGTGTCCTGGATTTCCTGGATGTTTTGTGTTAAGAACTTTTTGCATTTTGCGTTTTCTTTGACACTTGTGACAACATATTCTGTGGTATCTTCTGCACCTGAGATTCTCTCTTCTATGTCTTGTATTCTGTTGGTGATGCTTGTGTCTCTGACTCCTGATTTCTTTTCTAGGTTTTCTATCTCCAGGGTAGTATCCCTTTGTGATTTCGTTACTGTTTCTACTTCCATTTTTATGTCCTGGGTGGTTTTGTTCAAATCCTTTACCTGTTTGGTTGTGTTCTCTTATAATTCTTTAAGAGACTTTTGTGTTTCCTCTTTAAGGGCTTCTACCTGTTTACTTGTGTTCTCTTCAAATTCTTTGAGAGTGTTATTTATGTCCTTCTTAAAGTCCTCTATCATTATCATTAGAAGTGATTTTAAATCTGAGTATTGCTTTCCTAGTAATATGGGGAATTTAGGACTTTATTGTATGGGAGAACTAGGTTCTGATGATGCCAAGTACCCTGGGTTGCTGATGCTCATGTTCTTGCACTTGCCTTTTGCCATCTGGGTCTCCTTACTGCTACCTGCACTGTCTCTGACTGGAGCCTGTCTTTCCTATTATCTTGATTGTTTCAGAACTGTGTGGGGTGGGTGTTACTACTGGTGTTAGAGCTGGGGCCCAAGATCTGCTCAGTGCTGGGGCGCAGGCCAGAAGGAACCAGTGCTCTGGGCCAGGAGTGAATTCCTGGGTCCCAGTTACTCCCTGTTTGCAGAGGGTGTTGCTGTCTCCTTACCTAAGATACTGCCCAGGTTAGAGCTCTTAGGAGGCCCAGTTCCTCTGTGTTCTGTGAGATTGGGTGCAGAGCTGTCGCCCAGGATGTGCTCAGTGATTGGCCCAGACCAGAAGGAACCAGTACCTCTTCCTCTTCTTAACCCACTAACCTAATACTAGTATTACCATTTCTTCTCACTGGGTTATTGTTGAGAAAGATTCATATATGTAGAATTGTAGTGCTGGAGGCTAGACGACCTTGGGATTTTGCTCAGTGCTCTAAATCTCTCCCTGTTAGTCTAGCATCTTTCTGCATCTTGACCTTGTGATATGGCGAGTCTTCAGTCTTACCAGTACAGCTCTCTAGCAGGCTTTGGTATCCGCCAATCTGATAGGGAAGGAAGATGGCTCATCTGAGCCTCCACCTACAGTCCATGGTCTGAGAAATTTGAGCTTCTTACCATATAATGTAATGGCCATTGTGTTCCCCTCACAGACTATTCTGACAGTCTGCCCATTTGGGGTAGTTAGCAGGTTTCTTCTTAAATTTCAGAAGCTCTATGTTCCTCAGAAATACTCATATTTTAGTCTATGATGCAATTGCATTTCAGGGGATAAAATGCAAGGAACTATGGAAAATCTAGCATGATTACTGATGCAGCCCTCCTTTGACCCAGCAACCTCCAGAGACACTGAACTTGACCTTGCTGAGCTGGTGAACTACATGTTTTCTACTGCTTTTCTTGTTACAGAAAAAAAAAAATCCTTAGCCTCGAGGCACTCGGCTTTTTGTTTATGTATTGCTTTGCTTGCCGTTTTCATATATATTCAAACTACTGTAAATATGCCTTTAAATGTTTTCTCTTTCACAAGCAGGCCAAACATCTAATCTTTCTTCTCCTCATTTGTCTCTTACACTATCTTCTATCCGTCTCATGTAACAATTTAAGATGCAGACTTTGATGCAAAGTCTAATGTGTATTTTTCTCGGTGCACAACAAATGAGCTCCCTGGTGATGTAGGTTTTTTTGACTATGTCCTCCACAAGTGCGGGGAACCTAGTCCTCATGACAGCGTCCATCAGGCAGAAGTAGATTGCCTTCACAGTCCAGCCATGGATGAACGAATTGATGGATCTTTGGGTTACTGCAGGCTTTGAGATAAAATTAGGCTCTCATTGGCATACCTACTGTCTCACTCCATCTTGTGTCAGGTTAAGATGCTCTGAGAAGGCCTTCACCAGAGGGTGGTGTCAGCCTTCAGAACAACAAGCCAAATCAACTGTGATCTTCACAATTTTCCTACTGTGAGCCACACCAGCAGAAATCAGATGTAGAGGCTGGCATGTACAAGGGGAAGGTGAGTGGTCAGAGGGTTTCTTTCTGTTTCTCATTCCTCTTTTAGGAGCAAATACACTGAGATAAAAGATGGGCCATGCAGCACTGGGGAGAGCCTGGCTGCTGACACTATTCTACAGAAACCTCAGAAGTGATCAAGTTATGAACAGGCTGGACCTGATCAAGCCCCCTCAGTTTCTTAATCTTTGGCTTTTATCCTTTCTGCCATATGAACCATATCTTCCTCCCTCACCTGGGTGAGCTTGTATATTTCAAGACATCTGTGATATGTGTGTGTGCTTCCTCCCTCAGCCCTGAGGGTCCAGATGCTGCTGCACACTGGGCTGGAGGGATGAAGCAGAGCCCAGAACAAGTGAGTGCTGGGGGGGAGGGGTCTTCTCTGAGGAAGGCATTCTCTGAGGATGTTAGTGCTAAGGCTCTTTTAGATGATTCTCAATGGAAGATCTCTCTTAGAAGACCTTGAGTGAAACAGCTGGTGCGCATACCTTTATTAGGGGTGGGCTTGTACACAAACATTTGATTCGGGGTAACCAAGGGCTATATATGAACCTTGGAGAGTGGGAAGGAGTTTTCAGGGTGAATGTAATATCATTAGCTGGAGCTTAATGAACTGTGCAAGCCTCATTTGTATGGAGAGGCATTCCAGGAACCCCAGGTCCTTGCTGGGCATGTTCTTATTAGGAAAGAGAAAGTTACCAAGAACTACTCAGCCTGCCCCAAGTAGAGGGTATGTGTGTGTGGGGGGGGGGGGGGGGTCAGGCTTCCCAGACTGGAGTAGGTGAAGCCCTGCTGGTGAAGGGAGTCCTCCATTTTGTGCCAAACTCAGAGGAGCTGTCTGGACATGGGAGACTGTGACCTTAATTAGCAAGGTTTCCCTACAGTCACCCATGTTCATCTGAGGATTGTGCTTAGCATACCATATGGAGGATCCTAAATTCGCCCCTGGTCTGTAGTCTCTACCCGGCAGAAATGAAAGCACTGGTACTTAAGGATTTATATTCTAAGATATGTATTGCAATGTCATTAAGAGCTGACCTGTCTTAGTTAGGGTTTCATGATAAACAGCATGATCAACAGCAACGCGAGGAAGAAAGGGTCAATTTTGCTCACACTTCCTATCACAGTCCATTACTGAAGTGAGTGAGGGCAAGGAACGGAAGCAGAGGCTGTGGAGGAGTGCTGCTTGCTGGCTTGCTCCCAATGGCTTGCTCAGTCTGGTTTCTTATAGCATTGAAGACCACCATTCAGAGGTGGCACTGCCCACAGTGAGCTGGGCACTCCATATCTATCACTGAGAAAGAAAATTATCACAGGCTTGCCCACAGGCCAATCATGTGGGGAGTTTTCTCAGTTGAGCTTTCAAAATGATTCCAGCTTGTATGAAGGTAACATAAAACTAGACAGCACACAGCCGTTCTTGTGTGTGTGGTCCTTGGGATAAGACTAGGGCCTTTTCCATTCTGAGTAACCATTCGTTTTGCCACTGAGGCTCATCTCTAGCCCAATTTCTACTTCTTTTAAGAAAATTTTACTTATAATAATGTGTGTGCATGTCCATGTGTGTGTGCGTGCGTGCACGCTTATGTCTGTGTGTAAGTCTATGTGAGTGTAGGAGTGCATGTACCACGGCAGATGTGTGGAGGTTACAGGACAACTTTTGAGTTAGTTCTTTTCAATCTGGGTTTCAGGGATTGAACTCACATCATCAGGTACCTGATGGACCGACCATCTATCTCACTGGCTTCAATTCTACTTCTAGTCTCTGCTACTGGAAACAGGAATGTTTCTCAACAGTTTCAATGAAAGCTGGTGCTTCCAGATAATGGGCACTGTGTTGCTTCCTAATGATGAGCAGAAACTGGATCTAGTGGTTTGAAAAAGTGGCAAGACACATAAACTGCATTTCAAAAGCTACTCCAGGGAGATGGACACTGTGTTCTTTGTGTATGTGTGTGCCTGTGTGTGTGTGTGCCCTCGCATGTATTTGTGTACTTATTAAAAAACAAACAAACATACTTACTTTAAATCTTCAGACTTTTGTTAACTTATTTATGTATTTATTTATTCATCCTTATTTATGTGTACACATGTGTATCTCAGATTACAAGGTCAGATTGCCTGGAGCTGGAGTTACAGAGAACATGAGCTTCCTGTAACTTGTAAGAACATGTAAGCTTCTGGGTGCTGGGAATTGAACTCCAGTCCTTTAGATATCCAAGCCATCACTTCAGCTGTTATCCTACCAATACTGTTCTTCTGATTATAATAATATACATTAGAACAATAAATACTATAACAACTTTACTATCATTTGAAGTAAGCAGTGAAGATATGTAGGGAGAGACGGTCTTGGACTGTTACTACTGAGAAGAGTGTGGCAGAAGAGAAAAATGAAAGAGGAGACAAAATTGCTACTTTCTGCAAAATGGAAATATTATTTATGGTAAAAATTAAAATGGAAATGTGGAAATTAGCATCCTAAGTTATAGCTATAATATTATAATGAATATGGAAAAGTTATACAGGAGTGTGGAAAAATTAAAATATTGATTTAATTACGTGAGTAGAGCTTGGGCAATTTTTATCTAAGATTCTGTGGCTATTTCAATGTTGTTTTTCCTAGCAACTATTTCAAATGAGAGCTCAGTATAGCTCCTGGCACACAGATACTCAGTAAATGTCAGATGTTGCTGCAGATACTTTATTTTGAGACCAGCTTCCCAAGCAGCTTCATGTTCTTGGACTCCTTCCAAACGCCATGGCTCCTCACAGCAGCCTCCATGGTTCCTATCTACACTGCTGCAAGGCTGGCCAACAGTCTTGTTTATAGGTGTCAGTCCTGTGATGCTAAACTCACTGCCTAGAGCATGGCGATAATGAGATGTGAAGTCTATCCTGAGTTTTCCCAGTAACCCCTTGTAAGCTCAGAGATCTCTGTGAGAGGGAGGAAGGAGTCAGAGCTAAGTAGAGATGCCATGTTGATGGAAGAAGGCTGGAGCAACATCCATGAGGCATGGACTATGGGCAGCATTTGGGAGCTGGAGGAAAAAGGAATGCTCTCCCTTGAGCTGCAGAAAGATCCCTAACAATGCCTGTATCAGCTGCTTTTCTCCTTTCTAAGGCAAAGCAAGGGTTTACGTGAGCTTACAGTTAGAGGGAATACAGTCTACCATGGCAGAGAAGTCTTGGTGGCAGGAGCTAAATACGCTGGATGGTCACATTGCAATCACAGTCAGGAAGCAGAGAGTAAACAGGAAAGCAGGGCTGGGGGGTGAGGGGTGGGGATGGGAGGGAATCTCAGCCATATACTTCCTGCATCAAGGCTCCACCTCCTAAAGGTTCCATAACCTTCTCAAACAGGGCCACCAACTGCAAACCAAGCACAAGTACCAGAGCCTGGAGGGACATTTCACATCGAAGCCACTCCTGACCGCCTGTGACTCATTTCAGACAGGCTGTAAGAATGTAAGAGGCTTTGTTCTTTCAAACTACAAAATCAGAACAATCTTTTATATGACCCATAGCAAACTGATACAGGAAGGCTGGTTAAAACATGTCTAGGTATTTCAGTTGCCTATATAATTCTATTTTTCATGGCTAACCCTAAGTACCACACTGCTTTCTGTTTGAATTCCTGTGTGACTGAATCCTAGTTTCTTCTCAGGCAGATGGATGCCTGGGGAAGCCTTTAGACAAGGTGTATGTTCGAGAACACCAGAGCATACACACATATTTACATATGTACAAATGACAGAAACAAGGAAACCGGGAGGAAATGAAGCAAAATATTAGCAGTGGTGGAAATATTAACTTGTTTTTTGCCTCGGGCTTATGAGGATATCTCCAGATATTTCCAACAAGCAGATATTACTCTGATAAGAAATAAATCCGTAATTTTAATTAATTAGAGATGAGACAGTCTAAGTATTTACATCATTCTCTGACAGTGGAGAAGTCTTCATGAGGGCTAGAGAGGTGGTGGAAAGGTTTGTGAGAGGACAAGATTCTGAGTAGAGCCTGGAGAGATCTGAATTTGAGGACAATAGCAGGCAGAAGGCATGCCTGCTGGGGGCTGATGTAAGCTGAGAAAGATTGTGCTTTGCCAGGTGTGATGGTTCAAATGAGAATAGCCTCTGTAGCTCATATAACTGAATACTTGGTCCCCAGTTGGTGTGACTGCTTAGAAAGGATTAAGAGGTGTGGTCTTGTAGGAAGTGCATCCCTGGGCCCTAGCTTTGAGGTTTCTCAAAAGCTCCTGCCTTTCTCAGTTAGCTCTCTCTGCCTTGTGGTTGTGTCTCAAGATGTAACCTCTCAGCTCCAGTGCCTGCCTGCCTGCCTGCCTGCCTGCCTGCCTGCCTGCCTGCCTGTCACCATGCTCCCTGCCATGATGGTCATGGACTCCAACTCTCTGCAACTATAAACCCCAAATAAACAGTTTCTTTTAGAAGTTGCCTTGATTTGGGTGTTTTATCATAGCAATAGAAGAATAACAAAGATACTAGGTTAATAAATAAACCCAATTAACTTAAAGGAAGAATCCTTAGAGATTATAATAAGAGTACAAAGAAAATATTAAAATGTTACTATTCTGGATAATTAGTGTTGGATGCTGTACTAGTATGCTCCGTACAGTATCTAATACACATTACTGTATTATGCCTCTAAATTCTTCCAAACACTTTCAGGAGAAATATTCTAGAATTATCCTATATATGTAGATGAGGAATAAAAAAAAAGATGTTGGGTAATTATTTGCCAATAAATAGTTGAATCTGGATTTGAATTTCCAAATCATTCCAAAGACTATGTTTCAGAAGTAGGTCAGAGAAGCATGTGAATAAAGATGCTTTAAAACCTTGTAATATCTGTTTATTTTCTACTGTGATATAACAAATTACCACAGACTTAGCCATTTAAAATACCCATTCATCTCATTGTTCTGTAGTTCTGAAGTCCAGGTGGGCTCATCCAATTTCTCCTGAGAGTCTCACAGTCTAGAATCTCAGCAGTGGCCAGACCAGGCTCTTACCCAGAGGCTGCAGGGGAAATCTGTTTCCCAACTTTTATGTTGTCCCTCAAGTCATCCCTTACGGTGGAAGGAATAAGAGTCTTGTTTCTTTCTAGCTGTTGTTAAATTCTTCCCATGCTTCTAAGTTCTAAATTCTTTTGATATTCACTGAACAAGAATCCATTCCTTTCCACTAACCCCACCCCACTCCACATTGCTATAGACCATGAGATTGTGGTGGCATCTCAGCTTGTGAACCATTCCCGTGTTCCAAGGGGAGCAGGTTATACTCCTGGGTCATTCTTAGAATTATGTCCTTCGTCCCCAGGGAGATTTTTTATTTTTATCTTGGCGTAAAAGACAAAGTGGAGTTTTGATAAGAGAACATACCTTGTAGAACAGTGGGTTTGGAGAGACTACTGGGATTTGTGTCTAGAGGGGTCTGAGGCAAAGCAAGACTGAAGGCAAAGAAACCAAGAAAGGGTTTCTGTAGCTGGATAGGGCAGAGCTGAAAGAGGAAGCCAGATAGGAAAGAAATTAGCCAATGAGGCTTGCATGGGTTTGGTGATTCATTCTGCAGGACTCTTGATCTTTTGGAACACTTTCTCTCCAGTGTTTCATCTAATCCTCATTGCACACTTTCAAGGCATCGCTCTCTGGCTGACAAATGAGGAAGCTTGCAAGTCTGCTGTGCCTCCGAGGTCAGACTGTGGACCTGTGGCCAAAGCCACTGCATGGGCCCATTCTTTGGATCTCAGTACAATGACACTAAGTAGCATGGATTTGTGGTCCAGCTGTCATGGTCCTGTAGGTTCCTATCATCTACCCTTGCCTGGTCTGGGCTAATTCGATCCGTCCTAAGAGAAACAAGTTGGGGAATCTGATTGACAGGTCTCCATCAGAGAATAGAAGATGGGAGAAATTCCTCTCAGTTTGAACTCTGGCTTTCTGAGGGGGAACTTTGGAGAGGCAGGACAAGAGGAGTGACAAAGGAGAGAGTAGAGAGACTTTCTTCACCTCTGTAAGGTATGGAGAAGAGGCAAGGGAGGTTGTAACAAGGAATGGAAAGGGCTGAGGGTGGAGGGTGTGTGGTTCACAGGAGTGTGTGGATGCTTGCTAATTATGGTGGTAAGCAGAGAGCGCGCTATGGCGCAGCGGCTTGGGCGTCTGCCTCTAGAGGTCGGGCACAGTCCTTCCCGTGCTGGTTCAGTCTCCTTTGCGGAGTCTGATGGGGAAAAAAAAAATTATGGTGGTAAGCTGGACTTATAGCAGAAAAATGAGGCTCTGCAGAGACACAAGATGGAATCCCAGCTGCCCATACTCTGACAGGGAAGAAATGGTCCTTCCAGGATTTTAGGAGTCAAAGGTTTCAGGTTTTGCATATGGGTATGTGTGTCCTAGAATAAGTGCCTACTGCTCCAGAATCTGCTTTTGTGGTTGATTAATACTGATGATAGCTGTGAGGGGTGGACCCTGGCACCTGTCAGAGCAGTCTCTTCCAATGACCCATGGACAGGCAGCCAGAAAGTCCTATAAGAATCCTTCCCTGTCTGGGGAAGCAGCTACTCACCAGGCAGCCTGGCTCTCAGAAATACTATAGGGAAAAAAAAATCACTCCATTAAGAAATCTAGTCTGGTAATCTCAGGTCTCAAACACTTGAATTTTCTCCAGTCTGCCTGGCTGAGAGAAATGCAGAGAGAAGAATTTAAAGTGGCATGTATTGATTGGCTCCGCTCACCAAAAGAAGGCTCTTTACCAGCTCTTCTAATTACAATTTATTCCATAGTGAAAGGGAAACCAGAGAGACCCCCACCCCCACCCCTGGAACCGCATCCCACTCCCCGTGAATTATGACGTTAGTGGGTTTTTTATTTTTTTCTTTTGGCTCAGCATTTCCGAAAGCTGCCTGGTGAAGCGCCATCCCCTGCACCTGGGAGGAGATCGGTTGATGGATGTGGTGGAAAGTCACATTCCAGAGAACTGGGAAATCGGATGACGTAGGGAGTGAGTTGAGTTCGTAAAGCTGACAACCTGTTAGTTTTAGGATAATAACAGGATTTGGAGGGAGCCTGACCTGGGCTCCAGTCCCACCCCTGCCCTGTTCTTTGGCTATGAGCAGTTCTCATGCTCAAGTGGTGATTTGCCTGTCAATAAAGGGACAGACCTCCTTGCATGTTTGTTGTGAAGATTCAAATAGATGAGGACCTTTGGGTGCATCAGCAGGACTGACCAGAGATGTCAACAACACTCTTGGGTACTGTGACTTCATATCCTGCTCTGGGTTCTGGGGTTACTGTTCCCAACGAGTAGGAAGCCATGTCTTGAGTTCACTAAAAAAATTACTGGATTAGAAAATGTTAGTTCCCCTTGCTTTGTGTTGCCTCTTCTTGCCTACAATTTCAGCAGCTGTCACTAAGTCCCTGTCTGGTGAGGGCTCACTTCCTAATGACACAAGGCCACACTGTGTCTCCACACAGTGGAAGGGCTCAGAGAGCTCTCCAAGGTCCCTTCTGTAAAACCTCCACTCACCAAGCATGTCACATCCTCATTCTATCTTGGGGGCTAGGATGGTAATATGAATTTGGAGATGTATAAACATTCATCCCACTACAGTTGCCAATAAGGCTAATAAATCTATTTTTAGGGTCCCAGAGACTCCCTCTCTCTGGCTTTCATTTCTCTCAGCATTCTCAGGAAGAAAGTAATTACCTCCTGAGGCAGTGAATCACTAACAGTAGCATCTCAGGTGTGTGTGTGTGTGTGTGTGTGTGTGTGTGTGTGTGTACATGAGCATAACTGACGGGGAGAAGGATGGAAAGACAAGAGGGAGTAGTTTGGGGTAAGGATTGAGCTGAATCTTCTGCCTTAGGACTTTATGACCTTCACAAGAATACACCTGCAGAGATGCGATTAACATGCCCCACAAAAACTCTGTGCTTCGAGACACAGAAGGGCAGAGGGCTGCATAGTTTCTCATAGATGTCATCATGTGCACACTGAGGCTCCCCCTCTGCAGGTCTGAAGCTTCCCAGCGCATAACCAGGACAACCACATGGACACACCAATAGGCTGCTTTCTTTTAGGGGTCCAGGCATGACTCAGATGACTTCTGTATTCAAAAGACAAACAGCAGAAACACACACAGAGTTTTCAGATCTCTGCACAGTATGGATTATCAGCCTGGACTATGGCTAGCTAGGAGATGGGAACTCATGTTGGCCTATGCGACTGGGACAAAGAATTTCCCTTTCTGTGCCTTGGTCTTAAGGGAATAAATAGAATCAATCTTGAAGGACTTCTCCAGATATAAATTCTTTTGAATGTATATAATAGACCAAATGTTTGGTACTAGCTTAAACAAAGATGGATTTAGTCATATAAATCTTGAGTTGCACAGCCCATGGCTGATGTGGCAGTGAGTGGTATTATAAAACCCAGCGGTTTTGTTGTTGTTGTTGTTGTTGTTTGCTTTTTGTTTTTGTTTGTACTATCTTCTCTTCCACACTTAAAAGAATCAGTTGATCTCGAGATTACATAATGGTCTTAAAGCAATACCTCCTTGTTGTAAACAAGCAAAGGCAAGGGCAAAAAGAGACGGAAGGTTTATGAACCAGCTGAGACTGTCTCAATCTATATGGCTTTCTATGAAGGCCTGAACTGAGGGTTTAAGCTTGAGTCTGACAGAACTGTACCGATAGTCACTTGACTTTGAGGTGGCTAATAACTGGATTGGACTTGGGTCTGACCCACACTATTGGCTGCAAACAAACAAACCAACCCAATTTCTGCAGTCCCACATAAACACCCCTGGACCCTTATAGCCACAACAGCATTAGCCAGTCAGTTGGTTTCCTGATGGCTTTCAAAGATGACATCTGTCTAGAACATTCCTGAACACAGTCCTACGGACTATAAACTCATAAATGCACAAACATTGCTCTCTTGACCTCAGCTGGGTCTCTGGTTCACAACCCTGCTTCAGAACCTGGCCACAAGTGCATATCAACTCATTTCCCATCCGAGTGCTTGGACCTCGGCGGACTGTGCTCTCAGGCCATCAGGGATCCACTGGATAACTGGGTTTTCTGGCAGCTGGAAGGTGAGGCAGAGATGCTGATGATCTCAGATGAATTCCAATTACACTGCTCCAGTGGTTTCTGCACCCGAGGCTGAGAGGCAAAAGCCATATGCTACATGTGGGTCGGGTCATCGTCCCACAGGAAACATGATGAGGGTGATGGACAAGAGCTTAATAAAGAGCTGTTTACAGAGGTATGGCAGATTAAACAAACCAGTATGGCGTGAGGAAGTCCTTTGGGGCTAGCAATATGGAGGAGCTGGGTTTTTTTTTTTTTTTTAATCAGCTGTGCACACAAAATCCTGTCCCTTCCAAACCCAAAAGAACAAAAACAACCAAACAGAACAAAGAGGGGTGGGGAAGGGAGGAGGGATGGAAAGAGCTATAGCCCTACCTGGGCCTGGGACTGTGGCATGAGCAGAACTGTCACACATAGAGGGAGCTGAATGGCCAAACAGTCCCAGCCCGTTCCTCCCACGTTTGTATCAACATTTAGTGCCTCCTTTTGCTTGGTGCATTGTAATCCAGAAGAGGAAAGGGGCCTGCTGGATGATGTAGTCCAAGGGCTTCAGACTCCAGGGCATAAAGTGGGGTAAAGGGGTGTGGTGTTATAATTTTACAACATGAAACAGCTTCAGTCATTGTCCCTGTTTTTAGCATAGAACTCACCAAAGTTTTGAAGTTATCAGAGGGATAAAGATGAAAATAATAAACCTTTTGAACCCCCTTGAAATTTTGCTAATAAGCTGAATTTTGAAAGCCCCTCAGGAAGAAGGTTGGTTGCCCGGGAGATGACCACTTGACCAGAGGTTCCCTTTTTGTCCTTCCCCTTAGAGAGATGGGAGGAGAAGGAGATGAACTGGATCAGCACTAGTCCAGGATTCAGTCAGACCCATGCAAGGAAGCCTCAGAAACCAAGCATCACAGAGGTAACCACAAGTAGGAGTCAGGAGGGAGCATACCTGGACAAGAAGCAGAAGTTCTGAGCCACCCCTGTGCCACCCTCAAACTCTGTCACATCTTTCTTTGGAGGTTTAAAGAATGACACTCCCAAAACAAGGTGATTTTTTTTTCTTTTTGGAATGTTGAACAATTTTGTCAGACAGAAATGAAAAGTCTTTTGAAAAGTGTAAATCCAGATTCCTACCACTCTGGTATTCCCCCATCCTAACCCTGAGAGAAGCGTTCCTCAAATGACTCTCATTTTGTCTGGATTCTTTCAGACAAGAACTGTGTGGCATCCAGTCTTCTTACTACCATGTCATTATCTATAGAAAAAAAAAAGAAAGAGACTTGGTCTGTCAACACACCTGGACAAGTGTTTGCCAGAGACATTTGCCCTCTCTTTCCATCCCACAGAAAATAATGTGCAAACAGTTGTCTGCTTGATGCGCCAAATGTAGTCTGAGGCCATTATGTATTCTCTAACCCAATTCAGCTTCTCCCTCCAGAATCATTTTCTACTCCCTTGATGGTCCCCAACTTCTGCCTCTCCTACAAAAAATGGCATCTACTGGGCAGGTGAGCTAATCACACTGCAGTGGCCTCCAACAATACATGTCTGATTTTTCTCCAGGATTTGCTTTTGTCATTTTTATGCCACTGGATCTTCTGAAGACAGAGGGGAATTTCCCTCTTATCTCTTCTGCTCTTTTTCCTTTCTCTGTTCTTGTCTCTACCTCCTCCTTTTACCTCTTCCTTTTCGTCCCTCTTCTTCCTTCCTTCTCCTCCTCCTCCCTTTGCCTCTTTCCTTTGTCTGTCTGTCTGTCTCTTACACTTTCTGAATAGCCATATGTCATCAGGCCAACCTTGAACTCACTATGTAGCTAACGTTGACCTTAAGTTTCTGATCCTCTGTCTTCCACCTCCTGGTTGCTGGGGTTTGCACCATCTTGTGGTCTATGTGATGCTGGGGACTGACTCTCAGCCACTTCCCCAGCACACTCATCTTTCTACTTGATTGTGTGCTAGTTTTGCTTTGTTTTTGTTTGTTTGCTTGTTTTGAAACAGGGTCTCGACATAACCCTGGCTGGCCTTGAACTCACAGAGATCCACCTGCTTCTGCCTCCCTAAGGTTAAAGCTGTGGTCCACCATACCTGGTTCATGTGCTACTTTGTTATTACTGTAACAAAATCTCATAGATAATCAACTTGAGAAGGTTCAGAGGTTTCAGTCTATGGTTCCTTAGCCCAGGCTTTTGCCCACATTATAAAGCCATGATGCATGATGGGGGGGGGGGGGCAGTGGTGAAGCAAGCTGATTCCCTGGGGGCATCTGGGAAGCAAAAAGAGGGGGATGTCTGGGGATGTGTGTTCTAGGACCCAGTGTTCCTTTCTAGGGCATGTCCCCATATGACAAGGAAACTTCTAACTAGGCCCCATCTTTGAAAAATCCTCTTGTTAGTGCCAATGCTGGGGACCAAGCCTTCAACATTCCAGATCTGAACTGTAGCAGGCTGGCCCTAGGCTTTGCCCTTCTATGATAACCTAGTATTTTAATAGCCTGCTTTCCTGGGTTCTCAGGGCTATTATTACATATGGGCACACTTGGAGGGACTCAGGCTCCTTGATTTAGAGCCATCCAGTCAGAAGCAGAAACAGTCGCCTGGCCTTCTTCGTGGTCCTGGAGTAGGGGATGACTTTGTGGGACTGGGACATGGAAAACAATGAAATGGGGTTGGGTAGAAGGGGCAAGAGCTGTCTCTGGGCAGCAGAATGAACTCTGTGAAGCACACAATTAAAAGTTAAACCCAGATTTTTAGAGGGGAAAGAGAACAGGGTTGACAGTTGGGGCTGAGTTTGAAGCAGGCTCAGTATCATTTATTGAGTATCTACTGTGCGCCAGACTCTGTGTTAAATGTATACATCATCACAAACCTGCCAGGAAACCCGAAGTTTTCATCTAACTGGTCTAAATGAGGTTCAAAGATTCTCAACGCCTTGTTAAACACAGAAATAGCATTCAGACTCAAGATCACCCAGCTGTAGAGGCCAAACACTTTGACTCCAGTGGCTGCTCTTTGGATGCTACAAACTCCTTTTGACACCACCCCGCCTCCAGAATTTCCAAAGAAGCAGAGATTAACTTCCCCAGACAGCATGTTTACACATAAAATCCTAGCTATCTGACACTTGTGGAAAAACTGGAGGTTTGGAAATCTTAGGCCAACATGCAGCTGTTGTCTGCAACTGAGTGATAGCTGTTCCAGTTATATGGGAGATTTGTTCTAACTCTTGCCACAGACCCACCTCTCTCTATTGTTCCAAATACTAAGGCTGAGGATAAGTTGCCATTTCTTATCCGGTCTAGATGCTGGCTCTTTTGTAATTGGTCCACTCTACTGGTTTATGTTTATATATGCATGTGTTCCTGTATGTGTGTGTGTGTATGTATGTGTGTGTTCCTGGATGCATGTGCACATATGTTTATGAGTGTAAAGGGAAAATGACCACCTCACTGTTGTTCCTCAGGAGTAGCCCACCTTAGATTTTGAAACAGTCTCTCTCTGAGTCCCAGAGCTCACTGACTAGACCAGTCTTGGCCAGTAGGCCTCAGGTTTCCTCTTGTCTCTGCCCACCAGCTGTTAGGGTTACGAGTGTGTGTTACTTTGGCTGCCATTTTTTCCCCATAGATCCTGAGGACTGGACTTAGCGCCTCAGGATTTCAAGGAAGGCACTTTACCTTTCAAACCATCTCCATAGCCCCATTCATTTATGTTGTCTTCTTGGTTCCAGGAGGTGCTTGGCTCCAGTCTCCAACATACCTACTTCTGTAAAGTGATGATCTGCTGGAATTTGAGCATGTATTGGACCTTCATTTATGTATGGCTTCCTTCCCTTTCAATGTTTACTTTCATGTTTTATAGTACACTTACTATTGTGGTACAACAGTCATGGTTATAATTACAGGTAAATTATGCATGCACCTTGGCCACAGATGCCCAGAAGCATTTCTCCCATAGGACTCTGAGATAGGCTTTGAAGACAGAGGTCTTAGTCCCTATCTTTAAAATATCTGTGTAAATCTCTGAAAATATTTTCAGCTTTGCACACTTTGTCTACTGGAGATTGAACCCCATGGCTCATATACACTAAACAAGCAAGCACTTTACTACCGAGTTGAATCTCAGCCCCTTTGATTCATATTTTCTGTTTTAACATGAAGTCTCACCAAATTGCCTGAGTTGGTCTCAAACTTACTCAAGGCAGGCCTTGAATTTGAAATCCTCTTGCTCCACCCTCCCAGACTGCTGGGATTACACATCTGTACCACCGGGACTAGATGAAGATTTTGGTGCTACTGTTGTTGTTGGTGGTGGTTTGTTTTGTTTTCTTTTATCTGGATTATAGAGGTATTGATATGATCTATAAGAAAATTATTTCAAAAACCAAAACCTGAGCAAACCATGGAGTACCTCTCTGAGACAAGTCAAGGGGTACACTATGTGGTGGCTGATCTTGAAGGGTGACTAGAGACTCCAGAGGGTGTATAGCCATAAAGTCAGGGCTGCAGTGCCACACACTGCCACTCCACCAGCAACAATGATTGAATCTTGGGCTCACTACTACTGTGCATGTGTCCTAGGGCAGTGGCAGCCTTGCTCTCATTAAAAGAGCAAGCATTAAGTTTCTGAGTTTGCATTCATCTCCCTCCTTCCCTCAGCTTGCACCTGCTTTCCCAGAGGGAAGACTCTCCTGTCCTTCACCCCAAAGTTCTCTGCTGCTTGTGGATTCCTTCTGGTCCAGGGAGAGCCAGGATTTAATGGGGATAAATTGAGGTGAGGGTGTCAGTGGAGTGCATACTCTAGTTATGGCCATGGCTTTCCTCCACCCCAAAGGGAAACAGGAACCCTGAGACCAGGCATTTGGCATCTTCTCAAGGAGGAACTCGTCAGCCTCATGGTGAGAAGACCCACATGTGGGTAGGATCTCTGTGGTAGGATGTCCCATGTCTGCCTTTTTGTTATGTCAGTGGCCAAGGTTGTGTTGAGATTTCTCTCAAATCTTCAAGGTATAGGGAAGTCAAATCAGCCAGGATTGAAGCCTGTGAGGGAGCAGAATGGAGATGAGCAAATGTCCTGTGCTCAGGACAAAGGACCATCAGTAGTAAAGCTGGGACTATCAGGGCAAGGTTGGGTGACTAGGGATCCTGGATGGTGCTGGAATTTAGATCTCAGTAAATACTGTCCAAAATGCACTGTGAATTGGACTTAGGGTCTGTGGAAAGTCAGGGAGCCCCAGAGGAGGGATCTAGTGCGGGCAGAGTTCACTGCACTGCTTCTCCCTGTGCTTTCTCTTATGGGGGAAGAGAGACTAGAGAGACGGCGCTAGATCAGATTCCAGCAGAAGGGGCTATGTGTGTGCTTCTTCAGAGGCATGCCTTCTGGAGCAACTTCACATATGGCTCAAGTCCCTAACCCCTGAAAGGTAGGTTTTACAGACTAGTAGACTAGGGTTTGAGAGGCTTGGAACCCTCTAAGTGTCAGTGTCCCCCAGACAAAAAGTGCTAGAGTCTGTCCTTGACCTCTGATCTGTTTGCTTTCAGTGCCTGTATGCGTGGCCACCATTTCTTCAGGTGGGCTTTCTTAACACAGAGATATTTTCAAATCATTATTGCTGAAACTCAGAAGCTGACCTTTGTTCAGTCTTTCTGTGCCTTTTGAATACTTGATTGGTTGGTTGGGGGTGTGACTGAATGTAGGGGGAGAGAGGGCCAAATGTCAGCGTCTTCTATTTCTAACTTATTAACACCAGCTCAGGAGAGAAGGTCAGAGCTGTCAGTGTAACTGAGGTGTTTGTAAATTTCAATAATCTTATAGACCTCCCCACTCCCAGTTCAGACAGTCTATGACTAAGTCTAGTCTAGAATCCAGGAGCTAGGCATTCTACTTGAAGCACATCTCAGCTTTTGTGTGTAGAGGGACGGCAGGTGATGTGCATAGTCTCATTCTTATCAAAATTAAAACATACCTTGAAACATTTGTGCATATAAGTCACTTAGCTTGTTGCTGTGACAAATGCCTTGCCAACTTGTACACAAATGCTTTATCAACTTGTACAAGTTGAAACAAAACAACTCAAGGGAGAAAGGGTTTATTTTGACTCACAGTTCAGGGTACTGTCCATGTTGGAGGGGAGTCTCATGGCATGGGCCTGAAATGACTGGTCACACAGCCTCCACAGTGAGGAAGCAGAGTACTGAACTCTTAGTGCTCAGCCAACTTTCTCTTTTAAATGGTCCAAGATCCCCAAGTCCATTAAATGGTACTTCCCATATTTACTGTGTGTTTTCCTATTTCAATTACCCTAAGTAACAAGATAATCCCTCACAAATATGCTAAGAGGTGATGCTAGGCCCTGGCAAGTTGATAAAATTAGCCATTGTAATGATAGAAACTGGTAATCAGGTGAGACTTTGCTGACAGTGATCTGCACTACATTGTTGGGAAATCCATTTGAGCAGAAGGTAGTCTTACAGCTAAAGGAAATCCATCCACCCATTCAGTCATTCTACAGGCAATTATCAGATGTCTCTTATGGGTCAGGCACCATGGTGGGTGCTGTGAGGATGTGGAACTGAGACTAACTACAGCCTTTTCCTCATGCTGTTCCCAGGCCAGCTAGCAACTAATAGGTTACTGGATAGCCACAAAGAAGGGGTGTACATCCCAGAAAGGTCACAACAACCAAGATCTTGTACATAAAACTGTGTGTGCTTGGGACTAGGGAATGACTGGTTTGACTCACAGAGCACAGGGAGAAACGAAGGAATACAGAAGGAATCTCCAGGAAGAAAAAAGAAGGAAGGAAGAAAGGGAAGGAGGGAGGGAGGGAGGGAAGAGGGAGGGAGGAAGGAAAGATCCTTTGATGTCCAGAATTAGACATTTGGAAGGTTTAAGGGTCAATGATAAGAGTTAAATGTTAAAACTCCCAAGAATGATACAAACTTGGGAGCTGCCAAACCTAGGGCACCAATGATGAGTTCTAAAGTTCATCCAAGAGCTTAGTATGTGCTATAGAACAAGTGCGTTTCCTGGACAGAGATGGAACTCATCTAGAGATGGGCTTCAGAGAATGGGAAGAACTTTAGAGATTGTAGAGAAAAGCAGAGGATGTTTCACTAGCTTTCCGTGACTATAACAAATAACTAAGATAGTCACCTTATAAAAGGTCTGACTTGCAGTTTTGGAGGTGATAGTCCACGATTGGTTGCTTTGGGACCTGGAGTGAGGTAGCATATGTTGGCGGAAAAGTACAGCAGAGCAAAACTGCTTATCTCACGGCCAGGAACTAAACAATATGGGGCTAGGATCTCACCATCCCACTTATGGATGGACCTCAAATGACCCTAAGGCCCTCCCCTACTCCCCCCGATGGCCCCACCTTCTACAGGGTCCAGTGATTCCCAAGAATGCTACTCTGGGGTCAGCCTTTAACACATGGACCTTTGTAGAACACTTAAGATCCAAAAGACATTCCAGCAGTGGAACTTGCCTGAGATTGGTAGGGCAGGTGGAAAACAGGCTAGCTTTAGGTAGGCAAGTCTACTTTGTGACCTGTGTAGACAGAACTACAGAACAGAGCAAGCTATGGTCCATTTTTCTCCAGACAAGGGTCAGATCAGTGAGACAGAGAACACATGAGGTTTGAGAGGCAAAGGGATCTGGTACAGTTATTTATGGGCAATTTGTTCTAGACTTTACTTTGGTTTCTTCATTCGCAGATAGGCCTCAGCCAGACTTCTCCAACAGAGCTGCTGTGAGGGTTTGAGCTGGGGAGCTGTGCACGCAGGCTGTACAGCTTTTTCCTTTGCAGCTATGGGGAGCACTTCCTCTTTAGGTGACAAAGTGAAAGGCAGGTACTATTTGGGGAAAGAAGAAAACTACACCCTATCACAGCTTTTTGGATGTGTGGGATTTTTCCAGAAGCCCTCACAAGTCGCATGCCTACTTCTAGAAGAACTACTCATAAAAAAGTTCCTGACTTTCCTGAGACCAGTCAGGTAAGCCTCTGGAGCTGGGGAGTCTGGCTGTTGAGGTTATGAAGGTCCCTAACAGGATGTTACTTGAACCCAGTACTTGAAGAAGAAGGAGCAGGCACCCGCCAAGCATCCCAAAGTGCCTGTTTTAGAGACATTTCACAATATACTGGTGCACAGTGGGTTCTCTGCATGAAGGAGTTAACACTGGGGCTTTGGCAGATCATCACAACCAGGTCTGGTGTCTGAGTAGCCACAGCCAGCCAGGTTCAAGGTGCCTTTCCTTAATCCTATCTGGAGCCAATAAACCTCTAATAAAAAGGAGAGGAGAGAATGAAGTGAGATTTTTAAGGCAACAGGAGCAGTTCAGGGTGGCTGGTATCAAAATCATAGAGTCATCTACAAAGCTCCTTTGAATTCACATTGCATTTGACTTTTTAAAACCTGTAACATGAATCTCTGATTCTCCAGGGTGTAATGCCAAGCTCCATTTCATTTAGTGCCCACAACCACCCTGGATCCTAACATCGAAGGCATGGAGCCCTGACAACTTTGACAGCTTGAGGATATCTGTAGTCAGTGCCTACAGTGGGTGGGAACATGGCAGCGGAATCATGAGAACCCTGGCAAGCTGGCCTCCATCTCATCTTATCTAGAAGCAGCAGCACCTAGTTCTTTAGGTTGTTGTAATGATGAAGTTTGGTTTTCTCCATGAGACAAAAGATAGGGATAGCTTTTGGATGTGAGTAGACTGGATCCTTGCCACTTTCTGCAATCTCCCCAAAGAGCAGAACGTAGAATGTGATTGTGTGAAGAGAAAGGATGAACTCTTCACAAAAATCAGGCACTCCACAATTTAAAGAGATGACAGCATTGCTGTTTAGCATGGCAACAAGACAAAAATAGATGCTAATAAGTAAAATCAGGCTAATTGCTGAAAAAAGTACATCTCATAATAAGCCTGCTTTACATGAATGTTTGCACACCCTAAAATCATTTAATATCTATAGACTTTATTTTATCAGCATGGAAAATTGCCAACTTTGCCACTATTAGTGGTGGAATTTCGGGCAACTCTCTTCATTTGCCTGAGGCTCAATTTCATTTGCCATAAAATGAGACTAATAATTAACTTATAAAAATGGACCAGGTGAGGTAATGTGTAGGAAGAGCCTTTAAAAATTGGGGAGCTCTGTAGTGAGCTGTTTAGCAGTAATTGTTATAATAATTGAGCACTTCCCCCAAGAATAATCTAGAATCACTATATATTAAACTCCTGTTTTTCTTTACAGTGGAGTCTATAAATTAGAGGCATCTAAATCTAATCTCTCTCTCTCTCTCTCTCTCTCTCTCTCTCTCTCTCTCTCT
>JANHMN010000002.1:167637029-167656402 GCA_030674055.1 Rhabdomys pumilio
ACACACACACACACACACACACACACACACACACACACACACACACATTATATGATTTGTTTCTTGGTGTAAAAGAAAGGTGGTGCAAACAAACACTTTACGTAAATTATAATGAGGTGGCAAGAATGACTTCTAAGAATGCCTTTCAGGGAAACAGTTGTATGAGGTTGCAAGAAATACTTTGAGAGCCATTTGGAAGAGGGTGGAGTAAGACCCCAGGAGGATAGGCTGGACTAACAACAGATGGCTGCTAAGTGGTCTTCTAAGAAGGGGCTAGAGCTTTTGGTTGAGCGTGGTGTGCAGGTGCAGCATAGCTCTAACAACCAACACCCCAACTCTTCATGCTGCCTCCACCCTCTCCTTTAAATAAATGTTGATCTAATACTGAAAGAAAAGCAGGTTGGAGGGGCACAGCCAGTTTTCTTCCTGACATGCACATATTTCCCTCTGGTGTTGAGTGCACACACTCTCCAGCACCTCCCACCCACATGCTGCTGCCTGTCACACCAAAGCTTGTGTCTGAAGGTTCTCCTGTGGCCTCAAGGGTAACATATTAGTAAAGACATGGGAATGGTTAATGGCCAATTCTGTTAGAAGCAAGACAAAAACAGTTCCTCCTCCTCCTCTTTCTTGTGGTATTGAGTCTGAATCCAAGTAGAGCATTGCACATGCTGGGCAACAACCACTGAGCCCCATGCCCAGTGCCAAATTCTCATCTTTGATAAGTTTGCACTTAGGCTTCTAGTCCAGAAAATGGATGTAAACTCAAATTGGGGTAAAGGAGGCCTGCTTGGAATATTCATAAGGTAGAACCCTTCAAGAGGCCCATCTGGTATTTAGTTGACATAGAATAAGAGTCCTAGCTGAAGCTTGGGTAAGATTTACTAAGATTTACACATGCAGAGCTGGAAGAGAATGGAAAATGTCCATCTTAGAGGACTCTACCTTTATTTTAGGAGTATATAGAAAGACATGGCTGCTGGAGACTGCATAGTCTGTTGGGAGAATAGGGATGGGAGTTAGGTTTCCCAACTCTCTTCCCTGTTATTCTAGGACAAACAGGTGTTAATTGGTAGTATCACCTGTTTTAGATATTCAGCTAAAGGTGTCTTCAAGTTATCAACATCATGATAAAATATCTGGAGAAAGAGAATATACCCACAAAATGTCTGAAAAGCTATGTCAGGTGAGCAATTTTGTTAGCACTGGTAACACAGCAGCCAACAATATGAGCTACGAAGAATAAACAAACACACTATAATCTGAAGTTCTTGCAACAGGTGTACGGGGACCAGGAAATAGTTCAAAGGAGGATTTAAAGGCTGTGTGGGCTAATGTAGGTACACATTCCATCCACAGCATCTGTCAGTGGACTCCAATCATTAGCACATTAACATTTTGACTAGTTATCAAAAGCTACCATTTTTTTTAAAAGGGTCAGTTGTGTGTTCCAGCCCTATACTAGGTCCTGTATATCATTACTTGTTTTCTTCCTAAGTTAGGAAAGGACATAGTACTAGAACCAAGATCATTTACTTCTGAAACCCAGGCTCAGGAGCAAGCCTCACTTCATGTTCCAAAGGCAGAAGACAAATGCTATTTTTTCCCAGAGACATCACCGTAGCATTAAGCAGTAATTCCTGCTAACTGTCCTCCGCTCTGCCACCCACCCCAAAATCTAGGTCTCAATTCTGTTTTTCATTTCATTCCATCACTCTTTGTTCCATCCTCTAGAGACTCTCCTCTACTGACACACACAAAACCAATTACATCACATTATCCAGTGTTAGTTGTGTTTATAACATAGAAGGCAAAGAACGTTTTTATGAGTAGAGAATTTGTTTGTGTATTGTTACTTCTCAAGGGAAATAGAAATACTTTCTCTGGATCTGGGTAATGTGTGTGGTTTGGGAGCTGAGTTGACAAAGGGTTGTGTCCACACCACACCTTATTTTCTCTTCTGTGAAAGGATCTTAGCTATTCCACCACTCCCAAACCAAATCCTCTTACTCCCGAACAATGACCCAAGCTGAGAAATTTCCCAAACTTGAAACCTGAGAATATGTGTCTGAGATCCTTGAAGTTCATGGTTTCCAGATGGAGAGACTGGAAGAAGGGATAAAGGAGTGGAAGGGATAAAGGTGGGTAAAAGATGGGGGAAGCCTAAACTCTGGCTCACTTCTGACTGCCGAGGTGTCTTCCAGCTGATGATGTACCAGGCAAGGCAGCAGTCCCTTTGAGACTCACCAATGATAAGGAGGAAGCAAGTCATTGTAAAACTGTCTTCCCCAGGGCAGTGATGGCCTTCATTAGCACAACGGAAAAGAACGCCCAAGGCTAGTCTCTCAAGAATGGGGTAAACATTCTGCGTAGGCTTTCCCATGACCCCACAAGTGGTAGTCCCCAGAGTGAGTGGTTCTTTCTTCATGACTTGTCCTCTTGCCAGAGGTGGGGGAGGGTTTAGCAAGCAACTGTAGTAAATGACAGGCAAGTATATTTGGGAAAATGAGGGATAAGCATGATTTCAATAGGAATGCTTTTCTTAGGGCAGGCATGTACTATCCTCCAGGGTAAATGTGCTCTACCAGTTAACAACTACAATTGGTTTAGGTGTTGAGAAAATATTCATCTTTCATTTTTTTGTCCCTTTCCTTGCTCTTTGTTTGGTTTGGGTTTTTGTCTTTGCTTTGCCTAGGTTCTGTAAGCCCAGTCTGGGTTTGACCTCAGAGTCATCCCTCTCATTCTGCCATGAATGGATCTGGAAATGGAAAATATTACGTAAAGTGAAATGCATTCAGAGAACTGTCTTCTCACTCGTAGGTACAAACTAAAGAAGTCAACCTTGTAGAAAAACAGTAGAAGATAGGAAAAAGGTAGAAATTAAAGAAATGAATCTCATAGAGAGAGAGTAGGATAGAGGAACTATGGTAGAAACCAAAGAAGTGAATGTCCTAAACAGAGTAGAATAGGGGACTAAAGTCTGTAAGGGTAGAGAGTACACCTTGGATAATGGGAACCAAAAGAGTTATGTTAGGAGCAGTAAGTTTTGGTCTTTTGTACCACAACAGGTGACTATGGTTTATAACAACCTGCTGCCCATTTTAACAGAAGAAAATGCTCACTTCATTGCTGTCAATGGTTTGTCATTTCTACCCAAAACCATCCTCCCTCCCCTTGTCACCATGACTACTACTGTCTTAAGTATAGTCTCCTATGGTAGTTCTGGCCTCTTGGAATAGGTTGAATTTAATTCTAGGATAAAGCCTACACCTGGGTACAAAAGGTCTCTTAACTGATGTAGAAAAAAGTTAAGTTACTTTCAGTTAACACCCCCGAAATCTCCATGTTATAATAAATAGAATGCAGCCAAAGCTACATACTTGGACTTAATGTTCTCAAAGTCAAGTAGAGTAGTCAGCCTCTTCTGAACCTAATATCCTGGCCTGGGACACAGGAATGTTTTAAAGTGCCCTGGTTTAGAGAAGCAAACAGAATTTCCTGTAATGACATGCCTGCAGACCCATCTTACCCTGAGGTCCAAGAAACCACCTCTGCAAGCTGAGTGGTGCCTAGATTTATAGACTTTTTTGGAGACTAGGAATCTGTGACTGGGGACAGGCATTGTCAGCCATTGGGAAAACATGAATGTCATAAACAGAGTAGAATATGGGACTAAAGTCTGTAAGGGTAGAGAGTACACCTTGGATAATGGGAACCAAAAGAGTTATGTTAGGAGCAGTAAGTAACTTTCCACCCCTCTCCTTTCCTGACTGTATGGTTCTCACGTGAAGCTCTTCCACAAAAGGTATACAGAATGTTGGTTGCAAAGAAATAAGGAAAACTATTTAAGTAGAAGGAAGATGGTTGGTTGACATTACAGTAAAAGACAAAATTCTGATCATAACCAACAGCAAAAGGCTAGGTATAGAAAAATCCTTGCTGGTGCATAGTGTGAAACTGTTTAAACACAATTCTTTCTATACATAACCAAGGCAGCACTGATTCTATAACATGCCATATTCACTAGAAAGGCAGATAGATCCACTTGAATGTACCTGGATTTGGAAAAAAAAAAAAAAAAAAAAAAAAAAAAGGCTGGGTCATCAGATCAGGGCTAGGTTACTCCAAAGTCCCCAATGACCCACAAGAAATGAACTGAATCTTCATTCCATCTTAGAAGTCAACTACCCTTGGTTGATAGCTCCAACATAGGTCAGAATGGCTCTGCAGACAAAGTTCTATAGGGAGGGAATGCTATCCGACTCCATGTTCACTTTGCTTCTGAATTCTTGTAGAACTAGCCAACAGCTTTCTAGGCTGATATTGTGTTGACATAAGTTTGATTCTTGTAGCATAGACTTGGAGAAATAGAAGTGAAAATCTGTTATTACAGGTTAAACTGTGTTACACTCAATTTGCAGAGAGGGTCTAGCTTCTTTTTATTATACTTCTGATTTTGTTGTAATGACTATTGCCTAAAATAAATGGGCAATCGACAGAGGCTTAGGGATGCCTAAGTGATTTTTATAATAGCAGTTATTTGTTGTTGCAGAATTTGACCTGTATTCTGGTTATTAGTTTTATTCATCACACTGAAAACTTGGCACTTCTATTGTTCATGCCATTATATGCAAAGCACTGTAGCATGAAAGTCACTTATAAAGCTAGAGGAAAAGCCTCTCTGAACAGAAGAGTCTCACGGAACAATGAACCCTCAGCTAAGTGGATGTACATTTAGTTTAGCTAAATGTTCTGGATTGTCAAAGGTTTATTCCTTTTAATCCCTATGTTCTCTTTCTTCTTCTTTTCTCTTTTTTCTTTCTTTATAACCATCTGTGTTATAAGCATTTAAAAAACACTTGCTCTACAAATACCTTTGAATCTCTCTGTGTACTGCTCAGTCATTATTTGGAATGTGCTACACTGGTTCTCTTTTGGAACTAAGTGTCCTCTATAAATGAGATTTGAGCTCCTTTGGCCCACCTGACATTTTGTCTATTGCTGTCACTTTTTTCCCTTGACTTTGGTTTCTCTGGAAGTCTGTTCCCCTTCCTTAAATTCAATCTTCTGTAGACTTGAAAACTAGTCAAACACTTAGAATTATGTGAGAAGCACAAACAGAAGCTCTGGGAAGGTGCCTGATGGTTGGATGTATGACCTCTTGCATGTTTGCTTCCTGGCATTCAGTTCTACTGGGCAGAAGGCTTGACTGCTTATTTTTTTTTTTTTTTTACTTTTTTCAAAGTCATTTTTCAAAGAGTTGCACTTCTGTTAAGGGTTTCCTAGTTGTTTCAATTATTCATTTTCAAGCTATTTGTTTGGATTTTATGTTCAGGAACAACAAATAAATGAAGTTATCAGATGGCTGAGACCAGGTAAATGGGTAACAATTGAAACCTCAAGGAGCATGAAGACGGTGGTCCATTTTTATATGGCAAATGGCATACTGTAGTCATCTCAGACAGGGAACCATGCCAGGTTGCTAGAACCATCTTCATGATACTTAATTAAACTATGGACTGAATCAGAACTGGCTGACTCTGGATAGTCTAAGTCCATAGTCAAAGCAGCACTGAGCATTCTCTCTAGGTGATTCCATTATTTATTGCCTTAAAATAAAGGCAGTATAAAGCAAGTCTTCCAAAGTACAGCATTGGGCCAGAAAAGAACTGCACTGCTGCCTTTAGTCCTTCTATTGTCTTGTTTTCCAGGCTATACAAAGCAAGAGCCCAATATTTACCTCACAGCTCAACTGTTATGAACAGAGTGCCAGGAACAACATATTATTTATCAAACCAGATGACTCGGTATGGCTAGGTATGAAGAGCAGACACCATAGTCTGTTAGCCTTGATTTAAATCCTGGCTCTCTGCTTACTAAAATATCTCTGAGCTATAAAATGAGACTATAGTATTAGTGCTTTGAGAATGAAACAGGGCAGTGTGAAAAGTACCAAGGAGAGTCCCTGGCCCAGACAAAGAGCTGACTAAACGGTAGCTATTACTGTTAACATAAATAAATAAATAAATAAATAAGTGTTTTAATGCAATATTTACTGAATTTAATGAAACTGCAATATTTAACAGACAGACATTTGGTGCAGCCACTGAATGACTCCAAATGGGCTTGTTTCTCATTTATTTGTTGAGCCATCATTCCTTCTTATTGAAAGGCTGGTAGCCTGATTTCCTGTTGAGCATATCTCACTCTGGCGCCTTGTGAAGACCAGGAGAGATTCCAGACAAGCTGCAATGTCATGCTTTTATGAGTCTAAAGGAAATGAGGCTACATGTAAGCAGAATCGAGAAACAATCAATTAAAAACAGGAGCTGTCTAAAGGAAATGCACTAAAACGAGAAGGGTGTGAGCAATACAATGTGGTATTGAGGGACCAGCAAGGGAAGCAGGAATGAAAAACCTGTGGATACACTGTGGTCTGAAATTCTGAAGACTACCAAGTGCTACAGTGCCTGGCAATGCCACCTACCCATCCCCCAGCAGAGGAGGTGTACTCAGCAACTAGGGAGGAAGTGGGACATAATGATTGCTCCAGGATACAGACAGTCTTCTGTCCTGGGGCTTTAATCCAACTTGGTTTACTGGGTGACCTTGAGTGACTCCATCGCCCCGTTTTGTAAAATTTTCTTAAGTTCCCATAGTACTATGAAGAAAGGGCAGATGAAGACACATTTGATAGAAACAAATTAGATCAGGGTTCACAAACATACCTGCTCATGGATTTTAGGATTTTGAATCATCATGTTTTGTGGTTTTTGGAAAGGCTTACATTTTTCAGATTCTATAGGTCTAGCATTTCTGATCTTCAGATTGGCATATTGAAGTCCTGAGTACAGCCAGACTGAAATCAGTTTATTTACCACTTAATTCTCTCATCAATTATATTCAGCTAGGTACCTTTACAGTTCCACAGAGACAGTACTGCTAGCGTAAGTACCATCATTTGCTCAAGGGTGTTAGGTTTTATTTTAGAAGTTTTATTTTAAAATATTTGTCATAAACTAAATTTTGACTTTCTTCCTAGCTTATCAAAGTCACAAAGCTGAAAAGATTCCAGAAGCAAACACCTTACAATCTCCCTACTTACCTAAGACCCTCTGGTATACTCTTTACCACCTTCCAGAAGTTTCCCACAGCTCTTTAAGAGGTCAGGAGTAACTTAGGTCCCTACATCTAACCATCATCTCCAGCATTACCACAGGTATGTATATGCATATGCATATGATCATCATGGTTACTTATACTTAGCAGGGTCCTTTGTGAACAACTCTGAGAGACAAATGGTATTTCCAGTAATAGTTTATTGATTTCCAAATGCACAGGGGCGCCAAGTCTGAACATCCTGGGATAGCAGTAAATCTCTCTTACAAAATAATTTACAGTATGAAAATGATATACTGAAACATCAACTCAGATATGTAATTCCCTTGAAAGATTGAGTGTTCCCTTGTTTAGTGTAAAGGGTGGAAGGGGAAGATGACTAAGGAGGGAATGTGACTGTGCTCACAAAAACAGGCAGAAGACAATGGATTCGTTGGTTCTACCCACTCATGCGCTGTGGCCTGTCACTGTAAAGACTGGTCAGGTTTAACTTCCATGAAGTATAAATGATTGGTCCCCTTAAAGCCACATCAAGCCCAGAATGGACACTGGCTATTTTCCCAATAGTGCACTCCAAGTGTCTTCATCTATTTTCACTCTCCTGCGCTGGTCCTTGTTCTAGTGTTTCTGCTCAGCCTCAAACAGTAATGGGAAACCAAGGGATCCAAATGATCTCTTGTATGATTTGGGGGAATACCTGGCTCCTATGGCTCTCGGAATTCCATAAGATGGTGGGCCTCAGAAACACTGATGGGTGAAGGCAGCCTCAGTGAAATGTGCACTCTCTCCGTGGGCCTTTTCTCTTAGGGCAGGGCTGGACTTGATTTATAATGGGACTTTTGCCCTTAAACAAACAAAAAATCTAGATGTGCTCAGCACATAGTAAACATGCAACCAATTTACTGAGAAGTGTGTACTGAACAGCTACTTCATGACAGTAGGATACCAGGAATCAGCAGGACATTTCTCTGTGGGGAGAGAGGACCTCTTAGACCACTGACTACTACAAGGTTATAAATTCTGCAGCTCTACACTCAGGCCCAGATGACAAGGCATCTACATTTCCCATGTTTAATAATATGAAAGAGGGCTGGGGTGTCACCTTGGCTTAGTGCTGTAAGAGTTGACACCTATCACAAGGGGATTATTCTGGAAAGCCTGCAGCCACACTCCAGTTATCTGTTTATACTTACATGGACCTAAAAGAAACCTTTGTGGTCGTATATAAGATCACCAGGGGCTGCTTTGAGCTTCAGTTAACTCTTAAATTATTAAGTGGTATATGTGGGTGTGTGCAAATCTCACTCTCAATTCCTCCCCCACCTCTCTTCAGAGAGGGAGTCCAAAGTTAGTGATTTAAATTGGCACCTTCTCACAGAGTACAGACATGGTAGCTGGGTTTTCTAAAACAAGATTTGCTTTTCTATAGTACTGAAGCAGGAGGTATTTAAATAAAGTCAGACTACCATCACCTCCAACTCTCTCTAAAAACTTTACATTATTGAAGGCCTTTATTTTCCTTTGTGGGGATTTACCAAAAAGAAAGGCCTCCCTAGCTCCTGGAAGAAAGCTTAAGTTAACAACGAATACTATAACATCTACCAGAGCAGAGGACTAAGGCCATCTTGATGCTTTGAAAAAGAATTCATGTGTGAATGGAGAACTGGGGGGACTGAAAGCCTCTCTCTCAATCTGTAGGTGAGTCGTGGTGTGGGACAGAGGGCTGACTACAGTGTTCAAAACTGGTTCCATTGTTTGCTAGCAACTACAGACAAGTGACTTGTTCTCTGCATATCTACAGAGGCTCATAGCCTGTCCTAAGGTTACTTCCTCTTACTGACTGTCAGAGCTGAGAAATCAAGCACTTCTTAAAACTGCCCTAGATATAGTGGTATCAAACCAATGAACAAATTACTCTCAGCACTCAGAAACTTAACATTTAGAAGGTATCCAGGGCTTGGTTGGAGGACCCAACTTATTTTACAGACATTCATGATGATTTGGGTAAACCCTGCTGTCCACAGTTCATCAGGACACATACAACTCTGACACTCTTAACTCCCACTGACCTGGAAAGGCAAGAAGCTTTGGTCACCATGGGGCCCAAGGCCAAGCAAGAGGTCAAGGCTCTGAGGACAAAGCTGATACCAGTACAGAAAGCATCCTAGTTCTTACATTGATAAATGCTGCTACTAGGAACTTAAGGATCTGTGTTTAATGCTTTCCTGGTTAAAGTTTTATTAGGTGCTGAAGCCATTAGGAGCCCATAAAGTGAATACAAAACCCTCTCTAAGTAAAGGAGAAATGCTTTCCTTGAGGATTCCAGAGAGATGATAATTTATAGAGACAGGTTGGGCAATTTTCTTATATTTCTGCTTATAACCACTGCATGTAAATGCTTGGATTCCCAAAACACTGATTTAAAGTAATAGCATGATTAGGTGGAGAGGCAATGATCTGTTCATTGTTAATATAAGGTCAACATGTAAAGATCAATGATTACTGGGGGAAGACAATACAAGCTTACAAACTGTCAAGTCTTTTCAATCTTCTGATATTCTACACTCTTTCTAGAATGGTCTGTCTTTTAAAATTTTGTTAGAACAGGTTATCATTGGAGGTTGTTAACTCAAGATATATTAAATTCTCCAGTCTTTGCAGACAAATGGTAAAGCACCAAAATTGTCTAAGCCATCTCCTAGCCACGAGTTTGGGGAAAAGTATATGTATCTTTTGATCTCATGCTCCTCTCTGCCCCAATACCCTGTAGTGAACTAGGGTAATCCTAGCCTAGAACACAGACGCTTGGCAGTTTCCTGGCCTCAAAGGGATAAATCATTTTCTAGCATGCACAGGGTTGAACAATGACATAAATAGGACTCCTACAATAAGCATATGTTGTTTCTGCCTTAGAACTATCCTGTACATACACATGTTAGCTGCCCCTAAAGCTTTGTGATAAGTACACAAGCAAGCTGACTGATGGGAAAAGGGAGCTTTACTCCAAGGTGGACTCCGTGGATCTGGAAGTCTAGACCTTAGTCAACAGCAACCCCAAGGCTGCTTGAATCCAGCTCAGTAAGAATCTCAAAGTGAACATGAAAATAACCACACAATCAGAGAAGAGGGAATCGCTGTCCACTTAAAATAAGAGTTTTCTTCCAAGTCTCCTATTTTATCTTAGTAGTTTAAGTGTATGGACATTCTCTTCTATAACCTAAATGTTTGCTCTATTAAAAAATATAGTTATCCTCTGACTTCAAAAGAAAAACCGATGCCTCAAGAAGATATGGTGCTTGTGAGCTTGCAGTTGGGTATCTCCCAGCACGCTACTTCTTTGACCCTGAAAAGTATGGTTGTAAGAGACAGTGTTCTGGGAGTGTGAGAAGGCTAGGAAATCCAGTTCTGGGGCATGCCTAGACATGCTACATAAAAGAGAAAACTGGGGTGTGTGAGGTGAACTGAAGGCCTGCTGCAGGGAAAGGGAGGATTCCAATTATAGTAAACAGAGGGAATGTTTGCTAGCAGCCAGGGAGTGGCAAGGATTACCCTCACAGTGCACCGACCAACACAGACTAACCTCGGAGTGGAACTGCTAAGTTTTACAGCGACAATCTCCACCTGCCAATATACGTGCCAGCCTTTTATGTTGTGACAGGCCCGTTAATCCACACAGCTGGCCCAAGAATTCAGGTTTTTATCAGATGCTTTAGTGACCATTTTGGAAAATTCGGGCAATCTGAATTCTGAAACACTGATTTCAACTTTTAATCAGATTTCTTTACCTCACCCCAGTCCTTAAGGTCATTTCCTTTCCACCTTTTCAATCATTTTTCCCATTTCCACAGCACTGAATTATGAATTTTAAGTCCTCGATAACCCCACATACTAAAAAATAGCTTCTTTCTAGCTCTGGACTCTTCTCCAACCCTACTTTAACCCAGCTGCCCTAACACTTTTCACAGAGGCAGAACTGGACTATGAATAGACTGCCTACTGAGTCAGTTTGGCCCCATTGGCCACATTTGCTTTAAACTTCAGTACAAACAAAGTGGGTTTTCTGTTTGCAGGTAAGGAAAACTGATTTCCTTTTGAGATGTTCTAGAACCTTCCTAAGGAAGTGATACTGTTGACTTGCACAATATTCCAGGGGCTGACTTTCCTGAGTAAGTTCAAAGCAGCCATTGGGGGTTATTTGAAGAGCCCTCCAAGTTGATCAAAGGGGCTCTTCCCATGACCTATCACAAGAGAACAAGAAGCACACAGTCAGTATGCATACAACCCCTAGTCCCTTGGAAACATGTGTGCCTGCTGTGGTTCTGGGGACATATCCAGTGGAAGAAGTTTGTTGCCGGGCAGCTTTCACAGATATCAGAAGCCATTACATACACGCTGTCACATACACACGGGGAAGGGGTATTTTCTGCAGGGAATGGTAAGTCTTCATGTGTCCTCTTCTTCACTGGCACCACTACAAAGGAAAAGGAGAGACAAGTGAGTTCAGACATCACAGAAAAGGAGGCGACACAGTACACAGGTTGACAGCCTCATTCTGCTTCTATCATGATTGAGCAGTAGAGCCACAGGAAAGTATTTTAGTTTCTTTGATTTTAGATTTCTAAATTTAATTACAGTGATCATAAAAATGAAAAAAAAAAAAAAGTACTTACAGTCTTTTGTTCTGAGAGAATCAAATAAGAACACATGTAAAATACATAGTGCCCAGTATACAACTGGTAATTAAAGGAGCAGGAAGGTCATCAGACTGTGAATTTTAATTAACAAAGTAAACTGTTGGTAGAAATCAGTTTTATTTCCTCTAGATTTTAAGACACCTATTATTTGGTCAGAAAAACAAGCAGCAGCAGTCAATGGCACTTTGCACTGGGCAGAGCCAGGGTCTCAACCATACTGTAGTCAGTCTCCAGGAAGTGCTCTACCCCATCAGGTCACTGGGCCATTCTCTGTCTACCTTCCTTCGTTCTTTGCTCTTACCACATTCTACAGTTTGGAATTCTTTCTCATTCCCCCTTCTCCTAAGTAGATAAGGTAGCATTAACACTATCTTACCAATGCTACACACCTAGTAGTTGTACAGTATCACAGAGAAGCGTTCAACAGTGACTTCTAAAAACAACACAAAGAAAGGGTGGGAGCAACAGACAGGGTTGAAAACAGCCTCAGCCACTACTGAGATAAGCAGAGGATTCCTGGTGTCAGTGTTTCAGTGTCAAAACATGTGTACAGTCCCAAAGGCATGACTATTATTTTAGATGCTTGGTACCACTCACTGATCTGGTCCTGGACAGCACACCATCACAGAAGACAGTGGTAAGGAGAAGACATGACCAGAGAAAGAAAGGCAACAGGGATGAGTACATTTACAAATAAGCAAAAACAGCACCCTGGCTAGGCACTCCTCATCCACTTCTAGAGGTCACCAATCCAGTGATGAATAAGAGTCAACCGATCTGCTTATTCAACCTGAACACAGAGATACCATGACCCGGAATTTGGTGTTGTCTACCCAATTTTTCTATCACTCATTCCAATCCCAGGATATTGCAATTACTATTTTCTGCATTGCCCAGATGAAGAAAGCGAAGATGTCTGAGATGTAAAAAACTAGGGTCCCCTTAAGATCAAGTTTTAATTTTTACTGGCAGCCTAAAGTTTCAAGCTGGTAGAGACAGAAAAGGTTTACAGTATATTAGCTCCCAGCTATGACCTAGAAAAGTTCTCAGAAAAGGATTATCTTTATCTACATAAATCTATGTTCTTCGTTTCCTTCTGGGGAAACCAGTAAGAGAAAAATATTCTAGCAGTGAGTTTCTAGTACTGCCAAGGTGGAAACACTTTAGACACAGACCTACAGAATAAGGTGAGTGAGTGTACTCTAGAAGGCAGGAGAGCTACTGTAGTGATATACCACATCCAGAATCCTGTCCTACTTCTACTCTCTTCCTGTTGATTGTCCAGTCATGGCATAAAGGGTGCATGTAGGCAGGGCTAGCCAGAGGACTGCCATTGAGGCAGTATTTGGTGGCATCTGTCCCAAAGGAAATAAAGGGTCTTTTATAAAAAGCTTCTAGCCACAATCAAAGAACAGATAAAACTGGCACCATATTCCCCCCCTCAGTATTATATTCAGAGCAGGCTCTTTTTGGTTCCCTGTCAGTCTTACTTCTAATAAGAGAGGACTGACGGTAACTCTGCCCTTTCCTTAAGCTGCAGTTCACTTTTTAACATTCTTGAGATAAAGGGTTCATGAACCCACTGAAATTGTATTCAGGGTTTTGTCTGTGTGTCTCTTTGTCTGAGAAAGGCCACGATTTTCATTATAGTTTTGAAGAGTCAACAACTCCAACCCCCAAAATGAGAATATCAAACATACACAATTTCTTTTCTAGCTTTCAGGTTTGTTACTATAAAACTTGGAGCAGCTTAGGGAGAAGGTCAGAGGTATTTACTGACAAGATCTATTCTCATTACCCTAAGAAATATCTGTTACTGGGACTGAAAAGGTTTTTTTCATCATTTATATTATGAGCCCTTGTGGCTCTGACATATCATTTATTGATTTCTTCTACTACTCTAACTATTTATTCAGTTTCTGTGTATTAAACTAGATGGGCACAGTACTTACCCCCATTAAGACATCACAGCTCAAATGTGATGTGGGCTGGGGAGATATCTGGTGTGTCTGTTGTTTTTTTTTAAGAAACAAGAAAACATTTTCGTAGTAATAATCTGTTTCTTGTAATAATAATAAAAAGAAAAAGATCTTAAATTTGTAGCACAGCTTACAAATCATCTTCTGATGGTTTATCCATAACTTATCAGTGGGGGCATCATCTCCCTCTATGTTCTGCTTTCACTTATTACATAAGCCAGTGAATATCTGCATGTTCTTAACCGAAATGACTTAAGTCTTCATTTCTCCAGGTGAGACAGCACAGCCTTTCTCTTTAGGCACTCACACTCTTCCACAGAAACACCCACCTGCCACACAGATCTGCACCTGGATGGAGATGCATGTTACAGAGACCTTTTTGGTGCCCATTTAAGGAATGTATTAATTCCTAATGGACAAGAGCAGGGGCAGCCATTACATAATGACCCAATTGCCTTCAGATACCTGAGATGAAAGGTTTTGTGTGTGTGTGTGTGTGTGTGTGTGTGTGTGTGTGTGTGTGTGGCGCTGAGCATGTTCCTGTGTAACCACATGGAGGCCAGAGGTTGATGTTGGATGTCTGCCTCCATCTCTACTTTACTTTTGAGACAGTCTTACACTGAACTTGAAGCTTGTCATTTCAACTAGAATAAAAGTCAGCAAGCATGTGGCATCTGCCTGTCACCACCACTCTTCTCCAAGTACTCAGGTGACAGGCATGCACTGCCACACAGATCTTAAGTGAGCTTCAAATTTAGGTCTTCATACATTTGCAGCAAGCACTTTATACATCAAACCATCTCCCTAAGCCATTTTTATTTAATAACAACTTCAAAACTAAGGAACACAAGGATTGGACATTGTGCTAACCATCTTAAGAAGTTTCTAGAAAAAAAATTTCCCCTGTTAGTGCTGATAATAGTGGGTTACTGAGTGCTGTGGATTAGTCAAGTAACTTCTGCTCAGTCACTGACTAGTCTGATTTGAAGGTAGTATATCTACAAGTAGCAGTTTACTTCTAGAAAAAGCTGAAATGTACATTTCCTGGGCATACTTAATGACTTTCAGTGATGACTTGAACATGGGTAGTAATCTTAAGGAAAACAATTTACAAGTCCTCAATAGCTTCTCCCCTAGAAGTGATCATCTCAAGAACATGGGTATAGGTTATCTTTGTAGCCATGTGACTTTCAAAATCACCTTATTTCTACTTCAGAAAAGACTTGTACATGTTTCTTGAAACTGCCTTATCTATGCAAAGGCCTTAAATCAGTTCCATAAGGGCAGGGTGAGAAGTAGTAAGACATCATTCCCTATTTTGTCTAGACAAGGTAACCTGTTTATCAATGTGTTTCACTAATATTTAAACTCAGAAGACAGCTGTCAAAAAGTACTATATCAAAAAGTGTGTCTATTTGAGTTGGATACAATCAGATCTAACAGAAAGTGAGTGCAATTTGGCTAGATAGTTTGGGTATAAGACATGACTCTGTCAATAAGATTATACAGTGAATCTTGTCTGTAAATTTAAAAACTCTGTGATGCCAGTTTTGACAAAAACATATATAAAATGTCATGAAAACTACATGTCAGCAGTCACATCCTTTCTACTTATCTAAACTTGACCCAAACCTTCAGGACTTGATCTAAAGGTAGGTAAGGAGGCACATACTTTTTTTGTACATTTCTTTAAAGGATGTAAAATCAGAAAGTTTAGCTAAAAGAACTAGGAGTACCTAAATTCTGAACAGGATGGTGGTGTAAAATTTAGCACCTCTCTGGCTAGGGACAGGGTCTGGGGAAATAGAATGGGGCCAAGGAGTCCCAGGTAGTATAATGCAATATCCTTTTCCTAGACTTAGACATATGAAGATAGCCTTTCTTTCTGTGGCAATATATTGATGAAAACTGGGAGAAGTATCCAAGGCCCAGTCACACTCAACTCTAACCCTGCTGACAGAGGAGTTATCATGCAGAAGGGATGCTCTGGCAATTTTTAAAGATGTGATCCAGAGAGACAGGCGGCTCAGTGTCCCAGCTTGTGTCCTCAAGAGCTGAAGGAATGGAAGAGGAATAAACATGTGAGGTGACAGGCACTCTGAGTTCACAAACTTAGGAGCTTCTTTTCCTTCCCATACAATAGTACACTTAATTTGATTTGGCATTACTTGTGTCTGATGAGTTCATGGCTATTTATTAATTAATCATTTCTCTAAAAGAATTATTCAACTCACGACAATAGGGAAATTAAAAGGTATCTAGTTAGAATTTAAAAAGATAGATTTAGAGTTCCTTTTTAAAAAACTAGGCCACACAGGCACTGCACAAAATGGTAACTGGGAAGCCTTGAGTCTCTGCGGAAGCAACTACCTAGTTCTAGCGGTATTTCAGCTGTGTGGGGGATAGAGCATCCTCTGATCCAGGAGCTTTTCTCCATGAGACACACTCACCTACCCTACAGCTAGGCAGAAGGGGAATGAGCTGCTGTGCTGTTAGGCATGGGAACCTACTAGTATTCAACTGTGAAACCAGGTAGGTATAAATATAAAACAAAGCAAATGTTGCTGGTCCCTGGGTCTAAGGAGACAAGCATGAGAAGGCTGACATTCCAGTCCAAGTTCTGCTATGTGATTCTGGAACACATTTTTCTCACTTGAGAAAGTGGGATAGTCTGAGCAATAAATGTAATTTAGGAAAAACTCCAATGCAGATAAAGGCTAATAAGGTCCTCTCCAAATTAAACATGTGTTGAGTCTAGCTCCAAAGAATCCAACACCCTTTCAGACCTCTGCCATCACCAGGCAAGCATGTAGGACACAGGAATACATGTATGCAAAACATATATACATAAAATAAAGCTCAATAAATCTTTAAAAAATAATTTGGACGCTTTTCTTTTTATATAGATTCTGGTAGGTATCATCTTCTCCATTTTACAAAAGAGACAACTGAGGTCCAAGGAGGTTACATGATTTATTTGTACAAGGTTCACAGCCTGTAAATGGTAGATGTATGGAAAACAACCAGCTTCTGGAAACCATACCCAATTCAGCAAACAGACAAGTTCTTAACTGTCTAATCCTTTGTTTCCCAGACCTATAGATCTTTTTTAAACACCTGAAAAACAGGACAGCAATGCCTACCTTTTTTTTTTTTTTTGGATAGTGGAATGAGAAATGTATATTGATTTTTTTTAAGATTAAAAAAAAAAAAAAAAAAAAGCAAAAGCAAAAGCAAAAGCAAAAGCAAAAGCAAAAGGCCAGGTAAGAAGACCTATAGAGAAGGAAATGCAGATCAGGTTTGTTTCACAGGGTGCCTATGTCTGCAGATCTATTTAGAGCCTTTAGAGAGGCTGGTCTCTTGCATAGCTTTTGACCAAGTGCTAAGTTTGATCTCTATGAACCTAGCAACCATTTTTACAGGTGGTGCTCCTCACACTTACAAATGTGTATAAAGTCCTGCTTCTCTAGAAGATTACAGCCAGTGTCCTGCTATAGGGAAATGAATCAATTACAAAAAAAAGGCAGGATCCTTAGTCTGCCAATACCACATCTGCTTTAGAATTCTCTTTTTGAGGACTGAATCCTTTGTTGCTGCTAGATCAAGAACTGAAGTTACTTCTAGCCAAAACAAAACAAACAAAAAAACCCCAACCAAACAAAAAACAAACAACAACAACAAAAACAAAAAACAAGACCCTAAAACCAAAGTAACCCATTGAGTATCTTTTGCTTTCTATACTAAACGGGCACTGTTTCTATGAAAAGAAAAACACATTTTTCGATAGCACAATACACCAGGGATAATCCCCATGGACAGGCTGAACTACATTTGCATCCATCTTTACTACGCATGCATAAAATACACAGCGAACTTCCATTTTTAACCTGCTTTCCCCACTCAACCATCAGTCATGAATATTTTTTTCTCATCAAAAAATGTATTTAAGATTATGACTCACGATTGAATTGTATATATTTAGAAGACCAAAATACTGGATATTTCTACCTTTGTACAATTTCCTACATCTCTGACACATACATCAATGTGGATGAATCATCTTAATTTCCAAAGGAAAAAAAGAAGAAGGGAAACTCCTAGGTCAAAAGGCATACTTTTAAAGTGGACTTTAAATTTTAGAAAGACTTTAGGTTAATAAAAGATATTATGCTTAGGTTTCCCTGTTTTCAACAAGAAATGATTCATATCTTTCATTTTCTATTTTGGGAAACCATATTTAACGGACTTGATTCTTGGGTTTCCTGACTTTTGCATGGCTACTTTTGATGGTATAGTACTGAGATATTTTGTAGGGATGTCCTTCAGTGAGGATGTGTTCAATGTCTTGCTTATGATTATGGAGTTTTGGAAGGAAGACTTCAGAGTTAAAGTGCAACCAGCATCACATACTATAAGGTTCAAGTTCAATATAACTTTATACTGTTAAAATTGATCATGATCATTGGTTTCAATACTGATAGGTAAATATTCTTTTCACATTTCATATAATAAATGTACCATTTGGAATAAAGTTACTATAGGAAGCCCAAATTGAAATGAGAAGCCATAGTTCTGTCTCCTTGAAGAGTATTTACATAAACCATCTGAAATATTTTTGAACATAAGATTTTTTTTTCTTCTTTTACTCACCAGTTCGATCATTTGTACCAATATAGGCTACTGAGCCTTGATTTTATACTTGGGATTATAATCTAAAACCATATTGTTCAGTTGTTCAGCCTTGGCCTTTACAGTGCTTTTAGTTAGTTCTTAGCTTCCCATGCCATTTCCTCACTGATGTGAACATTTTGGCTTGCCTTTGAGCTCTTCTTTACTTTATGGTATTAAAACATTCCCTAGGCTTGTCTTATGTATTTCCTAGTTCTCAGAATCAGCTATTTCTCCAACAAGTCAAGGGTATGTATTTCTTTCTTTCTTTAAAACCAGAATATTTATTTTATGACTGATTGAAATCCTCAACATGAACTGAATGCTGCAAAAGCTGCCCTCTTGGGTTTAGGTGTTGTTCCTTCAAGGATCCATGCCTGAATCTACAATAGACAATATTTAGGTGCCTCATCCACACAGTTCGGGTAGTGTTCCATTTCTTAGTTTTGGCATTACAGTTATACTTTCTCTTGCACTTGCCAGGGTGGCTACAATTGCTACAGGTTGGCTTCTGGAGGTGGTAGGCCTTAGAGCCACAGCAGTGGCACAATATATGCATCTTACTGTGATGCTTTCCAAAGGATGATATTCTTTTTGTCATTTTGCTTCTGTCTTGGAGGCCAGAGACAGAAAGAGGGGGTATGATACACTACTGTTAAATATGTGGCAGAAAACACTGTGTACTGATTTTATAATCATTACTCACACAGGAATGAGAATGTGAGAATTTTCCCTACACTCCTGCCACAAATAGGATGCTTTTAAAGCATATGCAGAAAACTGTAGTAGCAGTGGGGTAGAGAGGAAGAGGAGGAGGAAGAGAAGAGGCATGTGTCTGTTAGCAGCAAATGGCAGGAGAACAGTAAGTTTTTCTCTGACATTATATTGTCTGTTTGCAACCTTCCAACCAACC
>JANHMN010000002.1:167656502-167667487 GCA_030674055.1 Rhabdomys pumilio
CCCTCCCTCCCTCCCTCCCTCCCTCCCTCCCTTCCTTCCTTCCTTCCCCTGACACTTCTGGATCTCACATCATTGCTGATCTTCCATGGCGAAAACTGAGAAGAATCTTTCCATAACCTCTATTAGGGTCCATGCAACAGCCCAAAGTTTTGCCTTTCCTGCTTCCTATACCTTCAGGAAATCACCTGACCCAGTTTTCTCATTTTCTCTTGGCATATGAATAGAAACCAAATCTCAAGCAGTTTCCTTAAACAAACAAACAAACTAACTAACTAACTTCCTTATACCTAGATTTAATAAAATCTCGGCTTCAAAATTTCTGTTGCTCTAAGCTGCTAGATCTTACAAGTTATCAAGGTAGAAGGGGGAAAAGATCAATAAATAAATGTTCTTGGCACTAACCTCATCTCTATGTGAAAAGTAGTGTGTAGTGTGTGTGTGTGTGTGTGTGTGTGTGTGTGTGCACACGCGCGCGCGCGCGCGCGCGCGCGCGCGCGCGCGCGCTTTGAGCTTCAGGATGACTATGAGACTGAAATCTGTAGACCACTCTACATTGGAAGAACTACAGTTCTTAAAAAACTAGTGCTACGTCTATGACTAAGAGTTATGAGTGTTGATCTAGGAGTTAAACATACCTGATTTGAGCTCTACCAGTTAGTAGAGCTTTTGGGTTCTGTGCTTTTACTTGAAAATAGAGGACAAATTAGTAACTAGCTATTTTACAAGTTGCTAAAAGGAATTAAATGAGATTAGCATATATGTATACATGTTCTCTCCATCTAGAGAATATACTGATATAGAGTAAACAAACAAACATGTATGCGTGCACGTGAGTGAATATGGTGTATCTGTCGCACATCTTATGAATGAATACATAAATGACTGAAATCACCACATAAAGAATGAATATTCTGAGAAACTTTCCTAGCAGACCGTGTCACTTGTTGGCACTAGAGACATTGCTCAGGCAACTATGTTAACAAGTTTTACAGGTAAACAGTTGTTTTTAGTAAACAGAGAGCCCATTTTCTTTTTTAGTTGTCACTGAAAAAATGAGGTCTATATAACCACTGCAATACTAAGTGTACATTAAAATGCTATATCATAAATAATGACTGCTCTTATAAAAGAACAGCCTTGGTGGTAAAGGGTAGGTCTGTTCAATGGACTGGTAAAACTCTTATCTTTGAGGGCTATTTTAGTTACTTTTCTATTGCTGTGATAGCATGATCAAACAACTTACAGAAGAAACAGTTTTGGAGGCTTACAATTTTGAAGGGTTTAGAGTTCATGACCGTCATGGCGAGGAACATGTCAGCAGGCAGATAAAGCAGGCATAACATTGAAGCAGTATCTGACAACTTTTATCTTGACAGCTAACTGGAGATGGCATGGACTTTTGAGACCTCTACGCCTACCTCCAGTAATACACCTCCTCCAACAAGGTCACACACCCCTCACTCTTCACAAACAGCTCTACCAATTGGGGACCAAGTATTTGAATATATGAGCCTATGGAGACTATTCTCATCCAAACAACCACAAAGACAAAGAAGCAAGCTTATATCTAACATCTCCAATGAGAAAACCTCAAAAACCAATTTATATCCATAAAGGAAAGTTCTCATCTTGCTTCTGTATTAAACATGTTTGAAATCTTCAGATGCTCCACAACCTAGCAGTGAGCTATTTATTCTCAAGAGAGACCCAATTGGAAGAGTTTGAATCATTTACCCCTTGCTTTAACGACCCATGGTAGCAGAGAGGTAAAAATGTTGTTAACTCTTCCAGGCTGAAAGAGTAAACATTCTTCCAGGAAAGAGTGTTTAAGTTACTGTTCATTCAGATGAAATGTAATCTGAAGCTTGAATCCAGTAGTGGGAAAGCTACATTGGAATGTAGTTGTGACCACTAGTAGAAAAAACACACACTAATCTTCAAGATTCTATTCTAGCACACATAAACAGTAAGTTTCTACACTGGTTAACAGGACCCAGATACATTACAAGCACTCACTATAGGAATGTTATAATTGTTGGTTAGATACTAAGATAATTTGCTCACATTTTTATATTCAGTTTTCACAGTAATTGTGTAGCAGCAGAGACACTTCATCTTATAGAAGAAGAAGAAAATGAAGAAAAAAGTAAGAAAGAGTCATCTCAAGGTCCCAGTGGTAGGCAGAAATGCAATTACAGTCAAGGCCTGTCCATTGTTTTTAACACTTGGCAGGAAAATCAGTGATGGTTAGACAATCCATTAAAAGGCTTATGAAGTTGATCTCTTGGCATCTACCCAACTAGCTTCCAGCTAATGCCTCAATGCTAAAGATTTTCCAAAGCCCTGGCAGACTCAAAACTTCACTTTGGTTACAACTGCTAGCAAACTTCTTCATGTTATAGAGAATTCCCAATAGACATGTCAAAAGGGGGTAAGACAAGAGCTAGATTAATTCTCCCCTTCAGCTTTTACAACTATAGCATGTCTCAACTTTCCTGTTGCAACCTTGCTGAAAGGCAGCCTTTTCTCTGAGCTTCCAGCAAACAGTCATGCACAAGACATCACTAAGACACATGAGAAAAAGAATCACTCAGGACACTTAGAACGGAGTCCCCCAGGTCAATTTCAGTTTTGTCTGTCCAGAGTCAAAAGCACCAAGCTTGCTTTTTATTCAGTTCTACAGCTTTCGGCTCATTTTCTTTCCTCTCCTCTGGAAAATTGAATCTAAATTAAGTTCAGATGGTGTATCCTCACATTCCCAGTGTTCAGCAACAGGCCTGGCACTTAGGACACATTCTCCTGGTAGCATATCCCTCATTTGGCTGATGAGGCGAAAGTGGAACAAGTGGATGTTCAAGGCAGAAACTACATCCAACAGAAAAAAGAAGACCTTCTGCTAGTGCTGTTAAGCCTATCTATTTGGAGAACTCTTAAGGAAGATAGCACAAGATGTTACCATTACCTATTTAAGAATATGACCAGGGTTCCTGACTGGGCTTGTCATCTGAATTATGTACCTAACCTCATTATCCATTATTTTAGTGATCTGTGGAATAAAGTCGTCAAATCATTCAGTCTTTCAGTGAAAATATTTATTGAATATTTGCAATATATTAAGCACTTAATAAGTGCTGCCTTATAGTCCCGAGAATAACTGACAAGGGTTTGGCTCTCATGGAGCATAATTTCCAGTGAGGAGACAATAAGCATATCAACTGTACTGAGTAGAAAGTACTATGAAGAAAGTGAAACAAGATGACAGGATAAAAAATGATGGGTGCTTGGGTCAGAGCTATTTAGGGGAAATGAGAACATGAGGATTCCTCCTTACAGTTGAGTTGATATGGATGAGTACTTTCCAGGAAGACAATGGAGTTTGGAGAGAGGCATGCCAGGTGGAGGGAACAGCTTGAATAAACTCTGGAAGATGTGAAACAGATTAGCATGATCACAGGGTTGTGAAGAGTCCAGACTAGCTAGAGACAAAGCATGGGAGAGTAGGCTGAAAGTGACTCATTAACAGCTCCCAGGCTTCTCTTCATGGGTCACGCCTGAAATGCCTCTTGAGACGACAGGGGATGTAGATGGAAAAGAATGGAAGACGAGAAGGATGTCAGAGCTCCATATGGTGTCTACTACACTGCCAGCACTTCAAAATGTGAACAAGAGCAATGTTTAAAATATTCAGGCTACATTCTGTGTGACATTCCCCCAAGACAGCACAAACAGATGTTTTAGGAAAAAAGAAAAACAAATACCCAATTGTAACTCAATATAAACTCTGCGAGGGGCAAGTAGGCAGGCATTAGGCTGCTGAAATGTAGTTACATGATCAGGATTGGTCTGCAACTCAGCATCAAAGAGTGTCAAGAGCCAGTCTACTAATCTAACAGTCTGGAATAAAAGACACTTCCTTCTAAGCAGAGCCTGGGGTTCCCTTTTGCCAGAGCCAAATTAACTTGTCTGTCCTAAGGCCCATGCCAGGGACAGTAAGAAAACTCTCTTAATGGGGAAAGAAAACTCTAGGGAGACATAGATGTCTTCTGCCAATAATCCATAGGTCTCTGTGGAACAACTTCTCCAGAATTCTGAGTAGATGATTTATAGAAGATAACTGGGGCTCCCTGTTCTACCTGATTCCTATTCACCTATACCCGCCCCCTTGCAGTAGATATGTTTATTATACGTTTCTCTAGGAGATAGAAAAAATGCTATGCAAACTCTCTTTACCTGTACCTTACTACAATATTAAAAAGGCAGAAGACAGACAGCAGGCACAGAACACAGCTGAGTCTGTAGGATTTATCTGTGCAGTCCTGGCTGTCCTAGAATTCACTCTGTAGACCAGGCTGGCTTGCCTCTGCCTCCCAAGTGCTGGTATTAAAGGTGTGCACTACCACCCATAGAAGAACAACTTCTGTAAGAATTTTTGCTTACTGGCCTCTGCAGAGCAATTTAAAATAATGAAGGCCTTATATGTTTCTTATATGCTCTCGTACTCAGTATCTGTTACTTACAGAAGTAACAGGTTCCTATAGTCTTCTGAAAAGGTAACTATAACATTTACTTTCAGCCAATTTTACCAGACACTCTTTTCTGGATTATATTCCAGTGTTATCTGATGAGAGACAGCACCAGTCTGGTCATTACTAGAAGACCCCTCAAATCCATGACAACACCAAACAGGGGAGAGGGAGGAGTGAAAAGAGAGAATACACAAAGAGGGAACCGGACATGGTAGCCTTCCACTTACTGCAAGTCATCTAGCTTAAACTAGTTAAACTAAACAAAGCTGACTACTCTGTACTGTTCTGCATACGGGAGGAAGTAACAGATACTGAGTAAGAGAGCATGTGAGAAGCATCTAAAGTCTTCATTACTTTCAACAGCTTTTCAGAGGCCAGCAAGCAAAAATGTCTCTATAAAAGTTGCTCTTCAATGGTTGGTTGAAGCACTTGGGAGGTTGAGGTAGGTCATTCATGCACAGAGAAACACTCTTTTGAAAAAACAAAACAAAGGGGGAAAAGAGTTCTTAACTATTCTTGTCGTATATTTGAATTATTCATCTGCTTGAGTCAAAAGTTGGCTGTTGGGACTACGACAACCCAGGTGAGTACCAATGAGTTACTGGATGAGCCAGTTGTAATCACTGAGATGGTGGGATGAAGATGGATGGTTAGGCTTTACTGGAGAAAGAAGAATGCCCAGCTTTAAGGGGCTAGGACTAGTGTGAACAGGGTGCTAAACACAGATAAGGATTATTAAAGACATATTTACTTTCCTCTCAGTTTTTCCTAAAGTGAATTTTCCTATGACATTGAAATGACACAATTCTATATCTTTAGACTCCATCCAGACTCCATTTGGATCTGTTCATGTTTATTTCAACACAAATCTAGTGTCGTGGTATTTATTTATGATACTTATAAAACAGTTACTCTCCGCTGGCTCTACTATAAGGCTCTGCCAGGTAGAACAGTACAAATACCCAAAAGAACACCAGGGGACAATGCCCTGAGTAAAGCACCTGCTTAAGGTGCCCAACTGAGGGTCATCTGTCAACCATCTGAATGACAGGCTTCCCTGCTATCAAAGCTTCCAATCTTGCTTTTCAGACTCAAGAGGACCAGCAACCATGTCCAAGAGAAACAGGGTTAGTCAATCCTTCCACTTAGGAAATCTGCTGCAAAACTGACACCCCCCCAACCCTGCCCCACCCCAGCCTCAGTTTTCTTGCTTGTGACTCTTTATGACTATAGCATAGAAAACACTGGTAAATAATCCACGTTTCCATTAAATGTTATAAGGATAATGTCTGCCTAAAATAGACATCTACAACATATTGCTCTGCTCCCTGCTTCCTTCAAGGATTACGAGAGTCTCAAGATTCTCACATTCTAAGCCCCAATCTGCCTTCTTTAATACAGAACAATATATTACAGACAGTCTATACTAGCATGAGAAGTTAACATAAAATACATAGATTGCTTTGCTTTCCCAACCCACTCTTAAAACATTCCCTGGCAATCTTCACTAAGGCCAGGATAAATGTGAAGGAATGATTAACAAAATAAGGACTTTATGCTTCACTTTTAGAAGAAGGGAATTCTTTTGGGGGTTATTTTTATATTTAAGATCATTTGCCATGAGACAACAAAGACACTCCTTTATTAAACTATTTTAAGGACCTTTAGATAGACAGACAGACAGACTAAATAGATAAATAAATAAATAAATAAATAAATAAATGAATGAATGAATGAATGAATGTATGTAACAATTCTCACAGTTTAAATAAAGCCTCTGGAAGTCCGTTTTTGTTGTTGTTCATTTGGAGAGATGGCTATTTCTCCATAAATTGATTCTCAAGGTATCTCTTCAGTCAAACTACTTACAGTAAGTACTAGGGGCCCTGGTGGGCCTAGTCCACTGGCAGTTAGTCATAACCACCATTTGTTCACTGAAGAGAATGGGCAGACAAGTCCTAGAAAATTAAATGCAAAGGAGGCTGGGAACCACTGGTGTATGTAAAAAGCAAGCTGATCCCCTCATTTATCTTTTAATTGTTTTAATTGGCAAGGATGGCTATGCTTTATATAAAGACTGAGGTTCAGGGAAGTTGGGGACATGGCCACAGCTAGAGCCCACATTTGGCCAATTATAAAATCCATGGCTTTCAAGAAATAGACAGTGGAGGCTGACTGGATTTTTGTCAGGCCTGCATCACCCAGGAGTGATTAATTAGGAGATGGATGGGTGCCCTGCAAAGCATGGTCAAAAGATGTTTCAACCTACTGGTCTCAAGTAGACTATAATAAAACCACTGTGGTGGATCTTTCTTTGGTCTTTTGGTTATCACTTACCAAAGAAAGGGATACATAAAATAAATAAAATAAACCAAGTAAACTTTGGGGGGGTTATCTATCTCTGTGAATTCTAGTGCTCCACTGTTAAATGTGTCGCATATAACCTATGTAATAGTGTAGGTGTGAGCCTAAATAGGAAACCTTACTAAGGATCTAGCACAGGACAATATATTTTTTAAATAAACTATTAATGTAGCTATTGTTTTATTTTAGATTAATAGTTTATAAAACTCATAGGCTGACATCAGTTTGTTCTCATTCAATAAGTAGTATTTATAGTTGAAAAAAACAAAGTCATGAGTTTTTCATAGCTAAACCAAACAAGACAAAAGAACTGCAGTGGGAGTACAGGGAACAGGAATTAAGAAATAGTTGCATTTTCTGTAGGGCTGGCCCTCTCCCATATGCTTCAGTCATTTTAGAGCTGAAGAGATTTGCAGAAACTAGATATATGTGGATGGTTAGGAACATTGAGCGTTTAGAAGGTCAAAGACCTGTGGGATGAATTGATGCAGAAGGCTTTGCTCTAGTTTAGAGTCTGCAAAGGTAGATTTGTTAGGAACTCTGTTCATAGGCATCTCGACAGAAGCAGTGTTCAGGCTGGTTTTCAGGCTTCCCTGACAGATTGTTTGAAGAGAAAGCAGTGAAATGAGGAAGATTCATGCTGTTACCAAAGTATTCCTGCTTTCCTTAGAATGGCTGAGGTCTGAGCCTAATAGGAGCACAGACCATCTTCCTACAATTTTTGATGTAAACTTGGTCTGGTGGTAAATTGCACTTGCCTTCTGTGTTCAGTCCATAAAAACCTGAAGCAGATGCTGCAGGAGGCAGCTTCCCTCTGTACCTTCATCTCTATGTCCTTTCAAAAGGGCTTTGTAGGCTGAAAAAAAACCAACCCTGCCCACAGCAAAAATAAAATGTTCTTCAAATCACTGCCCCGAGGAAATGGTGAACATTATGGCAGACTGCCCAGACACACAGGTCTCAAATGTTTTTGTCCTCTTGATGTTTCTTCCTACAGATATACCAGTCACCCACTTTTCAAACCCACATATGGAGATCAGAGGTACAATTTACAGTTATTTATTTGCATTTTAATGAACTCCTTAAAACTAGGCATTTGATTCAACAGAATTTATACCAAGTATTAGTAGGTTTTTAGGACAAGTAGGACAAGTATTAGTAGCTTTCTAACATAAAGGGGCAGAAAATACCTTAACATTACTGCTTGGGTTTCATCTAGGCTTGTATTTCTGGACAGGCATAGGGAACTAGTTCTTCTAGTTATTGACAAAGGAGTCAGGTGATACTTTGTATAAAAATTAAATCTTGAAAGACTCAGAGAAGGAAAGCATCCGCCCCCTCCCCCCGCACAACAGAAAAGGAGACACTGGAAGTTTGATAATGAATTCTGAGGTATATTTTCAGCTATAAGATTCTGGTAGGATGTACTATCACATAAAGATACAGAGAACATTTTAATTTTCCCTAATTTCTTAAAAAAGTCTTAGCGTTTTTCTTCTTCCTTTCCTTCCTCTCCTTATTTGGGCAACATTTGTTTGAGGCAAACAAACATTTTCTGAACCCTTAACACATATGACTTTAGTATATATAGATAAACATAATACACTAACATTCTAAGTTTAGTTTACAACCACTATCTTGTCTTAGATTTAAGTCAGTGATCTTAAATGGGGGCATTCCTAGATACTTGCAAGATTTAGTTGGTGTAATACAAACATGTACTATTCCTTTGGATATTATTATATACTGTGAACTACAGGCCCTCTTCCCCTTTAATTTCTACAACTTGTGAATAAAGACTCATAATAAGGCTTTTTCCAGGCACTCTTTAACTGCTAAGATCTGAAACAATGTCTGTATGTATATGTACATACATACAGTGTATATATATGTACAACACACGTAATGCATTCCTATAGACAGGGTGAGTGGCCACTCTAACGTGTGGATACATTGTGTAAATAAAGGAAGTCATTTCTTAGATAAGAGAAGACTATATCCCCCTTCCAGAGCTTTATTTCCATACTTATCCTTGACTATATGCCTCAACTCTTACTATAAAGATCAATTCACACAAGTACTCCCAATCCCAGCATATTCTGCTTCCAAGTGTGATTCTGTCTCCCTATTCACCCTCAACACTGAAGATTATGTCAATATATGGCTGATGGACAAGCAGATAGTAGGTCCTGAGCATAACAGCAACCCCTGGTAGCTGTGCACATAAGGGTAAGATCTTAGAGGACTCTCTTTTCCCTCCCTTACAGAATCCAAGTACAGTTTATGCCTAAAAAGTAGCCCATTCACCAAGAAATCTGCTTGCATAGATTTGCCAGTAAGCACTCATATACTCTTCAATGTGCCCTTCCAGAAAAGACCTAGACTCTCATTTTAGGCACACAATTCAATTTGACCAAACCATTGTATCTGCTGCATGAATACAAAAGCATATGCACACATACAGGGCGCTCCTCATTTCCTCTGGAGTAATGGGAGCCTGGGCAATACTTTAAGCATTCATTTTCTAACATAAATTAGAATGGAGCATTGAAAACACCAGTGACATCTGCATGAAAACAAAATGTAGTCATTAGAGTTGGTGCTATTACAATGAAAGGAAATGTATTCATAATGATAGAACATTTAAAATAATATCTTGCTAGATTCTGTGTTCATAAAAACAATAACGAAGAAACAGGATAGGTTACATAAATTAAAAGGAGTAGCAGGGGCAGAGTACTTCAAGGGCTCTGGGCAATGTCAGTGGCATGGCACATTCCTAGATACACAGGGACAAAGTCTTGATAGTGAACAGTAGAAGAGGCTTGACAGGCATCAGGCTGGCACTACTGAAGTCTGGGTTCTGTTTCTGCTCCAATTTATCCAGTTTTGTGATACCAGGTAAATTACATTAATACTTGTTTATATCTCTGTCACTCAGATACATCTATAAAATAAGGAGAGCTGAATCTCCTCCCACCAGCCCCAGAGAGGGAGGAAAGGACAACACAGATAAAGTGCTTAGCGTGCAATGTATAGTAGGCATACAAATAATCAATAAAATCCTTTTGTTTTTGTTATCCCTAAGTTGTGTGACACTTTGATTTCAGCATCACTTACTTCTACAAATGAAGTAGAATTAATAAACCCCCACTTTCTAACACACAAGCTAATTATGAGCAGCAAATGATCTATATCTGTCAGATATTACATTCTCACTGACTTGGCAGTTGTAAGAGTATTTGCATACATATACTACACTGCAGTTAAGATTAGTTGTACAACTTGCAGAATAGTCGACTGATTGTATCTGCCTAGACAGAGTAGCCAGCCCTTAATAATTCTGCAGCACTAAAGTCTGTCAGATGAGTTTGGGCCAGAAGGCTGAAGATTTGATGCTCCAACGTTCGGTAGTATAGGGGTTGTCCAGGTGTTCAGCGGTCTCTATAAATTGGCTAAGTTTTAGAAGCTATGCTTATTGCTTCCCATAAATTCAGTTAATTTAGTCATTCTGGATTTCTGACAGCATTGAAGACCTATAGACTCATAGCCAATCCTGGCTATTTACCTTGAGAGAAAAGATCTAAGTGGAGGGCTCTCAGCTGACATTCATTCTAAAGCCAAGAAAAAGCCAGGTTCAAAACTAAGTGTTCTAGTCAATAGAGACGGCAGAGGTTCTGGCTAGTCAACAAAAGGATGGACTGGGTATTAAGACTATCTTGTACCTCACTGGTACAAATAGAAATAATTATGCTCTAATTGTATTCTGAGAGAAAAGCTTTATTTTAACAGGAAGGGTAATATGTAGGAGGAGCTAAGGGGAAAGGAGCACCGAGAGGAAAAGATGTAGTAAGGAGAGGAGAAGATGAAGTAGATGAGAAGCTTGGTAATGAGAGAGAAAAAGAGAGAGAAAGAGAGAGGGGGCATGGAGGCAGAAGTTCACGTGTCTCCACTAGTCAAAGATAGTTCACATAGCTAGGTTGGGTATTAGGTTACACTTCTGATTGAGCATTACCATACTTAGAAAGCCCTTGATTAACATTTAAAAAATTGTATAAAAGCCAAATGGAAAAAGTGGGGGGGGGGGGGGGGGGG
>JANHMN010000002.1:167667587-167708053 GCA_030674055.1 Rhabdomys pumilio
GTCCTGTCATCATGCTTGATACCGAGTAGAGTATCTCAAGCTGCAGCCCCTTTTCAGTCATATAAAGGGAATCCCAGGGTCTGCTGATGACTGTGAGCAAAGGTGCTTGATGCCGGCTATGACTCAGTCTGATCTAGGACCCACATGGTAGAAAGAAAGAACCAACTCTTGCAAGCTACCTCTGACACAGGAAGTACTCAGAAGAATCAAAGGCATAGACTTGGGTACATCTTTTCTTTGCCAAAATTTTCCTTCCCTTGGTTTCAAACCTGTTGAGTTCAGCATGGCCTTGACGGGGGTGAAATGACATAGCTCTTGCCCCTGGGATAGGAGCAACAAGGCATGGGCCTCCACAAGTGTCGATGGCTGCTGTGGGCATGGGGCTCTTTCCTATAATAATGTATATATTTTCACATTCCTCCAAGGAATGTCCTCCCTGTCAATGTTAATGTTCCATGATAACTAGAAATAGCATAAATCCAGGAGTTGAGAGTGTGTCTATGTCTTTAACAAAATGGTAAAAACTGAGACTTTTAAGACAATTCTTAAGGCTGTGGAAAAGAACTGTAAAACATGAGTTTGAAAATACATAATTTCTCAACTACGCAAAAATATAAGGATGCAATATAAATTATATAAGGAACAATGTAAACCCTCATGCCCTCACTCTCTCACAAACCAGCTTGTCTTCATTCATATAATTGCCTCCTTCTTAAAGTACGATTCTTAGCTTTCTTTCCAAAATATCCCCAAAATAACAACAACAAATAATCTAGCACAGATTTGTATGCACAATGACATACTGGTCAATAGTGAATCGTTATACAGACTCATTTTATCATTATACTGCTTAATGATGGCATAGCTGTTTAAAAGTTCATTCTATACATTTACACAATGACTAGCAACACATTTTTTCCAGAATGGCTCCCTGCTGCTGATGTATGACTATTGTTAATTAAGATGATATGTCAGAAACATGCTCCATAGTTATTAAACACATGACATAAACACATAGTGGTCTCATGCAGGTTTGAAGCTCTGTGATTTTTAACTGCAGCTCCACGTCCACCTCTTCTATTCAGTTTGGCTTGGCTAGCTCCTTGGCTTAGTCAGCTTTCCACTCAAACAAACCTCCATCAATCTTTTGAACATTTTTCTCACCATACCTATAGCAGCATGTTCTCCCAAGCTTCCAATCCACTTCTCCTTGTTTCAGTTTCTAACATTTCTATCTGAAATTAGTTTGTTATTTAGTGGTTAGTTTTGCTTTGCTTTTTGGGAACATAGTCTCAGTTTGTAGTGTCGGCTGGCTCTAAACTTCTTCCTGCTTCTACTTCTTTAGTCCTACCTGGCATGTTGGCATCAAGGGCTGTGTTCAAATGCCTAAAAAGTATGACTTGAAAACAAGAAGAAGAAAGTAGAGTGTGTATTCACTTAGTACACCTACTCAGATGACCTCAATCTCCTTTCAGGGGAGGATTGAAGTTGATGAGTTGGTGTAAGCTGTGGGCAGTCACATAGACTCTGGAAGGCTATGTGGTATTGAGAAGAAAGCAAAAGTCCTGGTCCAGTTCTTACAAAATGCATACGGACTAGAATAGATCCTTTTTATCTGCCAGAGCTTTAGTTTCATAATCTCTATGAGGAAATTGGTTCAGAGGATCTGTCTACAACAACATGAAACAGGAACAGCAGTTGGCTAATTCTCTGCTTATTTCCTAAGGCTGTAAAAAGAGGAAGCAGTGCAGGACTCCCAGGAAAGTGATCTAGTATTTTCCCCATTTCAAGTCTCCTTAGTAAATGTCCTGACTCTTTAGAGCAGTGGTTTTCAACCTTCCTAATGCTGTGCCCTTTTAATATAGTTCATGTGGTGTTCATTTAATTGCTACTTTATAACTATAATTTTGCTAGTGTCATAAATCGTAATGTAAATATCAGATCTGCAATCCCAAAAGAGTCATGATCTACAGGTTGAGAACCATTGCTTAAACAATAATCTCAAGTTGCTATGTCATGAAGTTGAGCCCACAGACTAAGAATTGAGTACATTTTCAAGACTCTGAGCATGTGTCTATCTTAAAACATGAGATTTACTTTTCACTTCTTACCTGATACTCACTTATTTTAAATGGCTAAGGCACCCACAGAGGTGAAGACACAAATCTATTCTAGAAAACTTTGGGTGTTGATGCTTCCAAAACATGAATCCTTGGGTTTTATCAAACCAGAGTATTCGAAGCCACAAGGCCTGCTGGAGAGAATACTTGCCACAGCTATTTGGAAAAACCCAACACCTTACATTCATTTCATTCTTTTTATTCATTTGTTCATCAATAAGCACTAAGTAAAAACCAATGGCTTATGTAGACCTAGCGATAAGTTACCAAACCCTGAGCAGTTATTAAATGGTACTCATTATTACTAAGAATATCTCCAGTTTATAGACAAGAAACCTGAGGCTGAAGAGTTTATATAAATTACCTTATTTTTTGCAATATATTAAAATTTTTATTGCTTATTGTATAATTAAAATTTGTGAATAAGCCTACACTATCTTCTATTTAACAAATATCAAGATAAGTGCTTGCTCTCTTTCTCTTTCCCTCTCTCCCTCCCCACCCCTCCCCAAGTCTTGAAGACTGGCTTCAAATTTGCAATTCTTCTGCCTTACCCTTTCCAAGAGCTGTGTGTACAGGCACACTTCACTCCACCACACTTGGCTTAATTAGGTCTTTGTGATGCCAAATCCTATGCTCTTAATGACCACATTCTAGCAAGTAAGTTCTTCTGGTACCTATAAGGGTGCTAGATACTTTCTTAAATTAATAATAATCAAGGCTAGATTATGACTTTCCTTAGGTTGGAAGATTGTATCTTATTATATTCCCAGTACCCTACACAATGCCAACAGTATTTGTTGAGTTACTTGACGAGAACGTGACTCCTCTTCTAAAAGACATAGCAGAATAAAAATGACACACTTATATGAATAATTCAACATTTAAAAAAGGAGCAAAGCACAAAACTACAAGGAGTCAGTGTGTACAGAAGGGGGAGTACATGCAAGGACATGGTCTTTCCTCTGTCATTACTCAGTAGTCAGAGGGGGCTGGACTAACCTCAGCAACACAGACTCAAATCTTTCACGGTATGACAGATAGAACAAGAAAATGAACTGGGCTGAAGAAAAACTGTGGTACAGTGAAACACGCACTCCAGTTCTAGCTGGTGACCATCATGGAGAAAATAGTCACCCAATGTTGCTACAGTTATGTTGACAGAAGCTGGAAAAATCTGCTCTTTAATGTAAAATACTTGGATTTTAAATACTGATCTGAAATTTAAAAACTATTCAAAGCAGACAAAACATACTTTTACAACAGACTTCATTGATGACTTAAGTTTGCAGTCTTAAAATTCAATTAGTATCTCAAATTTAAAAATATTTTCATGTGTATGTGAGTGCATGTGTGTATACATACATGAGGGTGTCAGATACCTTGGAGTAGGAGGTATAGGTAGGTGGTCAGCTGACCAATGTTAAGTGTGGGGCACAAAACTGGTCCTCTGCAAGAGCAGCAAGTGCTGTTAACTGCTAAGCTTCCTCTTTAGGCCTATTTCATAACCCTTTCACATTCAAGGTCCCTCACTTACTCTCAATGGACTTCAGATTTTGAAATTCTGTTTTTTTGTTTTGCTTTGTTTTGTTTTGGGAGGGGGAACAAATTTATTTAGCACACTGCAAAGAGAGCAACAGGCAAGGCATGACAGTCTTAATCTTCTAGCAAAAGCATTTCAAGTAGTTAGTTTTCATATAAGAATGAAATATAATGAATATAATTATAGAAATATATTTAATAAATAATTAAATATATTAATCAGATCTTCATAGGAGAAAAATATTTATGCTCACTCTATCCTAAACAAATAAAGTTGGCATTTTTACTTATGAGTACAGCTTAATGTTAAGATTTTTCCACTAAAGTTTTTTACCGAAAATACATCATAGATTTTATTTCTTGCAATTTGGAAATTATATTTATTGAATTACGCAAGTGGGTTCTATGATATAATAGCAGTACAGTAGGAAAATATCTATTCTGAGATTTACATTCCAAGAAACAGTTTCAATCCTAGCCTTTACTAACTGTGTGACTGACTGTTCTAGTTTAAATTCTGTGCTGTGAATAAAAACAATGGCCAAAAGCACCTGTGTATGGTTGTGTGTCTGTGTAGGGAGGGCAGGTATAGATATAGAGGTGAGGGGTGTTTCATCTTACAGTTACATCACTGAGGAAAGTCAGGGCAGGAACTTAGGCAGGAGCCAAAGCAGAAACCATAGGAGGTTTCTACTGGCTCACAGCCTCTGGGCTTGGTTCAGTTTTTTGTTTTTAAAACTCAGGCCCACCTGCCTAGGATGTAACACTCACAGTGGGCTAGGCCCTCCTACATCAATTATCAATCAAGAAAATGCCACATAGATATGCCTACTATCCAATCTGATGAAAGCAATTATTCAGTGGAGGTTCCCTTTTCTCAGGTGTGTCAAAGTTGACAACCAAGATTAGCCACCATAGTGACCTTCAATAAATTATGCAGCTTCTTGAGCAATTTCAGCTGTATTATAGGACTTTTCTGGGTAGTAAAAGGAAATCAAGGAGCCAAGCTACTTTGCAGGGTGCCTGTCATTATCAGGATATTAACTAGTGAGACTTTGTTAAATTCTGTTCTCTGCCTATGCTCAAAGCTTGAATCCATGTTAAATGCTCTCTTTGGGCCATCTAAAACGAATCACTGAGCTTTTAATCTTCATTCTTCACTTAAACTTGCTTTAAAGCACAGTGGTAAGCCTTAACAGGTCCCTTTTCATCAGAATTCACAGACTATGGCCCAGAAAGTGCTACAGTGCAGCACAGTAAGCAAAGTATTAGACTGATTATAGTTTTCGAGACATTTTCCTACTGTCAATTACTAAAATTTCCCCTGCAGCTACCCACCATTCCACTACCTCTACCTGGTTGAGCAAGTTCTCAAGTCCAGGACCACTGGGAACCTATATAATTCTATCTGTTTCTATCACTTACTGAATATATGAGTACTGAGCCCTGTTGCTGCACAGTACAGGTCACAGGTCAACTCTGCTTGCAAGGTTATATCCATTAGAAAATGATTTGAGTTTTGGCTTTTGAATCTCCATCTACCTTAATTTAATTTCAAAGGCCATGCTGTCTGGACTGCACTAAGTTGCCTCTCTTCAAGTAATAAATCTTGGGCATATACATTTGTGTATTTGCATATGTATATATGTGGTTTTGTATACATATATATGTGTGTGTGTCCTCCTTTCACAAACACAGAACATTTTGAGAATGTTTCTCCAATATTTCCACCACAGTAGAGAAACAGAACTGGTAGTGTCTCCAAAACTCCTTCCCAATTCTCCCTCCTAGAACAGAGTAACAGCACTGAGGATTAACAATTGCAAACAAAATCTCACTGATAGAGGAGGCAACCTGTATGATGACAAGTCTTTTCTTTGCTCCTATCTACATTCAAGTAAATATTATCCTCAGTTAAGTCATATTTGTGATTCATGCTTTTATTCCTCTCATTATAACTGAAAGAAGCACCTTGATAACACTCTGCTTAATATTACTCTTATCGTTAAAATAGTTCTGGCTCATGAATAAAATAAAAATTCTATGATCCACAGAACCATGATGATGGGGAACACACCTCGCCTTCTATTACATCTTTATTCAAGGTAGTCCAGTGGTTGATGACAGCCTGAGTTAGAGCTAAAGAAGCAGAAACTCAGTTGTTGAGTCTTACCAAAAGTCATGCCTTATTAGGTGAGCAGATATCAGCAGTGTTCTTGACAGCTCAAGTTGATAGACAGACCAAAACATCCAGAAACCAATGTTTTCATCTCTAACACAATTTACTAACAGTTAAATTTATAATACACTGCTTCAGTCTACTCAAAGTCATCTGACATGCACTTATCATGAATCCCTCATAACACACTATATAATACATTATAACAACATTAGTGAGGCATGAATTAATTGTTTCATGTATTCAGGAACAAGGCTCCCCCATTTAACTATAATATGCTGAATTGCCTATGATCATCTAACTCAGGAAAAGTTAACCAACAGACAAATGGCTTTGCTGGCCTTTCTCTGAAGAGAGCAGTAAAGCAGTGGTAAATCCTGCATCACAGAATTCCTGTAGAGCTGAGGCCAAAGTGGTACTTGGGCAATTTGAAAAAACAAAGATGAGAAACACAAGAAAACAGAGAGGATTGTTCTGTTGTGAGGACAATAGAGTAAAGTAGCAAAGCAAAAACTGAAGAAAAAAAAAAAGTAAACTGAAAAAAACCAAACCAAAAAAAAACAAAAAACAAAAAAAACCCAAACAAACAAACCTTGTCTCTTGTTCTAACAGGACTCCACTATCCTCAGTAAACATAAACACCTCTTTAGTTAGATAAATAACACTTCCATATTCCTCACCTCACCTTGTGTAAGAGAGCGTTTCTGGTTTTTTTTTTTTTTTTTTTTAAATAACCATTAAATGACTGCTGACTAACACAACAACAAACAGGAGACATGGGAACAACCAAAAGGATAGATAGTTAAAAAGGAAACTAAGCTTTTTATCTATCATATTCTACAGATAGTATAGAGAACAGGAGAAATAACTTCAAGATGGAGAAGGCCTCAGTGCAAATTATAACTTCTTAGAATACAGCACATTTATTTCAATCATTTTGATGTTCTTTTTTAGAGTCAGAAAAATAAATACTGGGGAACCTCTCTCCTTACACAGTAAAACCTGATGCCAACTGAGGACTTAGAATGGGAGTTTGATATATATATACTTCTTCATTATGGGCTATAATTCAAATTTCCCTTATAACTAGTGTATAAATTATGATGCTTATTCTTTACCCCCATCAATCAATGTATGTTGTCCAGTCAGTGATATAAAGAGGTTAACATAAGTGGAATTTTCAAAATTTGCTGGGATGAATTGTCATTTTTACTGTTTCCTGTTTAACACAATTGTGGATGTGGGTTCTGACACTAGCATGTTATAACATTTTCTTCGGTGGACTACGAGTGCCTCAAGAGCTAAGTCCATGCTTAACTTTTATTTCTAATGTACTCTGCCCTGTGTAATACTCATGCTTGTGAAATAAAGGCCTGCCTCTTAGCTCTATCTCATAAGGGAGGTTGTGGAAATAATAATTAAGGTTATTTTATTTTTTATGTAACAAATCAACGAGGGTTGCAATAATATGTCTAAATGATTTAACTATATCAACATTTTTTTATCTTGTCATTATAAAAAAGAAGTAGCAATATCTTTCAGTATTATGTCAGACCTGCCATTTAAAATACTTAATAGGATGGGAATAAAGTTTGAGAACCAAAACAAACAAGCAAACAAAAATGAATAACAAAGTAAGGAACTAGTGAAATTGCTCAGTGGGTAAAGACACCAAGGCTGATCACATGGTTCGAAACCTGGGCTCTACATGGTAGAAAATGGAATGGAGTCCCACAAATTGTCCTTTGACCTCCAAATGTGTTTGTGCCCAACCTCACCACATTAAGTAAATATAATTAAAAGAATAAGCACTTTAATTGTTACATACAATACTACTTTCCTTTTAGGGAGCTCTAAAAGGCAAATCTAATACTGAACAGAAAGCCAACTTTGCTTGGCTTAGGTGACTGAAGATAGCAAAAGTAAATAAAGATGCTTTGCTACTTTCTTAGTGCTGAGTTTGTTAACACATGGACCCTATACAATGAGAAAGAGGAGCCAGATAATTGCTTCTCACTAATCAGGCAAATTGCTTCTTTTCTTAAGGACCAAATAAAGAATAAAAGACAGACAGAAGCATGTCCTTCAGAAGAAGGAAGATTTGGCAGAGTTTCTGATTATGTAGAGATGTGACAACAGGGGAAAATAAGATTTCTCTGTAGACCTTTAGGCTGGCATTTATAAAGATGTTATGATACTGTCAAGTATACTGGTGGGAGCATATAATGACACCAAGATATCAAAAGATGCTGGAGAAATGATGCACAGAAGGCTATATTAATTCATGACTTCATAGGACTGTATGTTTCCAAAGATCTGACCTTGCAGATGAAGGATCCATTTTATTTCCTTTTTGGATTCATAACAGAAATTATTCATAGCAGAAAGTGGGGGAGAAAGCTGAGCAAAGCTGAAGGCCACACACACCAATGCACTCAAATACAAAATGGAGCTGTAATTAACATCTTTTGTTTCCAAACTAAGCTTCTATCCCAGCAGCAACATTTTTATTAGTCTGTAGTCCCCAGAAACAGACCTTTTAGGAATACATAGAGAGAGCTAGAAGGATTTTTTAGGGGTACATCAAATTCAGAACTCTCAGTTTCTAAATGTTTTAACTCAGCCCTAAGGAATTTCAAGGACTTTCTTAAATGTATTTCATTAAACAGTGCCACTGCCAAGCTTACTCAGGCCCATAATCTTCATTTAACTCCATCTTTCTTTTCATTGTTGCTGTAATGGCCATGCTCACCACTTTCTAAGAAACAGACATGGACTGAGGAGTCCTTACCAGTCATTTTTATATCAGGACCATGGCAAGAAAGGCTTACTCACCTTAAACAGAAAAACTGAAGGACGCCAGTGCTTGTACACAGGAGCTTGCATGGCACACAGAGAATGTGACACTGACAATAAGTTAACAATAGAGATGAAAGTGGGGATCCAAAAAATAAATTAAAGCAGCAACAAAGTCCAACCTTGAAGCTGGAACCTTGAAGGAAAGGCATGGAACGGATGGGTAAGACACAAGTCTCCAAACAGCAGAGCTGTAGAGTAAGAATCTGCTAAAATGTTCACTGCTGTTGTACTAGATCCAAAATAATGTTTTTAGAGTCATGTATGGAAGCCAAGATTTCCCATTTACATACAATAACTTCCCTTTAATTTAATAAAATAATATTACCATGCTTTTCTTTGACATAACACCAAAAATAAGTAAGAACCAATAAAAAGAAAAACATCTTTAATTCAAAGTCTTAAGACTCAAGCAACTCTTCACAGGTAAAGTTGTTGGCATTCACTAGACACTCAGTAGACCTCAATGAATAGACTCTGTTATAATTTTACTAACTACTACTGCCAAAGAAATATAATATTCTATTTCACTTCTCAATATTTTGATAAAAAATTAATGCCTGTAATTTGACTCAATTCAGGAAAAAAGTTAAAAGAGTACACATTTATAAAATAAAAAAATTTTGACTTTTGCAAACATTTATAAGGATAAATTTTTGTGTGGAAAATATAACACAAATGAAACTGCAAGAAAAAAGAAAAATACATAACTGAATATTTTACACGTACTTATTAAATGCATAATGGTGGACCCCAGCTTATTAAGATATTACATTCTACTTTATAAAACTTAAAAGTGACATAAAAGCAATTATTATAATTATCAGTATATATGATAATAAAAATAAGATATTTTTTCAACTAACAGTTAATTTTTACTTAATTTTAAAAAAATTTTAGAAAAAATTAAAACCATCACACACCAAGACTAACCAGACCCAAAGAGTATGCAACTCAATGAGCTTATATACAATTAGAATTGGCCCTCAAAACAGAAGCTGTGAAACATCACAGTAACCTTTATACTTTCAGGCTAGAGAGATGGCTCAGCAAACTAAAGCACTGACTGCTCTTCCAAAGGACCTGGGTTTAATTCCCCGAACCCTCAAGACAGCTCACAACTGTCTATTATTCCAGTTCCAGGGGATCTGGCACCTCACGAAGTCATACAAATAAAAATAAATACACCATATAATATATTTTATGTAATCACCCTCAATGTTTTTCTAGCTCTAATTCTGTTGTGGAATTTTACCTGTTTTGGTTGTGGGAAAAATAATTTAATGACGAAAAAGGAAGGAAGGAAAGAAGGAAGGGAGGGAGGGAGGGAAGGAAAGAAGGAACAAAACAAGGAAGGAAAGATTAACAACAGAATAAGATACACCTTCAGTCTTAAGCCTCAGAGTCACTTTAATGATTTGAATGACACTATCTATCAGGCTATCTCCAGAAGCAGGGAACAGTCCTTCCCCAATCTCTACCCACCAATCTGAGAGGACAGGAAGCAGCAGGCAAGGCTCTTGGAAAGGTCCAGTCCTTTCACTTCATGAAGAAATCAACCCTCTATCCTTGTTTAGTGTAAACCAGGGCATATTTATCATTGGGTCTTACTTATTTGTGGGGAGAACCTCATTGTAGCGAAATCTATGCTACCAGTATCACACAACTTAGAGAAGTCAGAACTTGTACTGCATTATCCACCAGTTTCTACTGAGAATGAAATGTTTCTAAATAAGTACATACATTAGTCAAAGAATAAGCAGTTGGTTTCTTAGGTAAGGTATGAGAAAAAGAGGGACTGAATCCACTAAAACCACTATAGGGGGTGGCAAAGGGCATATGTTTCTGAAGGGAGTTTTACAATATAAATAATAAGACACATAGTGCTTAAAACAGGAGGAACAATTTCTTCAAATTAGTTTAGTAGCTACATGAGAACATATCTTTCCAAACTGCAACAGTGTAGATCTGATTTGAAGTAAAGGTAGTGTTATTTGTTCATGTATGCACAATCTAGAATTTATCTGAAACCAAAAACAAAGAACATAGTCTACTATGATTAAGACAGTCCTGCCCAAGCGAACAGTCCAAGATGTTTAAATATTACTTGGTTTTTAGCAGTAATTATGGTGTATAAGTGTTTCTTCCAACCATTTGAATACCAACTATAGGACAGAGGCAGTTCTTGAGTTGCTACTCTAAGGATGAGTCAAGGCCCTATGATGGAATTATGATAGTCTGAGCAGAACCTTTGCCAGGTGGTTCCTGAAGTAATGACTAGAACGTTGCTGATGAAATAAGATTTGAGTGATTTTCCCTAACGATGCTTTCTAAAGGGAGTACAGGCTGAGTCATGTCAATGTATTCTCCTCCACATCTAGAACATCTTTCTATTTCCCCAAACCTCATACATTTACTCATTTAATTCGTTGTCCTTAACTACTAGCACTTTACAATCTACAGTTTTTGGACAACAGAAACAGGTTCATAATAACAGCTGAAGAAATACTGAGGGGTGGTGGGCTGTGAGAAGCAGCACAGGCCTCGATCCCACGATACCCTAAAGGGACAGTAGGTGTTCGTTCGTCTTGCTCCTGGCCCCTGGTTCCTTTCACTTATTCACAGCCTCTCCCAAAGAAAGGTTAGTGGCCTTTGGTCACTAACACAGGTAGAGGGTGTGACTACAGGCGACAGAGCCTCAAGAGATCTCCATATTAATGAGATACCTAAAGGCCAGAGGGCGCAGCCAATTAAGCATTCCTTCCCAGACCCTCCTCCTACTCACAAAAGGTATTTAACCTCAGGCCCGCCCTAAGGACAGGGGGTACAGCTTCATCCATTTTCCACCATGACAATAAACCTTTTAAAATCATGGACTTCCTCTTGTCTTTGGGGCCCTCCGTGGAGAACCTTAGAGGAGGCCTTCAACCAATGAGCTGCCAACGACTCTAGTTTCAGCCACAGAGGCCTGTCCACTCAAACAAGCTAGCAGAGCCAGTCATGACTCAGCCAAGCAAGTCGCCTTGACCAAAAGTCTTATCCATCCTGTGGGGCACCGAAGGAGCCTTTTTCCCCACACCCCTTTCGGCTGCGGGATGATCCAGCCCATATGCCCCGTCTCAGTCCTTCTGCCGTCTCCCAGCGGTGCCTGGGTGCCCAAGGGCTGAGACCAGTTGGTCTCCAGCCAGCCACCTCAGCCAGGAGACCCCCAACCCAAGAGCTATGCTTCCACAGGACCTCAGACTGGGATCTCCCGATGGCCGAAGTGGAACTCAGTGGCTTCCTCTAGCCCAGTGTCCACCCGTGCCAAGTGGAGAAAACTCAGTCAAATTCCCGCACTTCTGCTCCCTGAGCCTTGGTTCCAGCCACCTAGGGAACAGACATGCAGGATCCAGAACTCAGTCCAACAGAACCCACGCCCATGCCAGGGCACCACAGACCCACAAGATATATCTTATATATGGCAACTGATTAATAATCAAGTGAACTTAAATCTTCCAATTCCAAACCAAGGTTCCTAACTCTACTTACAAAATAAGATTTGGAAAGATACTTACTCATTAAAAAATGTAACAGCACACTGATGAAAAGGCCAATTAAAAAAAAACAGTAACAACCAAAACTAACCACAACTTTATGTCAAGTCTTCCTGACCAAGAAGGAAAAGAATGAGTCAAATATAGAACACATTTTTATGTGGCACCAGGTTTTTACAGAAAACCAAAGCAGGGTAAGGAATAAAATTCCTAAGAAGTCTACCTCAGGAGGCCTGGATAAAGGAAATGAACAAAGCATTGGTTTGAATTGGTTGGATAACCAACCATTCTGACACAGGACACAAGGGCACAAAGGTCATGATGTAAGAAACAATTCCTCATCTGTGGAAGAAGAGTAAGACAAGAGTGTGGCCAGGGCAGTGGTGGCACACGCCTTTAATCCCAGCACCTGGGAGGCAGAGGCAGGCGGATTTCTGAGTTCGAGGCCAGCTTGGTCTACAGAGTGAGTTCCAGGACAGCCAGGGCTACATAGAGAAACCCTGTCTCAAAAAAAAAAAAAAAAAAAAAAACCAAAAAAAAAAAAAGGGAGGGGGTATTATTAATAATGAATTATATTTCTTTAAGTAGTGTCTTTATGACTCTTTGAGAGTGGAAGGAACTTGTCTTGTTTACTCTTAACTTTCTAAAACTGAAAACTCACAGCAAATATGCCGCTGATTGCCTCTGGCATCACTGAGACCAATAAAAACTATGCCACAACTATGTGGAAGGACCCTCTTACCCTTAAATGGAATGGCCAGGACCCAGTTCCTATATGGGGCCGAGGATTGATATGACTGTTTAATAACACAGAAGGCACAACTAAATGGCCACCAAAAAGATTAATGAATTAAATAGATACTTCCACAAAACCAGGCCCAATTATAAATAAGATGAATAACAATTGTCATCCAGGGAAGAGAAGTTTCCCTGAGAATTCCTTTCTTTTTTCTCTTCCAGGTAAAAATTAAATCACCTGTGATGTCTGCTATTAGGAGTTCTAATCCTGATGCTGGCCTCTGGACTTATACCACTCAGACCTCCAATGGGCCTTTGACAAGGACATCAAACAGCTATAGATTGACATCACTAATCAGAAGAAATCCCTCGTTTCGCTGTCTGATGTGATCCCAAAAAATTCCAAAGGACTTTATTGGACCTGATTTTCTCTTTTACAATAGAAAAGATTGTATACAGCTCTAGACTGTGTACAGCCCTTAAAGAAGAATGCTGCTTTTACATAGACAGAACAGGGATGATTAAAGAGAGCATGAAAAAGGCCAGAGATGGTCCTGAGAAAAGACAGAGAAAGAGAAAAAGGAGAGCTTGTACAAGAATTGGTCTTCAACCTCTCCATGATTGTTAACCCTACTTCCTTCCATCTTGGGATTATTTATTGGGTTATTTTTGCTTATTTCCTTTGGTCCCTGGGCCTTAAATAGGCTGACTAACTTTGTGAAACAACAGACAGATAATCTGATAGCAAAATCTATTCAGATACGTTATCATATGTTAGCTTTGGAGGACCACGAGACTCTAGATGAGGTTGTTACTCTATCCAGGGTGTTCCTAAGTCCCATCTTCACCCAGACTAAAAGAGAGAGCTTCCGCCCCTAGACCAAGCAGAGAGGGGCCACCCAGAACCCCCTGTCTGGCAATCTGAATTCTTGCTGAGGCTGCAAGGCTAAGCACTGCAAGGGAATATAAATAAAAGTTAAAAATATGTTTCTGGGTTCCCTGAGGGACAAGCCTGACTGCATAGGGGTAGATGTCAAAAGTATCTCCTCTCCAGGAAAAAGACATTGGGACGGGTATGGCCCTTATGCCTCACTGGACAACGACAAGAGGACTGGAGCCGTTACAATGTCCCCTTTAATTACTGGAGGTCAGGCCTCTATCCCCGCCTTGGCAAGATTAGAATCGCCACAGCCCTTCTATACCTGAAGAAGGGAGGAGATGTCAGGGGCAGCCCTGCTTATACACTGAAGGCCTAAAATCAGTCATAAGCCTAAAATCAGCAATAGGCCTGACATATATGCCTGATAACACAAAGTCTTGGGTCTCTATGGAAAAACACTGAAACAGAGGGCTATAAACTATTGTAAACAGGCAGCTTTTGTTGAAATTTAACAGCCTGAGTAGTCATAAACCTTGTAAATAGGCAGCCTTTGGCAGATAGTACCAAATTAGATTATGACAAGGGAATCATAGGAAGAGTCATAGTGACCTGACCCCTGAACCTTCACCCAGCTGATACCCTGTTCTGAAAGATATCTGTACTCCCCCTGAACACCTATGCTCCTGTGTCATCCCCTTCCCCACATTTTGCATTTTTGTGTTTATAACCCCTGTGTTACAAAGTAAAAATTATGATTTGATAATAAAAAAAAAGTGACCAAAAAAAAAAGAAAGAAAGAAATGGTGTCCTGTAGTAACAAGAAACTTTATACTTTCTCAAGGAAAGCCTTTTATCACATCAAAATGCCTGAGTCTGACATTTGTCTTTTCACTAATCTGTATAACTGCAACACACAATAAACATTTTTATTCCTCTTTTAAAAATAAAGTAATAAAAAACCTAGAATCTTGAGAATAGTAAGGAGAATGATAGAGGAAGATGGCTGATGTCAACTGCTTGAATCTATACATGTACATGCAGATACACATGGACACACATTTTTTTACTATAGATTGTTTACGTATACTTAAGGCTGTTTTTTGTTGTTGTTGTTGTTGTTGTTTGTTTGTTTTTAGATTTGGACATGATCTCCCAACAGAATGGTTTAAGCAAACTTACTAGGACAACAGGATTCAGTACAAGGACCCACAAATTCGCTGCTTGCTTTAAAGTACTCAACATTTCTGGGTCGGCTATGAGGATGATACTGTCTTTTCCCTAGGTTGTAAAGATAACAAGACAGATACTGGGTAATGTGTGTGATACTGTGCTTTCATTAATACAACCTCTAAGGCACTGATAAAATAATACTATTATCAAGTATCTAAGTTGATCACTTCTACAAGTTCTTTTACTTTCTAGAAAAACCATTTCTCCTTCCTAACTGCAGAGGTAGAAACTCCTAAGGAACATGCTTTGTGGCTTCCATCCTTCAAAGTTTTAAACAGTATTTCTGAATTGCTTCTGGCCAGGGGCATCTTTGAGGTACTCATTCATATGCCCTCCTGAGTTTGGTTTCTCAGTCTATGTAACATTCTTCTTTGTTCATGTTCCTTAAGGAGACTCAGATGTCTATGGGAACTTGACTCTTCATTTTTTGTATACCAAAATTCCCAAGCAGAGGAGATGAATGCTACATGTTAGGGGAATGCTAGGTTGAAGCATCTGTGCCTGGCCTTTGCATATATGCAGCCTGCTAGTAATTGCTAAGTTTTCTCTCTGACAACAATTATCCCCCCAATTTCTTCACCACTCCCACTCCCCCAACCCCCAGTTAATTATCAGTTCTGGAATTAAACTGCTTGCTTCTCCTGCAGTTGTCATGGCAACAGTTGGCCTGCACCTGCCACTGGGTGAACAGTGGCTCTTTCAGAAGAGGCAATAGCTGGCTCCACAAAAGACAGGGAGTAAACTAATGTTTACCTGTCTGGGGACTGAAGTTACTGTTTATTTATTCTCCCTCAGATTCTTTCTTGGCAAGCCTAGCCTCAACTTTTTTTTTTTTTCCCCAACTATGTGTTTGTATTTTAGAGAAAAAAAAAAAAAAAAAGGAAAATGGTGGTAAAAGGCTGAATCGATCTTGACTGTTATAATCTTACTCATCAGCTTTACTTATTTCTGGTGAGTACATTGTAAGATCTATCTAAATCTTCTGTCTCCTGACAAAGGGACTATAGTATGAAGGCTGAACACAGAATTTTAAGACTGCTAGATCTGGGTTCTAAATCCTAGTGAGATTGCTTGCTAACTGTATGGCCACAGGTGAATCACTCAGCTAGCTTCTTATAGTATCAATTTTATCATATACATAAGGGTGGTCAGCACAACCATAATTCTAATAGTTACTTTAAAAGCTCTGAGATTACATTAGTCCAGCTCCCATTCAATGTCCATGGTATCAGTAATTCTCACTGCTGTTGCTGGTTAACTACCAATTCTGTACATCTCTTAAAGATCAGACAAAGCTGCCATCTTGGTCACTTTATACTTGTCTGAGTGACAGTACCTCTGGACAGATAATATACATTGATTGTGCCACAACATTTAGAACAAGATGCATCTAAAGCTAGAACAGAGAAATACTGAGAAGTGATGCTTTCCTTGCCTGGCTTCCTTGCAGTTCTGTCAGCTCCTCCCTCTCAGTGCTGGGTGTTTTTTTTTTCCCCCTCCCCATGCTTAATCTCACTTTCCTTTAAATAGAATTGATGGAACCAGAGTGTAAGGAGACATGTAGTCACCAAGGAAACAAAATCTTTTCATTTTACAACCACATTTCAACCTACAGAAATGGTATTGAGGACTTCAGGAAGAGAGGCACTTACACAAAAAGGAGCTTTTCTTCCCGGAAACACCTGCATATAGATAAGAAAGTTTTTCTTTCATGAACCTCTAACTACTCATGTTTAGGATATATAAACAAGTGCATCTTGGTCCACAGTAAAAAAAAAAAAAACCCTCACTATTTGAGATGCCACAGTGTATGTATATAGATACACATCACATAAATATATATATCATAAAGTTCTGTCTTTTCTTCAAGATTTGAAATCACTTCCTTGCAGTTCTAAGGTTAAGGAAACTTCTACTTAGTGACTGTATACCTTACAACACTTCAAAAAACGAAAGAAAGAAAAAAAAAAGAAGACCAAAACAAAACCTACTAATATGTGCTCTCCCAGCATATTGTATGGATACCTCCCAAAAGTTCCCATTGCCCTTACCTCTCCACTCCCACAAAAAGAAGGAAGGAAGGAAGGAAGGAAGGAAGGAAGGAAGGAAGGAAGGAAGGGAGGGAGGGAGGGAGGGAGGGAGGGAGGGAGGGAGGGAGGGAGAAAGAGGACACTCGAAGGTAGGACAATATGCTGTTACCTCTTGCCTATCTCTCACTGGGAAGAAGGAGGAAGGAAAAGGAACTTGAGACTAACTAGCAGGTTTTTTGTAAAATAGTGGCTGCCCACATGTGAGGGGGACATAACAAGGCCATCAAATACAGTTAAATTACTTAATCAAATTACTTAAAAAAGAACAGAGTTTTGACTTCCTAAAACTTATTCTGCTAAGAACCAGGCCATGATGGTTAGGAAGACAAACAAGAAAAAAAGAGAGTAAGGCTACAACCAGACTCCTTAGCATCACTTCTAACTGAACTGCAAACACAGCATCAGTTCACACCAATTTCTTTGACTAGTTTTTAAGTAAAACATCTATGTCCTCAATTTGGAAAATGTTGGTGCATTAAGATTGTCTTTCTTCATTTATTTGAAAAGAATTAGGTAATTATTCTCTAAACTTTAAATTAGAGGAAGGTAGAACTGTAAACCTAAGAATATATAGAATGAAAATTAAATGAAATCCTTCCAGACATTTTACCTCATTTCTTATTTTTACATGTAAAAAAAAAAAAAAAAAAGGAATGCTTTCTGTGCTTCATGGTATTTGTTGAATATAATCAGATGAAAGGTTTTTAAAAATTACATGTATGTTTTATGTGTATGTATGTGGCCTGTGCACTAGAACATGCATGTGGAGGTCATAGAACAACCTGTAAAAGTTGGTTCTCTACTTTTATCACACGAGTCTCCAGAATTGAGCTTGGCAACAAGCCTTTACTAGCTGAGCCATCTCACTGGCCCAGTTGTCAGACTGATGGAGAAACAGTGGAATTAAAAACAAACTAACAATTTACAATGTATAACAAATTATGAGATGTTATTGGAGGAAATCTTGACTTCAAGAAGTAATGTGGAAGTAACAGGAAATGTCTAAACCTTTGATGTCTCAGTGCAGCATCCCAGTCACTTTACAAGCTATAGGAGTATGCCTTGAAGAGCCACTGAGGTTCTGGCTCTTATATTTTGACTCCTAGCCACCATTACTATTTACTACTTTCCAAGACTACACAGGCAATGGGTTAAAGTGTCTGAAACTATGAATGAGGAAAAAATAATTTTCTTTCATATATATGTTAGAAGAAATAGATCAAAGTGATCCTTTGAGGACTGTGTATGAATTTTCTAAGTTTTCACAAACTTTATTTATCTCAGGTATTTTGTTGCATCAATGGAAAACCGACTAACACAAATCTTGGTAAAGGTGCCACAGGGAGGCTGGTATTTACATAGAAGTAACAGTACACACATGGTTAAATAACTTGACCAAGGTCACATGACAAACAAGGTCACAGGCACAAACAAGAATACCCTTTGTTCTTCTACCTTCCAAACATCACACAAGCAGCATGGGTCACATTCACAATGCCAACAGGTGCTTTATGCTTGAGTAACAGCCAACTTTGAAGATGAAAATTCTACAGAAGTCCCCTGTATGGTTGATATTATTAAAAAGCCATTTTTCTCTTAAATAGAAAAAAAAAATCTCAAAAAACCCAAAAGCAAATCAAAATTTAATCCTGATCTTGCTTCTTTTTCTCCAAGCACAAGAGTTTAAGAGTCTTTTTCTCTCTCACTGCCTCCCACAAAACAATTGCTTTCACACCAGCAGATCATACTGCCACCCCCTCTCCCTGAGTACATATTACTTCTCAGCAGGCTTCAACAGGGGTAGAGAAGGAGCCAATCTGTGAGGCAGTGAACACACATCTCCCATAATAGTACAGAGAAGACAGAAAATTGCTGCTGAAAGTGTAAATTGCTTTTTTGCTTGAAGAAGAAATAATCATTCTGGGTTTCAAAGAGACCGTCTTACAAAATGACTCCACAGTAGTTAATACTCACATTGTACATACTAAAACTTTGCTCTACCATACCCACTGAGGATCCTTGCCAGCCATGACTGGTATATCATGACTTGAAGGGAAGTCACTACATAGCAAGCAACAAGCAACTATCCTGTGATGTCAAACAAAGGTTTGCTTGGCTCTCTAGAGTCTCCTCATGGTGTTGGTACTTAGGAGATATTGTATGAGGATTAAATAGATAGCCCTGGATAAGCACAGTAGCTAAAGAGAAATCACTTTCAGAAAACAGGCCAGAGCAATTACATGTCAGTGAGTCACAATGCAGATTAGAAGAAGTAGACCAAGGTGAGCCTGTGAGTACTGTGTGAAAATTCTCTTGGCTTTCACATAAGGTCCCAAACTTGCCTCCTGTAGATAGTCCAAATGAGCCGTGAAAACACATCAGACTCATTTCCTAGTTAAGCTACTTACTACTACTAACTAACATGGGATGTCTCTATAAATTTATTGATAAGTCCTCATTGGACAAATGGGATAACTATATCATAGGCCTTGCATGAGGTTAAATGAAAATGGACAGAAAGCACTTTGGACATAAGTCTTTAGAATAGAGTAGCTACAATTACTATTGTTGATGTTAATTTGCTAGACAACTATACAATAAAATGTGGTGAGGAACAGGCATAAACAAAAGCACAATATCTGGCTAACTCATATACAATCCAAAAAGTCAAAGCTCAAAAGCAAGGAGAGTCCAGCGGGCAGACAGAAAGGAAAGTCTATCCCATAGGATATAGGATTTTTGTTGCTGTTCCTTTCATGGTAGAAGACAACTGAATGTGGGACCTAGTCTCCTAGCCATTCTTTGTGCAGGGAGAAGTACATTTCCTTTATACATCAAACTCTCACTTAATCTCTCAGCAACACAGAAAACTTTGGAACAAAATTCTCTTTGGCCTGTTGAAATGGCACAGTGTATATCATAAATGAGAGAAATTTTAGATCAAAGGCAATCTGCCCTGAAGTGATAACTGGAATAGACTGAGCCAAATGGTAGTTTAACATAAGCTGAATGGAAACAATAAACATGAATTTAAAGGTTAAGAAGAAAATATGAATCCTCTCCCCTTTTTGCTAATTTAGAACATGCTCTCAAGTGCAGATAATACTAAAAATGATTTTGTAAAGTCGTGGTCCAAGAGAATTCTGCTGACATCCATGGCAGCCTGGCTTGAGGGAGACAGCCTGACATCTTAGTTAAAGAAACTCTGTTCCTTGTCAAAATGACACTCAGGTATCTCCTGAGTTAAACTTGAAAGCTAGTCTCTCACACTTCTCTGCAAGCATCTTCACACTTTTCTAATCAATGTGACTTTGGAATGTGGCCATAACAAAATGGAAATGTTCAGCCTAATCAAGCTGTCAAGATAGAAATTCCATGTGCTAAGCCATGGAACCTTCCTATTACTTCTGCTAAACTCTTGTCTTTTATCATGGTCTTGCTTGAACTCTCTGGCAGAAAGAAGGTGTATAGCTGTGACTGTCCTTGATTCAAGGAGCTAGAGAATAAAGGGGCAATCTGGTGTTCAAATCAAATGCCTGTGCAAAATGGTGAAAATGTGGTTAATAATTAGAGAAAACACTGATTCAGGATTCTATCATTACAAGTCTTGTGCTATAGCTTAGACATGATCTATCCTTAAAAAGTTCACATGGTGAATTTTTTCCCAGTTTGGCCATATCCAGAAGTAATATAAACTAGAAAGAGTGAGGCTTTCTACAATGTGACTGGACCACTGGGCTACCACCCTGGGAAGAAATCAATTTAGGTCTATGAAACTGGGTTAGTTCTAAGAAAATAGGAGCCTAAAACCTCTCCTTTTGTGAGCCTTTCTTCTGTACATATTCAAGCTACCATCATGTCATGCACAATGAGGTCCTTATTAGAGCTAATCAGATAGTGCCATGGTTCAGAACCTTTAAAAGTGCAAGCTAATCAATTTCCATATATAGTATTCACCCTCATGTATTTTGTCGAAGAACACAAAACAAAAAAGACCTAATTTAATCAATTTACTTGAGCTTCCTATGATTGCCTCCAGTGAGTTTTCCACTCTGAAGACAGCAGACACAAAAATGCAAACCTGCTCAGGTCAATTATTGTTTAAATTGCTGTTTTTGCTTTTTAAGAAGTGTCTCATATAGCACAGGCTAACAAGGGTCATGTTAAACCGTTAATCCTTCTACTTCTACTTCCTGAATACTGGGATTATAGGACTGTGGTTTCAAATTATTTAATGGTTTCCTACTGACTCTGGGATAGTGCAAATACTCCAAGAAGGCTTTTAAGGCCAAAATTATCACAGTGCTTCTTGAAATCTTCCCCTTTCTCTGGTCTAGCACTTTTACATAAGAAATTCCCTTACCTGCAACAATGAAGCCACGCTCAACCTTTGTGTGCTCTCTAATCTTGCAGACCCCTGTCTATATATAACTTTTTCTGTTAGGCTTCCTCTATTGTTTTCTTTCTCTTTTTCTCTCTTCTTTCCTTCCTTTCTCCCTTCCTTTCTTTCTCCCAGCACCCTTTTTACTTTCCTTCCTTTTTTAACAATGTTTTAACCCCTTCCTCAAGCAGCCTGATTTCCTTTACCACCATTTCTTCCATACTGATGCTTTGTATGCTCACCTCTCTATCTAGATTCTAAATGTACAAAAGTAGGTGCCATGTTTGGCTTAGTCACCATTATGTGTGTAACAGTGTGAGTACAATGCCTGATACACAGCAGGGTCACGCTCACATTATGTTAAGTGCTTGCATGAGTTTATGTATATCCCATGTGAGCAGGAGCCCACAAAGGCCAGAAAGAGGGCATTAGAGCCCTAGGAATTAGAATTACAGATGGTTGTAACCTGGTACTTGGGAATAATTATTTCTCTTAACTGCTGAGGCATCTCTTCAGCTCCCACAAAATCACTGTAATGGAATAAAAAAATGAAAAGAATCTAGGGAGGGAAGAAATCATATATAGAATAAGCTTTTTGGAAGGCAGAGTCTGAAGGGATTCTCTGAGGCCATATAAAATTAAAGTATGATCCTGCTGGCTTGAACCACAACAGACCACCAGAGTTGGATATTCCCCTGTAGTTCTAAAGTGGAAGCTGGGGAACACAGTTCTCAAGAGAAGGAAAGACCAAAAGATGCACATTCAGAATATCACTTGAAACATCTTAAGAAAGGGGTTCAACAGTGCCAGGTATGGGTTACTTTCTGTTCATCGGTATGGGCCCATAGACTCTTCCAAAACATTACAGGTTACTGCCATTGCTCTTGGTTATCCTCCAGAATTTGATGGTAAGACACTATTGTTGAAGATACCACATATTTGAGTCAGTAGACATAGAGAATTTGATCTAATCCTAACCTAGAAGCTTCATTTCTACTGGCTAGCTTCCACAATACTGGAAAGTACCATGTAGGCTCAGGATCGGGAAGGGAGCTTCAATAATCTAACTCGGACCACAAGACATACCGACAGGGGAAGAGTGAGACTAATGATATGGGAGTAACTGACAGCTTTTCTGGTTAGATTTAAGGCCCAATCCACAAGATAGAATTCATGCCTGGTACTAACCAGATCAAGAATCCATAGCTAGGTCATGAGCCCTAGGGGAGAAACTACTATTATTCTGCTTAATCAACATCATTTTAAATTACTCCCTAAATATGTATCTTTATACCCATAAATTAGTACATTTTCAATACCTATCAGAGAAGCTTCTTTTTGTAGTAAGTGGTGATTAATACAGAGACTCACATCTGATCAATATGCAGAGAACAAGATACCAAAGACTGTTCTGTCCTTAATGGGACACCCGTATCACACCTTTCCTCTACAAATGCCCCCAGGGGATCATTAGAGAAGAGGGCAAAAAGATTGTTAAGAGTCAGAGTTAGTGGAAAGCTACTGCAAAACTGTTTCCAGGATATGGAAGGCCACTACACATATGGATTCAGTGGCTGTGACTAAATGCACAAGGCGTGCACAAAGTCAAGCCAGCCCAAATCCCAGAATGGATGAGGGAGATGCTCACAATGTCCTACTCCTAGGTGAGGACCTATTGGCAACTGATGGCTGCTGGGGGAAGAAAAATGTCAATTTTCTTCAGGGGTGTAACCTTCCATAGGTTGTCCCTGTTCCAGTGGAGGGTCCTACACCCATAGCATACTGGCAGCAGTAAAGGGTTTAAAAAGAAATACATGGAGTTGGGAGGTAAAAGTGACTGTGGGGATACAGCAAGGTTAGTTAAAGAGGAGGGAACAAGGGATAGATTTCTCAAGACACATATTCATGTATGAAACTCTCAAACAATACACTTAAAGGGGATCATTTGAGATGAGGTAATTAGTTTTACCAGTCAATTTGACAGGATCTAAAATCACTTTGGTAGATAAAACTCCATATATACTTAGGAAAGATCATCTAGGTTAGATTGGCCTCTGGGCATGGTTGTAGTGAATTATCTTTATTAGTTTAACTGAGGTGGGGAAGGCTTTCCCAATGTGGGTTATACCATTCCCTAGGTGGGATCTTAGAATGAATATATATTTGAAAAACTGGGGTGAGCACAAGCATTTAGTGCTCTTTTCATCTGTTGTAAATGCAATGTGACTTGCTGCCTCAAGTTCCTGTTGCCTTGACTTTCCAACCATAATGGATTATATCTTGGGCTGTGAGCAAAACAACCCCTTTCTCTCTTAAATTGTTTTTGCCACGGTATATTTCATCTCAGCAAAAGGAAAAACAAAAGAACAAAACCCGAGGCACAAGGAAAAAGGAATGACATTTGTTAGTCAGAAATAAAACCAGAGTCAAATACTGGCTCCATGGGCAATCTTGGACAGTTGTTTTTTAGGTTCTTTTAAAAGAAGGAATTAACTACATTAGCGAATTTTGCAGTGAGATCTGAGGAACTCTGTCTCTGCAAAAGCAACTCAGGCTCTACTGGGATGAAGAAGAAGGTTCACCAAGGGATACAGTTTTCACTTTACATAAATAAAAAGATTTTCTATTCACTGAGGTTCTACTTAAAATTCAGTATAAAGGGTAGAAGTACTTATGGTTAAAATAAAGTTTGAACAGCAGAGACCCAGACATCCTTTCTGATACCTCCCTGTCATAAGTCCTTTAGTCTCCATGACAGATGGAGTCCATCTACACATTACAATTTGCTTGATGGCACAGCTGCAGCATTTCCTATAGTCTTTTCTCACTACTCAAGCAGATGAAAAGGAAAGAGAGTAAAGTCCAAGTTTACTATAAGGCTGAGGTAATAAAAAATACCCTGTTAAATTTCTTCCAACTATTAATATAGAAAAGTACAAAAAGCCTTCCCCATTTAAACAATTTTTTATACCTATTACCTAGTATTCATTGTGACATTCATTGTGACAGAAATAATACAGTCAAGAGCACATTCACAAAAGCCAAAATGAACAAAAAAAAAAAAAAAACACTGTAAGTTTAGTAGGTCCACCTGATAGTCTAATTACCATTCAAATATAGAGCCTGCTCCTTTTAACAACGTATTTATTCTGAATGTGCTAAAGAACAAAGCAAAGTCTTTGTCACTATACACTTTCAAGTCTACCTTATCTGAAGTTTACAGGCAGAGAAAAACACAGATGGGGAAGAAGATGGGAGTCATACAAAATGAAAGCCTCAAAGCCCTGAATTAAGACAGATATCCCTTTCCTATGCTATCCCTTGCTTGTCTATATCTCAGGGGGCATTAGCAGGCTACAAATGTCACTCCACTTCTGAGAACAGACAAGCAGCAGTAATGTAATCTTACCTGGGTCCTTCCTCGTCACCCTGAAAGACAAAGAAAGAGTATTAGAATTCATTGTTGGTAAAACCTGGTCTAGATTTCTTTAATTTCCCTCTTCATGCCAAACCAAAAGCAAGGCTGTCTATTTTAACAAAAACAAAAAGAAGATAACTAACACAATGGTTCTTAACCTTCTTAGTGTTGTGACTCTTTAATTCAGTTCATGTAATGGTGACCCACAACCACAAAATTATTTTGTTGCTACTTCGTGACTATAATCTTGCTACTGTTATGAATTGTAATGTAGATATCTGATATGCAATCCCCGTGAAAGGACTGGTTGACCTCCCAGAAGGGTCACAACCCACAGGTTGAGAACAGCTGGTCTAAGGGCTAAGACAAAGACTATTATATCCCTTTGTTCAAACTGCCCAGCAGAAATGAATTGATAATTTGCCCTTGTAAGCATGGATTGTGAACTTACAGACCTAGGAGGTCTAAATAATAGCCTTTTGTTTAGTTTTCATTTCTATGGCTGGCAGTATTCTGAGTAAACTGAGAATCCCAAAATAGCAGTAGATCTTGGGCAAAGCTGACCAGCTTTCAAAAGCAACAAACTGTTTTCTTCAAAAACTCATTTCTGTCTTGGTCTAGCACGTTTACTTGAAATATGAACACAGTGTTCTACTACACAGCATATTAAGATGGAAAGGCTTCTGAACTGGCACTCAGGAAACAGAGATTCTGGTTGAAGTTCTGAGTCCTGAGTATGTGCCACTGGGGCATGCTAATTAGTTAAAATGACCTTTGGTTCCCCCTCTGTAAATGGGTAGTTTGGGTGCTTGGATATCTACCTTATTCATTACCCAAATAATACCTTTTCTCTATTTCTTATTTATTCTGCAAAAATCAATGTGCGCTATTTCTCTAGGTATTTTACTCTCTTGACCTAACCTTATCAGTAACCATCATAGCAGATAATTTGGCTTCTCCTCTGAAACAAAATGAGAGCTTTCAAATGACTCTGAAGTCTTTCTCATGATAGCGTATTTACTATTCTGGTGACAAATTATCGTTCACACCCCTCTCTTCAGTCATTGAAGGTTGATCTTAATAGACATCATACTTTCTGGTTGTACTCCCCAGAGAATCAATGAATGCATGATTACAACTTGTAATAATCTAGAACCAGGCACTCTGGGTTCACATCTTGACTCTATGTACTTACTTGGCCAAGGTATTCTGTCTCTTGGAACTTCAACCCCCTAGTTTATACTTTGATACTAACTCAAAATTAGTGTTTCTGTAGTTCTCTGTATCTCAATATAGCATTTATAAATGGAGTTGACAAACATAGACTTTAGTTAAATAAAATGATGACTATAAAGTATTCTCTTGTACATCAAGAAACTTAGACACACACTTTTCTAATTCTAGGAAGAATGAAATGAATGAAAAGAACATCTATTCTTTCCACACATTAATGAAAACCAATCAAGAGTCTTGGATGGGTAGACTGTTTTCTTTTGTACCTGTTAAACTGACTTAGCAAGACCTGAATCTGGTGTCACACCCTGACTCCTTCACTGGCCAGTATATTTTGTGGTCTGGGCAAGACTGTCAGTTAAGGCTGAACTCACTAACTCAGCAGCAGTCCTGGAATGCCCACACAGAGATTGAGTATCTTATGTTTTCTCATAGAACAAACTATCTCAACCTATGTGGCATGTATTTAACCAAAAGTTTCACCTCCCATTATGAGAACACTAGCTTTTCCCTGACACACATGCTTTAAAAGCTGGTTTTGCCTTGGCTGGCCTGCCTGCTTGCCTGCCTACCTGCAGGCCTGCCCTTCCATCCTTCTTTTGTATATGTACTTGGGTTTATGTCTGTGCAACATGTACATGCAGAAGTTTACAGAGGTCAGATGAAGCAAAGTGATCTTAACTGCTGAACTATCTTTCCAGATCTTCTTCCCTCACTTTTTAGACAAGGTCTCTATATTCCTAGCTGCCTTAGAATCAGCTATGAAGACCAAGGCTGGCCTCAAACTTATGGAGCTCTGCTTGCCTCTGCCTCCTGAGTACTGAAATTAAAGTCAGTCACCATCATGCCTAGCTTTTGCCTCAATATATACACAATAGAAATGTTCAAGTACATTGTTTGAAATACAACACTTTATTGTTATGAAACAGCAAGGCATATACTTAAGGAATATTGCTTAACATTTATCTTGTGTTTTTTGTTTATGTTATTCTCTTTTCTTTTTACAATATGCTACTCTTTGCTTTCTTGTAGTTTTCTTAGGTATTTTATGTTTCTTTTGGAAACAGGATCTCACTATATAGGCCAAAGTGATCCTCCCTTCTCAGCTCCAAGCAGCTGCACCACAATGCACAGCTCCATGTGCTGCTCTTAGTACAGCAAATACGCCCTCAATGTAAACAGATGAATCCATAAAATACCCAATGGGAAGTACTCCTTTGCTAGTCACAAAGTTAAATCCACAATTTCTCACTCTGGACTGTTTTAGGCTTTACTCCTTGATTCATTCTAATTCAGCCCTGTTCTCATCTCTAAAATGACTCATCATTTTCTTGTTAATTTGACAGCTTGAGATGGGAACGAGTCAGTCACTTGCTCTCTTCTCTGGTTTGGATTTCTGGCTTCTTAACTGTGATTAGTATCTGCCCCATTGACTACATCCCTTTAAGTTATGTTGGACAATACTTTGCCATATCTAAAAGCCAGGAATAGACCTTAGTAGCCAATACCTTCACTCTAGTTTCTACACTAGTTGAAACCCTCCCCAAGTTTTCAGTTCATTTATGTTAGAGATCATAAACAGGCATTTTCAAAGCTAACAAATATGGCAGTCACATTCTCACAGTTCTGCTACAAATCAGAAGCATTTTCATTTACCTCTGCCTTTGGCTCAGCTGATTCATTAGAGGTATCAAGTTGTTCCTTGGCCTGGGCCATCTGAGTCATCAACCTATCCATGTGAGATTGGATGTCTGCCAATATCTCAGTCACATGAGCCGTGGCCATTGCTTCTTGGATGTCCACTAAATGAAGGGCCTTCTGCTCCTCATCAGCAATCACTTTCTGAACTTTCTTAAATTCTTGCTGTATAAATACCTTCATCTGGTCTCGAGTTACCTGTAGAACAGACAAGTAAGAAGTGTAGATTGAACATAAAGAAATGAAAAGGTAGAGATTTTTAATAGTGTTAGACAGCTTTGTTCAAAATACAAACTAAACTATGGTTGCTATATCATTCTGAAGTCTTAGAAATATGCTCTCAACAATATTTCTCCAACACCTTTCATAAACTTCTTGATAACCATCTTTATTGTTCAGTAACTAATTCCTTATCTTCTTTTTTCCCTTTGGGTTTTATTGATTTACCAGTAATATATAACTACTTTAAAAATTATAATAGATGAATTCATAAAATAAAAAGTACAACTTCTAGCCAGATATGGTGTTTCAAGCCTGTAACCCCAGCATGCTAGACGCTTAGACAGAGGAATGCCAAGAGTTCAAAGCCAGTATTATCTACTAGTGAGTTCCACTATAGCTGGGTTATAGATGGCTGTTTTAAACAAACAATCAATCAATCAAACAAACAAAGAAGTGGAGGAGGAGAAAGTTTGAAACAGGAATAGCTATATATACCTGTAACATTAACACCCAGGAGGCAGAGCTAGGAGCATCAAGGGGATTTGAGTTCATGTTCCTCAGATAATAAGACTGTCCCGAAAAGTAAAACAGGAGGAACAAAAAACTTATACAAACAACCAGTTCAATAGATGGTTTACTTCTATATGGTTCTCACACATATATTAACTGGGTAATGTTTCTATAAATGGATTACAATAAACATATGGTTCTGTTCTTGCTTTTCCATTTCAAAGTTAGTGACTACAGACTATATCTTCATTTTTCTGTATGACTTTTTACCACTTGCAGGATATAAAGATATATCCCATTTATTCCTCTCATAAGAGAAATGTACACTTTTTATATTTTTACTATTACAGACAACACAGAAATGAACATCTGAGGAATTACTCTTAATATTTACATGAGTGTCTTCAGAGACCTCTGAAGTCACTAAGCCATTTTATATATACTCTAAAATTATTGAGTGATGCTGCTAAACTACTTCTGCAAAGGATGCAGCAATTATACAACAATGTGTGAAAGGAAGCATGTCTCTATAACCTTATCAATACCAATTAATATCACAGTCTTACATTTTTCAACATAGTAAGCAAAAAAGTTATTGTCTTACTTTACTACAACTATATACCAAGTACACACGCACACACCTGTAGCTGAAGCTGTATTAAAAACTTACGAAAACGAGAACTTTTAAATACTCCAAATCTTGACAGGAACTATATATGGCAGGCATGTCATTTTAAAAACTGTATTTTCTTGTTTTGATTTGCTTTTTTGTGCTGAGGTGCTGAGGATCAGACCAAGAGTCTCACACACGCAGGGCAAACGTTCTACACTAAGCTATATCCCCAGTATCATGAGTGCTTCATATTATGCATACTTGAGATAAGAACAGGAAAGAGAATAAATAGGAGATAGCTTATTTGCTAAAGTGTTTGCTGTGTAAGCTTAAGGGCCTGGATTGTTATCTCCAGCACTCACATAAAAAATGGGTGTTGTGGTGTGCATGGGCAACCCCAGTGCTGGGGCAGAAGCAGAGGTAGCACAGGAAAGACAGACAGATCCTGAAACTCATTGGCCAATCAGTCTAAGAGAAAAGATGCACTCCAGGTTCAGTAAAAAATAGCATAGCAGCCCATCTGTAATCACAAAGATTGGAAGGTGGAAACAGAACAACTGTATCTGTTAGCTCTGAGTTCAATTGAGAGACCTTGCCTCAATGAATAAAGGAGAGCAAGGCTGAAAAAGAATTCTCATGTCAATGTTGGGTCTCCATTTGCATACATACATGTCTACATACATGCAAACATGTACATACACAAGTTCCCACATTATATACAATACTCATAAAAATTAAATCGAAAAGATGAAGAACAATTAAAAGACACGTTGCACATCAACCTTTAATATCTGCACAACTGCACATACATACACACTATACCAATGCGAACAGACACATGTAAAACACACACACACACACACACACACACACACACACACACACACCCTGCACAATGAAGAAGTTGAACTATAGATAACAGGAAAAAGGACCATCAAAAAAAGGGTGTGGGAAGAACAGGTAGTTATCAACTAAGTGAACTTCTTTTTTAGATAAGGAAACAGACACTTACAGGAGAGAAAGTCCAAACTTTTGAACTCAGCCTGGTACGTACTTTCATAGAATTCTAGCGGGGGAGAAATAAAACTGGGGAAAAAAATATAAGAAAGGAAACTGAAGAACAAAAAGCCTAAAAGTAGGTAAAAGAGGTGAGGCCATTTTAAATTAGCTTATTAGAAAGTGAATAAAGACTGGTGAGCCCTTAAGCAGCCTTTAATTCTATAAGCCTAACAATCCTATAAGGATGCCAAAGCAAAAGAATGCCTTTATGCCAAGTAGCCAAATGATCTAAGCCCTCCAGAATTCAAAATGTCTCTATAGGTACTCTCCCTGGTGCTGGAGAAAAGAGGAGGGGAAATGTTAAATGATATTAATGTCTCTAATGAATTTATCAGATTGGGAACTAGGATTTGTGGTTATATGATTCTTTTATATTTCTATTTTAATATGTTAGTGCTGCTATAATGAGCATTATCAGTACATTTGTACTGTTAAAGTAAACTCTTAACTGACCTTGGCACTTCTCTCAGAAACCAAATCTAAAAAGTTTCACTAAGGAATGACTGGTACTCTAAATAATTTTTAACTCCAAGTGACTGAAAATGGCAATTATGATATAAACTGTAATCTATTTGACTAGACCTCAGATACACATGTGGTTCAAAGTTAAGAAGCTGGTATCACAAGCAGGAAAACTGAATCTGAGGGAAGGAAAATTAATCCTGAGCTTTAATAATTAAATTCTTCATTTCCTATTGCTTTAAATACGTTTTCAACAAGACACTTCATCTTATAAAAGGTAAGTAAAAGATAAGAGTAGAAAGCAGAATAGTCTATCAAGTCCTTATACTGTCCTCCTACTTCCATTTATATCAACTAACAGATAATCTTCAATCTAGTTCAAAGTTCTGAGAAATAACTTCTGAGTCATGGACTCGAGAGCCTACTCTGGGAGAGGGCATGTGGAAGAATGAGTGTTCTGTACAAGACCTCCTGTTTTCTAAACCTCCTTCCAGTTTTATTTCACCTTGTCATTGAAACTATCCTGCTTAAAACCACAGTTCTCAAAAAGCAATAAGCCCTTCATGCTGACTCCTATTACCTGGAAACCTCAGGTATTATTTGTGCATGCGTTTCTTGGTACTTTTTCAGCCAGTTCTAAAGTTCTCCAGAAATGTCAGTAATAGTCTCACTATATGTGATATCAATAAAAAGGGAAAATTCTACAAAGTCAGAGAAAAAAGGTAGATATATAGAATGGTGGAAATGAAATCAGGAAGCTTCTTTGTAGATAGTATCTACTAAACAATTAAACAAAATCTTAGTGTGGAATCTCAGAGCCTAATTAAACCAAGATGGAACTACTTAATTAAGAGAACACTATGCCCCCCTCCTTTGAAGTGCATACTTATTAGGGCACTGATTGTCTCCAGGAAAATGTCACTCGACTAGTCCTTAACACAAAGGAAAACTGTAAAAGAAGTATCCTCTCTTTGGTCATCTGGTTACCAATTTGCCAAAACCCTTAGTGCTTACTTTAAGAACATAATCTTCTATCTGGTTACAGCTGCACTAGGGTACAATGCTAATACTTAAACACAACACTGTCTATAATTCGGAAACATTGGTGATTAATGTATGGTCAGAACACAACAGTGAATTTCTACAGGTACCCTTGTTTTATAGGTTAATAAGAGGAGCTCTGGGGAAGAACACTCATAATGTCAAGTTTGATCCAGTACCATATGTTTTCTGTTATAATATCTGTCTCTATTAATCACTTCTGGACTGCTTAGGACCTTCTAGATAATTTATTTATTTGAGGTAGGCCTCTCAAAGTAGACCTGGCTGTTCTGGAACTCAAAGAAATCTGCCTGCTTCTACCTCCTGAGTGCTGGGATTAAAGACATGAGCCACCACACCTAACAATGAAATTAATTTTTACAGAGTTATTTGTCCTGTCCAGCAGGGCATTAAACAGTGGTCTGGGGAGGTCACCTAAAAGAGAAAGTGGGGGAAACAGGCCGACACAAAGAATGTTGATCTGTCTATAGTCTGATCAAATCACAATTTTTACTTTTTCACACAGGGGTTATATACACAAAAAGGCAGGATGTGGGGAAGGGGATGACACAGGAGCATAGGTGTTCAAGGGGAGTACAGATATCTTCCAGAACAGTGTGTCAGCTGGGTGAAGGTTCAGGGGACAGATCACTTTGACTTTACCTATGATTCACCTGTCCTTATCTAAGTTGGTACTATCCACCAAGGCTGCCTAGCTACAAGCTCTATGACTATTCAGCTTGGCAACTTTCCACCAAAGCTGCTTGTTTACAATAGCTTCTAGCCACCTGTTTCAGTGTTTTTTCACAGAGACCCAAGACTTTGTGTTAGCAGGCATGTATGTCAAGGCTATTGCTGTTTTTTAGGCCTATGGCTAATTCCAGGCCTTCAGTGTATAAGCAGGACTGCCCCTGACAGTTATTTCCATATTTAAAAGGACAGTTCTCTTACGGTCCCTAACATCTTAAAGAGTTAAATCTTTTCCCATGATATATTATGTATGTCTTGTATTTAATATTTCCTAGCTAGACTAGACCCAAGAGGTATGTACACTGACACATTGACACTTTACACATACATAATTGAACACACAAAATCTTGAATTAAAAAGCTTGTATTTAAAAACAATATCCACTCAAAGTATCTGACATGAACTGGAAGCTATTAACTCCTTGTTAGCTGAACTTCAGAAGAGTAAGATTTTATTTCCTTTTACTAATTAGAGGTAGTTTAAAAAGAGCAATAATAGCTAGAAAGCATCATGGCTTAATAAAATGTATTCCAGAGAAGTAGGCCTCTTTCAATGTCAAGATCACACAAGTCCATGTTTCATATATGACTGAAAAAGCTAGTTTATAAATTAAACAACACAGCATTTCTCAGGCTAGGAAAAGCATCAAACAGTTTAGAAACACAGATGTGAATTCTGAACCATATTCCATCATCAACAGTCTTAGTAAAGTCATTCTCATAACGTAGTTAGAAACCTGACTTTCTTGGGTTTTACACCAGGGTGTTCAGAATGTCTGAGATGACACTAAGTACAGTGATGTTTCAAGTCTTCCTGTGGGGATACAGCTCAGTATTAGAGTGCTTGTCTCTAATATGCAGTATCCTTGGTTTTGATCCCCAATAGCATAAACAAACAAAAAAACAAACACCCAATCTTCTTTAAACCAGCATTCTCATCTCCCTTGCATGCTTCAGAGAAAAGCAGCCATGTATCTGGTCTTCCTGTCCCTTCATGATCCCAGTTATGTTAAAAAGCTCCAAGTTAACATCTTTGGAATCCAATTATCACAACCTTGGAGAAGGCCCTTTATGCCTGGATTTTCTCTCCAGGAAACCCATCTCAGTGTTCCTCTCCATATGGGTACTTTACTAGTACTTAAAGCCTCACACTTCAAGCTGAATCTCCACCAACTCCTCCTTACCAACCCTATGTTTTGTTTTCTCCCAGTATTTCTTGTGCTAACAATGACCAGAAGCTCTATGTGTAATTTTCTTCAGTTAGCCATCACAGTAAGTGTGAGGAAGCTATCAGTATATTCAGTTGACAAACAAAGAAACTGAGGCAAGGAAAGAACTCTGTCCCAAGTAAAGTAATTTGCCTTCTATCTTGTTTTTCCATAAAACGCTGATGTACTCTCCCACCTCTGTTCAAAGTAAGGGCATTTAGGCAGGCATCCAGGATACCAGTTCCAGTCAGCTTTATTTTCCTCTCCTCCCTCCCAATCTCTGGGTCTTACATACAGTGGTAGACAACTTGTTCTGAATGAAGCCACACTACCCTTACCTTCTATAGTCCAGCTGGGTCTCTCCTCTCTATGAAAACCCCCTTCTCCCCTTAGCATCCCCTCCACTGCTCTTCAGTAGACACCCAGACCCACATATCAGCTTTCCAACTCAGCCCTCCCTGCCCGCTCTGTTACAGCCCTTTAGCCTACACTCATCCCTCTTCACCATCAACTTTCTACAAGTTCTAAATCACAGGGCATTTGATGTGAGCCTAAGTTTAGAATCCTACTGTACTTTCAACCATGTCTTAAATACTCTTCTCATTTCTCCTTGGCCCTGAATTCTTAGCTTTCTGACCTTGCCTTCAAACATCACCTTTGATCCTTTCAATCTTAGTGACTATACACAGTCCCCAATCTCTCCACATTGGAAGCAAAACCTTAGCTTTGATAGTTTTTCACCTGGTTTATATCTCTAACTTTTAAAATTACATTCTCACGGACAATAATCCAAAAATTCAATCAAAAATATTCCATCCTTCCTCTAGTATTTATTTCTTCCCTAAACTGAATTTTGGTTTTTGAGCCCTAAGTTTTAGAGCTTCCTACATATGGCATTCTACTTCTTCCTCTATTTCCCCCAACGTTCTCCTTCCTCAACATAGACATACATGCTCTGTGTATCAGAGGCCAATGTGTCTTGGAGGTTCCGGTAGTTGGAAAGGCCTGATATGCACATGAATGAATCTGCTGATGAAACTGAGAAGTGAAGAGCACTGTCCACCCCAGGCAGCTGAGAGACAGTCACTGTTAAAGTAGCCTTTATAGTGAGAGACATGAACATCTAACCACTATGGATGCAGCATTTCTGCCAAGTATCTTCTCCTTCTGGAACTGCTTGTCCTGTTGTCAGCTGCTGTGACTTTATTATCTTGACAACTTGATGTGTAACTCAGTGACATGCACTGAAATGGATGCAACACCAAACAGTTCACTGGGGATGCTGTGTTTGCATTGACTTGACATTGACAGTTGCTCTTAAGATACTTCCCTGTTTGCCTGACCCCAGAATAGTAAGAGGCCACAATCACAAACTTCTGAGCATCACTTCTGAGGATGACCTGCATTATGAGAATATAAAAGTAGAAGGTCTCGAGGGACATGCAGGACCTATAAAAACTAAAAAGAGTGTGTCTAGTCCATCTTGCTCTCCTGTTTCCTCTCCACCTGAACACAGCATAAATTAGAGAGACAGCTACTGATAATGAAGTAAGAGGTAGAAAATGACACTAAAAGTTTGTGAGGGCAACAGCACAGAATTTATACTATTTTTGAGCCTGTTACATTTGCATAGAGAAAGAAGGCCTATTCTATTTGCTGAAGACTAAAAAGGACTCAGCTCTTAACCCAGGTCCAGAAAGACAAACAGCACATTTACGAATATCTATAGAACACAGGAAACAAAAAGGATTCCATGAGAGCAAGAGGGGGAAGTAAAGAGATCTTTATGGGTAAGGAGAGAAGAGAGCACATATGAGAGTAGGTGGATAAATACTGGAAATTAAAGCTTTACACAGGGGGTGAGGGTGGGGAAATAGGGGACAAAATGGAGTGGGAATTTGATTAACCCAAACTAAGGATGTATGAAAAACACTATGAAAACTCATTACTCTGTAAGCTAATTTAAAATATATAATTAAAAAACAGAGAGAGACTCGCTTCTCCACCTCCATTCTAGTTGTCTTCTGACCAAATCAATTTCCCTTCAAAACCAATTACTTGTCTATTAGGGAAATTCTAACCCTAAAATAACTGCGTATCGCCAGGAACATTCAGAAAAGACACTGGATATGTAACTTTCCTTTGCTAAGCTTTTGTTCCTGGCAAGGGCTCGCTCACAATGGTAGAGCCCAGGTAACCTGATGTACTAGAAAAGGGGCTTTCAGGACTGGCTCTGCTAAGCCACTTTTTAAAGCTCAGGCAAATAAAAGTTTATTTGTAAAGTAGGATAACAGTGTTCTCATAAATACATTTATGAATTTGGCATAAAATACCACATGGAAAGAGCTATGTATTACTCCAGGCATACAGGCCAATGAGTAATCTGCTGCTGAGAGATAACAGTATCTGAACAGTTACTGTGAGTTGCTGTGTGATACTCATGGAGCTCCCATAAGCTGTTCCTAGCAAGCTCTCTTAAAGAGAGACTCCACACTTGGGAACTGAAAATCTTGAAAGCACACAGGAAAAACATTCTTAGAAGTGGGAATTGCAACATTTTGCCTCAGGAATTCCACATTGTTTGGAAAAAGACGGCAATGGCAACCTCCTCTCATTTGACAAGATCTCACTGAGCTTCATCCCAGATAGTCTAGAATACAAATAGTGGCAAAGAGAATACGTAGGAAGGACAGGTCACATTCTGCTCTGTGACACCTATACAGAGTCTGGACACAGTAGTCTTGTCAATCTTACAACTTGACTCTTATCCTACGTTTTTTTCTGTGCAGATGTAAACCCTACTCCTTTCATATGAGAAAGGCACACCCTGTTTTGTGTAAGACAGCCTCAAGACCAAACTACCACTATCCTCAAGAGTTGAGCTGGACATGCTCATCAGAGCTGGGCTTGCAGTCTGTTGGCATTCTCTTGAAAAGAGGCAATGGGGAGTATCATGCAACCCATGCTTGAGTATCCAGTCAGCCCTCCTATGTAATTCTGTCCTAAATACATATGGTCTTTGGGTCTCTGGGAAGGACTAGAGTATAAAGGTGGGAATGATGTGGGGAAGAGGTTCCATTTATGCAGCTACAGGGAAGCTACCATCCTTCCTGGGTGCAACTGTAAGGTCTCCTGTGCTCCTGGTCCATAATCCTTCACCTACTGCTCTGTAAGTATAAACTAATTGGTTCTCCTGGGTGAACCTTGGTGGAATTATAATTTAGTTTGTCCTCAGACCTGAGGAGGAGGGGTAGACACTGTTCACGTCTCTCTTCAAGGGAAGGAATTTTAGCAACACCTGTATATCCAAAAATAAAGAACCACAGTGCTTATTAACTAACATGCTTTTCATGTCCCCAAAGGCTGAGAGAGCAAATGTTCATTCATGGTTTCACATTTCCTCAAACTCCAATTTGAGGCCTACATTTGTAGTTCAGTGATATGGTGCTAGCCTAGCATATACAAAGTCCCCAGTTCACTATCTGGCACCAGAAAAATAAAATTTTCCATCTTTAAAATATTAATTACAATACAACACAATCAATTCTATTCTAAAGATAAAACTGAAGGCTCCAGAATATAAAATGACAAATAATAGGTGCTGTGCCAAGTGGAGCAGACCTTCTGACACTTGTACCATAAGTGGAAAGAAAAGCATGTCATGCTTGATGTAGTAGTTCACCTTGAAAGTCTGAATAAACTTTGCATTGGTATTTATTCCTAGTGTACTTGTATAGGTAAAATGACAATAATGTCCTACAGATACTACATACAAATCACAGAAAGAAGCTGGGTATGGTGGTGCATGCCTTTAATCCCAGCACTCAGGGAACAGATAGACTTCTTTGAGTTTGAGACCTGCATGGTCTACAAAGCAAGTCCAGGACAGCCAGTGCGACATAGAGAAAACCTATCTTGAAAAATAAACAAACAAAAAAACCAACCAAACTAAAAGATCACGGGGAAAAAAAATCCATCAGCATCAAAAGCTCTATGACCTTCTATAAGTTACTTTATTTCCTCAATTTTTGTTTATTTTAGTCCTCTACTTAGATGTAGAGACAAGAGGCATTATTCTCAAATTTTTATACCTACATAGTCTTAAAAGCATCTACATATAGACTACAGTAGACCGAGAGTTGCACTTTGAAGACTTAGTTTTAAGTTATCAAAGAAAACATCTTTTTGCTGAGTATACTATAACTTTATTTCTTGAAAGGCTTAACTTATCAGGAAAAGGGAAGAAGAATAGGGGGTTACAGGCTCTTAAATAAAAGTCTAGCTGATTTTATCGCCACTGTCATTGTAGAGTTTTCTATCTAGGTTCCCAGGCTCCTAAATTAAATGTCAAAAACAATCTTGCACTCCAAACATGAAGCGTAACTGCTATGGAGGAATTGGACAGCTCAGCTCCCGTCTCCCTATGAGCCATGTAATCAGCAGAGTAGATTATCAAGTCTTCTGTCAGTATAGAAAGAAGCAAGGGCAGACATCGCAGTGAATTAGTTTTATTAAGCTACTTAATGGTCAGTCCCTTTACTTTCTAACAATATTCAAGCTCACCTAGTGACTCAAAAATCATTGCCACTTCACTTTGACATCACCTATTGTCAATGTATGCAGAAGTTCATTATGATTTGAAGGCTCCAGTAAAACAGAGTACAGTCAAAGGCTAAAGATTCAGGGGACAAAAGAGGGAGTAGAAGAAAAATGAAGAATCTTCCTGGCATTTACTTTAAAGTGGAGATACAAATGGTGTGACTCTTAAATGAAACATAACTGCTCTTTCTTTTAATTTGACACCAGGCAATTCTGCTAACTAGAGAGTTTAGTCCAGAACAGCACAACAGATGCTATGCAGTAGATTCTTGTTTCTATCAGAAATACCTACACACAACTGCATATACCCATGATGGACATATCTGCCTTGACTCGCATGAGCAGAGAACTACAGCCAAACCAGGCCCACAAACTGAGTCTGCCGGCCATACCAAGAGATCCCAACTGGGAGAATTTAACTCAATCTATTTGCATATCATTATCACTCAAAGATATATTGATGGTCTTATGAGAAGTGTTAATTGATCCAATGTAGAATCTAGTTACATATAAGTGGGTGGCTCAATTTTTTCAGAAAGGATTGGAAGGGTCTCCTCAATTTTGTGGGGAAATAGCTGTCCCCAGGTCCACTTGTCCCCTTTTGAAAAGGTTTCTCAGGATTAGAAGAAAACTAAAAGTAGTCTATGAAGTATATTCTATTACCCACCCCACTTTTTACAGACAAAACCCCAAAATACAAAAGTTGAGCAAGCACAGAATTTGCCCAAGCTTTACTCTTGAGGTAGGAGCTGATTCCAGAAGCCTGAGCTCTGTAAAATTGTAGCATATATACTGCTTCTCTGTGAACCTCAAGTTCCTGACCCTCAATTACTGTCTAAAGAAGAAAGAGAAAGACACTGCTCATGGCTAACATTTGAAGTGAAGAACTTTATTGAGATATAATCCACAGGTCTTACAATTCGTTCATTAAAGTGTGCTGGGCACAGTAGCATATGCCTTTAATCCCAGCACTCCAGAGAGGTATAAGGATCTCTGTGAGTTGGAGGCCAGCCTGGTCTACATAGTGAGTTCCAGGACAGCCAGAGCTATGTACAAAGACCCTGTCTCTAAATTTAAAAAAAAAAAAAAAAAAAAAAGTGTACTGTCAGCTCCTTTTTATTCAGGTTATTAGCAGCATCCAGGGCTACGGAACTAGTACTACTACCCATCACAGCCCTTTCATCATCCCTCAAAGAAACACCACCCTTTTTAAATGGCATCAATGCCTGACCTTCCCCTTGGCCCTTGAAAACACCAAGTCTACTTTCTATTTCTACAAATTTGCCAATCTCAACTTTTATATAGGTAGAATCATACAATATTTGGTCCGCTGTGAATAACTTTTTAAAAACTTCTGTAAGATATATGATTTCTCCAAATGTCAGGGACATGATACACTAAAATATTGGAGAATGGGACAGGTTACCCCAAAATACAATTCATTTTTAGATTATTTTGAGTTGACTTTGTTGTTACTGTTATTTTGTCTTATAGATAAGATCTCACTATGTAGCACAAGCTGATCCTGAATTCACAGCAATCCTCCTAGCTCAGTCTCCCAAGTACTGAAATGACAAGCATGCTTTACCATTCCCAGCACTGGCCTGCAATTATTTAACACAAGAAAACTTACCCTCTCATGAGAGAAATTTACAAAGAAACTCTGTCTAAGGGTTTCTCACTCTCTAAATCACCAATTCATATGCACCACGTACAGCCTCTCCCTCTTTGTTTACCAATCTGTTTGCCATCTCCCCATAACTGGCCTATTTCAGTGGTATTCACACCTCAATTCAAGCCTACTCAATAGGTTATACTAGCAAATAAATTTATATTCTCTTTTCTCCTGCTTATCTCTTTTTGTTAAATTAAGAACTCGGACTATGGTCTGGAGAAATGACTCATCAGTTAAAAATACTTACTGCTCTTCCAGAGGTCCTAAGCTCAATTCCCAGCAACCACATGGTGGCTCACAACCATCTGTAATGAGATCTGATGTCCTCTTCTGATGTGGCTGAAGAGAGCTACAGCGTACTTATATACATTGAAAGGAAGGAAGGAAGGAAGGAAGGAAGGAAGGAAGGAAGGAAGGAAGGAAGGA